>CM052700.1:135305217-135540094 GCA_028551405.1 Uromys caudimaculatus
GGGGACACGGGGTTTCCAAAGAAAAGGGGAATCATCGGAAATGTAAATAAAGTATCAAAAAATAAAAAAAATAAAAAAAAAAATAAAAAAAAAAGAAACTCCTGGACTCTTTCTGGCCATAAGATACTCTCCTCACACTTTCACAGTAGACAAGTTGAAATTCCTAGGCAAAAAGAAAGCCATACAATTCATTTAAACCACTACATTTAGTTTTATCATAATGGTTCTTTTCATTAACGTGCTTTATATTTTATTTATTAATTTTTTACCATTTTAAATTTTGGAGAAAATAAAGTTATCTTAATATTCTATGTCTTGTCCTCAGTTTATTTTTTCTCTTTTATTAATTCTATTCAGTTCTTGTTAGTTCCCTAATGGTGATATTCTTCTTTACTCTATATATTGTTTTTATAATAATTTGTTTGACAAAATAATTAGATTCAAAATTTCCAGCTTCCATTGTTCCATGTTCTCACACATGGATCCAGACCCCCTTCTATCAGCACCGTAAGGGAACTTCAATCGGCCTTAATTATTAAGAAAAACATTATGGTATATATTAGGAACTTTTTTTTCTCAATTATTTAATATGTGCGTGTACATGTTCACATCCAATAAAATGTGTAGTGGAAGTGAGAGGACAACTTTGGGGATTCAGGTCTGTCAACTTGCCACGTGGGATCTGCTGTCTGAATTCAGTTCATCAGGGAAGGCAGCGAGTGCTTTTACCTGCTGAGACATCCTGCTGGGAGTGCACAATTCGATGAACTTGGACAGGTTTATATAATCATCTAGCCACTGTGAAAGCTATGGTCGGGAACACCCTCAGAGTTCCCTCAGCATCTTCTCTATTTCCTTTTGTTGCTGTTGTTGTGACTGGCAACTACATATCTACTTTTGAAAAGAAAGATTTATATTTTCTAGAACTTCATGAAATCCCAGAGAACGTATGCATATTTGACTTGATTTTCCATTTGAAAAGTTTCTAAATCATTCTTGTTCCATGTAAGCTCTCCCTTTTTAGGAAAGTAATATTCCATTGTGTGGGAAACATGGCTGTGTCTTGTTCACCTTCATTTTAGTTTTTTCATTTCGATATAAAGCAGTTACAAATTTCTCAAAGCAAGTACTTTAATGAAAGTCTGCTCTCCTTTTGGGTAAATAGTGCTTATACTGCTATGTGTCACACATGAATGCTGTGAACTAATTTTGGGTACTCACTAACATTTGGAATTATCAATATATTTAATGTCAGACATAAAATGAAGTTTCTATTGATGACTTATTGTATTAATAATTTATGATGTTTCTTAATGTCTAAGCATGTCAGGACTCACTTATGTATGTATGTACTTGACAGTTGTGTGTTTTGGCAAATGTCTGTGTAAACGTTTTTCACATTTTATAAACAGAGTTACTTTCTTTATATTCTACAATTGTAGCAACCAGGTATATATTGTGGGTACAAATTCTTCAGACATATGTTTTGAGATGGTTTCTTCCACTCTGTCCTTTGACCTTTTTTTTTTTTTTTTGCTTTTGCTTAATATTGTCATTCACAGATCAAAAGTGGAAGGTTTTGCGTCTAAAAATTCTAGCTATCACTTCATCTCCTAGAGTTTCCAGCCAGAAAAATGGTCCTCTTTGTCCAGACTTCTAAGTTGTGTTTCTTTCTCCCCCTTAAGGGAGTCTACATACACATAAAGTAGGAGAGATGTTGGCAAAGATTGTGGAGAACTCTGTAAGCATTGCCCTCACCCTCTCTCTTCCTGCCTTCTCCAGTAATATATACAGAATCTAGCAGTTTTGAGCTTTGTAAAGCTTTATGACCCATATTCTCCACTCAGTGAGAATGTTGCCTTTTAGTTTTTGGCTGGTGCATACTGTACAGGCTCAGCTCCCCAACAACAAGCTAGTGTTAACTTGAAACTCACATGTGTACCCCTCCTTGGAGAAAACATGGTCCTCCATATTTTTTAGTATTTTTAAGAAAGTTTATTTTTGTTCTTTGTTACCCAAAGGAGAATGGCTATTGTTATACCAAATTGGCCAGAAATACTAGATTTTGTTTTCTATAATCTTCAAATCATCTTCAAAGATTCAGCCTAAGTGTATTGAAAGGCAATCATACATCAGTAGTGTTAGTGAGATCCATATTTCTATATAATTTTTATGAAATTTGCAGGTTTTAATGAAAACTGTTTCTTTTATAAAAATTCACTATGCTAAGACTCATAATTCCTACTCCTTTCTTGTAGATAATTCCTTGATTTACCTTATAAATTCTCGGTAATATTTTTGTGTGTTCAAGTGTGCTGTGTCTGATTCTGGGCATGTGTGTGTAGGTCAGAGAACAACCTTGAGGGAAGGTCCTCATTTCCTACCTTGTGTGAGACAAAATCTCTTGTTAATTTTTTTTGATGCATGTGCCATGTTTGTTGATTGCAAACTTCCTGTGGTTTGCATTGCCTATGAGTCTCGTCCAAGATTATATATGCATGTTATTGTGTGACTACACGTGAGTTCTAGAGCTCTGAACTCAGGTCCTCAAGTTTCCATGGCAAGCATTTTACCCATCCTTATATTGCTAATTTTCTGTCATTATTCAGAATCAGCTGTCTGATAGATATATTATCCACAATTCAGTATCAGATTATCTTCATCCAACTCATTGTGGGATTTCGCAAACAGCAATTTGAATATGGTTGGGATCCTAGTGAACAATGAATTAAATATATATTTGCTTTTCTTTTTTCTCTTTTTCTTGTAGTTAGGCACTGAACAAAGGACCTTACACATAGTAGGCTGAACTTCGATTAGGCTGACAAAAATTATTTTTAATTTGCTGAATGAATAACTCATGTTATGGCCAGTTTGTTGTAGTCATTGGCAATTTAATCAAGCTACCTTCATTAACCTATCACCTGACCCATGGGATCAGACATGATATATCAACAGACATTCCCATTTTTCTATCCTTTACTGTAAACTCTTAAATATAGTATTTATTAACAATTTTGATAGAGTATATGGGTCCATTTTCAAACCCCTTTACCTCTTACATTTGTAGACTCTTAAGCTAGATATTTTAATACCTTAGACCTGCATTCAGATAAAATTTGCCAAAATGATTTTTAAAATGTTTGAACATCTTAGATATATAAAATTAGGTGATAATATTGGTGCCTATGTTATATATTCAAGATTATTAAATGACTATATATTTCAAAGCATACTAGAATTTTGCTTGGATAGTAACCAATCATTAAGTTCTTATTACTTTAATGTTTATTAACAATTAGCTGGGTTTCAAAGCAATATTAAGCACAGGTAAAAACGAACTGATTTGCTCATTAATTTCACTGTCTATGATGTTATTTGAAATTCTTGTTTTTACTAGAATACTTATCGTTGTCACACTGATTTTCAAAACATATCCACTGCAGTTCCTTACTTGTTTCTATAGGTAGAAATAGTTTCTTTTGTTGCATACCAATAATTGAAAATGAATGGGCATATATTTAACAAACTGTTTAGTATATTTATTTATGAAATGTATGAAAGTTACAATTGAAATAAGTCCATTTACAGTATTAAATGTTGATAAGCATATATGCACAGCTGTATGAATTTTCCTTATTCCTATATTTGAACCTATTTTTTTCTGACAAAAGTTGAATTAACTGAAAAATAGAATATGAACTCTGGCCCTCTTTATGACCCATTTGTATTTTTTCAATTTCAGTACCTTGTATCAAACAGACAGGGTCCTATTTATAGTATTCCTTGAGTAAATATTAAATAAAGATTGCTAAAAATTTAATCACAAACTTTGAGAGTAAATAAAGCTTCTGCAGCAATGAAGAATAAAAGTATCTTATCTGAGAATTTTGAAAAGCCTTTCTTACTGTGGTGATTTATAAGCTCTCATGTCAGAAGTGAGTGGAAATCAAATTTCTTGACATACTGAAGCTCATGATACTTCATATTTAGAAAATGCTTGAGTTGGCAATGCTGACTTTATTTGTCAAAGTCGGATTAATGCCTGTGTTCATCAGTCAGGAAATCAGAATGTGCATCATTTCCAGATGAAAAGTGCTGTGGAAGTCCTACACACGTGACGTGAAGTGCACACTTGGCCACCCCTTTCAGCTGATAATGTACCACAAAGGATTATTTTTTCTTCAAATGTTCATTTCATTAGTGTTTTACTTTCTTGTTTGCTTTGTACTCAGACATATAAGATAAATAAATATTGCTATGAAATTTTCAAAATTCAAGCCTGTCCTTTATATTTCAAATTTTATAAATTAAAAAAACATAATTTGTTTTTAATATTTTAAATTTTAATGCCAGTATAAAACTCAACCACTTTCTCTGAAAATGTGTATACAAGGTTTCTACTATAAACTTGCCAGGATTTCTAAGATAATTACAAATTTATTAATAATATTTGGCTTAAATATTCTCAATATACTTATATCGTTTTAAATTCAGCTTTACAAACTTTTCCTGAACTTAATATAATTCTAAGCCTAACAAAATGAACTGCTCATGCGGAACTTCAAATTGATAGGTTTGAAAAACATACATTAAGAACAAACGCTATTATTAATCTCAACAGACTATTAAATTGTCTTATTGCTTAAAATCTATGTAAGAAAATATTACTTCATTAAAATCCTTTAAGACAACTGAAAATGCATAACTTATAATTACATTAAAATAAATATGTGGTTAGATATTTTAATGATTCACTTCAATAATCATCTTATGTTCAAGTGTTGTGAAGTTGTAATTCTTCATAATTATATACTTAAAATTATGTTAACTATATATTTATTTTTAGTATGTAAATGATATGACCAAAGTTATTAAAATTACAACACTGAAATTTGTAACATATACTTTAAAGGGCCAAGGTGAAATTTCTTGAGTTATTCTCCAAAACAATTTAATATTTCATGATTCATATCTATTCAAAATGACTTTACAATTTCTATTTAATGATTTGAAAGTTAGATTTTACAAAATCTTTTTTATATTCAATTTTTCTATGTTTAAAGTTTTCAAGAACACTAACATTATTATTTACTTTAAAGATATTGTAAGAATAAATGTTTGCCTTAAAGCTTGGAACAGTGCTGCTGAAGTAGAAAAATTAGAACACCCTAAACAATGTCCTAAAATTATTTTCTTAACTCTATTTATCAAAGAAGAACCAGAGCCAAAAGGAATCTTACAGTATTTACCCTTATTGTAATTGTATAGATGGGACCCAAATCCCAAATCAAAATAACAACCCTTATATTCCCAATCTTCATACCGTGTGTGCTCGGAATCACAACGATGGAGAAGTATTTTATAAGCATTATTTAACTCACCATACCCTTTCCACTGTTCCTGCCAAACTTCTACACAGTAGAAACTATGAAAACTAGTGCCAAACCCTCACGTTCCTGATATAGCTTCCAACAGCTGCAAATCCTTAAGCTTCAAGTACAGCTGCCTTGAGTAGAACGTTTGAAAGGACCCACAAAGGCAGATGCACACGTTACATATGTTCAATAACTCTAGAGCCACAAAAGAATATGTAGTTATATTAAGGCCATTAGGCAGGAGGGAATTTGTGCCAGCAGAATCTAATTGACCTTACAAGGAGAGTCTGATCCGCCCATTGTGCTTTCATTACTCTCCAAATCATTTGCTTTTGTTAGAATTACATATTCTTACAACACACAAACCCACACCAAATAGAGGCAATTACATTGGTTAGTGAGTGCCTAGTTTCTGAATGGTAATTCTTCAAAGGAAAGCTGCTGAAAGACTTAATTCCTGAAAAGTCTAATGTATCAATTTATTACTAGAAATTTAACATATATATGTTAAATATTATATATATATATATATATATATATATATATATATAGAGAGAGAGAGAGAGAGAGAGAGAGAGAGAGAGAAGAAAGTCTCAGTGACACTAGAGCTCAACTATATTAGAAACAAAGAACAAAGAACAAAAACTTTAAAACTCTTCCCCCTTTTTTTTAAGAAGGTGAGAAACTTGGAAATTGGGAAACTGCTGTTCTTTTATTTCCGCTTCTAGCTTTTTACAGATGAATGAACATTATTGGGCAGCAGCACCATGAAAGGAGAAAACCAGCCTTTAAAGATTTTTGTTGTTGTCATGGAGATGCTTCAACTTGACTCCATCACTCTGCTGGTTGGTCCCATTACACCAGATTCAGTGTCCAGCCTCTGGGCCCACCTTCTCATTTCTTCAAATCATCACATTCAGTGGCAAGGAAATAAATATGGAGTTAAAAAAAAAACCAAGTAATTTATGGGAGTGATTGAAATGCCAAGTCAGAATGCCAAGTGTTTGACTATCATGTGTATTAACTTATATAATACAAAACATGTCAACATTTGTATAATAAAAGTATTGCTACTATTACGTAAGAGAGGCATGATGTGAACCTGAAGGACAGTTAAATATAATGATTATTTGATCTATGGTTTAACTCCCTCTTCTATCAAAACTTAATGGTGCTAGTGAAAAGGGAACATTCAGATTTTTATACTGTAACTGTAACACCAAATATGTGCTTCTTTTCTATCTTATAAAAGCACAAAACTCTTATTTATATCATATTTGCTTGTTTACCATTGAGCAATGTAAAACATTTCTAATTATATGTGGATACATTTTACTGTATTTTACGTGTGTGTGTGTGTGTGTGTATGTGTGTGTGTGTGTGTGTTATTATGAACGTTCGTGTGAATAGAGCTTCTATTAAGCTTTGAATGGGAGACACAATTCCTATACAAGGAAGCCCATCATTTTACTTCTGCTTCAGACTGGCTACTCCAACACAGGTAGATCACGGCTCACTGAAATTCACTGCCAGGGAATACTGTTTCCTAGGTAATTATATAAATATTTGTTTGCTATCTCCTGGAAAGTACTTAGCACTGAAAGTAGATCAAAAGCATCTGCCAGCCCTTCTCAAACTGAGTGCAGTGAGAAGAATGATCTCTTCCATAAGACACCCAGAACTCCATCCGATGTTTGGCTGTAAGTCTCTGCATCTATTTCAGTCAATTTCTGGGTGAAGTCAGAAGACATTTGTGCTAAGCTCCTTTGTGCAAACATAACTGAGTATCATTGATAGTGTCAGAGATTGGAGCTCACTCTTGGGATGGCTTTCCAGTTGGGCCAGTTATTTGTTGGCCATTCCCTCTGCTCCATCTTTTTGCCTGCATTTCTTGCACACAGGACTAGTTTTGGGTCAAATATTCTTTAGGTAGGTTGTTGTCCTTATCCCTCACTGGGGTCCCTGCCTGGCTACAGGAGGTGACCATGTAGCATTCCATATCTCCATTGCTTAGAATCTCATCTGGAGTCACCCCCGTAGACTCTTAGGAGCTTCCCCAATCACAGGTCTTTGGCATGTCCTAGAGATGCCCTTTGGCTCTCTCTCCTGTCTCTCCTATCTCTACTTTTACGTGATTCTGAGCTCCACTCCCCTGAAGTTTCTCTCCCCGCCCTGCCTCCCACTGAACTCCCTCCCTCCATCTCCCTCCTATAACTATTTCACACACACACACACCCATCTAAGTGAGATTCAAGCATCCTCCCTTGGGCCCTCCTTCTTGTTTAGCTTCTTTGGGTCTGTGGAGTGTAGTGTGGGCATCCTATATTTTGTGACTACTATCCACTTGTAAATGGGAACATACTATGAATGTCCTTTTGGGCCTGGGTTACCTTACTCGGGTTGATACTTTTTAGTTTCATCTATTTGCCTGCAAAACTCACATGTCTTTGCTGTTATTAGCTGAGTAGTGTTCCATTTTCTAAATAAACCACATTTTCTGTATCGGTTCTTTGGTTGAGGGGCATCTGGGTTGTTTCCAGTTTCTGGTTATTACAAATAAAGAAGCTATGGACATAGTGGAGCATGTGTCCTTGTGGTATAATAGAGCACCATCTTTTTTTAAGCTCTGGAATGTATAGCTGGGTCTTCAGGTGGAACTATACCTGATTATTGAGAAACCACCAGATTGATTTCCAGAGTGGTTGTATAAGTTTGCACTCCTACCAGCAAGGGGGGGGGGGAATGTTCCCCTTGCTCCACATCCTCTCCAGCATGTGCTGTCAATTGAGCTTTTGATCTTAGCCATTCAGATGAGTGTACAGTGGAATCTCAGGGTATTTTGATTTGCCTTTCTCTGATGACGAAAGACTTTGAACATTTCTTTAAATGTTTCACAGCCATTTAAGATTCCTCTGTTGAGAATTCTGTTTAGCTCTGTACCCTATTCTTCAATTGTGTTACTTGGTTTGTTGGTATCTAACTTCTTAAATTATTTATACATTTTGACTTTTAATGCTCTGTGGATGTAGGGTTGCTGAAGATCTTCCCACTCTGTGGACTGCTGTTGGGACCTGTCCACACTCTCATTTGCCTTATAGAAGCTTTTTAGTTTCATGGGGTCCTGTTAATTCATTTTTCACCTTGGTGCCTGAGCCATTGATGTTTTGTTTAGGAAGTTGTTTCCTGTACCAATGAGTTCAAGGCTATTTCCCACTTTAACTTCTATTAGATTTAGTCTATCTAGCTTTATGTTGAAGTTTGTGATCCACTTGGACTTCAGTTTTGTGAAGGATGATAAATACAGATCTATTGCATTCTTCGACATGCAGACATCCACTTAGACCAGCAACATTTGTTGAAGATACTTTCTTTTCTTCCATTGTATGGTTTTGGCTTCTTTGTGAAAAGTCAAATGTCTGTAGGTGTGTAGATTTATTTCTGGGTCTTCAGTTTGATCCCACTGATCAACATGTTTCTATACCAATACCATGTAGTTTTTAATACTATTGCTCTATAGTATAGCTTGAAATGAGGGGTGGTGATACCTCCAGAATTTCTTTTATTGTACAGGAATTTTTTATTTAGCTAATCTGAGGTTTTATATTTTCATATGAATTTGAGAATTTTTCTTTCAACGTTTGTAAATAAAAAAATTGTGTTGGAATTATGATGGGATTGCATCGAATGTGTCGATTGCTTTCATAAGATGACCATTTTTAGTATATTAACCCTACTTAGCCATAAGCATGGGAGAGCTTTCCATATTCTGATATCTTCTTCAATTCTTTTCTTCAGAAATTTGAAGTGCTTACCATACAGGTCTTTCACTTGCTTGGTTAGAGTTACACGAAGGTATTTTATATTATTGGTAGCTTTTGTAAAGGATGTTGTTTCCCTAATTTCTTTCTCAGCCAATTTTTCGTTTGCATAAAGGAGGGCTACTACTTTTGAGATAATTTTGTATTTTGCTATTTGCTGAAAGTGTTTATCAGCTGTAGGACTTCTTTGGTAAAGTGTTTGGGGTCACTTATGTATACTATCACACCATCTGTGAACAGCATTGAATTCTCCTTGCCAATTAGTATCCTGGTGATCTCATTTAGTTGAAGAAAAGATTGAGGGTACTGTGGGGGATAGGAACTTCACAGGAAGACTAGCAGAGTCAACTAACCTGGACCCTTGGGGACTCTCAGAGACTGAACCACAAATCAAAGAGCATACACAGGCAGGACCTGGTCCCTCTACACAAATGTAGCAGATGTGGTTCTTCTTGGTCTTCATTGGGTCCCCTAAAAACTGGAGCACGGGGGTTGTCTCAAGTTGTTGCCAGTCTGGGGATCCCATTCCCCTAAGTGGGCTTCCTTGTCTGGCCTCAGTTGGATAGGCTGTGCCTGGCCAGAAATAGACTTGATGTGCCAGGGTTGCAGGATGTCCAGTGGGGAGGGGGGGGGAGGGATGGGAGCTTCATACTGTCAGTGGAAGATTGTGTGAGGCAGAAGACTGGGAGGAAGTAGGGCAGTGATGCAGTGATAAACAATAAATGAGTAAATAAATAAATAAAATTGGGGATAAAAAGCAAGCAAAACAAACAAACAAACAAACAAACAAACAAAGAATTACCTCACACCCTAGCTGCATAAGGCACTTAAGGATCTAGTGAGACTTTTTATCAAGGAATATCCAGTGATTAAGAATGCAGACTTGCATTTATTTCCTTTAGACAGAAACAATTCTGGTTCAAAAATTTGGAAGATGGGTGGGAGGCCCGATCCCTCAACTGGGGGCCATGTCTATCTACCGGAGGTGGTCTCTTCAGGTTCTATCCCCCTACTGTTGGGTCTTGGTAGCCTCTCACATCCCAAGTCTCTGGGACTTTCTAGGGGTTTGCTCCATCCCCACCCCCACGGCTGCACATTTCCAATAATTCTTCTTGCCCTCTGGGTTTCAATCCTGTCTCCCTCACATACCTGGCCCTCGTTCTACTCTCCCTCCTGTCTCCCATCCAGATTCTCCTCCCTATGCCTCCTGTGACTATTTTGTCCCCCCTTCTAAATGGGATCGAAGTATGCACACTTAGGCTTCCTTTCTTTTTAAAATTTTTTATTGGATATTTTATTATTTACATTTCAAATGCCATCCCCCTTCCCAGTTTCCCCTCTGAAAACCCCCTATCCCATCTTCCCTCTCCCTGCTTCTATGAGGCTGTTCCCCCACCCACCTGCACACTCCTGCCTTCTGCTCTCGAATTCCGCTACACTGGGGAATCGAGCCTTCACAGGACCAAGGGCCTCTCCTCCCATTGATGCCTAACAAGGCCATCCTCTGCTACATATGTGGTTGGAGCCGTGGGTCCCTCCATGTGTATTCTTTGGTTGGTGGTTTAGTCCCTGGGAGCTCTGGGGGTCTGGTTGGTTGATACTGTTCTACCTATAAGTTACAAACCTCTTCAGCTCCTTCAGTTCTTTCTCTAACTTCTCTATTGCGGAACCCAAGCTCAGTCCAATGGTTGGCTGTGATTATCCACCTCTGTGTTTTTCAGGCTCTGGCAGAGCCTCTCAGGAGACAACCATATGAGGCTTCTGTCAGCAAGCACTTCCAGGCATCCTCAATAGCTTCTGGGTTTGGTGACTCTATATGGGATGGATCCCCAGGTGGGGCAGTCTGGGGATGGCCTTTCCTTCAGTCTGCTCCACACTTTGTCTCCATATTTCCTCCCGTGAGTACTTCCTTCTAGTTGCACTTCATATGATCTGTGAGTTGTATCATGGGTATTCTGTACTTTTTGGCTAATATCTACTTATCAGTGAGAATGTACCACACATGTCCTTTTGAGTCTGGGTTACCTCACTCAGGATGATATTTTCTGGTTCCATCCATTGGCCTGCAAAATTCATGATGTCCTCATTTTTCATAGCTGAATAGTAATCCATTGTGTAAATGAGCCACATTTTCTGTATCTACTCTCCGGTTGAGGGACATCTTTGTTGTTTGCAACTTCTGGTTATTACAAATAAGGCTGCTATGAGCATAGTGGAGCACATGTCCTTGTGGTATGTTGTGCATCTTTTAGGTATATGCTCAGGAGTGATATAGCTGGGTCTTCAGGTAGAACTATTTCCAAATGGAGCAGAAGGAAAGGCCATCCAGTAACTGGCCCAACTTGAGACCCATCCCATGTGCTGGCACCATACGCTGACACTATTATTGTGTCATGTTGTGCTTGCAGACAGGAGCCTAGCATGACTGTCCTTGGAGAGGCTCTACCAGCAGGTGGGACTGCAGTCAGGGATTACTTTGAAAGAGTTGTGGGAAGGATTGAAGAAACTGAAGGGGACTGGAACCCAGTGGGAGAGGATACACCTAATCCTGTAGAAACTTGATGTCCTAGGGAAGGAGGATGCTGGCGAAGGGCAGAGGTGGGAGTCAGTTGGTGTGTGTGTGGAGCACCCTTTCAGAAGCAAAGGGGAGGAGGAAGGAGTGAAGAATTCTGGGAGGGGGGACTGGGTAGGGGGCAACATTTGGAATGTAAATAAATAAAATATTTTTTTTAAAGAATGCAGACTTGCTTCATTGTGGTCTCAAACCAATGTTCCTCCCACCCAAACCCTTTTATGTTAAATTGACTTAAGTTTTCCCTCAAACTTTGAATATTGAGCTAATAACAATGAAGTAATCCTTGAACTCAGGGCTTCTGTGGTGTTCCAGCTTCATTTGAAAACACTGCCCATGAAATACAAGAGGATAATATCCAGAGGATTCATTCTCCAATAACGTGTCAGAAGATAGGATGAGAGCTGAACGTCATCTGTGTATGGCTTCTGTTGTTTTTTAAAGATACCTGTCTGACTGGACCACCAACCAAAGAATGCATATGGAGGGACCCATGGTGCTGGCCACATATGTGGCAGAGGAGGGCCTTGTTGACCATCAGTGGGAGGAGAGGCCCTTGGGTCTGAGAGTGTTAGATGCCCCAGTATAGGGCAATGCCAGGGAGGGAAGACAGAAGTGGGTGGGTGGGTGGTGGAATACCCTCATAGAGTCAGGGAGCAGGGGAGATGGGATAGGGGGTTTCCAAAGGGGAGACCTGGAAAGGGGAAAACATTTGAAATGTAAATAAAGTATCAAAAATAAAAAAATAAAAAATATATATAAAAAAAGATACCTGTCTGAAGGAAGGGAACATAGAAGTATGTGGATATGTGCCTGCAGTATATGTTGTCTGTGTACTACACATATCAACGAAACATGTTTAGCTAAATGAAACCTATGTTTATTTTAGTATTTTTTCTTGAGAGTTATTTTGAAATTTATTAACATATATTATAAAATAATTTATTGGATTGAATAACTGTAAAAATTAACAAAATACTAATGTAACTATTCCTCATACACTTCTTTATATTGATCAACATATTAGTGCTATAGGGTTTCACAGTGTAATCACATTTTCTAGGTAAACTCACTGAGTCTTAAGAAATTGAAATTACTTGTCCAAAGTCACCTGAGAAGCCAAATTTAAACCCAGGCTGTCTGCCTATCTCTCTTGCTCCTAACCACAGTGATTTTACCACTGTAGCAAATACAGTTTGAGATCTAGGAAAGAAGCTGGCACAATATAGATAAGGACTCTGGTATTCTTAGCAAAAATATATTTAGATTAGAATTCCTGAAGCCTATTGTAGCAGTACATAATTTTCAAAATAACATGGAGGGGATATTTTATAATACTGTACATCAATATTCTCTTTAATGAAGTTGGTGTGCAAATACGTAATGGAAATAGTTAACATCCTTCATGAACCTGCATAAGAGCAAAGTGCCTGTATCTCTTGCATGTACCTCTGGCCTTCTGGCTCCTCCTCCTCCTTAGGCACATTTCTCCCACAGGCTCTCAGAACACTGTCTTACTGTATGGAGGAAAATGGAGGCTGTGAAATGCAGTTCATGTTTTCACTCTTGCTTTGACTGAACATCTGCTCACCCAAGGCCAGCGTTTTTACTTCCATCTACTCATTACTATGGTTACCATGGTATATGCTCTATTTTGGGTCTGTATCTACTGGCTTGTAGCCATTCTCTCTTGGGGGGAAGAAAAGAAAGTTTTGCAGAGCCAAACTGGCCCTCTATTCAGTAAATATGGTAATTTCTGCCTATGCTGAGTTCCTACCCATCCCCTTTCCTTTCATATTTGCTGTTCTTCTGTGTGCAAAGGGGTCTTTTCCATCCAACATTTTTTTGTGTGGATCTAACCACACATTTTCTACTTAATTACCCTCTCTGTTTTGAAAAGTTTCCCCTTAATTGCACTCACATAGGATGTGTTTCTATAGTCACTGTGATATTTAAATGTGACAGTTGCCTGCTTATGTTCCTCTAAATATGGTGTTCAGGACGAAGACGCCTCAGATGGCAAAAGGAGGATCAGATGCCCCTCAACCTGAGCTCCCCTGTTGACCTATGCTGTCCACTGGGATAAAGAACTGGGACTATGTGCAGAAGTTGAATTCTAAAATTGTGCTAGTCTGAGACAAGATATAAAATGTTAAACGTTCATAAGAAAAATGAGGTGAAATATCTCAGTATTTTATTTTACTACAAATTAAAATATTTATTTTATGAAATAAATAATTTAATCCTTTTGAAGTATAAATATGAGGGCTAAAAAACAATCAGGTAAAATAAAATATATAAAAATATATTTTATCAATAAAAATATTTTTGTCAATAAAAATATAATATATATTATATTTCATTAGATATGGATGCTTTAAGATAATTTATGATATTTGAAATCCCAAGAAATAAATAATAGCAAATCATATACTCATTTATTTATATATGAATTTTTATTGTCGATTATTATGTCTTTGCTTCCATGGATGTCCGCACCACTCAAAAATACTAATCATGCAATTTTATCACAGCTGTACTTCCCCAAAATACGTTAATCACATTATCTTTATTGCCCAAACTGGATTGACAGCACTATATACACGTTTAGATAATAAATCTGTGTGATAGCTGGTACTGTATACATGTGATTAAATAGTAAATTGATATGATAGCTGCAGATCCCTCTCTTTTTCTCTGCATTTCTCAAAATATGCAGATGACAATAAAATGATTTTTTTACTACAGCTTGTAAATTGGTATCCCAAATAATTATGATCTACATTTGCCATTTAAAAGGAAATATGTTAGCAGTCAATGAAATTTTATAAGCAAAAGATATACAGAATCTAAAGAATGAAGACATAAAACTCACATTCCTTATTAAAAAAACAGTGTGTCTCTCTTACTATCATATTACTATTATAAATGTGAGGGTATTTGTTTTATAGGTTTATTGCACCAAGTTTCACACGCATCCCTCATTTGTCAAAGTTAAGAAGTCCCTGAACAAATTTCAGAGAGATTCTAGTCATTGAAACCTTTAATACATCTTTGTATGTTATCTATATAATAGGTTCAAATTTCTTCAAATAATTTAACATTTTGAGAATAAATCTTCATTACTGAGAAAATATGAAAATATAAGTAATAAGAAATATTTATTTTAATAAATTTTAATACTTGTAAATATCTATCACTAATATTTACCAACTATTAGAGATTTTTGTCTGCTTTAAACATAATTTTAATAAAAAACAGTACCAAATATCACTTTATTATTAGCCCTTATTACAATGAATGTTTTTTTATCTGATTCATTTAATATTTATATTTTTCTGTTACTTGTATCATACTTTTAACAAAAGTTTCTGGAAATTTTGTCTTACCCACCAAACTACAGATCAAGTGATAAGTTTTACTGAGTTTGTCTATAGTCAATTGTGAAAGTTTGAAATCATTTCAAAATTACCTGGAAATCCTTACATGCTCCTTTCTTGGTCTAAGTTTAAATTTCTGGCATTGAAACACAATGCACTGTAGAACATTTGAATTTTTATAATAGCTTTGTAGATTCCCCAAGGCCTAGAAATAATGGAAATTATACCAGGTATTTAGTCACTCTGTATTTACTGCATATGTCCTGAAGGAAAGTGTTAAAACAAAAACAAAAAGAAGAAATGTGACTGCTCATAGGCATTCTGTCTTTGAAATTTTCCTGTCTTGAAAACATTTAAAAGCAGCGCACTTACCAGATTGTCTTCTGACTTCTGGTCCCCAAGCAGTATTTTATTCATTTTGGTTTTTCGGTGGAGGTTGGGCATCTCTATTGGGACAGGCAGGAAGTGTTTGGAATTTAAAGTTTCCAAATCAGGAACAAGCAAGAACCCCCTATCAACTCAGTGTCTTTTATAAGTTAGCTTTAATTTCTCCTTGCATCTGAGACTTAAGACAAAAGAGAAAATAAATACCACGAGGATTAAAGTTGGTATAAAGAGATAAATTATAAATATACTTGTATTAAAAGTTTAGAAATTGTTGGAAGTGACTATTTTATACCAGGACCACCCGCCCGGCGTTGCATACGCCACAGTTGTAGGAGCGGATGCTTCAGATTGGAGATTGCTGGGAAGAATTTTAAAGCTTTAAAAAGATTTAACTGAACAGTTTAGGGATCAGTTTCAAACTCTTCTAAAATGTCTAAATGAAGTGTATAGTATCCACTTCTCCACTTTTCATAAGCATTCTTTCAAGATCAACTTTTTCTTTCAAAGTTTAATATTTATTTATTAAAAGTAGGCTAGCTTACTTTCTAGCCCAAATGAAATCTTATTCAAGATACCAGTTTTAACTTGAGTCAAAGTTTAAAAATTGAGATTGAGTTATTTCATGAATAATAACTAATACAGTAATTCTTAGCCCTAAACTATTATATTATAATATGAATAGTATACCTTGTAAAATAAAGACTATTTAGATTATTTGATGCTTCAGTGTATTCAAGAAGCATTAGTATTTAATCAGTGACAAAAACCTAGTAATTATTTTCTTCTTTCTCTCTAGCACCAATTTACACCTACACACACACACACACACACACACACACACACACACACACACACACAGAGAGAGAGAGAGGATATAGCCTATGGTAATATTATGTTTCTTACAGGATTATATCGAGTTGCGACCTGAGAAGAGATACTAGGTTCTTCACATTTAAGTAATAATTTTAATTTTTCTCTTATAATGTTAGCTTTTACTTCGTGTGCAAACTTGACATTTGGCCTGTGGCCTAACTCCCATATGTTTAAGTTAGACATTGAAAGCCTTTAATTAGTGTGGAGTCCAGATTTTTATGGACCACTAGAATAGGAATGCTCTGGAATAAAATTAAGATAATTTCTTTACATATGGAGGTGATTAGTATAAACAATAAGTGGTACATTATACTGTCATGAATTGTAAGCCCTAGAGATTGGCAGTTATGTATGTCACACTTTTGTGTGCAGCATATGTGATATCATTCTTTCTGGAGGTGAGTCACTGGGAATGGACTTCTTGGTGTGCTTGTAATATTCTAATAAAAGCATAAGCTATGAGCTATTTGATATTATTTTGTGAATAATCTGAAAAGGAGTATGAACAATTATTCTTTGAATTATATATATATATATAATATTTTTCCAATGTGCCAGAACATTTCTCAAATAGGGAAGTGCCTTGTTTCCAATCAGGGTAGCTTGCTCTCAAGCACATTCCTAATTTATTCCTTGCTTTACTTCTCCTTTGCCTACCACTAACAGGGCATGCCCAGGCCACTTTAGACTTTACTTTCTCTTGGTACTTGCCAGCTGCGATACTGAAATACCAAGGTCTGAGATTTTACAAACAGCAGCAAGCAGCAGCAGCAACAACATCTGGACCTGTGAAATGTTAATCTTGGCTGCTTTCCTTCCTTGCTTTGTGGCTCTGGGCACCTGTGGACTGCCCATCCATATACAATGATCTCAACGCACACATGGAAATCTGATTCTTCTGGTACATGAACAATGCTTATTTAGAAAAGTATAAAACCACAAACTGGTGGTGATAAAGAACACATTCAATGCACTGAGCAGATGAAATCATGAAAATGGTACTTGAAGTTGGAGCAAATTTTAAACAAGCAGCACAACAGTCACTTGAGTCTTGTTTCAAATTTTTATTACAAAATTGTGGGTTCAGGTTGAAGCAGAAACTGAGCAGACTTTATCATCAAACGTAGAGAGCTCCTGTCAGAAAATATTAAACCTTGTTTCAAGCTAAAGGATATTTGGAGGAAAGCCTCTTTTTTTTAATGCTCAAACCAAATTTCTTTACCAGTTTAGATATTTCTTTTTTCCATACTAAATTTCCTGATACCTTTTTACCTTCTTGAGCTCCATATTGAGTGTCTACAAAGTAGGATTTCAAGATTATTCACAAAATCAATGCATAGTTTACATGAGTGTTGGTTATATCTGGTACAAATATTGACTAGTTGAAATTCTATTCTATAAATGTCTATGGAGGTTATGACTTTTGTAAACAAGGAAAAAAGAAGAACAGAAAAACTAAATATAGAAGTAGCCATGTATGTATCCAAAATATTCCTGAAAAATTTTTAAAAAATGAAGTGCAGTACAAATTATTTTTCAAGACCATAAAAGTTCCACCTTACTTACAAATAAAAGAGCTAGCAAATAACATGACCCACTTTGAGGAGTAAATTATACTAGTTTTTACTAAGGCATGTTTTGTGTCATTGATTTGTAATGATTCTTAGTCATAGCTTTTTGCATGAGTTTGATGAACAGACCGCTGACCCTATGTTAGATCCTCCTTGTTTCTCCTGATACTGTGACAAGATGACATATGTCCTCTAGGTTCCTAGGAGTATCCACCATGCGATGACCAAATGTATCCTCTAATTAAAATTCCTTTTACACCTTTTAAAACTAAGCCTCTCATAGAATCTTATAAACATCTTAAAGTTTCATTGACATGTGTGTTTTTATGTTTTTAAAATCACATGCAACTTAAGATTTCATTTTCTCTAAGCCTTCATACAAATGTGACCTGTTCCTAAATGATCCTCAGATTTCTTTGACACCTCTCTTTCTCTTTACTTCCTCCTATTCGGCAGGTGTGTTCTGAAATTTCTTAGTGAGCCGATTTAAACTGGACTGAGAATCCGTGAATGATTCACAGAATTATTGACTTGGAATTCTTTATCCGTTCTCTATGCCATCTCTGCCGTCTCAGCCAGTCTTTTGCAATATGTTCCCTATATCAGCTTCTTATCCCCAAGTTTCTGTTGCTATGATTAATATCCTCACAGAAAAACACGGGGAACAAAGAGTTTGGGAAGATTACAGTTCCTGTGAAGATACAGTCTGTCATGGCTGGGAAATCATAGCAGCATCAAGAGTGTGTACCAGCCAGCCATTCAGGAAGCTGGTTGACAACCTTCCATACACACAGAAAAAGCAGAGGAAGTGAAGAGGAAGTGGGGGTGGCAGTTTAGAACCCCCGAAGCCCAGCCCCATTGATCTATTTCTTCAGGAAGGCTGGAGTAATGGAGTAACTAAGGTTACATAACATTCCCAAGTAGTGCCACAAGTCAGGAACCAAGTGTTCAAACACATATATCTTATCCTCTTTCTATAACCCCTTTGTCCTTTTTTTCTCATAATTATTGAACATTTAATTTGTGTCTGAAACTTTTCTAGGACATGTTAAATTCATCTATCATTAGTGCTTATTTATGGTTAACCAACTCCCTAATTGTGGTACAAATCAAGTTTTGGAAATGTAAAGATGATGGCAGTAGATATTTGTTCCACACATGCTCCCAATAAAAATTAACTAGCCTCTTTATTTCCATTCTGTTCACTCATTATTGGTTCTATAATTAAGATTCCCAATGATTATAATGCTCTTTTATTCTTTTATAGTTTAAGATACATTTATAAACACAAAAGGAATTATATGCCACTAATAAAAACACTATTTAAAGATAAATGAAACTGCTACAAAGATTTAATTCATAAACTCAAAACTGTAATACATCAACTATCATCCTAATACATTAGAAAATGCTATAATTGACTTTGTGCTTTATTTGTTTTCTGGTAAATGCATGAATGGTGCCGTTAATTCTAGTTTGCATTTTATCTCATGGTCACACTCCTAACTAAAAAGACAAATAGTCTGAAGGTTTGTCCATTCATCACACAGACCATTTTCAGTAGCTGCTGTCCTGTATTGAAGGTTCATCCATTTGCAAGCTTTTAGTCTTGAAATGTGTGATTAAATGGCATATTTTTGTGTCTGAGCTAACAGTGGTGAGTGTTATAAAACTGGCTCTCATTCAAATTAATGATACATGGGGAAATTAAATGCATATATCTTTATGCCTATAGTAATATCAGAGGTACTTTATCTAAAGGATCTCAGGATTATCTAATATGTAAGACTAGGGAATACTCTGCGTGCTTGTCTGCTTTCTGCTTCGAATTGCACATCTCACTGACGCTAATTTGACTCTGTGATAGGATCCAAGTATAATTCCCTCTATACGTGGAGGCTTCCATTTTTCTTTTCATTACTGCTTTCCCCTCTCCACCCTGATTTTTCTATCTCCTTTTTAAGGTTTTTCTTTCTAGCCCCTTCTGAATGAAGCATTTCCAGACTATTCCAATTAAAGTTAGTTACCTCTTTACCGTTATAGAATATGACTACTTTTAGATATTTTAGTTTGAAAGATATTTTAGTATTCTTTCATATGTACATTTTAGCTTACTGGAAATATTGCAAATCTTGTTAAATGAGAGATGTAGTGTAGCAATTTTATATATTCCAGAATATAGTTTCGCATACTAAATTCAATATATAAGTTTATGTCGCCAAAAGCTTAAATGTAGTAAACCAGTTCCTACCACTCCACTACCCAAAGCTTGCTGGGTATTTAAAATGCTCATAAATTTTCATAAAGCACAAATTTTCAATTAAATAAATATTTAAGTAAATGATTCCACAGATATCCCTTACTATATACCCCCTTTTTAAATAAGACGTTTTACAAAATTAACTTGGGCTGGAGAGATGGCTTGATGTTAAAATTTGCTGTTCCAGCATTAAGACAAGAATTTATATCCAAGCACCAATGTTGGCATGTATATATATATATATATATATATATATATATATATATATATATATATATATATATATATATACATACATATGTGTGTGTGTGTGTGTATATATCACTATGGTTTGCCCATGGGGACTTCCTTGTATCTTTAAAACTGAAATAGGTTAACAGCAAATAGTTTCAGAAAATATCTTGTGGTTTTAGATGATAAAACATTTAATTTTGGTTTATAATATTCTATGTTGGAAATGGAGATTTTGTATTTCTACATCACGTATGGAATTTCAAAGCTATCTAGAAGACCGCGAGTAAGGGTTAGGTCTGTGAATATCCTTGCATATGCAGGTAGCATATTCCCTTTGACTGTAGTGAAGGCTGCGTGGTTGGATGATTGATCTGCCAGTTTGAACAAGAAACTCGAAACTTTCTTTATTTTCTCAGAGCGGTCTTTTTAAAATTACATATAATCTGAAACACTAATTAAAGACAGAGAGGATACAAAATCATGGAAGAAGAGGGGAATGTCCACAGAAGGTCTTAGAGGGGGAAAGGGGAGAGGGAAATATGACAATCTTATAATCTCACAAAATGTACAAAAATTCAAGTGACAAAACATAAATGCAATATTATTCAGCCTCTTAAAATGAAACAGAATCAATGAGTGAGGAAGATATCATATGAAATGATATTAACCATTTATATCAGAGATAAGAGTGTCAACTGCTGCAGGATCTCATAGTGCATGTACTGTAAATAGTGCCCGATTTATAGACAATGTACAGAGTATTGGTTATGAGAGATGTGGTCAGAAGGAAATATGCAGGTCTCTTCACAGGGTATAGATGTTCAATAATACATCTAGTCCTGGGGATCCATTATACAGCATGAGTAGTGATACGTATATTAATATATATTATATGTATATGTTATGTATATTATATATGTTATATACACATGTAATATATGTATATCATATGTACATATATGTATATGTTATTAGACATTCAATATAATTAATCTTTTAAAATTATATAAATATTGAAAAATATGAGTGGAATACGTTGATCATTCACTACTCTATTCAAAATCATCCAAAACCATATCTAACTGGTTTTCATTGGACAGGTTTTCTCTTCTCAGATCTAATCAATAGATGGTGGCTTGACTTAGGGAACCCCAGAGATACGTGGTACTTTGTCCTTTCTAGTTTCTTCCTCAGGTTAGTAGCTCTGTGGCCACCTGCCTAGTTTCATACCATTTGCAAAGAAAACTTCAGGAACAGCATGTGCTACTTATTTAGATTGAGATAGTGACACACACCACTCACTTTCTTCCTGTGCTCCACTTTACTGTAATCTATCTCCTCTTCTTGGAGAATGAGTTCTTAAAGGGCAAAGGTTTTATTTGTCCAGTGTCTTAAATATAAACTTTAGAATTACATGCACTGTCACTGCTCATTAAGCAGAAAATGCTGATGGTAGATGGATAATAGATATGTGCGTAGGGTGGTATACTGTTATAAATCCACAATCTGTTCTATAAATACAAGCAAATATAAATTATTGTACACATAGAATTTGTTGAGATATTTGTTTCTATATTCTTTTGGTATCATGAATCTCTTTATTTCATTCAGATAAAGTTTTTTGACAAAATAAATTTCTTGCAGCTACAAAGCTTTGAGTCTTTTTATTTATTACATAGACAATCATTTTATCAATCAATAAATGTTGATTATTAAAGGAATCACAGTTTTTGATTGACAGTCATTATATTGTCAGATGGATTGTTAATTTTCCTGTAAATCTTAATTTTCTGATATTTTAGTGTATTTTTATATGTAGTTATTTTTTTAAAACTGAAGAGTAATTTTAATACAACACTTAAGAGATTTGTTGAAATGGCTCAAAAGGTAAATGCCTAATGCCTGGTGTTTGATCTTTGAGATCCACATAGTAGAGAAGAATAAACTCCCACCATTCACACTGGCATATATACACCTACACACCTACACGCAAATAAATAGATCAATGTCATTTATTTTTAATTAGACCTCATAATAAACTTTAGTTTAAAAGATAAACTCTGAAATCATTCTGAATTTTCTTGTTAACAATCAAAAGAATTTTTCAGTCTGTTATTTAAAATTCTCATCTGATAAAAGATTACACACACACACACATACACACACACACATATATATATATGTATGTATATGATGTGTCAGCCTAAAAGCATCATTTTCTTCCTTTCAGCCATATGTTCTTGTTTCTTTGTTCTGTAGCATTTCCATTTTCCTTCTTTCATTAGAGCTGGCAGATTAGTATAAGGGTTTGAATTTCACAGTCAATTCGTCATTAACTTTATATCCATGACCAATGTCAAATGTGAGCTCAAAAACTATTGAGAAATCTCCTGTTAATCTTCCCTGGTTACTAGCTCCTGTACTAATGCAAATGACTTGATTAGAACCCCAAGTTGATTTCTACAGTCCTGTGTCCGGTAATGCTTGCTCATCTGAGAAACTAAACTATGGGTATACCATACAGCAACATCAGACTATTACAGCTCAACCAAATATGAAAGGCCTTCATTGTCCTGTAATTTAAAAGAATCTTTGACTCTTGGTGCTAGGAACATAAGTTGGGTTATCGTAATGATAAACCATGGCTCCTTAGATAACTTTATTTATACATTTGCACGTGGTATTGATACTTCGACTTACTAAAATGATCCATGAAACAGTCTATGTATAAAACTTTAAAAACCTATCTTTTAAGCCACATTTTAAAATATAAATTGGATTATTTTCTGAAAGAGAATAAACAGACATACATGATTTTAAAAGCACATTGTAAATAATTTTGACCTAACATTTGACTTAAATATTTTTATTGTGCAGATGTGCTATAACAAAGAAAAAAAATCATGGGATATTGCTTTTTGTCTACTGTAATGCCAAATAAATTAAATGTTAAATTAAAAACTAAAATCCTTACTCTGTGTTGCATAAACTGAAATGATGGTAATCAACCATGATGCATGACTAAGGCTCACATCTGTCCGTAAGGTTCATGAAGAAATATCATCAGAGACTAAGCTCCTCATTTGCTTAGAGACCTAAAGTTCACTGTTTGAAGGGATTTGTGCTTAGGAATGGGTTTAAAAGCAAGGAAGTCACATTTATTTATTTATTTATTTATTTATTTATTTATTTATTTATTTATTTATTATTTGGTTATTTTCTGCAAAATTCTTCTTAAATATTTATTTTTTATTCACATGCTTCAGGAAGCCTCTTGTGAATGTCTACTCAGAAAAGGCTATAATTTTTCTTCCTCACTCAAATATTTTTAAGAAGGGAATATTATTTTCACTCTGATTTAGCTGAATGAGGTCTGTCACTCTTTGTTGACATGTTTGATAGTGCAGTGGTCAATGCCATAGACTAACAGACTTGCTAAAGTGAACTTAAGCTCAGTTTGGCAAACAAATTCCAATGAATTGCATCTTTTGCAAGAGGAATTGAGTACTCCTGATGATTATTGTCTTTAATACATGGTAACACAGAACAAAGTACATAACTAGTTTAGTTTCACCCTGTTAGTAGCTATTAGGTGTTATGTCGCCTCGAAACAACCTAATTCATCTTGAAAGAGAGAACTTCTGCTGAGAAAACACTTCCTTTAGATTGACCCATAGGCAAATCCATGGAGTGCTTTTTTTGAATGATTGCTGTGGACAGACCCAGGCTGCTAAAGACTGTGCTACCCCTGGGCATCATCTGGTCCTGGGATGTGTAAGAAAAGCAGCTGAGCAACCAACTGGGAGCAAACCAATAAGCAGTCTACCTCCACCGCTTCTGTATCAGTTCTCTTACTGAACTGTGAACAGGAATTGAAATCCAAATAAACCCTTTATTCCCCAAGTTTTATTTGGTCAAGGTGTTTTATCATAATAGATACCTAAGTAGAAGGGTAAGTATCTTTCAAGATCATCAAATAAAGATTTTTAGCTCGTTGCTAATGTTTGTGAGCATTGAGAAACTTTTATAATATCTAGTATTTTGATGAGATTAATCAAAATATGTCACAATCTTTGTGAGAACCTGGCAAATAATATAGTATTTTCTCTCTTCAAATGTCAAAGTGTAAAGATCAAGGCCTTTGTCGTATTTCAGAGATTATAGAGTAAGTGAAATGTGGGATAAAGGGTCCCATCTAGGCAGTGAGGGTTTCACCAATACTGTGAACTATGGTGCTGGTCTGTCCTGGTGCTGCTCATGAAATGCAAGCTCCTTTAAAAAGATGAAGTTGCAGGAGAAACTGGTCTTGTAGGAAAGCATAGCTGCTGAGACATGGTGGGGAGATGTCAATGCTTTGCTGCAATGCATAGTTATGCATATCTCTTGCTTTTATTTAAACACTGTCTTCATGCCAGGATTTGTGAAGACAGACATGGGTTGTCTCAGGATCTCTTTGCCCCTCTTCCCAATATGGCCACATTGAATAAATCTTCTTTTTCTGCTTTTCACTACTTAAAAACATAGCAAAAGCTTATAATGAGTGTAGATGTGACTAATCTGATTTCCTCTTTATGTTTAAATCATCGAAATAAGTTTTATCATTCTTCAAATATAATATCCCCTTGAATGCATTCAAAATGGTTTATGCCAATAGTATTGAGGAAGATAACTGTTCTCCACAGTTATTTTGACAGTATTAAGTCATGTAATTCTAACTGGTAGGCAGTACTTAGACATTCATTTTACAGGTGCTTAAATTAGTGCCATACAACTAGTGAGTTCAGAGCATGCCCTTAAAGGTGGAATAAGTTTCTTATAGTCAAGCATACTTGATTGTTGTTGGTTTTATATAGTTCATCACTATCTGACTGTTAACTGAATAATGTAACTCATTGCAGTATTTAAAATATAACTTTGGATTTATAAGTTATTACTATAGTTATTTTGTAACTTATTTTTCTAGCTTTATTATGGCTACTTTTTTCTTCTTTCTTAAGTGTCTTTCCTGTGGTTAACGATTTAGTCTCACAATGTGTTTTGATTCCTGTCTGATTATTTAGGTTTGTTGTTTCTAAATTTTTGTTTTATGTTTACCATATAGCTTAGAAAAATGTATCTTATATATATTATTTTTAATATATATTTTATGGCTACCTTGAATGATTATAAATTGGTATGACCATAAAGGAAGTAAATCTAAACACAACCCATTATTCTAAAATATGCTAATAAATGCAAAGATCTCTCAGCCTGCCCACACTGTGCAATTTTTTAGTCCTATCTTTCTATAGTGTTTATCTCTTGGATATATTGTAATGGTTATTTTAATTTATCTAAGTTTTCACACAAACGTAAGAAATTTCTCACATACTCTATTTACAATACAGCATTTTAAATGTCTTTGCATAGACATAGCAATGGATTTCAAAGAAGTATCTGAACATCCCATGGTCTCTGAAGAAGGGACTTTGGAGGATGTGCTCACCTTTAGATGCTTTACATATTTATGTTGAATGAAGACATGTGGATTATGAATAAAAATGGCTTTGTGTGACTCTCTGGTGTTGAAGCTGTTACAACACATAGAGGCAGACATTGGGGGAAACTTGAGTGGTAAACTTACCACTTCTAAGAAGAAATAACTATAGTTTCTAGCCCGCATGGAATTTCTAGAAGGTTAAGAACAAACCAACTGGACTACAACTCCTTCAATGTTTTACCAACACATATAGCATGAGTTTTTAAAACACATTTGGTCAAGATATTGTGATTCTTGTTGACCAGGTAGGAAGCAAAGCTCATGAGTTCTCAGGTGGACAATTTGAAACCATTGTTTTAAATAAGCTTAATGGGCAATCAGGAGAGAGAGAGAGAGAGAGAGAGAGAGAGAGAGAGAGAGAGAGAGAGAGAGAGAGAGATGTCTCAGTATTCTAACAGAAAAGCAAGACCAGTGGGAAAACCCACTAAATGAATGAACACTGATATGTAAGATTTCAATAGCTGAAAAGATCACATAGAAGAGTCAATCTGTGGTATTGAAAATTGGGTATTTGGAAATACACAGGTGGAAGAAAAGAAAGATAAACAAATAAAGAGGAATAAAGAAATGCACTGGGGGAATTTGGCAGGTCATTGTAGATGGATATTGTAGCTGAAGGGACCTGAGAATGCTGAGAAGCTAGAATTTTTATCCAAAGAAGTAGCAACAGAAAACTCCCCAGTGTCAAGCTGCAAATGCCCAAGAATAGAAAAGTCAAAGATCACCAGCCAGATTTAAGCCCTGAAACATCCTATAATCAGACTCTCAAAGATGGAAGATAAAGAGATCAGAGACAGGAATGAAATGGAACAAAAACAACACAGCCAAAGCAAGTCTCCTCACAGAAAATTTTATAGAAGGAATCAGGAAAGAGAAAGGGAGAAGGACAAAAATTCTTCATGATACCCCAAGGAAACGTTTTGTACCAGAAATATTGTAACCCAGAGAGATAGTGTTGAAATGAAGGACACAGAAGCAGATACTGAGCTAAGTAAAAACTGAGAGAGTGTGTCCCCGTCAGATTACAAGAAAGGCTAAAAGGCAGTCTTCAAACTGATAACAGGAGATGAGACTGAGAAGAGAAGCTTGGAGAATAAGGAATGAAGACAAGAGTAACTGCATTTACAAGTTGTACATGTCTACCGTGGGTACATCTTTACTGTAAAAACTAATACCAGAAAGTACAAAAGCAGGTATGTGAATATCAGGAGCGGACAAAATACAAAGACTGAAGCAGAAGAACCAACCCTATGTGGTGGTAAAGGTGAGAGAGAACAGCTACAAATTAGTGGGGATTTATTCTTTACTTGTCTACGGTCGGGTTAAGATACCATAATTTCAAAATGGCTCCAATGATCAAGGATTTACTTCTTACAAACTTCCTGGTAAATAACAGCAAAAGTTTCAACAAGCAAATGAATCCTAAACACTAAGGTATAAGTATGGCCAGGGTTTTCAATGATTTCCCTTTTTAACTGAGTTTCAAAGAATTAATTTGTGAATATCAATTTGATTTTAACATTTAGAAGCTAAGAAAATTATGGAGCTAAACAAAAATATACATGTTTTTGTCTTCAAATGCATGCTTTCATTTAATATTTAAAAAGAAGTAATTTCATGTTAAATATTTAAGAAATGATTATTGCTTATTTATTTCAGTTTTTAAAAAAGAACAGAGGCTCTGATATGACCTAAAATTGATTTTATGATGACTTCTTTTGAAAAGTGTCATATTTATCTAATCATTCATATACTTTCTTTACTACAATAAAACTGTGATTAATATTTCTTGATTATTTAAATTTTAAAAATCAAATATATATTCTAAGTCACATTTGTTTTAAAGTTTATTTAGAAATATGATGTATTCAATACTAGTTTTGTAGTGAATGATTTCTGTGAGTGCTTGGGGTGGTTACATTTTGCTGAGTTCATCCTAAGGATGCTCTCCACCAGAGAACAGTTATTTCAGCTAAATAATTTATTGGCAACTCAGCAACCATAATAGCTGATGAAATATGTTGAGACAAGGGGTAGTGAAGTATAGTGAATGCGAAATGTACTGAAAATATTAGAATAGAAAGAGCACACACCGAGACAAGTCAGAATACCCATTAAACCAATACATTGTAGTTAATTGTCTGTTTTCAAACTGGAAAAAAAAAATGTATTGTTTAGGTTAAAAAAAAAAATGACTATCCCACAGGAGTTAAAACAAAAATGTTTAAAAGGTAAAAATGAAAAGGAAGAAAGAACACTAGCCTGTCAGTCTCAGCATGAGGGCTGGGCGCTATGAATAATACACAGAAGGTTACAGAGATCTCGGCCACTGATCTACAACTTCATGGGTAACTGTCTAGTTCAGGATTAATTTTCTAGACACAGTGCTTCGATCTATGAAACAGGAAGGTAAAAGTAAGAAAATCAAAACAGAGAAGTTAAATAACTTTCATAGGCTTATAGTATAAGCAATCGCCACAGTGACCCAGTTTCTCTCTCTCTCTCTCTCTCTCTCTCTCTCTCTCTCTCTCTCTCTCTCTCTCTCTCTCTCTCTCTCTCTCTCTCTCTCTCTCTCTCTCTCTCTCTCTCTTCCAAGTAAGCTATATGTTACTCCAGAAAGTTTTGTATAAAAGTCCCTTAAGGCTACTATGGCTAATGCTTCTTTGGGCGAAACATAGCCTGAGGGATGCAGGATTGTCAGGTTCTCTACACTGAATTTCACATTAATATGGAGAAATGTCCTATTAGGATTGAGGGGACCAGCTAGCAGAAGAATTTCCTGATGTGTGAAAAATAAACTGTTTTTGCTGCTATCACGAGCCGTGTGCTGGGCGCCCTGTTTATTTGGAGCCCGCTATGTGTGAAAGCTTCACCTTTTCCATTTTTAGAAAATGTGAGGCAGCAAAAAGGGTTTGACACAGTGCAGATCCCGGATTTAATCACCTCGATTGAGGGCATCCTACCACCACTCCCCGTGCTTTTTATATTCGGACACTGGTCGTTTAGGAGAAAATATCTGATTCTGGTTTTAAAACAAAAATATGATCCTGGAAGCATAAAAACTTCAGATTTGTAAAGTCTTCAGCAAGTAACAGGAACGAAAAATCACAGAAGCACCTAATGGTAACTCTCTCCTCTCTCTCTCTCTCTCTCTCTCTCTCTCTCTCTCTCTCTCTCTCTCTCTCTCTCTCTCTCTCTCTCCCCACCCCCGCGCTCTCTTTCTCTCTCTCTTGCTCGTTCTCTCTCGCTCTCTCTCGCTCTCTTTTTCTCTCTCTCTCCCTCTATCTTGCTCACTCTCGCTCTCTCTTTTTCTCTCTCTCTCCCTCTCTGTCTCTTCTCTGGTAATAACTTAATATATGGACTTAAGACCATGTCTATCATATTGCTAATTACTTAATAAGAGAGTAATGTACTTGTGAGATTCAAAAACAAAGGACTGTTTTGTATAGCTGTAAGTTACAGGTTTATTTTGCATGCAGTCATTTTATATATTGTGAACTAAGTACTCTGCTCATTTCATGGTTTTACATGTTTTAGTTTTGCATTATTATAATTTGGAAATTTTAACTGATTTGTTTCTAAATAGGTCCTTATATAAGCTAGAAGTAAATATAAATTAAAATACTTAGATTCAATTTGAACAATTTCATCTCAGTAAGAAAAAAAAAATACCAAAAATTAGAAGATAAAAAAATAGAGCACTTAATTTTACAAATGCTAAATAAATGTTTAAAAGGTAGTGCAAAAGTTTTAAAACTGGTTATTTTATTTAATGCAGGTGTTTATATTAAATGCTTAAATTGTTGAATCAGTTAATAATTAAAAATCTATACTATCAAAATACCATACAACAAAGTAATAAATGACATAATACACAAATTTGAATTTATTAGAATAAGTCATTATGAAAGAGTTAATGATAAAATTTCTAAATAAGGCCATAAAGACAATACGGTTGTTACAATTAGCCCTTTAATATATACCAATTGTAATAATTATTACTTGAATGATTAATTTTTATACTATTCACTAAAGATTTCTATGTACTATGGCTTTTTTCCTTTTTATTGAATATTTCATTTATTTACATTTCAAATGTTATCCCCTCTTCTAGTTTCCCTCTCCTCAAAACCTCATCCCATCCTCCCTCCCCCACCCACATAAATGTGAAATTTAGTCACTGAAATTTTATCTGTACTATTTAAGAATTGGTTAAATAATTATGTGTCTAGTCTGTAAAGAAATGATCTAGGTAATTTTTGATTCTTTATATTATGATTTTATTCCTTAATAATTCTATTGATAACTTTTTATTTTGATATTATAATTTAAAGTCATCATTTCCTTTTATCTTCATCCCTCTAAATGATAGATATTCTTGCTCTCTCAAATTAATAGCAACATTTTTATTGTTAATACATATTTACAAATATATATTCATATTCTCAAATACATAAACACAAACTGTTCAGCCTATCTAATGTTATTTTATCTGTTTTCAGTGCTAACTATTTGGTATTGGATAACCAATTGGTGTGCTCTTCCTTGGGGAAGGCTATTCCTCCCACTCTCAGCATTGCTTGGTTCCCTGTGTTCCTTATGTAGAGTTGAGGCCCCATGGTCATTCTCACCTTCATTGCCATGCCTACCTTCTATTTTTAAAAATTACCTTAACGTAATAATTTTGTTGAGTATATCAACCACGGAGACATAGAAAGTCTGGAATTCTCAGAGCGTGTGGTCTCCATTTCATGGGGCTGTGCCAAGATTCAGATGTCATTTATAAAAACAAAGACGTCAAAAGGAAAAGTCAACAGATAACGCTTGCTACCCTTTTCCTTAAGTCACACGTTTATGCAGTGTGCCAGTTCAGTGACTGGCAAATTCATCTTTAACATTTTATAAATTTGTTGACTTTCGGTGAGATATGCTCATTTTCAATGATGTGAAATTGGATTTGGTTGATTATCTACTCAGAGATGATTGGCTTCCTGCTCCAATCCATTAGATAGAGCACATAGAAGATTATTTATAGCTAGCAATCAATTATCCTGATAATATTCTCTTCCGCTACCTTGATAATCATCTACTCTTCATAGTCTACTATACAGCATTAGATTTATTATGAGATTGAAGCAAATGTTGCCATATTCTCCGTTAAGATTTTTATTTCTTCCTGTATATTCGAAAAAATCTTTTTTTTTTTCTTTTTAGTTCTGGAGATTAAAATTCAGGTCTCATGAATGCTTAGCAAGTACTTTACTATTCAGCTGACACTCCACCCAAACTGCTTTACTTAGGAAAATATGTGTCAAACCCATTTTTATCTGCCAACTCCCTGGAATCCTTGTTAATGTAGACAGCACAAAATGAATCCTGACTAAAGCAGACTTTTGTTTTGGTTTGGTTTTGGCTAGACGAAATTGGCTATCATCTCTGACATGGTGTGTGTGTGTGTGTGTGTGTGTGTGTGTGTGTGTGTGTGTGTGTGTGTGTGTGTGTGTATTTTATCATTTTTCACCTTGTGTGATTTCTGTTGCTTTGGTCCACAAGTGAGATGAAACTTAGTTGTACTATGGTATGAAAGAAAGAAAGAAAGAAAGAAAGAAAGAAAGAAAGAAAGAAAGAAAGAAAGAAAGAAAGAAAGAAAGAAAGAAAGAGAAAGAAAATAAAAAGAAAGAAAAAAATGAAAAGGAAAGGAAAAGATGACCTCAACATCTGTGTTCCTAGAAACAATAAAGTTTATATGTTGCACATGTTTTATATCTATCACAGGACAGCTTAGGCTATGTGCCATAACTCTAAAATTAAAAAAAAAAAAAAAAAAAAAAAAATCAGCCTCAGCCTGAGACGCACTAGTCTCCTAGGGGAAGGGAAAGAAAGCACACGTGGCTCACCATGCGCTAGCTACTGAAACTTTTGCTCTATTCAGAAGGAGGCTGGAACCACATGCCCTTGTCCCGTGAATAGCAGAACACCACGTGTGAATAGATAATGCAGGAAGTTAATCACTGTGTAGTGGTGATTACCTTGTAGTTTGTATGTTTGTAATGTTCCTAGGAATGCAAATCATAGATTGCTTCAACTGATAGATAGATGAACACTTTATGGCAATTACACAACTATAAACCCACTGAATTCTGATAACATGTTATAAACATCAACCTATTAGTTTTGAGTTTAGGGTTTGGTTTGGGAAACAGGGGTGCTAGAGAGAAAACTAAGCCTTGAGAATGTTAGGTAAATAAATGCTCTATAATGAGGCATTATAGTCTTTCCAATATTTGAATTAAAATCTTAAACATACATAGAAACACTAACTTAATGTTTAACTTTTTGATATATTATGTAATGTGTAGATCAAGTTTAAAAATTCCTGTCTCTTTAAACATTTAATCATTTCTTTGTAGTGAAAACTTTCAAAATCCTTTCTTGTGGGTTTCTGACATGGACAGTACATTATTGTTTTTGGTAATCGCCTTTTGTGCAAGGTGGACCTCTTGCTTCATCACAAATGTAAACTAAGGACACATTGGTGAACCTTTCCCATCTCATGCACCTGTTCGCCCCAGCCTCCAGTGTCCATGATTCCACCTTTAACTTTCTTAGAGTAACAGTTTATGATTGAGTGTACGAATGGAGATGTGTGGTGCATAAAATAAGGGGCAGGTTTTGAGTGAGCTTAACAAGCTATGGTAGGAAATTTGGGTGTAATATCTTTTTAAAAAGAAAACTGATTTTTCTGCCTTTACTCTTGGCAAACATACTCTTAGGAAGACACCATATATTCTAGAACTAATGCCAAATGACTCCAGGATGTTCCTTTGTATCTCTTAAAACCATGATTATGACAACAGTAGAGATTTAGATGTTGCTATCTATGATAAGAGAAAAAATACCAGTTTAAAGCAAATAAGTTGAGAAATGAAAGCCTTAAGATCAAATGTCAAAACCACAGAAGAAACAATCAGCTTGATTTATCTCTGAAGAATTATAGATTAATAGCTGTGTTTTTCAAGACCTACTGTCTAGTGCTAGAGTAGTAGTCTTCATTCCTACAGTTGTGGCTGTTTACTCTACAGTAAGCAAATATTTAGAAGTCTAACAGTTGGGTTTTAAAAACATAGACGAATTTTAAAGCACAATGGAGTCAAAAATCAACTCGCTAGTGAAGAGAGAATCATTAATTTACAGATTAAATTTCAAAATTAAAAATACCAAATTATGTTGGAAAACCAGCTTCAGGATAGGAAATCAAACCTTTTTATGGCCTGTGTTAGTGTGAGCATTAGGCTAGATGGTAGAAGCTCTCTTAGGTCTTTCAAGGCCCAATGTGGCATTGATTTGTGTTGGTAAAGCCCCTTCCTAGACTGTAAAATGCATTCGAACCTACAGTTGATAGAAATACCAAATTTGTAAATTAATTTTTATGTTAAAAGATTTCCTGAAGAGAAGTGCTTAGAGGTGCAGTCCTGTAATGCCAGTTACTCCCGAAGCATATGAGAGATGAAGACCAGCCTGTATAATTCAGTAATACCCTGTCTCAAAATCCGAACTAAACAAACAAACAAAAAAGATAAACATGGCCCAAACTGCAAAAATGTCCTAATAACAAATTTTGATTTAATAAGTATTCTAAAGGTAATGATAAGTAATATGATTTAAAATTCTTAAAACTGAAAAATTTAACACATTTGAATTTCACTTAAATATTAAAATATTTGTGTTATCAAAAATATGAACCACCTACTGTTTCTAATTAAAACTATTTTGAATCCTGAATGTTAAATAACATTCAGTCTCAAATCTAGCTTTGACTTATTGAAAGGTGTTGTCCAAGTTCTCTTATCTTCCTTTTCCTTTACTGATGTATAGTCAGAGAAAAAGTAAGAGAAAGCAAGCAAGGAAGAGAAATGAAGAAAGAGAAAGATGTTTTAAATTTGAAATGAACTTTCCTACCAATATTAATACCAGTTTTCAGTGTTTCTAATAAATGTACTGTGGTTTTAAATTAAATGGCCAGTATCAGTTTCAGTATTCAAAACTCTTAGTAAATCATTGCTTAATAAAAACAGGTTCAGTGGAGAGCAGAATGCTTTATTTGTTCATACTATATCACAGCAAGAACTACCAGACATTGTATTTGTCAAAGTCACATCCCTTTAGGGTTTCCAGGAGAAGGCCAGGATCAAAGGGAAGAAACAGATAAGATAAGGAATTTTAATCTATTTACATTTGGAATCTCCCATTTAAGTTTCACTTGTTGCTATCATTTTACAGCAATTTAGAAAGTTTGCTCCTTAGGAATCTTTACCTGATACTAATGGAGCTTCTTTTGACAGAATTTTTTTTCTTTTGTTGAAAAATTATATGGTGTGGATTGTATAAAAAGAACTGTCAGGTTGGAACAGTTACTTTGAGTCTGAAGGTGCCTCATTGGCTCATCTAATCCTCCTCAGAGAAGTGGGACATTTCATTTCTGCCAGCATCATCTCTGGGCTATCAAAGACTGTGGACAACTTATTTTGCCAAGTACATATATTTTAATCATAATTGTAGCTAGTTTTTTGAGCATTCTTTTTAGTGGAGTCATACTTTATCAAAAATGTGGATGTGCTGTGAAGAGTTTATTGTGGAAGTAAGCTATTTTCATTATAATCTTCACAATGTGTGTGCATGTGCCTGTACCTATACCTCTCTCTCTCTCTCTCTCTCTCTCTCTCTCTCTCTCTCTCTCTCTCTCGGTGTGTGTGTGTGTGTGTATGTGTGTGTGTGTGTGTGTGTGTGTGTGTATGTGTGTGTGTGTGTGTGTGTGTGTGTGTGCCATGTTCTCTGCAATATTTCCACTTAACTAGTACATTCTTAAAGACTAGGAGGTTACATTTATGGAATAGGTGTCAACAGTGTTTACAGTCTATCTTCTTGTTTGAGAGTTGATTCACAGTAGTAATTGTCTTATGCTCGGCACTTCTGCCTCCATCCCATCACCCAGCTCTCTCAGGATTCATGACTTTATCTGGCTCAGATATTCTTCACATGCTTTAACCCCAGATCGTTTTTATTTATTGCTTCTTTTGCTTCCTGACACTTTATTAAGATATTTACAAAGTTCTTTCTTCAGATCTCAGATACAATGCCACCACCTGAGAGAGGACATCTCTAAGCATGCTAGTCATTTTAAGTCCTCTCCCTCCAATTCATTATGTATGCTAGAAGGAAGCCCACATGTGATAAATACACTTCTATAGGCAAGCAATGCAAGAGTCGTTCATGATTATAACCTTTTTGCTAACCTAGAAAGATCTGTCCTAGAAGACATCCATTTTCAGGTGAAGAGTGCAGTGGATACTCCTAATTCCTGAAAATTATTTGCAAAAATCATAAGCATTCCTCTGATCCTATGGACACGCAGACTAATCACCATTGTCTGTTTGGGGAAACTCGGGACTTACTTTATCATGGCCACCTTCTTGCTTCATGTCAGTCGCTAAAGTGAACCCAGAACTTTCCTGTCATCTCCAGACACTAAAATTAATCCTGATCCTCTAGTTCTGTCTCCTGATTGTCTCGGTATGCTCTCTGGACATCCCCAACAAAGCCTTTCAATCTTCAACACTTTTGTGTATTCTCCCTTATCTTCTTTGTACCTGAAGCCTCCTGACTGTTTCTCACGACATCTTTCAAGAGGTGGCTATTTCCACCTAACAGCACTTAAATCATTAAGATTGGAGGTGAGATAGTGTTCTATTAGCTCCTCAGTGTCACTTCCTGAGAAGTCTCTTTTCTTCTCCCAAACCTGTAGGCAAGCTCTCATGGCATTAGGAGATAGCCTTGGTATCCTGCTGTCTCTCCGCCACCTTCTTTTCCTTCTTTTTTTTTTTTTTCCTTTTCCATACAGGATGCTAGGCAAATGCTGTACCTCAGCCTAATTCTTCCACTCAGTTACATCACTTTCCCTCTTCTGTTAAGATACAAGCTTTTCTCTTCTAACTTTCCCAGGCTCTGTTCTTGCCATGGATTACAGTAACTTCCATATCTACACACATGAAGGCTTTGGCTGTGGCTGGGTGATAGTTGCTTATCATAGATGAGATTTTGATTTCAAACCACAGCCCCAGAATAACAAAAGGATCCAAACAGATGAGTCTTCAAAACATTAGTCCTGCCATGAGACTTTTTTTACCCTAATCACTAACTTGAAGTAATCTCACTATCTCATAACACGTGTATCCAAGAGATGTCTAACACAACATTGACAACTTATTTTTCAACATAATAAGGATAAAAGTTATCCTTTTCTTAAGTCAAAGTTTTTTTCCCTAACCTTATTATATAACAAGGGTAATAATAAATATCAGTTAGCTCCAACAATATAGAATCCCTTTTATTCCTCAAAAAAATAGAGCATGTAAAATACTCTTTAGTTTCAAAACTGTACAGTTAAAGAAGACAAAGTTGGTGATAGCCATTAGTTCAGAAGTCATAACACACTACTCAGTTTTTGAGCTTTAATAATAATGATAATAATTATTATTATGTGTAATAATGTTAATCTGTAGCTACTGAATTTTTACTACATCTTTTTCTTTTATTATTTTGATCAAGTTGTTTTTTTCTAAAAACAAAAGATTAAATCTTAGATCATATTTAATATATTTTTATTTGGTCCTCTAAGTTGACTTTTACTATTTATTCAATGTAATAAATACCTAGTCACTTTTATAAAATTCATAGTATAGGAAATTCGAATTGCTTAAAGTTTGCTTTGCATTTTCATTTGAAAACTTCAGCTGTGAACTCTAATCTTGTCTTTTGTCATTGGCCATAATAACAATATAAATAATGAACAAAATACTTTGTTGAAATGAAATCCAGTCACTTGCTCCCAGCGGCTCTTTAGCTGGATGGGGAGTAGAAGCTTTTAATTGATGAAAATGCTGAGAAAATCATAACCTTAATACAAATAGAATATGTCAAGATAGAAATGACTTATAATTTTGAAAGAAATAGAGCAATATAAAAGATTCCATCTATATAGTGCCTCAAACCTAAAATTTTTAAAGGATCCCAAAATCTTCTTAGTGAATATGAGTTGTTAACTTGTTCTGTGAGCTCAAAGTTAAGGGCTGCCTCCTATGGTACTTTTTCTGGTTTTCCATTTGATTTTTCTATTAAAGGCACAAAGGTATTTCAAGGCATTTTTTAGGGTAACATTTTGTTTGAGAAATCTCTATTTAAGGATGCTAAACGTTTAATTAGACGGAATTCTAATGATCATGTTTATTTTTAATAGGAACTTAAAATGGTTCAGGTACTTAAAATAACAAGTTGAACTGAAGAAATGTGTCCTGGGCAGTAAAATCTTGAAAGAGGTAAGATTTTTTTTATATATGCTTTAAAATATTAAATATTCTCATCAAAGTTAGATATTCTGATACATATCTTTGTAGGTTATTTAGAACTTATTTTTTAAAAGTTAAAATCACTTCATTCTGTCACAAGATATTCTTCTATATAGTGATTTGGAATTTTGAAAAATTTCCAATACTTTAAGGAAATACAGAAAGGCCACGATTCAATTTTAGAATAAACGTCAGAAAGTAGATCAGACTGCTTTTATTATTAGTAGTAATCCTCACGCTTAGGAATTCCCCTAGGTTGGCCACTTTTCCCAGGGGCTCCTGAACAGAGGTAGCTGGTATGTAGGCAGATTGCCATTCAGAGGAATCCTTTGGCTAACCTGCCCTTTCTGCATTTCCTGGGGCACATATGGTTACTATCAGTCAGAATCCAATCAAAGACTGCAGGGCTAAACACAAGGGAGCTACTCACTTTAAAAAACGTTATCTTTATTTTCACCATAGACTTGAAACTGAGCTATCCCCCTTGAAGCAAGCCACAGTTAAGAGCACTAATGTGGACACAATAGTTATTTTAGCCCATTTCAGAATCTTCTCAAGAATCATTATTTTTGCATAAAGTAGGGGCAGAGTTTGTCATTACTAAACTTGTGATTCTGCCTTGCTGGACGTGTTGGTATTAACAGAATGGAGGGAATGAACAAAGGAGCTAAAACATGTACGGTTTCTGTAAGGGTTTGTGCATGGAACTGGAATGGAGAAAACAATGCATTAATTTTATATATGTTTCTTTCTTACTTTAAGAATCATATAGCAGAATTCATAAGTTACATTTTGATTTCAATAACAGTTTCAGATTTTATTAGGTTTCTTTGAATTTTGTCATTTTTAACATGAACAAGTAAAATTTCCCTAGATATTTCATTTTAGTATGAGGGAAATAAGACTGGTTTGAAAACAGTTTATGTAACATGGCTATGGTAAAGCAACTGTGTAAAAAAGCCTCTCATATCAGCAACATGTTTACATATAAGGCACAGATCCACTGATTCAAAATATATACTAAGATTGGTGAGCTTTACATTACAATGTATGGAGTTTTAATTATTTTACTAAGAATATAATCTTTAGTATTGGGAGAAGAATAAAGACTACATACATGAATATATATATGTATGTATATATATATATATATATATATATATATATATCCACTGTTAGAATAATCTCATTATAAACCCCTCCCCTACTAATTTCCTAGATGCTGTTTTTGTGGATGAGCCATATATACCAAGATTAAACATTTAATTTATTTTCACCATAATATCAGTTTCTGATCTCTGATTATTTCTTCAAAGTACATTAAATTAGGAGGAATTATACAAAAGGTACATTTGCCAGACACTACATAAACTACATTCCACAAAAGATAAAATTATAATTTTAGTGCCTGGCATTATTGTCTTTTAATGTTGATTCAATGATAGAACAAGTATTCAAGAATCAATTCATAAAACTTTCAACACCACATATGGATGTAACTCACACCACTAAAAATAATTAATAATATACATTATTGGGTGGAAAGGAGGTAGAGAGAAGGATGTCAACTTATGAGCATCCATAAAATAAACATAAATTTACTAAACTTTATTAAATTATCATGCTAATATTGTAGATAGTATGAGAGCCTGAATTTATATATCCATGTTTTGACTACTGTATGTAAACATCAGTATACATAAATATCATTAGCCTGGACAATGTGTATTATTCATCTCAAGGTAGGAGTCACAGAGCCTTCATTTTGTCTTTCTCCTCAACCCTCTTTTTAAAATTTACAAAGACAATGTATTTATCATGTATAAAACAGTATTTCCTATGCATATATGTATGACTCACATTTTATACATACATTATCATTCGTGGTTAGTTTTATTAATACACAATACCTATTCTAGTTTTTCTGAAGAAATCAATAAATTTACGTGCTATAGCAGCCATGCTTCTCTGTCTCTCTGTCTCTCTGTCTCTCCCTCTCTTAAACTTTTTATTGATTCTTTGTGAGTTTCACATCTTGTACCCCAACTCCACTCATCTCCCCATCCCTTAACACCCACCCTACACTCTTGCAATCCTTCAGAAGAAAATAAAAAAGAAACAAACACAAAAGACCAAAACATTAAATGATCTCAGCCTGGAATGTGTAGTGTGTCGCAGTGTGCCCTACAGTGTCCTCTTCTGTCCACACAGTTTTACTTGCATATGTTTATTGCGGTAAGTCCTTGGTGTGGTCAAAGCCTCTGGCTTCTGCTATACAATCAGTACTGGATCCTCACTGGGTTTCCTCACGGATATCCTGTTGATGCTCCGGTTTAGGGAGGTCCTGCGCTTTCAATCTGCAGGGCCAGTCCTTTCACATGCTTCAGCAGTTCATAGATGAAGTAGATATTGAGGTGCGACAGCTCTGGATCTAGACCTGGGTGATAGTTGAGTTGGTCGGCCAGACAGTTCTCCTGCACCCACCCCACCAGGGTGAGATCTCCAGCACTGCCCAGGCTATGTCACCCAAATGCAGTAGCCAGCAAGGGGCAAGGCCACCTCTTCCTGCCTCCCATCCCTTGGACTGGCACACATGTACTTTGAGCATCAGGGCAAACTCTACTGTGAGCACCATTAGGGGAAGCTGTCCAAGCAAGAGGCACAGGACCCACTTTCCTGAGTGCTGCAGCCGGTGAGGGGCAGGAGCAGTTTTCTTCGTTTCAGGACCTCAGGTCCAGCTTTCCTGCCTACAGCAGGTTACAAGGGGTGAGTGAGGGGAGGACATCTCTCCTTTGCCCGAGTCACAGCAGTTGCTATGCTTCTTAATAGATTTCTGAATGGTTCTCCTATATAGATCAGAATTTCATAATAAGACATAGTAGAATGACAATTATGGAAACCCCTCATTTTTAACAACACAGACAAAGCTAGAGGCATTATGTGAACCAAGACAGCATAGAGAGACAAATGCTTTATGGTTTCATCTATATGTAAAAAAAACAAAAAAACAAAAACAAAAACAAAAACACATGCCTCATAAAAGTAACGAATTCAGTAATCATTACCAGAGGTGAGTAAATTAGGAGATGTGTATAAAAAATTGTGCTCTCAAATGTTGAACAGAAGTAATCTGAATCTATTATCAATAAGTTAGAAAAGTTTTATTTAAATAATTTAAAGTTAGATGTATTGTGGGAACAAGCCTGATGTGGTGGGATGAAGCCGCACATGTCTGTCTCAGGCGCTGCGGCTCTGGGTGGGACAGGAGACACGGGAAGTGGCTGCGTGACTTCCCACATTGTCTGAAGGGCAGGTGGGGGCTATGGGAAGCCTTTGCGGGCCCTGCCCATGGATGGGGAGGGGGCCATTCTCGGGAGCATGCAGCAGCCATCTCTGTGGGTTCTTTAGCCTGGGGCACCGCAGTCGGCCACAGGGTGCCGCAGACAGGCTAGCCGGAGCACAGCTGGGGTTTCCGCTGAGACCGGGTTTTGGAGCTTGGGATGCAGGACTAGCTGCTTAGGCTTGGGTGAATGGGCACCATCTTAATCGAGGGCTGGATCCCTTGCTTCCCGTGGCCGGTCCAGATGAAGAGACAGTCCGTAATTCTAAGATGTTTATTTTCTTTGTGGAGAGTGGCGTGGATAGAATTGTACCCCGTGGCCTCTGGGAGAGGAGAGGCAGATATAGTAGCTGGGAAGGGGTGTGGTTAAGTCTCTGGGTGTCTCATTAATATGGGGATGGTTTGGAGCTGTGTGGCCATGCCTCTATCTGAAGAGGGATGGTACAGTGACCGTGACTGGAGCCAAAAGCCTCTCGGGAGCTTTGGCATAACGTTTTCCAGTCCTTGTGGATTATTCCACTGGATCGCCCAGATTTTACGCCTGGCAACCGAGTGCCAGATTGCCTGTCACAGATCACTACCCAACAATATATGACATATTTCTCTGGCTCAAATGTTCCATTATTAAGAGACATATATGTTTGAATAATGTGAACATTGCAAGGTCCATAATGTTTTTTTAATATTAGTTCCTGACTGAAGGAATACTTCTTTCACATTATGAGTGCTGGCTATATACTTTTTTCTTGTGTGTTTAATGTTAAATAATTCTACAGTTATTATATGCCAATAACATATTATTAAGATGTTGAGTGCTCATTCAAGAAGGACAAGGTCATCAAGGAGTCTGTAGGTTAGAGAAGGTAGCACTGAACTTGGAAGAGAAAAAATATAATTTCACTTCACTTCACAAGGAAAATTAATAATGTGTGAATGGGAAGGAAGATGTGATAGCCATGCTGCGACCAGCAGTACTGTGGAACTGTTATTGCCTTCAAGGTTAAGTACTGTCATTTTCACATGGCCATCAAGTAATGGTGGCCTGCTGTGTTGGGACTATCTCTTGTGCTCCACAACTGTAGAGCCCAGATGCAGAATACTTCAAGGGTGCCTGGGGTTACTATGCACCGTCAGAGAATTCCGTGCTGTTACTATACACCTTCTGAGAGTTATGATGCCTTATTTAGTTTTCTTCATAAGTTGGGTCTACTAATAGTTTATTTTCACACGCATTTTAATATACATTGAAATATTTTATTGTTTTTGAAAGAACAGACTTTGAAGGACTTACTCTTTCCTGATAAATTTATACACTCGTTGTCTGTTTAAAGATTCCCTGTATTTGTTCATGATTGAGTCTTATTTTCATGTTCTTAATTGTATTTTCAAAAATAAAATTGTCTCCTTTATAAATGGCTCATTTCCATTTTTAAATGACAGATAATATTGAGTATATGAAAAGTGGATTCATTCTGAAGAAATATTACTAGTCAATTTGAGTTAAAATCATAAATTATTTATGTTTTTATGAATGGTTAAAGAGTATAAGAGATTAAAAATTATTTTCCCAATAAGGAATCTTTTGTCTGTATGTTAATGTATTAACTTAACTGTTGGAGCTCTTATATATGTAACTTGACCTATAGCATAGTTTTATTTTAATATATATTATAACCACAACTAAAATTTTTGAAGGGACTAGAATATCTTTTCGAATATTCTCTGGAAATGATGCAAGAACTCTAGGGATTGTTGGATAAGCTAAAATAATATTAGGACAAGATACATATGTAACCTTGGTGATTTACTTAACTGGCAAGCTCTCTCCTCCACACCTTGACTCAGATATTGGTTTCTCTGAAGTCATATGGGAGCTTGAAGATTGGTGCTCCTGAGAGAATCTAGCACGTAACACGTGTGCCTAACACTTCTGGATCCGGTATGATGGAAATGGGGGAAAAAAGCTGGGCATGTGATCTGCCTCTGAATATTTTTATTTTCTGAATATCACAAATCCAATTTCAGCTTCAGTTTCATAGTTCCTTATTTTGCTAAATACCTCTTTTTTCATTCTTCAGACATTATTACTTTTCTCGGTCTTTGATAACTCATGCTATATCTCTAATGGATTTCTGAGCTAGAAGGAACTTAGGAGAACACACCATTGTTTAAATAAAAGGTACACCCACTCCCACTGTTAAGAGTCCCACAAAAACACCAAGCTCACAGCTATAACATGTATACAGAGGACTAAGTACAGATTCCTTCAGGCCCCATTCTTGCTGCTTCAGTCTCTGTGAGCCCATGTGAGCTCTGTTTAGTTGATACTGTGGCCCATATTCTCCTGGTGTCCTTCATTCCCTCTCACTTCTCTTTCTGGCCCCTTTCTTCTGCGGGGTTCCCTGATCTCCAAGGGGAGGAATTCAATAGAGACCTTCAATTTAGACTTTCTCTCTGCATAATGTCTGGCTGTGAGATTTCACATTGCTCCCATCTGTTGCCTCTTTGAAAACAATTAGACCGAGCTCTGATCTATGAGCATAACAGATATACCATTTGAAATCATTTCACTAATTTTTTATTGTTGCTTGTTCTTATGGTTGCCAGTCATGTTTGTTTCTACCCTGGGTCTCTGGGCTATTTAGTCTCTGGTTCCTAGCCATCCAGGTAGTGTAGGCATGGGCTCCCTTTCAAGTTAAACCAAATATTAGTCAGCCACTCCCACAAGTTCTGTGCCACCACTGTCCCAGCACATCTTGCAGGTAAGACAGAGTATAGGTGGAAGATGTTTTGTGGCTGGGTTGGTGTTTTCCCATTCCATAGCCTGCAGAGTATCTTCCTGACCCAAAGGGATTAGAATGTAGGGTTGAAGGCTCCATGCAGAAACTAGCTTGATCTCTTTGGTATCAATGAGCTGTGCAGATATTGTCCTCAGCAATGGAACCAAATGTCAGTTTTTAGAGAGCAGTCTTCTGGACTAGAATCAACCTGGATTGTGTACAGACATCCATGGGAACCCCTTGGCCAACAACTCATCTGAATATAACCCAGCCCACGCTGAAAGCCTTCCTTGCCTGGCTACATAAGATGGCCAATTCAGACTCCATATCCACCATTACTAGTGTGAGTTAGCATTTGCTCCTCTTGGGGAAGCAGAACACAGGGAGCTAGACTGGGCTTACCTAGGCTGCTGACAGGGCAGGTACCAGGATGTAGGGGTGCTCCAACACACCATTCAGGGGGTGAGAATGTGCAGTCTGAGATGTGGGAAAGCCAGAGCTGGTCTGGGATCCCTGGGCCTGAGACAAGGCCAGGGCCATGGGGTTTTCAGACTCTTGGACATCCAGGTGCCACTGGGCATTGCAGAAGAACAGAGAATGGAATTGGGGGACTGCAGGCTGGGGATGGCATCTAGCATTGGGCCAGGGTCTGGGGGTGGGGGGATGGGGAAGAAGGAGAGTTCCAGCTTGTTCCATGGGGGATTGTTCCTAGCTCGGCAAAGGTAGGCTTGGTGGCAGCTGTGGCTGAGAGCATAAAGAGGCCTTCTATGGGAGAATTAAGCTGAAGCTCTGTAGGTGAAGGCCTTCTCCATGGCTCCCCAAGGCAGATACTGATGAAAAAAGACAGTCTATGGTTGGATAATGTACTATACCCACTTCTCAGGGTGGGCCTGAGATTAAATACCTTTTGCAGGGAGGAATGTCTGGGAAGGGAAGCTTATTGGCTAAGCCCTTCAGTCCGCTAGGTAGCTCATTAGCATGGAGAACTCTGTTTTAGACCTGTGTGACCATGGGACACATTTCTTTTATGTGAGAAGCATGGCACATGGTCCAAGTCAGAAGTCTGTCAGGGAGTGGGAAGTCATCTAAATCTCAGACATGTGTCAACAGAGTCCAGGTCTCAACCTGGTCTACATTACCTAATTTCCTGGCATGGTTTTATGTCCTACAACTAGTACTCCTCACTAGTGACACCCTTATAGATTCCAAGAATATTTTATTTCCTTAGGTTTTTTCAGCTTCTCCAATGCTCCCCAAGTTTTTTGTCTCTCTCCACACTCTCTTCCTCTCTTCCAATACCTGACTCTACTGTTCCCACCCGCCCTCAACTCACCCGGAAAACATATTCTATTTCTCCTTCTCAGGGAGCTCTTTGAAGCCACTTCCACCCCCACTCCTCCTCAGAGTTCTCCTCTTTGTGTTTTCAATCTTATTCACTTAGCATCATAATTTAGAAACACATACACTGTATGTACCAGTGTCTTATTTTTATTGCTAAATTTTACTCTGTCAAATAGCAATTATCTTTTCAACCAGGTCTTAGTTGATGATTCATTTTGATTTTGAATAGTTATTAATTGATTTTTCTATGAGTTATTATAGATAACTTTTTGAGTGGATATTTGTTTGCTTCTCTTGGAGAAATACAAGGATTTTGAATATAAGGTTCATTTTACAGAAAAGAGATTTGCGGGTGAGAAGTAAGCAAATTTTGTGAGTTCAAGTACACAGCCCATAATGGTGGGAAGACATAGCTGCTAGCGCTAGCAGTGCTTACTGGCTCACCAAGTGCACATAATCATGAAGCAGGGTGTAGTTACTGCTCAAGTTCAGTTGGACTTCAGTCTTCCCCAAGGCTGATGAATGAATGATGCTGCCCACATTTAGGCTGGGACTTCCCACCTTGACTAATGGATCAAGATAATCCTTCATAGACTTGCCTAATAGTTACCTCCTAGATGAAAGATCCTGTCATGTTGATAGCCAGAAGCATCACAACGTTCAGCACAGTTCCAAATGATTAGTGTTTTATAAAACAGTTAGATTCAGACTGCTTATCATTCTTCTTTAGATCCCATGTTTTTGATGTGTGTGTGTGTGTGTGTGTGTGTGTGTGTGTGTGTGTGTGTGGTGTGTATGTGTGCGTGTGTGTGTGTGTGTGTGTGTTTTGTTTTTGTTTTGTTTTCTGTATTTTTCTCTCTATAACATCTGGCAAATTATTTTCATATTATTACAAAATTTTATCTTTCTTGATTATGCAAATTATTGCTTATTGTATTTGGTGGTTATTTTATGGATTCTCATGCATTTGTACTTTGGGTATCTTATTGATGAAGTTTATCAGTATGTAAGCTTGTTTTACTCTTGGCAAGGTTTTTCTTTGATATATATTATAAATATATATCAAATAAATGGTATGTTAACTTGCTTTCTCTTGTGATGAACACAATGACCAAAGCAATTAGAGAGGCAAGCATTTTATTCAGCCTACAATTTAGTGCATCATGAAGTCAGTCAGAGCAACAACCCAGGCAGGAATGTAGATGCAGAAACAGAGCAAAGGGCATTAAGGAACACTGCCTGATGGGCTACTCACCCTGTTCTGTTTGTTTGGTTTGGTTTTTGGTTGTTTTTATAAAACTTAGGAGCTCTAAAAACCTTGATATTTAACTTCTTTAATATAACCACTACTTTTAGTGTACCTCTACGACTCTATTTTGTAGTCTTATTGTTTTGCTTTATAAAATTATTCTTTACTTTGTCTTTCAACTCTCCATTTAAACTATCATCATTTAATTTTTTTATAGCTGTAAGTCCCAATAGTTCCTTCTGGATGGTTTACTTGCTTGCTTGGATGTAATATACTAAAAGTATTTTATTTCTAGGGAAGGTCAATTAGACTTTGTCATATCCTGCATTTTCTCATTGTCTCTTCCAAGTTTTTTAATGATTTGTTTTATATGTTTCTGTAATTTGTCATTATTACCTGTCTTGTCTGCTTTCTATACGTCAAGTAATAGGCAGATAGCCATTGGTATTTATGAGTGAGATTTTTGAGCACTTTTGTAACTGCTGGTAAGGATGGAGATGAAATAGAGGCTGAAATGTATTAGAGGTTTGGTTGTAAATTATTGTCAAAATATTTCACTGTGGACACCAAATGATGCATATCGAAACCTTTATCTACTGACTTCTAGTTTCTCTGGTAGCTTCCCTGAAAGAAGCATTTGATTGTTAATATTTTAAGGACAGTCTAGGAATATCAACATTTTCATAGTCTGCTAAATCTTCCTCCTGGGTTAAGAGAGGCATGGGAGACTTGCCTGATTTAATTGGAATTTGTATGAAATTTTTAACATATAATCAAGTATATTTTACTGAAGTCTACTTCTCTCAAGTCTATTATAAATGGTGACAATATATATCCATAAATCTGATAACGATAGAAACTCCCACTGTACATCTCAGAAACAGATTTCTAGAGTGGCAATGGGTAGTGTGTCTTTTCGCTTTTGTGACCAAATATTAAGCATTATTTTATATCACTATTGGCAACTATACCACAGAGAGAGAAAGAAAAGTCACATCTGTCGATTTCAATACATGCTTAGTTGCTTTAGTAAGAAGTTGATGGAGGAGGGTTGTTTTTTTTTTGTTGTTTTTTTTGTTTGTTTGTTTTTTGTTTTTTTTTTTCTGAATGATGCTTTGGGATGATCTGCAGATTTCATTACTCATGTTATTTCTGCTCTACTATTACTGCAGGTAATTGTCTGTAGTTTAAGTGGGAGTATAGACTAAAATACAGTTGCAGTTCATCTGGATTTCATCAAAACTATATTCCTGTTGGGCCACAACTGGCCTTTGAAACAATTTATGTCTACAAGCACTACCCAAATTCACTGGGGAATTGCCTGAGGTCTGAGGTAGTTACTATGGAAACAGCCCCAGCCCTAGTCCTTTCTTCTTTAGAAATTACTTTATAAAATTTAACCAGAAATGAATGTAACAATGAAGAAATAAATATAAGGAAACAGTGTTTTAGTAATAGTTGTACTTGTAGAATATTGTGCATAAATACATGTTTAGAATGTAACAATTAAATCTATACTTCAAAAGTTGGGACTCAAACCATCACTTTTGAAGGAATTATTCCATATCATTCTACATATGTTTATATGAGTTCCCTTGAGCTTACATAATCAAGTTCTCTTTGTTGTTGTTTCTAAAATTGTAAGCTAAAACTTGCAGACCGAAGCATACAATTATTTTTTTGCTAAGAGACAAGATTAAAGTTGATATCTCTAAATATTCTATATTTTATTTCTACTTTCCCAAACATGACTAGAACAAAATAAAATAAAACTATGATATTATAGTTTTACTGAATAGGACTATGAGGCTAACACTTTCTAAAGACTTTAAAGAGTATTATTCCACTCAGATATGATTCTATTAAATATAACTTTCAATAGTAATATGGAAAACAACAGTACAAGAATCTAAAACAGTGGATCTTAACGTCTTATAATATTAGGGTATTCATAATTTATAGGGTACTCATTGCATATTATAAATGAAGTTATCACAAAGAAATCTGCACAAAATAGAAAGATGAGTAAAACAAACAAGTACAATCATCATACGACATCAAGACACTTATGCTCACATAAGCAAAACCAATTATAGTTCTATAATTTTATCATGATACTAATTTGCCTTGCAGATCATACTGACTTCTTCATACAGCACTAACTTTGAGAAGGCAGGCATTCTGCCCTCTATTCAGCAGAAAAGAATACATGATAACTATATGGTCAAAAATAGAAAAGAATGCATTTTTACTCGTTCTATTACTCTCATATAATATCTCAAGGTTTGGAAGAATATATTGCTTGAAGTTGTCATTTAAAATGAGAGACATATTTTGAGGTGAGCAATTTGATAAGACAATATTATGGGATTATTTCAATTAGGCTACCTTTTTATCAATATTAACTCTATTTCTCAAACTACCCAACTCTATTCAAACTCTGAGCTTCACATAAATACATCTTCTGGGAAAATATCAGTATTTTGTAATACCTAGCACATGTACAACCTTGTTTAATGCATGGTTTTTTACATATTCTGTGTCATTTGGGTACTAAATTTTTATTCATTAGTGTTTTATTCATTTCCAATTGCTCAGTTAACATGTTAGTTATTTTATTAGACAAACTTTTGTTAAAATATGATAGGTGCTCATTTACATAATTTCTCCTTGTTTCTAATAATATATGAGAATAATTGTCTATAAAATAGCTTTGACTACTACCCATAGACGTTGTTATCAAACCCAAGGTTGCATGATAGTATCCATTATCATTCATTATCTTAGAATGTTAATTGATTTTTTTTCATATTTATAAGAAAAACAAATTAATTATATCTTAGAGCATAATATAGAAGACATAGTATACAAGAGAAGGGGAGAGATAAAAGTTAGAGAATCCAAGTATATGTTTATATATTAGTTTCTTTCTTATGAAATAAATGAAATCTAGGGTTAGTATATTATTTAGAGAAAATTATTCACAATCCATTTAAGTATAGAGAAGAAAGAAATAAAAGCCAACTGATTTGTCTCAAATCACATACTCAAGAAAGTCTATATAAGGAAATAAAATTTTTGAAACTTAGTAAGATTATTTTCCCATACTGAAAGCATGTGGTATTCGTTTCCAGTATTTTCCAGATTTAAAATGTATTCTTTTGAAAAATCTTGCCCCAGGCAATAGATAAATTATGACATTTACATTCTGTGTATTAATTTTATCTTTACCTTTATTCCATGGCTAACAACCCAGTCAGCCAACAAAAGCAAAGAAACTGATGCCACTCATTCAAAAAAAAATGATACTGTCAGCATTTTGATTAATGTGTATTTTGAATTAAGAGACCACTGAGTTACAGTAATATTCTAGACCAATTGCAAGTCTAGACTTTGATGCGAGATGGAGGTGCCTTCTGAATTAAGTCCTTCTATATACCGCAGGCTAAGAGCACACACATCTGAGATGTGTTAGTTGAAATTCCACTCAACTATTGATTGCCAAGTTTGGATGGAATGATCTCAGTAGAAATGTAAAGCTAAGAAAAAACATCACATTAAAATCCACAGCCTGCACACATCGCCCACATAGGAACAGAGGAAAGAGAAAATTCCCTGCATGCTACAATCAGTCTTATACGTGAAATCCACCTCTTTTTAACAGGAATATCTGGGAAGTTGGAAGAAGAGTTTTAAGACTGAGAAACTAACAAATATAATTAAAGCAGGAATGTATTCTGCACATCTTTTTGTGGGACACAAAAAATGATACAACATATAGTATTACTTTTCTAGAAGTTTAATTGAACAGAAAAGAGACAGCTTTGTTAAGGATATATTCCTTTTATAATTTTTTCCTGAATATTTAGAATTTTCCACATAGGATAAACACTCTACAATCAAAAGAATGCCACTGTGAGAACTGTACTATAAAACGTTCTGTACAATATATGTTAAGGCCAGCGATGGTAGAGTGCCTACTTTCTCAGTCTTCACTTTGCTTTTATAGTTACCATCAGCATGCTGGGACTTAATCTATTTAATTATAAATGTAGAAAAATAAGCTAATTTAAAGCTGGCTCAAACATAAATAGGGAATAACTGCAGGTCAAGCTGCACAAGCAGCAAGTTATGAAAAGTGCTAATTAGTTCTATTTTAAAATTTACGTATTTCATTTTTAATAAAGATTAATGTTTTCCTGCATATATTCATGTGTACTATTTGCATTCCTGGTGATTATGAAGGTCAGATAAAGCAGTGATCTTGACTCCTGAGGCATCTCTCCAGTCCTCTGTGCTAAGGTTTTTAATAATAAGGAGATAATCCTTGATCAAATTGGTAAAAATTACAATGTAGAAAATTGATGTCTTCTGTGATTCTACAAAATAGGTGCATTCGTGATGGAAGAATTTCACATGGTTTCTAATTCTTAAGAAATTGACAAGAAAGATGTACTAAAACAGAAAGGTGTAATTTAAAAGTTATAATTAAAACATATCAATAAGGACAAGAGTATAGACTCTTACAGAACTATTACAAATGTTCATCACTGGTGAAGAGGCAATCAGTGTGATTTGAATCTGTGTTGTTGAATACTATTTATTAATTAAAAGGACTTGTCAGAGAGCTATAGATTTTATTGCAGATTCCTTTGTGATATATATTTTATATAAAAAGGGTACCACCCTAAGAAGTATTATGATGTTATGTGTGAGACTTCTCATTCTTATAAAACTTAATCCATTCAATGGGCTGCTCAATGTGCTGCAAAATATGAAAGCTATGACTGACTTTGGAAACCTGGGGTAGAAAAGACAGAATTAGTCAAAGGATGGTCTTCATTTTTACCTATAGATGATTGGAGGCTGATTTTGAAAATATAAAGGATTGTAAATACACAAAGAAATGTTAAAAAATAAAAAAGATGCAAGCAAGTGAAATAGTACTCATTACTCTCTGCACCGTGTACACTTGGAGCACTCCTGCATCTCCTTGTACAGACACTCACTCATGATCACGATTTTAAATCTGAGGTTTTTAATAGAAGTGTAATAGTAACTGTCTTTTGCATCTGCTTTATGTCTTGTTCATCCTGCTTACTAGCAGGTAAGTTGGAGCTGGTAGTGTTTTCTACACAAATGACTTGCTCCACTCTAGACTACAAGTAGCTGAAATACCATTGATTAGCATTCAGAAGGAACCCCTGGCATACGTGCATCATTCGAAAGCAACTGTGAGAAAGCAGCCCCAAGGCCTTTGAGAAGATGGGCTTTCAGAACACTGAAGTGCTGCTACTGGCTCTGAATAGGCAATTATGCCAGTCCATTGCACAGGGCACTGTGGATTAAACAGCCATGATGGTGCTTCACAGCAGCGATTGGTCCAGATGTTTAAATTCTGATTATGCTTGACTTAGAAAAATTCGAAAATATGTGCTTTAATTATAGACATGGAAATAATTATTTCTTTTTCCTCATCCATCACCATGCCATGGCTGACATTTTTCCAACTAGTGCTTTCTCTCATGCATTTGTAAACATATATTCTATCATTTTGCCGCAACTGTGTTCTAATTACTCCTTGGGTATAATTTGCTGAATATATAAATGCTATTTCCATACAGTTATTAATATATTCACCAAATATAGTTCATTGAACTGGCCAGCATGAAACGGTTTCATAAAATGGGACATGATATACTTCACAATGTAAGTAACTATAAAATATGTAATAAATTATTGAGACTAATAATATGTCCAAGAGGCTTCAGCACTTTCAATATGTGACTGTCTTTGTAAGAACTGACAGTCAGCATCACTTTAATACATTCTTTTTTTTAACACATTCTTGGAGTCACTGGCTTTTGTAGACTATAAGGCCATTAGTGTCAACCTCTTTGACAAGATTTGCTCAAGGGAATTGACAATCTACTCTGGTGAGTTCTAATTTTGTGTCAGCTGACTCTGCAGATTTCATTTAGTTTGTTTTGGTTGAACAATATTCTGAGTGTTGCTTCTGTTTTTCATAATAAAGGTTCATCTTTTAACTTTCATTTGTAGTTCGATCCACTGGAATAATTAGATAGCACCCAGGCTATTTATCAAGAAATTATGACATATCGTGATGATGGATTGTGTTATTGCCTCAAAGACTCAGTATAATTTAATTCCAACTTAATTATTTTAAATGAAAGAGCCATAATGTATAGCAGCCAATTTAGATCCAAGTGTTACTTTCCAATTGCATTCTCTGTTCCCATTTTTCAACCTTCCAAATTATCACTGACAATTAGGCAGCATTTAACATTTGTCATCATTATCTTCACAGATGCAGTGACACCAAAGGTGACTAAGAATGGCAAAAAGAATCTGTATTTGATAAAGAAGTAAAAATAATAGAAAGCAAGGACCGATTTTGCCTCATTGGTTGAGTGGCTGGAGTTAGATAAGCGGATTTGTAGTGAGGTCATCAGTCACAATTGGATGGTAATTTGAAAATGGATTAGCTTAGAAGTAGCAATTTCTGCTCCATGGGTTTCAGTGAAAGAGTCTGCCTAATTCTCTAAGAGACCTCATAAACTGGCAGAGATCAATGCCTACCTAATGTGCCATTATGCACTGGGCACACTTCAATGATTACAGCACAGCTGTGGCTGGGTTTGGCTTGATACTTCTTTAGCACTTGCACGGCAGGTGCCCTACATGACTATTTGGCCCACAGGAATAAACTTGTTAGGGAATTAAATGGACTGGTGCTGCTTTGCCTACTAAGAAGTTACCTACATCTGACCTGAAATGGCCAGTGAGGGGTACCAGTAGCTTAAGCACAATGACAAATGACAATGAAGGCATGTACATAAAGGAAGTGTTGTCCTATTTACCTGAGTGTCACTTTATTGAAATGCTATGTCAGAGTATTAATTTTCTAGCTTTGAAAAACATGGTAACTTTATTATTTAAGTTTGAAATGCATAATGTTTTAAATGTTAGGATTTCATATTAAAATTTATAAGACAGCACTACATACGTAATGGTTTTTGTTTATGAAAATTAGATGACAAAGATAAAAAGCAATTCCATCAAGCAAACTTTAATAAAATTGGAATATGAGATAACACTGATAGCCTTTGTGTTGTAAAAAAGAACTCACACTGTGGGGGGGGGGGGGGTTCCGGGGGAGAGGACATTTTACAGGAGTCAGTTCTCTTCTACCATTCTACTATGTGGGACCTTGAAATTGAACATGGTTAAATGGCAGGACACTTCACCATCTTTGCAGTCTTGCATTCATAAATTTCTGTAGACTTCTCTTCCAATTACTTTAATAAGTTATGAATAAAGAGTTAACCTATATAATTTGAAATGCAAATATCTTCAGTAAGAAAATAAGTAATCAAATTTACCGATATTTTATACAAACTATAATTTGAATGTTGAAATGTATATCTTATACCTCATTTAATATGATATCACATGATACAGATGGAATAATAAAATCAACCTTCTGGATTAATATAATAAAGTGAAAATAGTCCACTGAGAAGGATTTATGATTAATTACTTGGAATTGGTTTGACTAATATAAGGTATATAGTGCAAAATCTTTAAATTCTCTTTTTGCTGTATAATACATAATTATATATTTATATATTTAATAACCAAACTTGTCAGATTTCATTCAGTTCCCTGAACAACTTTAGGGGATAATGACATAATACTATAATTAGACAAAGAATGCTATTGAAAGTTGGTTGCAAATGAAAAGGTTTCCTGTCCCCAGGTAGTCTTCAATCTGCTTTTGCAAAGACCTGAAAGGTTCAGTAACTTTCTGACACAAAACTGTAAAAGTAGAATGAGATACCTTGAAATTATTGCTAAAAATCAGACTCCTCCAGGAGAGGAGAGAAGAGAATGTTGGAACACAGGCAGGTTGGGAATGAAGTTGTGCTCCCAGACATTCTGTGATCTCAGTGTTCATTCATAAAATGAATTGGGGGTTCAGATGCAGCTCAGTTGATAGATTGTTTCCTTAGCAGGCATGAAACTGTGTTTGATTCCCATTACTGCATGAAGCCAGACATGGTGGTGCCTTGGTGCATGTCTGTAATTTAAACACTCGTGAAGTAGCAGTCGGAAAATAAGAATGTCAAGGTCACCCTTGGCTGCAGAGAAAGCTCAAAGCCATCCTGGATTACATGCGAACCTGTGTCTCAAAACATTAAAATGATTCATAAAACAAATTGCTTAGACTAAGTCTCTGTTGATTAATTTTTGTAGTGATAGAAATTAATTGACAACTTTTGTTTTAGCAAAGTGGATAACACAAATTTTGAATCATTTAAAGATGAATTTGATTAGCAAAATTACCTTGTGTTTACTAAAAGATTGTGTGTGTGTGTGTGTGTGTGTGTGTGTGTGTGTGTACCTGAAATAGGAAAATGGATCTCAGTCTTGTGTATACATGCAGAGCAGTGATGATTCTAAGACTGGTGCATGTTGGCATGAAGGTAAAAACAGTTTAAATTCCATTTATATAATCTAACCCTGAACTATGTTATTTTAATATTTATATCATATAAAATATTTAATAACTATTTCTGTATGCTATTAGAATTTGCTGGTGATGACAAACCATAGAGGCACATATGAGTTGCAGGATTGAAGACCACCCTCTTATGAACAAGAAGCACTTGTGGGAGCACTCTGCTTTGTTTACACAGTGGCCCCAGCACAGAACACCAGAAGTTCTAGTTTTTCTTAATACATACAACTGTAAATCTGGAATAAAAAAAAATGGTTTGAGCTCCCTTTCATTCTTTCTTTTTCTCTTTGTCTTCTTTTATTTTTATTTAATTTTAAGACTCCTACATAACCAGAGTTAAACTTCAATTCATTGTATAGCTACCCATGGATAACCTTAAATTTCTGCTTATCCTGCCTCCACCTCATAAGTGCTGAAATTACAGTTGTGTAGCATAGTAGCCAGCTATGGATGCTTACTTAATTTTCCATGTAAACAAATATATAGATCTTGTCCTCATCAGATTTTAAAATTGGAGAAGCTGTTATAGAAATTTGTGCATAAAATGCATTTCATATTGTTTGAGGACTACAAACTTTCCTTAGAAGGGCAGCATGCAATCAATCGTAACCTTATTAACTATTAAAAAGTCTTTCCAATTACCTAGATTATTTTAGCATTACCCAGTTTATATATGTATCAAACATCACATGTTATACCATCTAAATGTGCAGTTTACAGTTACTGAGTGAAGTATGCAGGAACAGTAGATGAAATCTATCATTAGCAAGTCTTAGCATTCTAATTTTTTAAAGAGAAGGAGTTCTCAAAGACATGATTGTTCTAAAATGATTGAAATCTATAAGCTAATAATTCATTTAAAGCAAGTACATTTTTAACTTAAATGAAAAGGCTCTGCTTTAAGAGCAACAAAACAAAATGTCAGTAGATATGGCTGGTCATGACTCTACAATATCAAACAGCATGAGGAAATGGATGACAAGATGAAAGACAATCCATAGGAAGTGGCAACATCGGAGTGATATATGCAATGGGAAAAGCTTGAGAACGGATTGTGTGGGTGGAGTTTGGTCACAGCACGCATAAAAGTTATAGGGCAATGCATTCAAAATGCAAGTGAATGAGTCAATTATGTTTGGGATGCTGAGGGCTGAACCTAGGGTGATATTCACAGTAGGGAAATACTTTACTACATTGCTTCTTTGTCATTCCTGTTACTGATCCTTAAATGATTAAAAACCATAGTTCCTTGCAGAGAAAAATCAGACTACTGATAGCATAGCCATGACCTAGGACAGGAGAGTGACATAGTCAGCCATTCCAGGTAAGTGAGGGACCAGTGAGAGGCCTGAGTACATCTCCTACTTTTGAATTCCTGCTTCACTGTCCTCTTACCACCACTTTTGCTCATTTCCTCTAACGTCTGTGTTTATGATGGGAAGGAACAAGAGTAGCCTTTGACAGAGCTACTCTGTCTGTGGACAAATGAGATAATGTTCAGGAAGTGCTAACTTTCAGCATTTTGAAAGGATATAAGACTCCTATAAAGCTAAGGCTATGATTTAGATGCTTCTAAATGCTGCTTTTTCTTTTCTCTCTGAGACATTCCTATTTGCTATGTATTATTTAACAGAGTCTATTCTGTTAGATAAACTCTTTTGAACAATCTTCAAAATCTTTCTCTAAAGAGAGGTATTATATACCAAATTCCAGTTCTAATCCCATTCCTTCCTTTATCTGGGTCCTTTCCTATCTGCTCAGCATTTCTCCGGGTTCTGGCGCTAAGTTCAGTGAAAACTCAAGACGTGAATGAACCTGTTTGGTTTGGATGGCTGTCAAACCAAAGTCACTACCACTGCATAGAGCTTTGCTGGGTTTTTCTCCTCTTTCTTCCCTTAGAATAAAAATTTGACTAGTAGGCATCTTTTAGCTTGAAGTGGAATGAAGAGATGAATTTATAATGTGGACTTTGAGGGTTTATGCTTTTACTCTTGTAGGCAGCTACTTTTATTTTTTTCCTAATGAATATTCTGCCATCAAATACTTTTCAGTGTAACTTCTTTAATATGAAACATCTTGTTAAAGGCAAAATAAAAGTCTTATAAAGTGAAAAAGTAACCCAGACATATAGGAGAGCTTTTATATTTGTTCCTTAAAACTCTTGACATCACCTCTCTTTCTGCCTTAGTAATTAGTTGAAAAAGAAATATAATTTTCCAATTAAATAAATTGAAATTTATGAACTCCCGCTATCATTACTGCATGTTTGAATAATCCAATTGTGGCACAAATTGTGTGTATGTGTGTATTTGTTTACACACACTTTTTTCTCATATACTTTTATTATGTGCATATTACTTTCATCTCTTAGAACGGCCTTTGGCAGGACAGAGAGTCTGACATTTGTATTTGCTTTTTGTCTAACATCTTCTTACAGATTTTCCAGCACCTGCTATATCGCCTTCTGTTTTTAAACAGTAAGGAAATTATATTCATTGCAGAGAGCTTGATTTTCTTCTTGGAAATTACCAGGTACTGTAGGCAAACTATGTAAGTGAGAGGAACAAATGGCCTGCCACCACAACAACACAAATAATAAGATAAAATAAGGTGTCCACACATGCTCCAAACAAATGTACAGGCGTAGGGGAGCACAGCAGAATGTGTCCTGCGAGCACACTTCCGACCTGCTGCTCTCCCTGTTGGAGGCCACATGGCTTTGATTTTCATCTAATTGTAAGAAAACACAAACACTGGCAAAGGCTTTCTGAATGCTGAGTGTCCCCCACTGTGTTAAGCAGGACTAGAATTTGTGTATCTAAAGGAAACCTTTGCATGGTGTTTGTCTGGTTTTTATCCTCAGAAACATAATAGACCTATCAGACAAAAGACAACAGTATCTAGAAACTAGAGAGAGAGTTTTGATTATGGGATGAATAAACGAAGTGCCTTCTCCTTCCGCCCTTTACTAGCAGCGAGTTTGGAAAGCCGCTGAGTTCTCAGAAAACAATGTCTAACACAGATCCAGCACTCTATTTAACTCACTTAACACTCTTTAGAAAGGGGGAATTTGAGCTGAAGGGCAAGTTTTGTTTTAGATTGTGATGAGTAAAAGGAAGTGGGACATTTTCATTCCACGAATTGACAGCGGAGTTTTATGACCTTTCCTCCACATGTTGTCAGAGGAGTTCAATGACCTTAATGGTCACCAATGGCAATGAGATTAAATTGGAGTTTCTTGTGTTTTCTATTTGTTGGCTTGTTTGTTTGCTATATATTGCACTACCACTATGATGATTAATGAATATTAACAAAATTTAAATGAAGGTAATGTAATTCTTAGGATGTTGATGAGAAACTGGCCTTTAAGAGTACTGAGACTGAGAGAGAGTATTTCTTTGGAAGATGGTTCCTTCTTTGTTCTTCCACCCTGGGACAGCTTGAAGGTTAACATAAGCCTTGCTCACAGACAGGCACATGTGGTAAGTATCACCTGTGCATCAAGCTGTGGAGATGGCTCAGTGGGGAAAGTGCTTACTTTCTGTACAAGCGCTAGGGCCTAAGTTCAGATTCCAGGACAAAGGAAGAAGCTGAGCACCTTTGCATGGGTCTACAACCTCAGTGCTTCCCAGAGGTACCAAGTAGTTTCTGGAATCTAAAAGCTATCCAGTTTAGCTCCCGCATCAGGGAGATGTGAAAAATGTAAAGGAGAAATGATGAAGAAAACGTTCTGGTATCAATCTCTGGCCCCACATGGGCTCTCAGGCAGAGGGTACCTACAAGCACACTCGCTTATGTGTGCAGGCACAAGCTAGGACGAATTTAAATTAACTTCAAATTAGTCATCTTCTTTCTTTGTATCACGAAACCATCTGGTTTTAGAAAAGGAACGGATGCTCATTTTCTGAACTAAAGTTAACATTTACATTCTCATTTAAATATTTTGTTTGCATTTTAGCATCCCTTCCTTCCACCATCTCTAAAGACAACACATTCAAAAGCAAGCTAGTCCTAACTAAAGGATTGTCCATTATCTGGGAAAATTTTAGGAATTTGTCATGGTTGGCTTTAATTGTCAATTTGATTAAACCTAGAATCTACCACCCAGTGAGGGATTGTCTACATAGAGTTGGTCTGTTTGCATGTCTGTGGGGGTTTGTTTCAATTAAGGTAATTAATTTGAGAACACAGCCCACTATATGTAGCACTACTTCTTAGGCAGGGGGGTCCTGACTCTATAAGACTAGAGAAATTAAGCTTAGCACAAGCAAGCAAGCATGCAAGCTTCATTTTTCTTTGTGGTTGACTGAGGATGCAATGTGTCCAAGTGTCTCAAGCGCCAATGGCTGTGACTGCCTCCACTGACGGGTTATTAACTAGGACTGTAAACTAATTTCATATTTTTTAAATTGTAATATAAGCCTTTTCTTCCTTTAATTGATTGTTGCCAAGACATTTCTCATAATAACAGAAGTTGAACTAGGAAGGAAATAAACTTATTTTTTTTATAACTAAGAAATACAACACACAAAACAAAACAAAAAAATAACATATAGAAACTGTTTCACCTTATAATTTTCTGAAACATGAAACTGTGTTGTCATTTTCAAAATTAAACCTTCACAGAAACTAGAGAATTAAGAATATGTGGGAATTTCCTTCTAGATGGAAAACTGCATTTCTTGCCATTCATTTATTCTGCTTATCAGCACTGTTCCTGTGTGAATTATTGGAAAAGATTAAATATACAAAATAGCTAAGTCTGTATACTTTTTCTAACATGTCACTTTCCTTAATACCTTCTTATGGTTTTGTTGTTGTTGTTGTTGTTGATTTTTTTCGATTTCAAACAATCAGTTCCTCCTTCCATTTTGCCATTCCATAAAGCATACTTTGTCATGTAATTCTCTTTCTACTGTTTTGGGATTTTTCTGGATTCTCTTTGCTCACTTTTAGTAGCCTTAAGTTACGAACCATTTTGTACAGTTTTTGGGGTTTGTGCAGAAGGCAGTGCGTGACAGTGTCTCAAGGCTCAGGGAGCTATGTGGAAGAGAAGACAGAAAGATTGTAAGTGCTGGAAGGAACAGATGACTCCGAGGAATCAGGGTGTTCCAGACACAGCAGGACTGAGGCACATATGAACTCAGAGAGACTGTGCCCTGCACAGGGCTTACACAGGTTCAAGTCAGACAGTCTCAGTGCTGAGAACATGAATCCCTATCTTTAACCAAGAAGCTACTCCAATTGGCATCACTTATGAAGAACTAATTTTCTCCAAGGGAGTTTCACTGGGAATGTGAACCACACTTAAGTGTAGGTGCCATACCTTTTTGTCTCATGTAGCTTTGTTTGAACTTTTTCCCCCTTCCTGTTTTTCTTCCTTATACGTTGTTTCTGATTTTGTGATTTTATAAGTTTTGTTTTGTGTGTGTAGGTATCTGTGTGTATCCTTGTGTGTATTGTGTGTCCATGTGTGTGCATGTGTGCATGTGCCTTTGTGGTTTGCTCTTTCTATTTTCCTATTTTCTAAAGAGAGAGAAAGTAGGCATGGAGCTGGGTGGCAGATTGGTGGGATGGATCTGTCAGGAGTTGAGAGAAGGGAAACTATGATCAGAATTCATTATGTGAAATAATTTTTTAACAGTTAAAATAAAAGAAAGAACATATATTAAAATTAAGAAAAAAACATGTTCTTAGATTCACTGAGACTTGATTTGATACATTCCTTTTCAAGTGCTCATATAAACATTAATAGATGGCATCTGTCTATATCTGTATTCGTGAGCACTCAGGAAATACTCAGTATATATTCAGTGGCATAATGATTCTGAAGTAGTTTGTTATAAAAATTATGATATAAGTGTATACTATGTTTGTAGACCAATCTATCGCAATTCATAGTGCCATGTGCAAACACACAGAAACACACAAACACACACATACACACTCATGGTTTGAAGATTAACAGTCTAGACCGATGCATTAAAATGTTAAGATAGTCTTACTTATATACTTAAGATAGCAAAGTATATAATACATATCAAAGTATGTATATCTATATACATATACATGTATATATACATATACATGACAGTATATGTATGTGTGTGGGTGCATAGTTTCACTCAATACTTTCAACATTTAGTTGATCTTGGAATATTTTTTTCTGGAAGTTGAGGGCAGTGCTCCTGTTACTATCCAAATCCACCCTTTCTCTTCAGAGGGAACACTGCTTCAAGTTGTGCTGAGTCAGCAAAGGATGTAGCCATGAATGGGAGGCAATGGAGGGAGTTGTGAGGGGGGAAGAGACACTCATGTTTGTTAATAAATATAGGAAATTACTACAAACATTGTGGAATTCCAAGACAGTCAGAGGATGTTCATTTTAAGAACAAATCTGCCCCCTCATAAAATGAACCTATTTTTAAAACACTTAGATGCAAACTGTTCCGGAAATGGTAAGTTCAAGAGTTATTTAGCTTATAGGAGTCACAAAGAAAAAGAAAAAAGAAAATTCCTCCTTCCAATAGGAAATTAATATGGATTTTTATTGTTGTTGTTTTTTTTTTTTTTTTTTTGGTTTTTTCGAGACAGGGTTTCTCTGTGTACCCCTGGCTGTCCTGGAACTCACTCTGTAGACCAGGCTGGCCTCGAACTCAGAAATCCACCTGCCTCTGCCTCCCAAGTGCTGGGATTAAAGGCGTGCGCCACCACCAGCCAGCTAATATGGATTTTTAAAGTTCAATCAGTTCTGTGGATAACATAGTATTAAAAATGTAATGCTGGGTGAAAGGTTAGTTGGTGAGTGAATTGCTTGCCTAACATTCACTGGACCCTGAGTAGTCCCCAGTAACACATAGCTGAAAGCAGTGGCACATACTGTAATCCTAGCACTCAGGAGGTAATAACGTCATGGTGATCAGAAGTCTCAGGTCATCTTTTCTGATATATATGTAGGTTGAGACCAGCCTGGACTATTAGGACTCCAACACACACATACACACACACACACACACACACACACACACACACACACACACACACGCATGCACACACACACACACACGCATGCACGCACGCACACACGCACATATACACATATGCAAGCACACACAGACTAAATAAATAAATAATTTTGAATAGCATAAAATCATAGCTGAAATTATTAGACTTAGTAAAGAAAGGATGGGTTCTAACATAAAAGCGAATAGCACATTTTCCTAGGTATCACCTTCTGTCTTAGTCAGGGTTTCTATCCCTGCACAAACATCATGACCAAGAAGCAAGCTGGGGAGGAAAGGGTTTATTCAGCTTATACTTCCATGCTGCTGTTCATCATGAAAGGAAGTCAGGACTGGAACTCAAGCAGGGCAGGAAGCAGAAGTTGATGCAGAGGCCATGGAGGAATGCTACTTATTGGCTTGCTTGCTTCCCCTGGCTTGTTCAGCCTGCTCTCTTATAGAGCCCAAGACTACCAGCCGACAGATGGTACCACCCACAAGGGGCCCTCCCCCCTTTGTCACTAATTGAGAAAATGCCTTACAGCTAGATCTCATGGAGGCATTTTCTCAACTGAAACTCCTTTCTCTGTGATAACCCCAGCTTGTGTCAAGTTGACACACAAAACTAGCCAGTACACCTTCTCAAAGCAAAGTCAGATTAAGACTTATTTAAATTTACATATTTTCAAAAAGATCATGGTAGATGAATGTCCAATAAATTTTACTTTTCTATGGCTTCTGAGAAGCAAGATGATTAATTTCTGTCATTTTCTGTATCTTGAAGAGATAGGAGAAAAAACATCTCAATGCTATAAAAATATTTTAATCATAGTGAACATGGGTTGATTAGCCAACAACATGCATATCGACTCAGCTTCTCTTTATAAGTACTTTATTATTTATTACCCCTTTTCTACCATTTACAGCTGATGAAATTAGGAAGGAAAACTTAAGTAAAGCACTCAATGCTGTGCATCCCATGAACACTAGAACTCAGGTTTGACCCTTCCAAACTCCACAGTCTGTTTCTAATAACAAGAGAGTATATAATATGCAAACATAGGAGAAATGGTAACGATTTTAAGCTAGTACATTTAAAAGTGCTTATGAGAATCCCAGAATTTGATGAATGAGATTGTCGCCCCTCCTCCTTTTTCTTGAGAAGGAAATGAGCCATCCTGTGACTCATCTCTGTGCACATCTATCAACGTTTAGTTACCAAGGTATGGACGTCATAAACTGCTTGACTAACTTCCTCTGCTGTAACAGACTTGAATTTCCCAATGACTTTCATCCCATCAGGTCCTTCCTTTTGGTCCAGTAGACATGAATAGCTACTATGGATCTCAACATATCCTTCCCAGCCTCCTACATCCAATGTCCCGACTCCAAAAACTCTAACAGAAGGCAGGAGACAGAGAAATTAATTTTTGTATTATAATTTGATTTTCAAGGAGATAAGGCTTTAACCTCTGATTTAACCTTTAATATTAGAGAAAATGTTATTGGAACCAGAGTGATTACTCAGCCAATAAAGGTGCTTACACCCTCAGTTTGATTCTCAGAATCAACATGGTTGAAGGAGAGAAGTGATTCCCACAAGCTGTCCTCTGACCTTACACAATGTGACACACAGATGTCCACACCACTAACACACACATACACAAATAAATAAATATAATTTTACACAATATTACTGTCATTATCAAATGATTATTTTCCAATTTTCTTTAGCTAAAAGCACTGATTTGTTGATATTTTACAAAGAGTTTCCTATCATATACTTAAAATTTTGTTATATTATGTGAACCAATTAAGTCCCATTTATTAATGTGTGAGAAGTGTTGCTATAAATATCCCAGAGTTATTTAATAGGAGTTCTTTATGCTAGGTCGTTTATTATTTTTACATGTCCAAAACATCTTTTGAGGGCACTGTTACTATCTTGCTCCACATCATGTTCCAGAGTCATCATGCATCTTTCAAACACAACCCAGATGTAACTCATCCCTTGAGCAAGTGTTGGTTTCTTTTAATGAAAAATAATATGTAGAAACAAATCTCTGAGTGTGATATTTATTGGAGGTTTGTGCTCATTAGCCATACTTCTGGTCTGAAATGGAAACTGTACACAGACATGCATAGAGGCCCACATAGTTTTAAATGTCAGTCTTTCTCTGTAACTCCACCTGTATCTATATACTAAGTTCTGTCTTTCAAACAACAAATCTGTCTCACTCATGCCTCAAACTGAAATTAATGAGAAACAAATAAAAGGAGACATTTGTCACTACTGATATTCATAAAGGACATTATCAGCATCTACAATAGTTCATTGACTCTAAGAATGAACAGTATAAAGCATAAAGTAATCTAATTTCTTTATTTCACACCTAAAATAATTGAGATAGGGGAAAGGTGTATATCAAATCAGAAAATATATATAAAAATAAAATCAAAAATTCTGCTTAAGTTTATAAGCTACCTCATACTGATTAAATATAATTCACCACTACTTACTGAAATAGAAATGACATGCCTAAGGATTCATTATTTTGAGGTAATATTTATTCAGGACTGTCATACTCTTCACACTATATCATGAGGTGATTCTCTAAATATTTTCAATAGAAACATGAAGCAGCAGCTTAAAATCCTTTTGAGACCAATGTTCAAGAATGCTAAGTGAGCTCCTTAAAGTACAATAAGAAACTAAGATTGGATCAAATTTTGTAGAATTTGTTTTATCTCTGATGAAATTGATGATATTTTAGAACATCAAACATTTGTAATAACAGTAGGAGACCTGGAATAGACCATGTTAAATGTTAATCAAATTAAAATAATCTTTGGTTTACAGGATTAAATTAGTGTCAAGATGAAGCCTGTTAGAGACAACTTGCCTAGAATAGACAAGGCCCAGTTTTGGTGACCAATACACATAAATAACAACACATAATGTATTCATTAATAGGTTAGATTATGGAAGTACCTGATACCATAAATATTTACCGTGTCATTTCTTAAATAACTCCATCCCAAAGTGGTTTGTGTTACATGTTGTACTTTAAGATGTAGATATTAAATCAAGTTGCCAAAGACTTAATTGATTGGATATTTGTAAAAGCAAAGGAAAAGAAAAGAACAACAAAAATGTGTGACTAATACAATATGCATAATAGAATTTGAGAAAATATTTTCAAATTATATTTCTAAACTTTATACATGAATATTGTATTTACGTCGGTTCTACACCTCTGTCTTCCCTCCAACTCCTCCCATGCTCCCCACTCTCTCTCAGATCTCTCTTATTTAATTAGTGTTAGCTACACACATAATTAATATAAATAAAATATCTTTAAATATAAATGTCTAAAACATCATACAACTCAAATTAATTATCCAGTAAACATTTTCATATAAAAAGATACATTTAAGGATAAAAGAAATTTTATCCTTTATACATTAAGCTGGGATGATATGCATCTCTTCTCTGCAATATCCCAGTACTTAATATTACTTAATTCATGGATGCATTTATTAAATATCTGTTGAATAAACATTTCTTAAAATGCTGCTAAGTGAGTATCAATTTGTATTTTGTTGCTGAAATTTTGGGCAAGATACAGGGAAATAATCTAGGTATATAAATGGTATATTAAATGTAGTGAATATCAGTGTGCAATAGAAATATAGAAATATACTATGATCAGTACAAATGATTTTAAATTTTCAGTGGTCACAATAAAGTTAATGATATAGCTCCGCACTTTGCTAAACTCATTTCAGTCAGAATTTATATATAGTCAGCATTTCAATCATTATGGAAATATTTTATACCCAGTTTTGTAGTGAATATTTGAAATCTGCTAGGCATTTTGGATTTATAGTGATAATCAAGTTAGCTCACTATTTAGGTTATGAAGTAAATTAAACATCACCAACATTTTTATACTTTCTTTGCTGTGGTATCTTTATTTGGTCCAGCTATCAGATTGTTTTGAAATCTGGTGGAAGAATTAACATTATACAGGGGATAGCAAGTATGTATTTCTCATAAGTATCTTTATGGAATTTAATATTATTATGCTAATAATAATTACATATCAGCTATAATTAATGTGGATCTAAGTGAATAGTATACTAAAATGTTTAGATATCACCTAGTAATAATAATATAAAGCAATAATATAAAGCAAAATAAGACAAGAATATTTTTAATTCATTCTCTTTTCATATATTCACATTTGCTAGGGAGTTCTCATTTGCATAACTTGCCTATATAATTGTATTTATAGCATCATGTTTTTCCCTGAAAAATGAGGTCTTGTATAGAAGAGAAATCACTGGACCACCTAGTAATAACATATTCTTCGATTTTATAAATTGGGTGCTTTACAAGTGATGTAAAATGAACTTGTGTATATACATTATTTAAAGTGAGTGGACATCTATTCTGAGGCATATTTGGTCTTTCTCACTGTCCTGTCTGGAAGGCTCCACAGTGAGGACTTGCTCTGATAGAAACTGGAATGTTTCCCAGGTTCACCCTTAGCCTGTCAGGCTGTGTGAGGATGTGTTCCCTCTCAAACTGATGCGAAGTGACAGTCTGAGGAGAGCTGTGGACTTCCCCTCTACTCTCTTTTCTCTCTCTCCTCCCTGAATTGTGGGAAGAGGGAAAATAATTGCTCAGAATTACACAGGCCTTTCCTGTCAAACAAATTGTATCCTGGCCTCACGAAGCACAATAGCAACAGTAGGCAGCTCCCAAGCCTGTCAAGGAAGAATAGCAAGGAAGATCCTTCAGGAGAGTCTGCACACAGTGATCATCTTACTTTCGGGGATTTACATGCAGGAAACAGAAAACCTATATTTAAGGAGAAAGGGTAAAAGACAAAATTGAAATCGTTGAAAAATGGACCTTAGTGTAAATAGCAGTGTTTATATTACCTCTGAAAATGTTTTAGACCTCTAAACATCTATATATTAAAGAAATAAAGTTTGCCTAGATATACTTTTCCTTTTGTTGAAATACAGTATTATTCCTTATATTGAGGAAAATTGGATCAACACACTCTGAAGATTTCTTTGGGAAATGTAAGTGTCCTGTAGAACAAGACAGGCTTGACACTAAGTGTGAGGCAGACTGAATGAGTGAGTTCATGCTCTGACATGGAAAAATAACAGAATCAAAAGTTAACTGAAATACATGACTCTCATAGTGGAGAAAACTTAGACCCTGGGTATACTTCTATAAAAACTAGTAACAAAACAAGACAAATAAGCAAACAAAAAAAAAATCAAGCTTTAGGTAGAAAATTAAGGATTTGAAACTACATGCAGATGTATTCTACTATAGGTACACAGTCACAAATAACTACTTCGTCAGCATCCCTAGATATGTATACCACATATTTTAGTAGTATTTAAATAATAGTGGCTGGAGGTAACATTTCTTAAAGTGTATCCCTTTGGAGATCAGGTTTTCCAGTGTTCTTTGAGAGAAACATTGCCACATTGAATTGACGGTGGACAAAGTTACTCAATTACAAATGTAAAATTCATTTTGAACATCTTCATTCTTAATGGTCTTACTTTAAGTAGCCATACAAGTTTTTTCTCTTTATATTTCCATTACTAAATTAAATATCTTAATTTATAGAATCATTAGTTTGAATGGCAACTCTGAATACTATTATTTCCTATCACAGAACACGTTTTACAAGTTATTGGGCTAAAACTACAAGCATGTTGTGGGTCTTCACAAACAGTTTACTTTGGAGAAATTCAAAATTAGCTTTGGAGAAATATTTCAAACATTGTTTAGATATGTTTAGAGTTCCAGTTTGGGTAGACTTGCATCTTTGTGGAAAGTAAACATTTGTATGCCTACATTAGATTATCAACCAAAGAAGTGTAAGACAGTCTTCCAAATATACTGAAACACTGTTGAGTATAAAACCTGTGGTGTTAGAAAATTTAGCACCAAAAAACTGCGAACTATTCTTTTTCAATAAACTACACAGCTACGGAAGGAGACCGACAACTTCACAGAGGAGTAATGTGAGAAATGATCACTGTTGCTACTCGAATAATATAATATACCACTGGAAATAACAGAATTTATTGCCAACACATGATTATTATTTATTTCTTAGGGTGGAAAAAGAGTTGAGCTAGAAAAATAGAATAGTCCCCAAAGGTTTGATTGTTGGTGCCCAGGGACCAAATAGTATACTTTTCCAGATGCTCAGAGATAATAGTGTAATCTGACCTGCATGGATGAAGGGTAACTTGGTAGAAGTGTGGGAAAATATCTTAAAGTACCAGACTGTATGTCAGCTCTCAATTGCTATCAATATAAGTCATATAGTATTAAAAACTAAAATAATTCAAATATAATCATTGAAAATAACTGACATTTACATACGTCAAATATAATATTATCATCTACTTTTTCAGCAAATTATTTTGGCTCAGATAACTTAAGGTGTTAAAATAAGAATTTTTTAAATTACTTCATCATTGCTATTACTCAGTGATCTTATGTTAATTACTAACAACAGTAGGTGTGAATGATCCATTTTCAATAACAAATGATTAAATAGTCCAAGCATCTGGATAATATATACATAATTGTCACCAAAACAAACCCAGATTCTGAAGCCTGCAGAATCTGCAGCAGGTACGTGGTAAATTACCTTAATCGTCAAAATGTCTTTCTTTCTTTTATAGATTCGAAGTGATGTTTGTTTTTCAGTCATTGCCTGTACCTAATTGTATGCTCTTATTAATACAATTAGTGGCATTGCTATTAGCAAATACTAACTTTGCTATGTGACTTCAGTTATTTTCTGCATTGAAGATGTTCCAGCTGACGTGCTGAATACTCTGAGCGTATCTACCAAGGGAGCAGAGTTCCACTCTAGGACATTGTAAGAATAGCAGGCAAGGATCTGTACTAGAAGGAAGAACTGCACTTAGTAACTGAGTGAGATTTACATTATTATCCCACAGGGACGGGCAAGGTTGAATTAGGCAAAATCTGCTAATAATAATTTTTGGATGTTTGATGGTGTAATTTCCAAACCTCTGAGAGGACTTTCTGAGTGGGTTTGAGAAGGCCATGCCCACATGTGGAGAGTGCTCACACCACCCTGCTAATGTTCCCTGCAACTTTTTTTTTGTCTACTGATATTTTTTAGTAATATTTTTATTCCCTTTATAACTCAATAACAGCCTTCCTCCCTCTTCTCCTTCCAGTACCATCCTTATTAATCCCGCCCTCCATAGCTCCCTCCACTTCTACTCAGAGAAGGGGAATCCCCCTCAGATATTACCCCACGCTGGGATAGCTCCTCCCACTGAGAGGAGGGGGGGGGTGTGTCCCTGCCTCTGTTCCCTGCCATTGGATTCCGTCCACCCTACCTGGACTGTCCCCTGCATCTTAAATATTCCACCTTCAACAGAAGAATTGTGTGGTAGTAGAATTAAGAACAGCCCACAGTTTTCATCTGTTTCTTGGGGGTTGTGTTTGTTATTCCCTCCCATAAGTATGAGAACAACATAGATACCTGTTGAGCTGAGCCAACAAGATCAGGTAGGAATCAGAAAATCTCCTTGTATTCTTTCTTATTTATTTTTCTATCTATGTTAACAATTTAGGTGAGTGTGTTTCTACAAAAAAAATGTAATAATGGTTTCTTAAAGGTCATTTTGACTGGAATTGAAAAGTGTTGAGCCAGTTTTGTTAGTTTGTTTGTTTGTTTTGTTTTGTTTTTCCATCTTTGGGTTCGATAATTTTAATAGCTTTGAATTAATACGTGTATATCTTTCAAACTCGTACACAGGAGGCAGCTAAACATTAAATGAATAAAGAGATCATGGAAAAAAGAAGCTAGAATAATAATAATAAAGGTGATACTGAGTACAATATACTGCTCCTGAATATTTCCTAGGAAATCATAATGCTTTTTAAGTTTGCCCCATAATAGCAAATTGTCTAAGAAATATGGGTTAACAATGGATTTGAATTGGAAATTTACAGAGAAAAAATAACTTACCCAATTAAATACATGAAGCAGTTCACTTTAGATTAAAGAATATAATCTACCTAAAACTTTAGTTTACTTATAAATCACCCTGTTGATAAAGATTACATAATATATAGCAATTCTGTATTCATCATCTTCTGAAAAATTTTAGTATATTTTTCATTTTCATGCTCGACTTGGTTTTATTCCCATGATGAATAACACTTAATCCGATTGTCTCACTGAAGTTTACTATACAAGAACATAATCCAAATAAATAAAGGACATGCAAGATACGAGCAGAAAAATAGAAAGAGAACATTGTGGCCAAAGGCCAATAAACAGCAAATCTATTAAACAAGCAGTTAAATTTTCTGAAAGAGGTGGGAATCACCTTGAGTGTCCTCTGTGTTTCTGGTGTACTCTTCACGCCGGCATCTTCTTGAAGAGCAGGTCAACTCGAGGTCTGAGATGTGGTATATGCCAGAGATATTCTATAAGGTTTACAGATGTTTGTACTTGGCTCACAGGTGTTTCAGATTTTATTTTCCACCATGCCAAAAGCAAATTTTGGGGAGGCAAGTATTACAAATTCTTCTACCTGATGCACAGAGTTCAGCCCACCCAGGCTGAAAAAATCAAACAAGATTTGTGCCACCCCACATCTCATGGCCAAGAAGACAAGCAGGTAAATCATTCGAGAAGATTTCCAAGCTTAATCCTTTGAAAACTGATCTTCCCTCGGGGGGAATACCAAATCACATTCCGCATCGAAATATCCTGCTTCCAACCACACTGGCTCAGCAAGTTTTGCAAGACACAAAATCATTTTTGGCCTGTTGTTTTCAGATAATGTGTTCTCAAGCTAAATGTACAGCTTTAGTTATACTATTCAAGTTTAAATGATTTCCTTCAGAATAACATTTTATAATAAAATGATTACCATAATGTATTTATGCACATGGTATGAAATTTGATAAGGAAAACTACATATTCTAAACATACTGAATATTGCAATAAATCAATTAATTATGTTTAAGATGAGTATCAGTTAAGTTGGAAGAAAATCAGTATTTATCAAAGAAAATAGCATGTTGTACAGATGAATAGCTGCTTATATAAACCTAAAAATAATAATGTTTATTTTCTTATTATTAGCCTAACATAGACTCCATAACAGAAGCAAGAAGTATGACTTGTGAAGCAGATGACCCTTTTTTAAATGTACTCTTGTATCACTTGTATGAATCTTATGTAATTCCCCTAACTTTTTAAAGATAAATTCAGATATTTTTTAAATTGCAGAGTTACTTAATTACTTCTCAGGTACCTATAAGTTCTACGTCTATGATGCTATGAAACTAACATCATATGACTCTATCTTTATAATTATAAATGGCCCAGTTTTTATCAGGGTTCATTCACATTAAAAACATTCATATTGAGGATTTTAAAGGCAAATAAATATTATGCTGTGTTAAATCATATTTTAAAATGACAGTGTTGTGGTGCACACCTTTATTCCCAATACTCCTAAGGCAGAGGCAGGTTGATCTTTGATTTGTGGGCTGGCCTGGTCTACAGAGCTAGTTCCAGGATAGCCAAGGCTACCCAGAGAAACCTTGTGTCAAACACACACACACACTTTAAAATGTATCAGTAAATTAATATTTCTACTCTAATAATTAACCCAATTCAGTGAACTAGAGATGTACACTGTAGTATTTGTTTTACATCTGCTGTCACATAATATAAAATATTTCATTTACCTAATGAACAACAATAATAAAAAGAAAGATAAAGAATTCTTGAAAGGGATAAGAGAGAATCAAAGAAAGAGTGAACAGAAGGAAGGAGGACATAAGAAAGAAAGGAAGGAAAGAAGAAAGGGAGTGAGGGAGGGAGGGAGAGAGACAGTGGGTGGGACAATAACAGTGGGCCAGCATTCCTTCTAATTATATGTTAAAGTCAAGTTTTCTAGAAGAGCTTTTATTGAGGTGCTTCATTGATAGCCACCAGTCTGAGCAAATTAGAACCATTTGGCTTCCTTGAGCTATAGTTGAAATTCTCAAGAGCAGTTTGAATGTACTGGAGGAGAACGATTAACGGGGGTGAATTTCAAGTAATTTGATATTTGTTAAAGGAGCAAACTTGGCAAATGATTTTCTTTAAAGTAAATCAGCACACATTTAGGTTAAGCCTATAATAATAACCCTTTTGCTTAGAAAAGGGTGGAGTAATGGAGGGCTGTAAATTACATATAACCTTGAATGCCAGTATTTCTGTAGCTGAGAAAATCAAGGACAGTGAAAATTATGCAAACTCAGCTCAGTGAAAAGTAAAAACACCAGACTTGGTTCTGACTTAGAGTAGACATGAGAATGTATCGCTGAGCCTTCTTTAATTCCTCGTACTTGATCCCATATAGACTTCACTCTTTCCTATAGACAAAATGGTTGGTCTGCTGACAATGTCACAATTTGCTATAGTCTTGTTGGAACTCCCAGGAGAATAACAAGACATACCACACATGCACACACACACACACACACACACACACACACACACACACACACACACACACACACACATTGTCTCACTTGTCAAGGAAGGACTCTGTGTCCCAAGGTTGATGATTCACCTTGTAGACAAGTCATCTTAAGCACAGAAACAAAGACAGTGTATACACTGTACATTATACACATTCGGCTTCACTATAAACAAATATCATACTAAAAGTAAGGGCCATTTAAGAACAACCTTTCTCTGTAGAGAAAACATGGAAGTGCTTCTTTTACTTAACTAATTCATTACCACCCATACCATAACATTTAGAGACTAAAAATTCCTCAGTTCTATTCACCTACTGTAATAATGCAAAGCAAATAATCACCTCCTCCTGTTCCCCTATCCCTTCATCTTCTCCCTCCTTTTTCCCTCCTGCCCCTACCTCTCCATTTTCCTTTTTCTCTCTCCCTGATAGTGTGTAACTGTGTTTACTATAAATATATTCACGCATATTCAGTGTTTTGTTCATGGGGAAATATGCTTTTAAAAGCTATGATGGGCAGGTGTTCGTTGCTGAGTAAGATAAAAAAAAACTTGATCAATACTATTTACTGACAGATTTGCTCTCGGTTAGACAAAATTTCTTACTTCTCAAAATTTAATTTTAAAATAATTTATATCATGAAAAATTATTTATAGAAAAGAGATATCAGACTAGGAGAGGTATGAAAACATTATTGTGATAGTATTCTTATTAATGTATATGTATTTATATGATGATATCATCTATGTATTTTGCTAAAATTGATTTAACAGGCAAATTTAACCAAAACTAAAAATAAAATTAAGAAATACAAAATGTCTTTCATAAACTGACTGCATGTCATTATCTCCTATATTTATGAACAATATTTTGCTACTGTGGTTTGAAACTGTGAGGATTAAGTAATGTTTATATTTAAGTTGTAAATATTCTCAATAAGCTCTGTGTGTAAGGTTCACAGTATTCTCCACCATTCTCACAAGTCCTGTGCAGTCCAAGCCTCAGCTAATTCATCATTCGTATTTTCTCACTCACCAGTTAAAGCAATTTCCTTCAATGTGCTCGCCAGTTGGCACCTCAAGTTTTTCTTCAATTATGTTTTTAATATTTGGAGCTGCATTTGACTTTCTATATTACTCCAATTTCAGGTACCACCTCTTTCTCTTAGATGACTCATGGACTCCTACACGACCGCCATCTTTTTACATCTTTCTTAATTCAAAGTTGTGAACAGCACAGATTTGTTACATGATAATTCATAGTTACAGATTCTTTACAAAACACATAATATTCAGAATCACTGTCCTGTAAATCTGTATTCTGCACTGCTGAAATGGTATTCTGTTTTGTTGTAATGTCATCATACCATAAAAGAAATTGTTCTGCTCCATTCTCTGGGGACTCTGAAAAAAATGGTGCAAACCCATTTTCTTCCTACCTGTGGACCCTCTCAGCTTCCCTTCTAGCCCATTCTCATTCCTTTAGCTTAACCTCCAATGCCTAGAAACACTTTCTACCTACATCTCCAGTGGCCACACTGGATCCAAACCGGATCAATGCTTCACTCAGGCTTCATCCAGGAAGGTAATGATGACCACTACTTCCTCTTGTAGCAGACAGAGGCCCACAGTTGAACAAGTCACAGATTGTGAAAGACTTTAGAACCTTGTCCTACCTAAACAGGATGTCTTCTTCAAATCCTTTTTCGTCAGAGCTCAGGGAGCGATGGGGAAGTGAAGGCAGAAATATCATCCCAAGAGTCAGTGGGATTGGAAGACTTCAAGGAAATAATGTTCTCCAGATAACACATATACAAACTTATAGAGATTGGGCAGCATGCTAAGGGCCTGCACAGGTTCAAGTCAGATGGGGCTTCCAGTGCTGAGAGGAGAGGTGAATACAGGCTCCCATCCTTAACAATGAAGCTCTCTCTAATTGACATCCATTTGCCAAGGAAAAATTAATTTCTCCAATGGAGTCTCTCTGAGTATCTAAACCACAGTTAAGGGTAGGCCCCTGGCCCAGCAGCAGATGCCAACACAAAAGGAAATCAGTGATATTTTGTGGACTTTTGTCTCACATTGCATTGTTTGAGCATTTTTGTTTGTTTGTTTTAACTGGTCTTTTGCTTTTTTATGGTTTCTGATTTTGTGTTTTTGTGGAATATCTGTGTGTGTGTGTGTGTATGTGTGTGTGTGTGTGTGTGTGTGTGTGTGTGTGTGTGTGTGTGTGTGTGTCTGTGGATGTGTATCTGTGTATGCTTTCATTGTTCTTTTTGTTTGTTTTTTAAAACTATGGTTTGTTCATTTGTCTTCTAAAAAGAGAGAAAAAAAAAGGGAACAAAATTAAGCAGTTGATGAGGTAGGGAGAATCTTTAAGGGGGGAACCATGATGTGAATATATTTTATGAGAAAAATATAATTCCAAAAAACTAAAGAATTTCTAACTTTTGTGTAATGTAGAAAAGAAATCTACTCTTCAAATAGATGGGAAAGCTGGACTACCCACATTATGAACACTTAACCAACATGGTTGGAAAGGAAATCATGTCAAGTTCCTGAAACAGTCAATCATTCAATAACTGGGGTAGAAGATGGGGACACAAGCCAAGCAATAATGCAACTGAAGCCTACTATCAATTTTGCATGGTGATTATAACCATCTTAAATAAACATAAAAACTGCAGTTTAACAAAAGAAAGAAAGAAACAAAGAAATAAAGAAAATGTTTTAAGTTAGTATAATTACTGGGCTTTTCATTATGTACTAAATTATATTTAAATTATTTAGGTTTACATGTGAAGAAAATAATCCAAATAGTTTTCAAATAATTTCAACAGTGACTTCCAAAGATAGACCTCCACCCGCTGCATGTTGTAGGCATGACTTTCAATTCTGTGTCTTTTGCTTCAGTTCCTACAGAGTTGATATTTGCCAACCATATAGCTCACAGGATGCGGAGTGGTCAGATGTTGGGGGTAACATGAAATAATGTTACTAGTAGATAATCCCATGAGGCTTGGCCAACAAAATAGGAAAAATATTTTCAAATAGTCTAGCAGGAATGGTGCTCTGGTAGAACAGGATCAGTCTACTTTATCATAGTATCTTTTAACAGAGCATCTTAGCTCTAAAAATGTCCTAAGAACAGAACACAATCCCAGGGGGGTTTGTTTGGGGATCATGACAACTCTGAAGAACCCTATCATGTAATTTGGGGGGTGGGGAGGCTGCATTTTAGAATTCAATTTAAATACTTATCTCTTTTACTCAGACATAAAGACATAAGTTAAAGGAGTATTAAGGTAATAAAATACACTTGAGCTTTGGGATTAAATGGATTTGATGATGCAGTTAGAACTCAGCTTTGTTGTGTAGTAGTTCTCATTCCTGGGGATGCAGAGAGAAGATGACTTGCTTCCTCTGATCCATTAAGGTTGTTTAAACACAAAGTAAAACTCACATAGACGTTTTATGTTTACAGTGTTATTCTGCAGGAAGAAAGTGCATTTAGCAGCACCTCAGATTCCAAGAGAATAGATTCGTTGGTTCATGATCTGACAGGATCTCAAAATAGGTCAGGGAAGAAAAATGTAACAGAATACTTGTAGAGAAGTGTAGACAGCTTTATCTCCTCTCTGAGGCTGGACAATCATCTAAACAAACAAAGCAAAACAAACAAAACTGGTAAACTTTGAAAGCCGATGACCCAGAAAAGGAGACAGGAGACCACAGCTTCCTGCCTGTATGTCCACATTAGAACAGAGAACAGGTAGAGGAGCAGTGTGTTGATCCCCAGGTCCTCCGTACAGAGTTCAGACCTTTCCAGCACTCCTCTTCCAACCAAAATTAAAAGGTAGACTAATTCCTCGATGTGTGACTGTAGCTTACACTGTGACTAATAACTCCAGGACACTGGCAATCAATTGACTAATGATGAGACTCTTGGGTCTGTTTATCTGAATTCATTTTGTCTGAATCACGGATATCTACAATTGGCTTGAAAAATTCATGAAAATATGTTATTGTAATATACATCGCATCCCAGAATTACTGATAATACAGAAAAACGAAAAAATCCTCACAGTGTTTCTTCTTTTTCTCATAGAATGTCAGCATTCCTACATGAATCTTTAGCCAGAAGCACAACGTGTTAATTAGAGAACAGGGGAAATCTTACATTCATTGTCATTGACCTCCCAAGTAGTTTGCTTTAGGTTAGTATTTTTTTTTTGTCTAATATTTACATTCTTTTGTAACACATTCTGGAATCATGATGTTCAAGAGTCTTGACTATTCCATTTATGTGAATAGCTGAGAAGAATTTGTAAGCTTGTTTTTAATAAGAAGGCAGACTTATGAATATTTGAAATATTCATTATGTGATTAAAAAGAAGACTAAAGGTGAAGCAATACACGAAATAAAAGTGACAAAATATCACAAACACAATGAGAACACGGATCATTCATATCTACAACAGTAGCCATAATGGTGACATCCTCAGCCATAATGGTGACCAAGGCAGAACTTTTTCAATTCACAATTTAAGAGAAACTATTTAATGTATTTTTTTAACATCAGAGTTTTAAATATTAAAGAATAGATTTTAGTTTCTAAAATTCAACTTTTAAAGAAAACATTTTCTAATGCTGCTTTTAACATGGAAGAATTTTCAATATAATTATAATTTGGTTATAATACAGTTCTGACATATATTATCTTTCTATTACGCACCAGAGGGATAACAAACAGAAGTTACACTATGAAATACACTCCTGCAGCCAACGCATGATATAGTGAACAAGGAGCAGCCCTTTCAGGCATACCATTTTAAGGCTTTGTACATATGTGCGTGAAGCAGGGACTTACGATAGAGGGAGAATAATTTTCAGTTACATGCCATTTACTATGTGACAAACCATTCGTGAATGTTTTATAAAAATATATTAATTTCTGCACATACAAACAAATTTAATTCGTAGAACAATACAATGTATGAGATACTTTACTACTTTGGTAAAGCAGAAGCATACAAAACAAGAACACCTAAGCAGGACAAGGTAAAAGCAAAGCAAACACAACCTGAGAGGAAATACCAAGGCTTCTCTTACAACTTTACAGTCACAGGCTCTGAAAGCTAGGAAGTGTCTACTCTAGCTCTGGTTCAAAGACACTTGACCTTGTAGTCTGCACTATCTTTAAGGTTTCCAAAAGGGGACAGTCAGAGTCCAGACCACAAGTATTCCTGCCTGCCAAGCCTGACCTTGGTCCACAGGATTAAATATAATCACAGATTTTATCATATATACATATCACATGGTGTAATTTAGAATCAGAATTTCTGAAAATAAGTACAGCAGTGAAAAATGCCTAATGTAGAGGTAAATCTAAATGAGATACACTAAATAATTGAAAATCTCAGTTCAATAAGTGATATACATTCCATATTATGTTTTGTAAAAAAAAAAAACATACACATAAGAATGTTTTAAATTATATAAGTTACAAATTTCAACATGGGAGATTATTAATGATAACTATTTCTGTCTCTATCAGGAATAAACTGCTTTATTTTGTTATCTTAACAGATCATCCAGGATACCTACTGTCAGTGAATCTGAGCCTACAACACCAAAACAGCTTTCACAAGCTCCACATGTGGTTGCCAAATAGTGTATAAGGCTGATGACATAAAAACATACCAAAATAATATTATTATGCATCTACTAAATACTGCAATGCTATACCATATATTAGAGAATGGAAATTGGTTTACATTTAAATTATTCAATTGGTTGTACTCATAAGCTAGTGTCTTTGTCATACCTACAGGTAAATTTACCAATTGTGGGAATCGATTTCCTTAAGACTTCCTATCATGGGAAGGTCTTTAATGTAAAAGAGATGCTAATTTTTTTAAAACATTGGTATGCTATCATGCCCCATTAAATATGTAAAATAGTATGACTATATTTTGAAACACTGAAAAGTGTGGTGGCCACAATGTAAAAGATATACTTTATGGTTTCTCCATATATCTAATACATTAATGCGATTAAAATAGCTTGGAGATGATCTTTTATAGAAGTATATATCCTCCTGAAACACTAACTGCTGTTAATTGTGTTCTCACTCCAAAAGGTCCTGCAGATATGTTAGGATCTTGTGAATAAAAAGAGAATACAAATATTCAGCTTAATAAAGGTGCTAATATAATGTCTAGTGTAGATTGATAATTATATTGTGTTGTTATTGGGAAACAGTTAGGTTTTACTTATTTTCCTATGAATGCATTGAAAATATCCCACAATTAAACATTTCTGTTATTATGGTAAACATTCATTACTCATTCATTTATTTGTTTACCTGTTTTCTCAGTTAATATTTTCCCACCTTCTATGCTAAGAATATAAGCACTATTAGATGTGTAAATAAAAATCTGCCTAGCGATGAAATCATGAAACTGAGCAGCAAGAAGCAGTGCTGGGAAGTGCACATTGAGCTTTGCTCCGTGCTACTGCAGTCCTCCACATAGCATCAGGCGTCCTAACCTCGCTGGTGGCATCGCTGCATCCTGATGCTCACTTTCACTTTTACTTGGCAGCACTTTCATTTTCATCTTTTCCTACCTTCTTTATGTCATCTGCATCTTCACTTAGGAAACAGTATAGTCATAGGACTATAAATTACTTCCCACAACACAAATATTTGTTTTTATTTCTAAAATAATTATCTGGGATGTGTTGTGATTTTTTTATTTTGTTGGAAATAAATTTCCTTCTCATACAATATATCCTGAGAATATAGTTTTCCTTCACTCTACACACCTCAGTTGCTCCCTGTCTATCCTCTTCTCTAGATCTACTCCCTTTCTGTCTATTGGGGAATAAGTGGGTCTCTGACTCATGTCTGCTCTTGGGTTGCCACATCTAACTTCAATATGAAAAAGTAAATATTTTTTTTGAAGTTCACCAGCTAGTGTTTTATTTTGCATCGGTTATTTTGTCAAAATGATGGGCATATTTTTTTTTATATATCTTTAATCTTTTTTACAGTCCAGATTTTATCCCCCTTTTCATCCACCCTTTGACTGTTCCACATCCTAAACCTCCTCCCTCCATCTCCAAGAGGATGTCCTCACTTACTCGCACCCCACCAGACCTCTCCACTCCCTAGGGCCTCCTGTCTCTTGAGGGTTAAGCCCATCTTCTCTGACTGAGTCCAGACCTGGCATTTCTGCTCTATATGTGTTGGAGGCCTCATATCAGCTGGTGTATGCTGCCTTATTGGTGGCCCAGTGTCTGAGAGATCTCGGGGGTCTGGGTTAATTGAGACTTCTGGTTCTCCTACAGGGTTGCCTTCCTCCTTAGCTTCTTCCAGCTTTTCCCTAATTCAACCAGAGGGCTCACCAGCTTCTGTCCATATTAGTTGGGTATAAATATCTGCATCTGACTCAGATGCTTGTTGGGTCTTTCAGAGGGCAGTCATGATAGACCCCTTTTTCTGAGCACACCATAGCATCAGTAATAGGGTCATGTATTGGGGTCTCCCCTTAAACTGGATCCCAATTTGGGCCTGTTACTAGACCTTTTCCTCGGGTTCTTATCCACTTTTGTCCCTGCAGTTCTTTTAGACAGGAACAGTTATGGGTCAGAGTTTTGACTGTGAGATCGTGACCCCATCCCTCATTTGATGCCCTGTTTTTCTACTGGAGGTGGGCTCTATATATTCCCTCTCCCCACTGTAGGCATTTCATCTAAGGTTCCTCCTCTTGAATCCTGAGAGTCTCTCACCTCCCAGGTCTCTGGTACATTCTAGAGGGTACCCCCACCTCCTACCTCCTGAGGTTGCCTGTTTCCATTCTTTCTGTGGGCACTCAGGGTTTCAGTCCTGTTCACCCCACCCAATACCTAATCATGTTCCCCTCTTCCCCTTTCTGTCCCCTTTCCCACCAAGATCCCTTCCTCCTTTCCCCCTCGTGATTGCTTTCTTCTTTCTCCCAAGTGGGACTGAGGCATACTCACTTGAGCACTTTGGCTTGTTAACCTTCTTGAGTTCTGTGGGTTGTATCCTGGGTATTCTATACCTTTGTGGTTAATATCCACTTATTAGTGAGTACATACCATGCATGTCCTTTTGAGTCTGGGTTACCTCACTCAGGATGGTATTTTCAAGTTCCATCCATTTGCCTGCAAACTCATGATGTCCTCATTCTTAATAGCTGAGTAATATTCCATTGTGTAAATGAACCACCTTTTCTGCATCCATTCTTCTGTTGTGGGACATCTGGATTGTTTCCCGCTTCTGGGTATCATAGATAAGGCTGAAATGAACATAGTGGAACATGTGCCTCAGTGGCAGGGTGGGGCATCTTTGTGTTCCTTTTTTTTTCTATTTATGGTATATTCAGATTATACTTTGCCCTCAGCCTTCTCCCTCAAGTGTCCCTCTTCACCGAGGGCCCACACAAATATCTTACATTCCTATCACAGGAGAGGCCTATCTTGTATAAGTTTAGGGAACCAGTTTCTCTTCTTTTTTTAAGTAAATGTGATGAAACTATGAAGGATTAAGAAAAGGTATTCCTTTTCTTGGTGGTAATATATTAAATATTAAAGAGGAGGTATCCTCTCCAGATAAGGACATAAAAAGAAATCATTTTTAAAACTCGAGTGTTAAAAATGACAGAATGCTTTCTTTTCTGTGTAGCTTGTATAACCAAGCCTCTAAGCATAACCTAAAGAAACCATTAACAAGTGTCATTAATATCCTCATTTTAAAAACATACTGTAGATTTTGGAGGTGAAAGTCCATCAGTCTTTAAAGATATATAACATGAAATAGTATCATAAAAATATCTTGGTGTGGAGGTGGTTCAAACATATTGTTCTCAAATATAAAAATGATTACAAAATACAAAATAAGCTTATTATATTGCAGGAATCTTAATTTCTCGGTCATAGAAACCAGTTTTGTGAAACAAAGAAAATATAACACATGGTAAAGCCACAGACCAGGAAAAAAAAAAAAAACAAAAACAAAAAACGTTCTGGTTTGGAAAACTGCTACAGTTTTGACATTGGAATAATCTTGGTTTCTTACAGCAGGACCTTAGGAGGAAGAGTGAGATCCTGTGGCTGGAGTTTATGACTGGAAGTGGGATATCCTACGTTCTAATTATGGTTACACCATTACTCACTGTCTCTAGAGCAGTAAAAGAGCACTGGTTAATGAATAAATATTGACACACTGTTTTCAGAGCCCTGTAAAAAGCACACTGAGCAAATATCTATTGTCACAAAAAGTATTTAAAATATTGTTATTCAAATATCAGATGGCCAAATATATTAAACATTTTTCTTTACCAGACTGTTGGTGTAAAGCTGCAAAATACAAAATGGTAGTTCTGATTTTCTCCAGATAAGGATCAGAGAGTTTTGGAGAGTGTAGACTCATCTCAAAGTACAGCTTATGAATCTTTCTTTGGATTACTGTGTCATAAGTTCTTCTTACCTTTGAACTTCCACATGGTAGAAGGGAATTCTTTGAGTGTACTGTAGAAACATCATGTCACTAAACATCCACCTCCTATTCATTGTACACAGGAAGCGAGGTGGATTTAATAATGGTGACATTAAGCAAGTACAGCATCTGACCTTTGGAATGAGGAGCTTCAAATCAGAAGATTAGTTAAGGTCCAAAGTTTTCTTGCAACCCGTGACCTCACAGAGAGCTAACCTAAACAAATGAACTGTTGGATGTGGATCCATGTGATAAAGGAGGTGAAGAAGCCATGTGCCGACCCTGTGTATGAGAGCATTGTCAGAAAAAAGGTAGCAATCAAGTCTTTGAACACACATGATGACTTCCATCTCAAATCCTTAGGTGACTGTTGTGTCCCATGCCACACAAATCACAAGACTGTTCAGTATTGCGTGTCAATGATTTCAGAAAAGTTATGAATAGCAAGACATAAAATATCATCCCATTTAATAAATATCAAAGATCACTTTTAATCATATGTTATCATTTTTCCTTTCATGCATTTATTAAGTTGTATGACTCACAAACAATATCGATCTCATAGAAACCATTTTGTTTTGTTTTTATAAAGATATTTATCCCAGATTTGCAACAAATATATCCAAGAGGAAGGGGATGAGTACTTTTATAAAATTTTGTTTTAACTTCTTTCTGCTTTCTATATTAATTAAATGAAAATTTGTATACAAAACAGACCAAATTGAAGATAGACAAGAGAAGATGATCAGGTACCATTGAATCTCTGCTGGGAGACGCTGGCTATCTCCATAAGGATTGTTGTAGAGGAGCTTGTATTCTTATCCTAAAGCAAATGGCTTGCACATCGTGGATATTGCTCACAGGTTTATAAATCTTAATATCTTAAAGATCGCTTGACTATATTGCATGGGATTCTAAAAATATACCTGGAAAATTAATGAGATGAGAGGCCTCTATGTAACAATGCACTGTAGTCTCAGTTTCTTTCTTCCTTAAGGAAAGACGTAAGTATTCAGCAAGTGTTTGATGAGAGTTTGACATTTATTGCTTCCTTTGCCCTCTCCTCTGCTGAATATAGTTCTTAGGTGATTTAAGAAGACTGAGCCACTGGCAGCTATAGACTCAGAAATCATTAGTCAGAAAATGCAATCCCCCTGTTACCTTTTGATTTGTGAAAAGTCGTGGAGACTCTTCTCTAGATGATTTTTGACAGTTTGCTAAATCCTCTTTTCCACTGTCTTAGCTGTCCAACTCTGGAATAGATAAACTCAAGGGAAGGAGAGAAATAAAGAAAAAAGAACAAGGTAATACATTACGTTTAGATGTTGGTTTCTCCAGTGTCCACTCTTGTCTCAACAGAGATGAGAAATGTCTCAAACAGTGTGGCTGCATGAGATGCCACTTGGCCCAACACCACTGAGTTTCCACTCAGGGAAAAAAGTCATTATGGGATTTAGAATACTTTTCATTTATGTGTCATAAACAAGTTTAAAAATAACACCAAAAAAGGATGTTAACCATATGTCGTCTCACAGTTTGCGACTAAAGGGGATAAAGTTACCAAAATTCCCTCAAGTCCTTTGAACTTGAGAGCCAGCTTGCATTTTTCCACCCTCTTATCCTCTATGATAAACAGTAACCCCTTCACTCTTCCATGGACATGTGTTGTGGGCTCCCTTTGTTCGGCAAACATACTACATCATATCATTTTTATTACTGTAGCTAATGAGAATAGTCTCAAACAGATGCTGAAATTCACTGGGCTTTTGTGTTTGTTAGATGCCTTTTTAAAAGCCATATTTTTAGATAAAATAATGAGAGAAAATTATAGCTTTAGAAATACCAAAGTCTGTGAACCTCAAAGCAGTGATCATTTACAATGAATTGTTACCTTGTTTTAAGAATGCATTCATTTTATTGTTGAATAAAAAGTCAGAGATAGAACATTCCCTGTGGATAACAGTTTTAAATGGTATAAGACATAATACCTATTGGATCCTGCTCTATTTTACAAATGCACACACCATTTACATAAGGTCAAATATGGTCATGCCACATTCTTCTACCTAACACAACATCATTTCATAGAAAGGAAAATTATGATCATGTTTTCCTCTATGTTTTATGTATACTTAAGCAAATGTGGGAATTGCAAATGTGCATGATCAAGCAATCAGAGCTTTGAGTAGTATTTGCTTCCCCACATCATTTCTGTCACCCCATCAACCACGTCACCTTCAAACAATTCTAAATGCTAATTGCATATTACATTTTATGCATGTGCTATGAGAAAGGATTATAAATCTCTAGATACTCAATAAATTTAAATTAAGAAGTGATACAAGCAAGATTGTTTCATCTGCCATCACAATAACGAAGACATTAAAAATTTCAAAGTCTTGCCTATTTTACCAGTTGGCATTTGTTTAAAGGATCAGAAAACATCAATGCAGTGTTACTGAGCATTTCTGGTTTCAGTTTTGGAAGTTACTCGGTATGACTGATAAGCTATGTACCATCTGTCTTTTTCTTATTTGCAGCATTAACTCTAGTAATGAGATTGATGATGAATGCAAGACTGAAGGTAAAAATCATAAGAGTTTTGCAGGTAACAGATATCAACAAGGACACAGAGAGACCAACCCCTATGCTTTCTAGAAGAGACCAAAGAGAACAGAAAATGTTCACTGCAGCGTATTCACTCACAACAATAAATCTGAATGCTTCTGCTAGTTTGCGATTTACTTGGAGGGATGGCAGAGATGTTATTTTTATTTCTAGAAAGAATCCTACAGTCTTCATAAGGATGCCAAGCTCAGTGTATACAACGTCTTGCTCTGAGAAAGTGTTGCCTTTGGGGCAGACAATCTGCACAGAAGTCCAGGGTGCCCAAGTCTATTTTCTACAATCCTAATATGTAAGTTTTGGATTAGTTAGTTGAAAAATTATTTTTTAACACAGTAAAGATTAATATATGTAACTATCAAAATAATATCCACATTGTGATATCCACATGTAAAAATTAACTATTACCTGTTGGGTTAATATTAAATTATGTTTGAGCCAGAGACTATTCATGGACCAAAGCTCATAGACATCTCCAGGCACCTAATGTCCCCAAGTGCTTTTCTTCATGCTGCATGAAGGGGATTTCTTTCTTTAATATGGCTCTGGTTCCACATATTAATTCTGACTTTCTTTTTCTCAGAATTACTTCAGAAACTTGAACTTAGCAATGTGCATTTGCTTTTAAAACACAGCACTTCTCAATAACTTTTACATTAAAATTTGAAGATGATAGTTATAAATAATCCTGGTATAAATCTTTGTAAATGACTCTTGCTACACATGTACAGGTCAAGAGACATGCTCAATCTCTTCATATAAACAGGAAAATAGTTTAGTCCAGTAATTAAACTTCTGACTAGAGGCATCACATTTTGACGAGTAGCTGATGACTATGAGAAAACACAAGGCAAACACTGATGTTACTGGCAATCTTTTGTGCCTTGGTTGTATCCTAAGTACATGGCATGGCCCTTTTGTGAGGACTTGCCAATTATACATAAGCTGCTTCAACTTGGTAATCAATCTTCCATAATAGTAATGTTCATGGTAATTAAGAGAAAGTTACCTTGAAGTAAGGATCTTCATGAAAGAGTGTTATAAGAATTTATATTTATACTATAGATTGGTGTCCAATGAGTTCAGATTTCAAGAAGCCTCTAGGCTGCTGCACTTCCGTCTCGATTATATACTCTGTGCTTCTAGACTACATCACTTAGCTTTCCCCTTGTAACTCCTCCTTACACTCCGTCAAGTAATTTCCTGTAATTTGCAGCAACTTTAGCACCAATGTCTATTTTCCTTCTCTTCTTTCCTTCATGAAAATGCTGTTGCTTTCTTAAGGAAATTCATTGACTTTGTTCTTGCACAGATGGCAACTTGCCTCCTCAGTTCTCTGGTCTCATCTCCACTTGACTCAACCTCAAATCCCATCCTCACATCTGGGGCTTGTCATCACTAAAGAGACATTTGGAATGGAGATGGAAATGACTAAATGCTGTGTTCCCTTCCTCCCCCAGATCCCGCATTCACATTTAAACTGAGACGTCTCATTGCTTTTTCTAACAGAGGAGCTTGATATCTTTATTTTCTAGATTGTGGTCATTTTTCATCTCTTGACTCTGTGCCTTGGCTAGCTTATCAATCACTCTTATGTTAGTATGTTATTTCTCCCACATAGCTGAGCTCCCTTTCTATCTCTTTGCCAAACCCCAATCTTGGATCAGGTAAAACACCCTGTCATCTCTATGCTCCCATGAGACCTACTAAAGAAATACCACCGATCAGTGGAAGGTGTTAGCTGTGCACCTTCAAGATGCCTAGCAGTACCCAGCCACAGGCTGCCTAGTGATGCTTGAATCGTTCCTCTGTTCTATGAGCAGTTTTCTAAAGTGCATGCCTTTGTCATCCTTACAACTTTGCAAATCTATCATTCTCATAGATCATTTAGTCCCCTGCTGCAATGGAGGAAATTATAACCACCAAATAACTAAACCAAAACTCTGACAGCTGATAGATGAATACAACTGTCTCACTGGTTTGCTACTAAATGAGTTTCCTCAGGATTGCCTATGTGATGTTTAGTTTGGAACTATCCATGGGAGCCAGTTAGGCTAATCAATAAGAACATAAGGAAGATGATAATAACTGTAGCTCCCTTAGAATTAATCAGTAGCCCATAGTTCAGAAGGAAAGAGTGGAGTCCTGTATGCATTGCCACCATCCATGATCTATAATTTATGTGTTATTTGAAAATCTTTAAGTTTTCTTTTTTGCATACTGAGTAACATATTTTATTATTTTCACTTACCTTATCTTAAGGGTCTCACAGGAACTAGACCAAGTTCTGTGTTATTTTACTGTTCTCAAGGTAGTCAAAAAAGAATACCTATGCCTATAGATTAGGAAATGCAGGAAATCCTACAGAAGATGCTCTGAGGATAAAGCAAAGTGTTGATACAGTTCAAAGGGATACTGGTATGTAGTAGTGGATGGGTCAAGGGATAAGCAGGTTGAGTGAGTACAAGTAGTCAGGCAGGATTTCTGGTCGATGGACAGACTATCACACTGTAAGGAAATAAAGCTCTCTTAAGTCAGCCTCTGGCTCAGTGACCATTACACTGTCTTCACTAAAGCATAAATGTCTTCACTTAGGATAAATGAGAGCACGGCTGTTGCTGGAGCCCTTTCTTAGGCCATGTGTACTGGCTTCAAGTCCTCATCTCTACTTGGAAACAGACTTTTGGTTTCAGCTAAGCAAAGCAGCCCCTCCTGGCTTCTAACCTGCTGCTTCTCAGTTAGAAGGTCCAACCCAGCTGCTTCTCTGATCCCTTCCAAGGCACAGCACCTTGGATTAGCAAATGATTATTTTTATTATCACGCAATGTGACTGAAAACCAGAGAACCACAGCACTGATAAAAATTAAGAAAGTTGGTGGCATAGAATAAAGACATCAGTAGTGATATGGAAGGCATCAATAGGTTGAAATCCAACCCATATGTCTCTTGTTGCATGAATGGCTTTGAGGCAAAGTCTTTCTTTGTTCTTATTGGTGCTATAAAATTCTTAAGAAAAAGAAAAGAATATGCTTTATGAATATTATCACTATAAGCTCATCTCCATTTATTAAGATGTAATTACTCATATTCATGTATGTGTGTGTGTGTTTGTGTTGATTGGACATTATCTTTATTTCCAAATTAAATTGAAAGGAAAGGTCAGAATTAACATGTGCCAACTTAACAAATAAGAGTTTATACCTAGTAAGTTTTGTGTAAATTATTAAATAGAAAAATAACTCTGGAAGTCTGCATTCTTTGTGTGTTTTCAAAGATAACTTATTGGTAGATGTGATGTTGAACATTTCTCTGACTTTAAAAGAGTGAGCTGTCGACTTACATTGCATTGTGAAAACAGATTAAAATGATAATGTAAAGTGCCAGGCTTGTTTTAGCATTTAAAAAAAAAAATCTCATTGGCCTATGGCCAAAATATTTGCCTCCCAAATGTCATCTTTAGAACAATTTTTAAGCCCACTGTGATTGTCGCTCCCTCCTCTCAACTCCCAGCAGGCTACAACAGACCTCACATAGTCTCAGACAGATGTAGACAGAGAAACTGCTCATTATCAATCAACGAACACAAACAAGCTGAAGACTGCTTGGTTCCCTCTGCTCGAGGTGGACCACCTTATGGCCCAAAGAGTTTATTATTCTGGGACTCAGATTGTCAAAGCCATTTGATTTTAACTTGCACAGTAGCCACAAAGGTTAGATTAAGGTTAAGTTTCTCAAACAAAATGGAAGCAATTAAACAGTTAAATAATGCTATATATTTGTGTGTGTGTGTGTGTGTGTGTGTGTGTGTGTGTGTGTGTGTGTGTGTGTGTGTGTAAGGAGGGAAGACTTTAAACCCAGCTTCTCCCCCAACAAAAATATTAGTCGAACCAAAATGTAAATTTTCAATATCTCTAAGTTAAGTGATACATGAGAAATTCTTTTGTGGCTAATTCTGCATTACTGCACCTCATTTAAAAACTATAACCATACCAGGTAATTTCAAATATCTCAGAGTACTAACAGGTCAGAAGAATTCTATTTTACAACAAGCTGCTAGAGGCCTTCTGCAATCTATAATTTATGATTAATTGGGACATACATTTAATTTGAATGTGGCCAATGAGAAACATAACCAATTATGAGCTTTAAAAAATGATATAAAGCAATGTATAAGCATATACTAACTTTTATGAATTTATTTTATATGTATCTACATGTTTCTGTGTGTCTATATGGGTGGTAATGTGTACAGGCACAAGTGTGCATGTGCTTGCGCAGTCTAAAGGTGGGTGGCATATGTCTCTCTCAGCTGTGGCAACAGCTTTTCATTCTTGAACAGCCAGCACTTTACCAACTGAATGGCATCTCCCAAGTCCTGAAGCATGAATTTTATAGATAATTGTTACACCCATTATTTCATTTGAATGCTAAGGTCACTGGGTAAAGGAGAAGGACCCTTGACAATTTTAAAATCAGAACATGAAGTTAAAAATATTATGTGATTTATCCAAGGCCACATATTTACTAAGAATTGGGGTGGGATTAAAATCCATTGGTAATTTTATATGCTGCAGACTGTAAGACATGGGATGGTCTCCTTTTATGAGACATTGAGTTTTAGTTTTAGGTATAGCAAAATATTATATATATATAAATATATATACACATATATACATATATATGTGTATATATGCATATATATGCATATCTGTGTATGCATATTAATTAGGTGGTATTCTTAAACAATGGTGTTTTATTTCTACTAGCAACAGTTTAGATCTTTAAATCAGCAATGTGAAACTGGGTGTGTTCACTGCATTTACATATGTTGGCAAAAAATCAATTAGACATATAGATGACAATCAATACAAAATCCTTCCTTTACTAAATTTCTTCTCTATCTTGATCCTCTTTGTAACTCAAACAAATACTCCCTGCCTAAAGGAATCTAAAAGAGGTCCAATGCTGAGGATGGCTGGGTTTAAAGAACAGCCTCTTCAGAGATGCCTCTCATTCTGTGAACACCACAGCTGCAAGATCTGGAAGGAACACAGACATTTGAAAGCTAGAGGACTGTCATCAGACAAAGGATGAAAATTGCTGCATCCTCCGAAGCAAGGAAGAGGAACACTGAGCTGTACAGTCTAGCGCACAAGATGGACACATCTAGGTTTTCCATCTTGAATGGGTTTAGAGCTTAGAATTCAGATGCTAGAACATACGGGCTTCTCTGACCCAGATCACTCACAAGGGAACAACTGGTCAGTTTCAGAGATAGCCTGTGATTTAGTTACATGAAGGCTTAAAGCCTATTACTGGGCAGATAAATATCTTGGGTAACTTTATTTTGTAGTCTCCCCAACTGGAGACCCGCCCAACACAAGATATATATTTTGAGAAGGAGGGAGGTAGGAAAAGGGGAGGTAGAAGGAAGGAGGGACAGAGGGAGAGAGAGAGTAAGTGAATTTGGAAAGTTTTCTTTTACTAGATTGCTTAGAGAAAACCTTTTAGTATTATAAATAATCACTGACATGCTATTTATCGAAATGCGTCTGACAAAACTATTTTAACTTTTAAGGATAACTAAGTTAAAAATTGCAGCTTTGTATCATTAGAAAAGTTAAGTGAGGTAGACTTCAAAGGATGCTAGTGTATATTATCTGCTGACTTATAAAGACAAGTGAATGCTCCATCTATGGTGAACTCATTTCTTTGACTGCATGCCACCATCTCCGAACCGAACACTGTCACATTTGGCCTGCAGTATCTGCTTGTGGAGGGCCCTAAAAACACACGTGAGGAGAAAAGCGCTCTTAAGCTTTACTATTTGTGATGCGATCAAGAATTTGAAGCAGTTTTAAGGACTTTTATCTTTTCATCTTGGGCTTATGTGCTTGATTAGCAGGGGAAATCTACCCATGTAAGCGCAGCTATCCAATGTAGTTGGAAGTTGTGGATCCATTGGTGCTGGAGTTCCAGACTGTTGGGAACTGTACTTGGGTAGAAAATTATGGCTCTTAACTACTCAGTTATGACCCAAGGCCCATATTTGATTTTGAGGCGATAAGAGAACACACACACACACACACACACACACACACACACACACAAGCATACACACACATGCACATGCACACACACAGGCATACACACACATGCACACATGCACAAATACATACATATACAGGAATTTTTTATTTATTTGATTATGGTTGATGACAAGAAATGAATACTTTGCATTACAGTGCAATATGGAGCATACTCCATCCAGAAATTTCCCTGACAGCTACAAGGATGCTTAGGCAACTAGTTCATATGGATATAGTCCTAAGAGGAAATCATGCCTGGCGGATCTTGAAGATGTAATCCAAAGTCAGCTTATTTACTTTCTCAGCACTGAGTCATCACCATCTGTAGCTCTGATTTTCTTCTGAGACTCACTTCCTGTGCAGCATCACGCTCTGGGCAGCTACCCAGTGGTAAGATGATGGGAAAGGGGCAGATGCTCTGGTCTTACACTTATCAGTTCAAACAGTTCATTCAAACCAATTGGAGACAGGGGCAGGTATTCTCTTATTTTACCTATCAGGATGATTGTGAAACAAGACTTTTTCCCAGGAAGATGAAGCTCACGCATAGGAAGCCCATGGCAGACCAAAGTGCAGAAATCTTCAAAGCCTAGCTTGGTGAACTGCTGAGTTTTATTGGGGTTACTTACAGGAGAGGAAATGAGTCAAGGACAGATGCATCACCAAAGCCCACCCCACTATGGGTGAAAGCTCACAAAGAAAAGAACATGGAGTTCACTGCACGTCTTGCAAGCAGCTCAGTAGGTTGAAATGTTTCCTTTAAAGGTTAGTTGGTTGAAGCATCTTCTAGGCAGCTAGTCCGGTCTCAACATCCTCTTGGTGTCTTGGCTTGTCTCAGAGTGACTCTCAACAACTTTTAATTGTTTACTGTTGGGAGCAAGAGGTGTAGTGAATCTGGTCAATTTCAGGGAATTCCTGAAGCTTTTTTGAGTTGTTTACCTTCTGTCTTAGGAAGCTTACCAGGGGGATGGAATGTTTTGACCTCAAAGGAAACTGCTGCACAGCAGTGAGTGGTCTGACAAAATGTGTTGTAAATATTCTATGTTTTTTCACTGTATATTAACTTTCTCATTTCAACCTTGCTGCATTTTATTTTGTAGAAAGATAATGTCCTTTTTCTAGTTGCAAATGTTATTGGTGGCAACTGTATGATATCTTTTAACTCTAGAAGAACAAAAAGAGGAAGAGATTGAGAAAAAAGAAAGAGTATATGAGAGGCATTTTTTTTTTATTGTTACTTTTTAAATTTTATCTAAAACAGAAAAATCTGGTACCTCAGCAGAAAAATCTGGTGGTAAATTACCATGGAGCTAAATCCATAGACCCAACTTCATGTTTCTTCTTTTTTTTGAGTAGATATGGTAGCTTGAATGAGAAACGTCCGCCATATTCTCAGGCGTTTGAACATTTAGTTCCCAACTGATAGTGCTATTTGGGAGATTTACGAGGTATGGCCTTACAAGAAGAAGGATGTCACTGGTTGCCAGAATTGAAAATTTAGAGTCTTACCATTTCCAGCTTCTCCTCTGCTTCCTTTCTGTCATTTAAAAGGTTAGCTCTCAGCTTGCTCTCATCATTCCTGTCTGCTGCCAAGCCTCCTCATCATGATATCGATCATCTCTTATCCCTCTAGAGCCATAAACACAATAAATATTTTCTCTCAGAGGTTTCCCTTAGCACTGTGTTTAACCACAGCAGGGAAAAAAGCAACTGATACAATGTGGATGCCATATGATCAGTCAGCCAACTGCTTCTGTTGCCGTGACTTTCTCTACCTGCTCACCTATCTTCTCTACTGTGACAGAATGATCCCTTTCAGCTATAAGCCAGGGTAAATCCTTCCTTTGTTAAGTAGTTTCCTTTAAGTTATTTGGTCCCAGCAGCAAGAAAAATAACTAAATGAAAAGTTTTATATCCGGATGTCTGGCATTGCTATGATGAACCTTACCATGAAGTCCATAGGCATTTGGGATTTTTGGGGGGGGAGATGCAGACAAAAGTTAGGGAATTTAATCTAAAAACTCTGGAATATTTAATCAGAAACTATGGAATGCTCTGGTAGGAGTCTGAATGTTCCAAAGTCTGAGAAAAATAAAGAGAGTAAAAAAAGCCTTCCTCATGGGGCTTTTAAGGAAAACAGAAATTGGGTTATAGACCTTTTTCTTACACCCAGATCAAAAAAAAAAAAAAAAAAGAATAGATTCTGCATATGACCTGAGAACTTGCATAAGATTGAATTTGGAAGCAATAGGCTAATTTATTTATTTGGTAGAGGATTAAATGTGAAGGCAGAAAACCTTTAAATGCACGTATTTATTACTAACCAAACTTACAAAGGTTCATAGGAGAAAATAGCAGCAAGTATAGAAGAAGAATAAAAGTCTAGGCAACTTGTTATAAAAATAAGTTTGAGCAAGTTTAAAAGTGAGACCATATATTCTAAAAAGCTGCTAAAATTAACAAAAAGAAACTAGTGTTTTGCATTCTGCAGTCCAAAGAAAGACTCCTTGACAATATAACCACACCATTCAAAGCTCCAGCCTTTTAAAATCATTTAATGAGAAACAGCCTAAATATCTAAAGGGTTCCCTGCTCCTGGAAAGTAATTAAATGTTTTCTCATGGTCATCATACAGATTCTTCTGTACCTGTTATCCTGGGGTCAAAGACTAGCTGTCTATGACTTCAGACTTGACAACATTATCCAAATGTTACTGGCTTTATAGCATAAAAGTTACAAGACTGAAGGCTTCACATACTGTTCACTATCACCAGGACTCTACGGCAAAGGTCCACAGAGCTACTGAGGCCAGGCAATGTGTGTCTGAATTGAAGTTTCAAAATGGAGTAATGTAGAAGCCACTATATGCCACTGGGAAGGGGAAGCCTAAATTGTAGGGGGAAATGAAGTATGTTGGAGATGCCAGACACAGAGAAATCCACCAAAAAAAGTTGCAGACAGAAAATAGAGCAAGCTCAAGGGACTACTGTGTGGGCTATTCACAGTGTTGCTGGAAGAGAGACTACCCAATTTCTTTAGAGTCTAGATGATTCCATCATAATTCCCAGATGCTCGATAAAGAACTCAGAATTTGGGTTTGCCTATTGGGTTTCAGCCTTACTTTGTTCAGATTTTCATTATGTCTTTATTCTTCCAATGTGTGGTAGAAGTATGTAATCTATAGTTCTCACTAAATTTTATGTTACAGGGGATCATGGTTAAGTGACTGTTTTCAGTTTCAGAAGAGACTATGAACTTTTGAATATTAGACTGAGTGTATATTGTATAATGAGATAGTCATGAATTCTCCAGACCAGAGGCTGAATGTTATAATGCAAATATGAAATACGCCCCATAGATTCATGTGTTGGAACATTGGGTCTGGAGCTGGTGGTATGGTATGAAAAGATTGTACTATCACTGAAGGACGGCAACCCTTGCAGCTTTATACTGTGATCCTAACTTGGTTGCTCTCTGCATTTTGAGATGCAATGCGATTAGCCAATACTGCCATTGGTCTTATGCCTTCTCTGCCTTTTGTTATGCCTCCCTGCGCAATGTAAGATGATCTCCTCAAACTGTAAACCAGAGTAAACTCTTTTTCCATAATCTGTTCTTCTCATGTGCCAGCAGCCGTTCCTCCCGTATGTATGTTGTCTTGTCAAGTCTCAACAACAAGAAAAGTAACTGAAATTGATTTTCATTAAAAAAGAGTAAAGAAGGGAGGTTTTTTTTTTTAAGGTAGAGGGAGAGAATGTATCTGAACTGATTTAGATGAGCAGAAAAAAAGTCAAGAGACTGAGTCAACCTTAGTGATTAGTTGTATATATTTCAAGTTAATTGTAAATTCTTTCTAGGTTAACGTAATGTCATCGATGGACAAATCCCTTGTATTAGAGAATATGGTTAGTCATATCAGCCTAATATTTGACTGAGGAGATGAAGATAAATTATATATAATAAAGGAATTCAAGGGAAGATTAATATTAATTTTTTAATATCTTTTCCAAAAAGAGACCATAATCATCTGAATTCTAGAAACTTAACACTGTGAGTTGGGAGAACTAAAGAAAAGAAAAAGTTTGAAAACACGGGTAGGATGCTATTCTAGAACTGTAGGGTAGAAGTGATTGATAGCCACCTTAGGTCAGTACAACTGGGAGCATAGAGGAAGTAGCACCTCATTCAAAACTTCACTTCGTTTGCCACTGACAAATACAGGATAGACACATCATTAATACAGATATGGTGACCAGTAATGAGGCATAAGGGAGGGAGGAAGTTCAAGAAGTCTGACGGTTTAAATCCAAGCAGAGGACAGGATGGCAGTATTCTTTAAAAACATGTGACAAAGAATGTTGGGAAGAGAAACTAACAAAATCTGGTTTGTACCAACAGAATTTGAGATGACTTCAGGGTTATGTGTACAGTAAACAGCAGGCAGTTAGGCAGTGCCTTTGATGTTTAGGTAGCACGTAGAAAGCATTCAGGAAGGACAGAGTTTGAAATGTGGAGGGGAAGTCGATCAAGGATGACTCCATAGAGTAAAGAGGATTCATTTGAATGTAAAACCCCAGGCCAGTCTCTTCTTAGAGGACAGGCTGATGAAAGAGCCAAGAGTCAGTGACACCAGACTCAGTGACACCAGACTCAGTTGCAAATGCCCAAGTTCTACTAACACCATATTCCACCACTTCTGAATCCTTTGATAATTCCTAAGATAATGGAACAGTTGCAGTCCAGTACTGAGATTTCAGTCTGTTTAGAGACAAAATATAGAAGAGGAATTAAAGCAATTATATCTGATCTGCTAATTCACTAAAAATGCACTTAGTTCAATCATATTATTTTCTTTTCCTTGGGCTGTATTTTCTCCTTTTATTTTTAAGATTGTAATATAATCAGATTACTCCCCCTTCCCTTCCCTCCTTCTAAATTCTCACCTATAACTGTTTTCAAAATTATTGGCATAATTTTTCATTAATTGTTATTAAATACATATATGCATATGCATATATATACATATATAAATATAACTTAGTCTGTAATATTATTTGTATGTGTGTTTTCAGGGCCGACCATTTTGCATTGGATAAGCAATTGATATGTGCATCCCAGAGGAAAACTATTTCTTCCACTTTTAACATTTCTTAGAATCCTATAGTTCTTTGTACAGCAATACTATTTCTTATTACAATAATGGATATGCATGCATAGATTTTAATTAATTTTAACACAAATGGAGAAATAATGAAAATCAATGCACAAAGTAATGGTAGAAATCAATAATTAGTAATAATTTAATAAAACTTTTTCAGACTCTAAATTCATGCAATTATTTACAAATAATATCTAACAAAACAATGAATACATTATCTGATATCTGTTTACATAAAAATTAAAGGCATTTAGTATACAAGTTTAATATAGTTCACTTTACCCACTAATCGAGTCAAAATATAAGGACAACGTATATATGTAATAAGTGCCTTTATTCCAGTCCTTTCTAGTTAAATAATTTACTTAAATTAATTATATACAACTAAAAGCATATATATTTGTGAAATTCTATGATAATTATCAATTTATTCTTGAATAAATAGAACATACACTTATATTACTTTATACAATTAATATCTTAGAGTAAAAATTATAATTATCTATATTCAAATGAATTACAAACTGTTTTCCTAGGTAAAATAATTGCCACTAATGAAAAATCTGTGCTGTAGGAAAATAGAGGGAAACATAGAACACTGGAGACACAAGAATCAACTGAGTATGAGCAATGCTTCTTTAGAGGAAGGCTGACAAGCTTCTCAGAATGTCTTCCAAGTTGTACTCCAGACAAGTTGAGGTACATTTCCCCCACACGACACATGTAGAATCAAAGGACAGAAAAACATTAGAATATTAGCTGATACTAGTTAATATTTATTTGTAGTGGACATAATTACATGGTTTCTTAATCTTTATAACATTTTCCTAGATTATAAAATTTGAAATGGCACATGCACAACATCCAGAGGGTCAGAGTGAGTAAGGGGTAATAACAGATACAGAGAATCAATCAAAACTTGTTGCATATTAAAAATGACAGTAAGGATGCAATGAGATTTGAGAGTTTAATAGAAAACATAAAAATTATAAGGATTGGGCAAATTCGAATGAAGAAAAACAAATAGATGCTACAATTAGAGTTATGTGGGTGTGTGTGCAATATATCCTAGAAGCAACGATTTAAAGGTTCATTAACCTGAACGTTAAAGACCAGAAGAGAGAATGGTGATCAAAGAATATTGTGATGCAAGTAGGCATAAATCAATGAGGAAAAAAGACAAGGTCAACGACGTGGAAGAGATAAAGGCAGAGGGTGAATCCAGACTGAATAGCGTGGCGTCTGAAGAGGAGTGATTGGTGATAAGTGAAAACAGGCACCAAGTACTAAAAGAACGCTGGCTTTTCCTTGGGCATACATGAGTGTGGGAGCTGAACAGCCTCCAGGGGCAATGATGTCAGAATAATTAGGTTTTGGTTCACACAAGGAAGTAAAGTCATTATTCTAAGAAAAAGTATAGATTGTGAACATTTAAAGCATCAGAAGTTCTAGACTGTTGCAAGTAGTTACGTTTCCTAAGTGTCCGGGGAATGAGAACAAGTGTGATTACTGACCCCTATAACAAATCAAATAATTTTCTGTCGATATTTCATAGTGTCTTATGATTATGAAGTAACGACCATAAAAAGAAAATTAAAACTCAACTGATCACACTTTGATTCTCAAATTCTTCATAAAAATGGGAATTCATTCTATGCACAGCATCTCTTAAATTCATATGGTAGCAATAATATTTTAGAGTAATTATTAATTCAATGCAATTGAAAATTATGAATTAGTATCAATTAATAAGAATTAACAGTCAATTGAATAAACACTATATATTTATTATCTACAATAATAGATGAGCCTGGAACATTACCAATTGCATGCTGTTTTTATACAGCAGAACTCTCCAGAAATACTCTCAGTATGCATACTAATAATACCACTAGGTATTATTGTTAAAGCATCCTCTCTTTGATAAATTGAAAATTTGATTTATAAATATTTAAAATATGAGATAAAATGCAAGGAAAACCTCCACGCTTCACCAAAAGACTCAGGAAATGTGAGAACATTGTAAGGCTTTATTTTATTTTAATATATTAGTGAAGCTTCAAGATTGTTTTCAGGGTCTTGTTTTATTTTATATGTTTTGGGTCTTTTATTATTTATTATTATGTGAAAAATCCATTGTTTATTTAAATGTTATTCATTGTCCAAACTCAGATTTTAAATTTAATGAATTAATTAATGTATTGTTTTTTGGAGAGAGGATCTCCTTTTGTTACCCAGGCTGGTTTTGAAGTTGCTATGCAGCTGAACCAGCTTTGAACTCCTGATTCTTTTGCTTCTGTCCCCCAAAAGCTGGGAGTACAGATATACATTGATCCTGCCTAGTCTCAGTGTTCATTGACTTTTATATGCAAAATTGCATATTGAGAAATATCTATAAAATGATACCATACAGAATATCTTAGAGAGGATAATCTGCATGCAGTCAATTCTCATAACTCTAAAAATAAGTAGTATTTTTCTTTTTACTTTTTTATGTGAAACCTGGAGAACAAAGTTTTTAAACCATAGTTAAGTCATATATTTGATGCAAATGTAAAGTGTTTTTAAGTCATGTTTTCAATTGTTTCATTCGGCCTAGGAAGGTAACTGGGTAGATAATGTTCTTTCTTGTTTCACAATGTGTGGACCTGCATTCATATCCCCAGAACCTACATAAATCCAGACTCAGTTAAACATGCCTAAAATCTCAGTGCTACCATAGTGAGTTAGAAGGTGGAGACAAGAAAATCCTCAGAACCTCTTAGGCCAGCAAGCCTGATGTGTAAGGTGCTGAACAACACAGAGACCCTGTCAAAGAAGGTTGAACATGAGTACCGACACCCTAGTTTGTCGCATGACCTTCACTGGCATTTGTGCCCATACATACATACACACAAATACATCATACAGAGATATACATGCACACATATCATATACACAACAAATACACAACACAAACACATACACACACATACATGAACATATATCACACATGCATCACACACATAGCACATATACACACTTATCACATACATCACATACATGTATCACATGCACACACACATATCTCACACATACACACACACATACACACACACACACACACACATATACACACACATACACACACACACACACACCTCTGTTTTGCTGGACTTTGAGAATATAATTGTTACCAAAATAGTAAATAAAATAAAGAAAATATTTGTTCTAGGATACTTGATGTATTCATCTTTATTACAGGAAACAAAGCAGAGAAATTAGATTGAAAGAGAATACCACCTGTGTAATAAATCTCAAGTGTGTTCGTCACTTCTCTCAATCAGCAAACTAACTCTGGAAAACCAAATAAAGTTAAGAAAATATTGGGAAAAAAGAGTCAAAAAGAGCTCCAAAGACAAACTGCACCTCAATCATTGGCCCTTTTATAGACTTAAAATTATAGCAATTATCAATTTGTTGTCTCTCCTTTTTTCCTAAGAAGAAACTGGGCTTGATAAGATTGAGTATTAAGTAGTCTGTACAGTAACGAAAGCTAAGAAGGGACAGCACCCAGGAGAGTGAAGATAACTAAATATTTGAAAACAGGAATCTGTGTTTGTACAGAGCATTCTTTTGCATTTAAAGAGTCCTGGAAACAACTCAAAGCAAAGAATGAAAATAGAAACACAACACAAACTGAGGTTTTTAAGAGAGAAGAAAGAACAAGTCAAACTTTACTAAGAAAAGTTATTGAGAATTGAATCCAGTGTTTTCTTAGGTGCTGTGGTTTATAGAGACAAGTCTACATAAAGACATGAACTCAATGCAAGACTGGAACTGCTGTAGACAAAAAGGGTGGTGATAGATGCTAGGTGACTGTCAGTTGTGGCTTCTTAATTTTGTTGTGCAACTCTTATGTGTCTTGACAGCTCTCTCTATAGATATAGATATAGATATTTCTCTCTCTCTCTCTCTCTCTCTCTCTCTCTCTCTCTCTCTCTCTCTCTCACACACACACACACACACACACACACACACACACACACACATACACACACACAGAAGAGAGACAAAGGCTGAGAGATATATTGAAATCTTATTTTCACCATAATTTTCTATATTTCTATGAAGTAAAAGAGACTTTTTCTTTATTCTTATAAACATTTAGTATAGAAAGTTAAAAATAAATGTTACATATAATAATCTAAACATTTTATTTGATGAAGTTTTCTGAAGTGGAACCTTTAAGTTTAAAGAAATCGTGTCAGTTATATGCAAAGTTACAATAACTTTTTTATTTTGATTATGTGTATGTACATATGTATATGCATGTATGTTTGGGGCAGTGATCTGTGACAGGCAGTCTGGAACCCAGTTGAGCACAGGTGTAAAATCTGGGCGACCCCATGGAATAACCCACAAGGAACTGAAAAACTTTATGTCAATGCTCCAGGGAGGCTTTTGGCTCCAGTCAGGTCACATACCACTCCTCCTCAGGTAGAGGCATGGCCACACAGCCCCAAGCCATCCTGTGTTAATGAGACACCTAGAGGCTTAGCCCCGCCCCTTCCCAGTTACTATATCTGCCTCACCTCTCCCAGAAAAGTGGGGTACAGTTCCATCCATGCCATTCCACAGGATGACAATAAACGTCTTAGAATTATGGACTGTCTCTTCATCTGGACCCTCCGTGGGAAGCGAGGGATCCAGCCCTCCATTAAGAAGCCGCATCTAATCTCTCATTGAGGGCTTCCCAGTGCTCCCAGACTGTACCCATTCATCCAAACCTAAGCAGCTAGTGTCCCAAAGCTGCTGGAACTGGTCTCGGCAGGGATCCCAGGTGCGCTCTGGCTAGTCCATCTGTGGCACCCTGCCTGGGCTAGAGAACCCTCAGAGATGGCTGCCACACTTTCCCTGAGAATGGCCCACTCCCCCACCCATGGTCAGGGCATGCAAAAACTTCCCACAGCCCCCACCTGCCTGTCGGACTGTGTAGGAAGATGCGAGGCCACTTCCCGCGTGTCTGCTGTCCCACCCAGAGCCACAGCGTCCCAGGACAGACACATGGGGCTTCATCCCACCAAGCCAGGCATGTTCCCAACATGTATCTATATGTATTTATATATATATATGAATGTGTATGTATATACATATATGCATGTAAGTATATGTATGTATGTATATATGAATGTATGTATGCACACACATACAAAATTGTTTCCATCTTGTGTTTTTATTATTTTCCTCTGAGTTTTGGTGTTCTCCTGAGTCAAGTTTAAGAACTAAGGAATCAACACCATTTCTGTTGTCTACTTTCAGGGAAGGATATTTTTTCATTTCACTAACTGAGAAAATCACTTCTCAGCCTCCAAGGTAGTCGACTATGTCAATAACACAGACCTTGGCTTTGTCTCTTTTCTCCTTCCATCAATCTCATAAAAGCATGTTCTTGTTTTACAAGGAAATCCTTAAGGTGATGAGTTAACACATGCTTCAGCCTTTCAAGCCCTCACTGAGTTAGAAGGATTCTCTTGTTCTTATCAAGATGCTACAATTAGCAGATTTCCCTCAATATCTGAGCACCATCTTAGTTCATTTGAAGGAGTAGAATGAGGAATCAAGAAGTATCATTTAATTTTAAAGTGTTAGAATGATATTGCACTTTGTTTGTGTGTTCTATTCCCAGAAAAATTATCTCTAAAAATCTTTTCTTCATTCAGATCTTCTTCTCCTCAATGGTGACTCACACCCTCTGCCTGTCTGCTTAACCTCATGTATTTTTATTCCGGCCCTATGTGGTATATTATTATGAGACTATCATCTGTTGTGCTCTTTTCTTCTACATTCATGCTCTGTGGGTGGACATATATTTATTCAACAGTCATAGTGACTCAGACACTGAGTTAGATACTAAGACCACTAAGAAATTAAACACAATCAGGGCACATTTCCTGAGGTCAAGATAGCCACATAATGACTTTGTCTATGTATTTGCAATGAAACATTCTGCTACAAGAATACATAGATTGAAGAGAGATGATAGATGGACAGATAAATACATGATAGATAAATGGATGGACAATCTATGTGTATGTATGTATGTATGTATGTATTTCCATGGTTACATGAATTCACTGTGAGTTCTTGAAATAGCTTCAGAGAAACAGCATCAGGTGATGTGATTTTCAAAGCACAATTTGAGTCTCTCAGAAACAGTAACATAAAATCTGAGACAACACAATTCAGTTATGCATACTGAAAGTACAGGACACATGAGCTTAGAATACTGGAAGGATAGAAGGAAGTGAGATTTCAAGATTATTATGTTTATTAGAGAAAGTTATAAAAAAAATGAAAATAATGAATTTAACTTGTCCTTGCTAAGGGTGAACTCCATTTAAGATATCTAAGTAGAAATGGTTTCAAAAGAGAGAAATATGGGTTTGGTAGTCAATGGAGAAGTACTGGCCATGACTGCTAAGTTGTATATATGTATATTTTTATATATGTAATAGAGGAACCTGGAGATGTGGTGAAATCTTACTTTTACAAGGTGGTTGTCTCCGGAGCTGGGGACAGACGTAGCTCAGCTCTAAAACCTTTCCTCTTTGTATGTGTCTGACCCTAGCTGATCTGTAGTACCAAAAAAGTAGCAAAGAGAAAAAAAGACTTGTATAACTATAATCCCAGGCTAAGATGGGAAAATTGCAACAAATTTAAAGGCAATGTAAGCTATTTGATTAGTACTAAGCCAAGTCGACATAGTGAGACTACTTAAATATACAAAGAAAGTTTTGTGTGTGTGTGTGTGTGTGTGTGTGTGTGTGTGTGTGTGTGTGTGTGTGTGTGGGCATGCGTGTAAAGGGAGAGGCAGAGACATAGTAGTGATGGGGGTATAAATCTGTTAAATTGGAAATGAATTAGAGTTCCATGATGTCAAACACAGGAAGGGTAGTTTCGAGTTGAGGAAGAATTTTAATAAGTCAAAATATCAAATGCCAGGATTTGATATGAAATGATTTAAAAATAGACTACTCGTGATATACTTAAGGCGCTTCATTGCTTGAAGGGAATGGAACATGGAGCTGAGTGAGGATAACATCGGATGCACTGCCAGCTCCTCTTCTGAGAAAAGAGGCTGTCAAGGCAATGGATACATGTCTATTGTAAGCAATGGTCCTATGAAGGGAGTGGATGTGCATTCTTAGCAAATGGTGGCCCTATGAAAGGGATGGATATGCAATTATAGTGAACAGTAGACCTCTGCAAAGGGAGTGGACACAGTCATAGTAAACTGTGGCCCTATAAAGGGAGTGGATACATAGTCATAGTAATTAGTGTTGCTATGAAGGCAGGGGTACACATTCATTGTAAATAGCAGCCCTATGAAGAGAGGAATCTACTCTTTACTAAACTGTCTTTCTTTTCTTTCCAAAACAACAAGATACTGACTTGCAAGTAAAAAACTATAAAAGATAAAAAGAGGAGACATCTTCAAAAAAGAAAGTAACACAAAGGATTTAATGTTATTTCTTTCTGTAGATATATTTTATGAGATGAAAATGAATAAATACTCTTATGCTATAAAACTTAGGATATGTTTTATTTCTTTGTTAATATTTTATAGAAAACCTTCAGCTAAGGACTGGGATTGATATAATCATATAGGAATTGAAGGCATTGAAAATTATAGGAAACACAAGACACCATTATAGAAATCACATAAAATAACAAAGCATTTAAGAGAATCTATCTGGAAGCCAATTTCTGTCATTATGAGATTAAAAGTAATTAGCAACTAAGGGTCAAAGTTTGAAAGCCACCTGAAAGGAAAACAAAGCCCTCTATAAGCAAATAACTATGGTTTTACTACAGAAGAAAAATAACAGAGGAGGAAGTCCTTCTTGTGTTTTGTCTTTTGAAATTTTAATAAATTAAACTTTATAAAACCTTTATAGGTTCCCATCATGGCCAATCGGCAATTGAATTCTTTCCCTTTATTTTCACATGAAAATGATACTATTCACAAAAGACACTTGAGAATTCTTTTTTTTTTTTGCCAGATTTAATTGAAAAATTTAAAGCAATTTTGTAGCTATATCTACATGGTTTGCCTGACATGTTTAAATGTGCTGAAAGTTACAAAGGACATACAAAACATTGAGGTAACATGAAAGAGGAGCTGAAGAACAAAAGAAACTCACAGGCAGCACATGTAGGGTGCCTTGCAGACAACGTCGGGAAGAAAGCAGCTTCTACACACAGTGGGTAACCTGAGCAGTTTCGAAATGGGACCTTGACAAAGGTGTGGGAGAGAGCAGGAAGTCCATGTGCTATTTCTTAGGGCCATCCCCTGTCACAGAACTGAAATGTCTGGCAGACGTGTTTACAGAACAAGCGTTTACAGAACGTGGAAAAGGAGGCAGTCAGCCTATAAAACCATCCAGGGATAGGTTAGGGAAGTAAACATGGACCTTTACTTTCCAGCTCTTTTCATACCCAATCAGCACTGACACTAAAACCTATTCTTAGCATACTTCTATCAGACCCTGGAGCATCCAGTTGCATTTTGAACTCTATTCTCTGTAGGCATTCTGGCATAAGGAAAAAGGACAGAGGACATGATAGTGCAGATAGAAACCAACAATTGCACTCATTTTTACATATGAACAAAACAGCATTTTAATAAAAGGGATAAAGTTTCTAATCAACACATAAGTATTTAATATTAGCTTGATGGGGAATGGCAATTTAGCCTCCTAGGGTCCCCAAATCGTAGGCCAAATTGATAATAACTGACATTTCTCAGCATTAAGATGTTCACTCTGCCCCTTAGTCCCCAGTCCTAGTCTACAGTCCTATTCGTTCCAGCTCTGACAGTTCATTACATTATACTCTGGCTTCTTCACTGCACTGTCTTGACATACATCTATGGGGACAGCTCTCTGCGTCCAGCTCACCCCAGCCATAGCTTGCCCTTATCAAAGCACCAAAGGCAAGTGCTAGGTTTATATTGAGATCTTCTTACTTCTCTTGTCATGTGAGCTTTTTTCTTACTAAGTCTACACTAGTTTTCAGCTACTTCCTGTACACACATAGTACTTACTGGCCCCTAGTAGCTAAAATGGGGAAACCTTCTAGATGAGGAGAATTTCAAACTGCTAAAATTTGGTATAATTCTATGCTAGTCCAGTGATATATGTGTTTTGTATTTAAGCAGAATCTTCCCTTTCTACTCAAATCATAAAACATCGGTTGCTCTGTTCAATAAGGAAACTATTCCCACCCCACCCTCCAAGTGCTAGACTCATGTCTCTACAGAGACCACAAGACACGGTGCTCATTTAGAGATATTGGACAAATAATCATGGGTATAGAAAGTTAGTTTTTAGTAATAAATTTAAGTTAATCAAATAGACTTGATTCATCAAATATAAACTGATGGATGAATGAATTTTCAGGCCTGTTTTCCACTGAAATGCAATTTTATAGTTGTTATATAGTACACAGTTAATGCTTAGAAGTATTTTTTGCCTTTTCTGTTATTCAAGAAATCAGAAGACAAATAAAATGCAGCACTCTGTGTCCAAGTAAGGATCAAAACTCTTACCTGGTTTTCCTTTGAATATTTATCTGATGAATTCTTTAGTTTATGAAAAGGGCTTTCTAGTGTCAACTCTACAATTTTCTGCTCTATTGTAGATCCTCCCCGTGTCCTTTACTGCATTCCTATGTGTACAAACTCAACAGGATGACTAGTTTATCATTTAAGAATTAACCTGGTAGAGATAAATGCCCTTATTTCCAATATCCCTCTCACTGCAAAGAATAAACTTCAAGCACTAAACAAATAATAAGGGCTGAATCAGTGAGGCATACTTAACGCACAGGGGTTTTAATGGCAGCTCTGTAATTACAGACATGATAACCACACACAAATCTTCATTTTCCAAATGTCACAGCCATTAGGAATTGAATAATGCATAATTTGTACTAGATGTTTTAAAGAACATCTAGCCAAATTCAACTAGCCTTTAAATATTGGGTACTATAGATCTGATCCAAGAAATAGATCAGACCTATATTCATACTACTTCTACCATGATCTGGGTTGTAAGTCTTTGCCCAAATACTTCAGACATTTTAAAAAATCACATTTGCCTTAACCAACAATATTAAAAATACTTTGCTTCTTCAGTGGACCATAAGGCACATTGAACATATAGACATACAGTTTACTACATGGACACTAACCGTCACGATTTTATTATAATAACTTACTACAATTTATTCATACAACTTAATTGCATATCACGTTTGAGTGCTTAAGATTTTCTGTGGAAGTTTTGGGGTCTGGCTTCCTCACATCTCTGTGTTTCTGTAAAGCTTTATGCGCACTCTTACACATGTAAAGTCATTTTCTTCAGAGACCATCTCATAAGGGAGTTTATAGCAAACGTGTGATTTTTGACACCTTTGCTTTTTCTAAAAGTAACATTCTGAATTTATGTTCTCTTCTCTTGATCTTGTTCTCTTGGGACAGCGACAACAGAATTTCTCATTTCAGGTTAATTTCTGATCCTTTCCTGCTTAAATACTGAGGAATCTCCAAAATTTAGGCATAAAATATTTTTCCTTTGGTCTCATTTCAAGATGATTTACCACTGTTCTAAATGTTCCCTTATAATTAGAATCTAATATATATATATATATAAAATGCATATTGGAAATGAGTAAGAAGCATTTCTGTGTGGCTTCCCATGGTGCTCTCAGGGGAAACTTGCCACATAGCCAACTAATAAATAAGATTGTTTAAACTTAGCATTCATGACTGTTTAAGTGCTTCTCAGAAATTAGCCCATTAATCTTGGTGAAACTGCTTGTAAAGTAGACAGCGTATTATCTTGTTTGTGCCACTTTCTTCCAGCTATCATCCAACTCTGGCAATTTAAGATTCTTCTACATTGTTATGCCCTCACCCTTCTGGAAGCTTCTCCAACTGCCACATTCTTCCAGAAGTTTCTGTGACACAAGGTTGAGCTCACCATTTCTGAGCGAATCTACGCCTCACTCCATATTGTTCCAAGCAGCATCCTCAATGGTGCAGATGTCGTTTAGATTGTAAAGCACATGGCTGGATATGTTTTATGGGTTATGAGTTGGTAAAATATTATTTTTTTATAAATAGAACTTTCCTTACTGGTTAAGAGAATTCTATTCCCTTTTCTTTACTCACTGTCTCTTTCTGTTATAAAATAGATAATCCACTAATTGTAAAGCAACATCATCATCAATAACAAAACCTTTGAGAATTCTTTCATTACTTCCTAATGACTCATTCAAAGAAACAATCTTGCTGTCTCCAAAAGTATAACAGTTATTTGAGGAAATTAAAATTCTTTTCAGAACTCTGTTAATAGTTCCTGTGTCCAAGAAGAAAGGCCTACAAAGAAGCATGAGTGTGAGGTGATCAAATGCTCAAAGACTAAATGGCATATTATATGGGGTATTCTGGGATATGGCTACCACTTAGCAGCCCTCATCATGGCCCATCTCTTTTCAGAGTATTTACAAAGCTCTATGAAATTGTATTCATTCAGTAAATATAACCTTAGAAGTTATTGCTCATAAATCAAAGGCAATTAGAAAAAAAAATCAAACTTGTCTTTGAAGCACAAAAAAATCCTGCTTTAAAGTAGCTCCTATAAACTTACCAGAAACTTGGTCTCCTTCTGTATTTCATGGTGCATTTCTTCTACAGGTTATTCCTTTCACAGATTTACAGTTCAGTTATACATACTTGAGCAGAATATAACGCAGGTTCAACCTGTGTTGGTAATAGGGTTGGAGTGCCGCCTTATTACATGCGGTGTTGATGGTTCACAGTCCCAAACATTAGTAGGTTCAAGGGGAAATGAATGACTCAATTAACTTCTTTGTGGGTAGCTGCCAGCTGTGGGGAAATGATGTGTGTCCTAAAGGAGACATTGTTCTACTGGAGAGTGACAAATGAATAAGCGTGAGAGCACACCCACTCCCAGTGGCTGATGTGACAACAGATATTATTTATTTCATTAGTGGGACTTGAAAGTGTGCTCAAGGTGTCCTGTATACACCTTAATACTCATGCTGACTGAGAGGGGACTTGTACGGATGGACTTCGTCTTGCTTAATGGATTGTATATAGTTGATAATATATGTTTCCATGGGAATGTTTTAGCTCTATGTCAGTGCCCATTCATCATGATGCTGTTTGTTTTTTTAGAACATAAATAAAGAAAAAATTATGAGATCTTTGGGCGCTTTTGGTATACTTACCAGAAATTTTCTTACAAATAACTAAATCTAGAAATTTTGACTTGTTTTGAAAAATCACCTAAAATTTCTTTCTATTAAATCCTATGATTAACAAAAACAATTCAGGGGACATAATACATAGATCATTTTTATAGTCCCCTTTATTTTTTAGTCACATTTAAATAAGTGTTAATAGACCATAAAAATTTTAAAGTAAATGTTAAAATGAATAATCAAGTTAAAGATCAAGAAAGCTATGAGAAAATGCTTATCTGTTTTATTTTTAATATTTGAACAATTTTTATCTTTGTTGAAGTATTTGTTCATTTTATTTTAATATGCCTGTAGAAATTTTGAAAAGATTCTTATCTGTGTGCTTTTAAAAATATATATTAGTCATATCTTTTGGCAAGACTCTTCATTCTTAACAGTACCTTTGTCTATACTTGGGGATTCATTCAAATAGCTGTATGTTCCAAAAGTCACACTGTGTTCTACTGGTGAACTTGCAACTGGGTTCAGTTAAGATAAGATTTCTAATTTATTTTTAAGCCATGCTATCATCTTATCCTTCCTAACATTCACGATACCTGAAATTCTCTAGCTATCATGTTAATTTTATCATCTTTATTCTATATTGGATTCATATGTTGAAGATGGTTCTTATTTTACATACTGTCCTGTGAAGCCTGTGCTATATAGTTTTTAAAACCCCCTTGTAACTGGCCCATGTTTCATAGAAACATGTTATACCTTTCAATTAATCTCTCTCTTTCTCTATAGATAGATAGATAGATAGATAGATAGATAGATAGATAGATAGATAGATTTAGATAGATAGATAGATAGATAGATAGTTTAGCATTTTGTGCTGATCCTTTTAAATAGGCTTATTTTATTCTGAATTGCTACAGAATTGTTTCAGAAGCATATATTATTAAAATTTGAAATCTGTGAATGAATAAACCTATATAATTATAAACACAAGCTTAATTCAAGTAATGCATGTGTCATATAGACACACAATTCATGTACACACAGTTATACCCCTCTATACCCAGTCATAATTAGCCGTCTTTCATTGCTACCTGTTTTTTTCCCTTGAATGCTGTTAAGACAAAAGACATGAAAACAAGTAGTTAACACAAGGGAAAGGTTTATTTAGCTCATTCTGGAGGTCTAAGAGCTGGTATTTACACTTGTTTGATCTCTTTTTGCTACAATACAACATGGCTGAAGGTATTCTAGTGACATTTTGGGTGAAAGTATAGGTAAGTGGCAAAGGAGGTAATCAGGAGAGATGTCTACATTCATTCCAACAACCCATGCACAAAGGCACTAACTCACGTGTAGGCAAAGAACATGAATCACTCCAATAATGGGCTAATCCAACCCATGACTCTACTACTATGTGCTATCACCCAGGGTTCTGCCATCTCTCAGTGCTGTCCCACTGAGGGTTGAGCTTTGTACACATAAGCTTTGGAGAACAAACTTCAACTAAATCCAAACCAGATCACCATCCCCATCATTGTTCTTTCTAGTTGATCTTTTCCTTTATAAACACTGTGAAATCTGTACATTAGCATATATTCTAAAATTAGCATTCAGTTTATTACTGATTCTACCTGTCAGCATTCTTCAGCTTTTCAATGAAGATGTAAGTTTCTACTCAGCCTAACGTGTTTCCTAGTTTGCAATGATGATAGAGTCTGCTATGTATTTGTCATAAATGTTATATATTATATATACATATATAATATATTATATATACATATATAATATATTATATACTCTATATAATGTGTCAGAAAATTATAGAATGATAAATCAATATTCAGAAGCAGTTTAATTGATTTAAATGAAAACACACCAAGAACATCAATTATGCCCCATGCCCTTGAAGCCTGAGAAAGTCTGCATTAATTTCTCCTTATTTGCTTTTTGAGCAAGCTTCTCCAGTCACACCAACACACGCATTTCGAGAAGAACTGACATACCCCAGGTGACATTACCATAATTCATGCAATACTCAAGTTAAATAGTCAAATATTTCTTAATGACCTAGAACCATTTCTTTCCATATTAAAACAAAATATAACATACTAAAAAGTAATTATTGCTTGTGTGGAATTTAGTCCACCCTATACTTTCTCTTATTATTGTTTTAGAACAAGGTCAAATTCCCTAAAAATTCCTTTGCATGTAGTAGCCATTTCCATACTTCCAAGAATGTCAAATTCCTAAGGTAATATGTGACTGAAATGTTATTATTTATTTATTTTTATTGTATTTGCTATTCATTTTCTCTTATCTGCTCATCATTTTATAAACAACAGGTTAGGCTTCTAGTTCTCCATATTTTATTTGGTGTGTACAAGCAAAGTTTTGATAGCCTGGCATTAATTTCGGTGTAATCATTGGGGTGCATGCCATTTTACTATCCCCATAAGAGAAAGGAGATACGGAAGGAGGGTGTGATATTTATAGCTTAGACATGACAGGGTTGCAGGCATAGAATCTGAAAACATATTTCAGTATAACTACTGCTTGATTACTTCCCTGAATAAGATGAGATGGGACATAAGATCAAAATCCATGATAACCTAAAGCTCTTTGTCTCTTGACATAAATCTTGCTATTTTAAGAAGTTCCTTAAAGGTAAAAAAGTGAATTTTTACATAATGACTAGGTTGTATTAACAATGCAGTGGAGAATCTTGTCATCAAGGCAGAAAGCTTGGTGGTCCCGAGAGACACAGTGTGACTGTGCTACTCAGCAAGTCCCAAGCAGACTTATAAGTACTACTGTAGGGAACATGGCTACACTTAGAGCTTTCACAGATTCTGTAATTCCCCTAGCCACTGAAATCCATTGACCATCTCTATGATATATGTAAAAATATAATTCGTTGAAAAATAAATAGTATTCCAATTATTCTACTTGTCAATTTCCTTATGACACAAACAGGCATACAGGTCTGAGGTCATCATAATTGAAGTTAGGTGGCCACAGGGTTCATATGATAGGGAGGATAAATATAACATATAATATGTCTTCATTACTGAGATCAAAATGGTTCCACCAAATCATAAAAAATTCGAAACACAAAACACAGAAAGGTACACTCAATCTAAATGTCACATTTGCATTTCCTTTGAAATCATCATACATATTAACACTGCATTATTTTTCTTGACCAAAAAATTCAGTATATTATCCTCACTTATTGAAGGTCAACTGAAGAAAATGAACCTAAAATTAATATCACTTTTTAGAGCTATAACATAATTAACAGCTTTATAGTTTTCGATATTGAAGCTGATGTTTCTGAAATCTTCAGGAAGAAATGGACGTGACAAGAAGGTATTTTGAGAACCTCTGTACTGATCTAGAGCAGAAATAGTTTAAAGGGGTTTTTTTATTAAAAAAAAAAAACAAGTGACTATTAGGAATTATGCAAATTAGAAGACTTTATTTTTTACATTGTAGAATAGATCTTATTGTACTCATAGCTTCATTCTAACTACAAAAGCTTATGAGGTAGGTGTTACCTTCCTGATAAAGCTATCTTACACTTGACCTTAGCCAAATGCCAAGAAACATAAGAGGATCTTTGTAAAAAATGATTAAAGTTTGAGTTTTCTTCTTTATTCCCTCCTTCCTTCCTCATCTGTTACTCTACTCTATCTCCATCCTCTCCTGCCTCATCTTTTAAAGTTTAGCCTATTGGTATACTGTGGCACATATTACCTTTAGCCATGTCATAACATAATATTTAGAATGGTAAGTAGAATTTTACAAGGGACCAAGTATGCTCATTTACACAAATTAAATCTGAAATCTAATAATAGCAACATTGCATACTTTTAATTATAGAGGAGACATGACTTCTCAGTGTCTAATTAACATATATTTGAGGGATCTGTTTTTACTGCTAATTTCTCTTAATCTGGATATATTTTGATATTTTTAATTTATTGGAGAGGGAAAAATTAAAGCATAAATTGAGTTAATTAGTTTCCTCTCAAAATATTTGTGAATGAACTCTAAATTCCCATCTGATTCTATCAAGGAGAAGTTTCCCTTTCTGCACTGAACACTGGTGTTCAGAAGGTTATGGAATGCACACTGAATACACAGTACAGCTGTGCCAATCTTTCTGCAATTATTTTGAATAGTTGGCTATTTGCCCTATCTGACAGTTTGTGAACATGATGAATAATTTAGTATTCCTGCTGCTAGTGTTTTGGCCCAATTAACATGAATTACATAGCCACTGTTATTCCAACAGATTGCAATATGGGAGATCAATGCCCCTGTATTGTTCTTTATGCTACTTTTTTTCTGAAATGGAATGCAATGTAAAGCTAAATAAAAAACAACAAACGTTGTTTTATATAATAACCCTGAAATCTCCGAGAACTAACCTTTACATTAAATTCTTGTCCGTAGTTTAGCTGCGGTATCAAATTTTAGAATTTTCTTGGAGTGTTTGCCCACTGGACATTCATCTATTTCAAGCATGTACGAAATATTCATGGGCATCGGTGCAAAGCCAGAGCATCCCATGACGTTATGTATTTCAGCGCGTATTTGTTAGTCTGCCTAACATGACTCACAGACATGGCTGCTGCACTATTTCTTCCCCTTTCTATTCTCAGTGGAACAAATTTCAGTTAGTTTTCTGTGGTGCTGTTTTAATCTAAACAAATTGTCAGGATAGCTCCAAACCAAGAAAAAGATCAGGCTTTGGCAAATACTTTTAAAAAATAGTCTTTCTGTAGACTTCAGTACTGTATGCAGAGATACTGTCCTTGCTACTGTCATATCTATAAAAAGACTAACGGGTCGATTGTTTTCTTACCATTATAAGAGTTATTTTGAATAAAAAGTATGCAAAGAATAAGCATATAATGCATGTATATATGCATATATGTATAAATGAATGTACATGACCCTAGAGTATTCTTGTGGCCTTTACTTTTCCAGTGATCCAACTGGTTGTATTGCAAATTCATTAATTTAATAAATTTGTCCAGATAACTCCTATGTACCAGATACAATTCTACTTTCTGGGGATGATGAATATAAAACTCAAAGATGGCATCCCATTTGATGGAGGAAAATGTCGGGTGGTGCTAAGACAGTTTTAAAATGGTTGGATAATGGAAATACAGCCTCGTTCACCATCTAACCTTTGGTTCATCTCTACAACATGAAAAGGCCAAGGCAATGCACTCTGTAGGTCTATGGTAGACAGAACTTATACTGTAGTGGGGAAGGAATCCTCTGCCTTTTATTAAAGTCCAAGGATGCAACTTCAAGTTTCATATCCTAGGACCTCCTCCAAGGGGAGAGGGGAGAATGTGTTCAGCATAATTCAATTTGTCCTTTGTGTATTGAAAGTTAATGTCTAGCCATTCTAATTTTCCAAGCACAGGAAACTGTAATTAAAAAATGCATTTGAAAGAACAACATTGGCAGCCTCTTAGTCCTGATTTCATTATATTATTGAATTGGTACAAATACAAAATTCTAGATCTTTCTAATATTGGCAATATATTGTCTTACTATGCAGACCAATATAAAGTCAGTTGGTTTGTAATGATATAGAAAGCATACTATAATATAAGCTTCATTTTAGCATATAAAATAATTGTAATTTCTATGCCTCAATTTTACCACTTGCAAAAGTGGAGCTGTAGAGCTCTTACATTCTAGAATACTGTGGTTCAGGAACTTAAGTTTGGATAGGAGAGGGTGTGAAATCCATCACCTGATTTATCGTGAGTTCAGACTGTTTACTTGGAAACTACAGAGTAATATTCAAAATCACAGAACCCATAACATGTATGTCTTCATATTAATCATATTCTCGCCGTATAAGCAGATGATTTGAAAGTAAAGTCCAAACAAGTTGGTATCATACTTGGATAGGGAGGGCATCATGCTACTAGCCTAGGACAAGGTCTCTTTTCAATTGAGAGGTGAGTTGTATATTTACTTGGCTAAATGTTTAAGAAGTCTCTTTCTTATGAAATATATTCAATCATTTGGAGGTAATCAAACTGTCATTCCAGAGAAGTCTGATGATTTAACATTAAGTTCATAAGAGTCACCTTTATTTACCAAATTTTTACATTCTTGCTATTACTATTTTTCTTACCTCCTCATGCCAACGGTATAACGTCATTACCAACTGCATAATTATATTAATAACCCAGAAAGTAAAATATCTGAGATTGAGGGTGAAGCTCTATTATCTCTATTGTCTTCAATTTTTACACAAGTAACTTCTTAATTCTTTTACCAAATCATTCATACAGTTCAGATTTCAAGAATGGACAATAACATATACTTTTTATGTTTAAAATACAAAGAAAGAATTACACTTTGAGATTCATTGTAGTGTTTAAGGACAAAGTATTAGGAATCCAGATAATGGCCTTGATTGGAGGTGAGGATTTGAAAGGAGTTGATTTGAGATCAGTCCTAGAAGATGGAAAGAAGTTTATCCAAGAATATCTTGGGATTTCCAACCTAGAAAAACATGTTTTGTGAGTTCTTCTATTAACCCTTTAAACTCTCCATTATTTTCAATATAATGTGCCATCCTTTGTTCACTTACACCACTCTTGGCACCACCCTTCAGAAGTTCTGTTTAAGGAGTGTAAGGCATTAGCAGTTTCACATACAAAAAGTGTGTTATTAACAGTGAACATCAGAAGATATACTTGAATTATATTACAAAGTTAAGTGCTTCTAAATGCAGTTAAATGTTCTGGAAAAAAATCACCAGTGATACTTGTGTTAATTGCTACCAGAATTAGAATTATATAATTAAGGTAAACATAGTAAGTGAATAGACAATATTTCAAGGGGGTTGTTGGCATCCTTTTTCTTAAATTAAGTGTAAGGGTAAAGAAGAATATAAATGATAAGAAAATCCAAATATAGAAGAGTTTGTATTTAATATAATTTCATAGAGATAAACATTTTTACAATCTTTTCAAACAGTACATTCTGAGACACATAGGAGAAAAGAGATAACTTCAAAACTAGTAAGGAAAAAGTCAGACTCCGATAAAATGTTTCATTATTCACTTGTTTCGTTGCTGTTAATTTCACTTTGTATTTGTAACAGAATTAATGACTGCTCAGGTATACACATGAACCTGGATACAAATATCCAAGTAAAATATTATAGAATGAGAAAGCTAATAAAAGAAATGAAAATAAGATGTACAGTTGCCAGTTAGAAAAGAGAATGTAGTTTCTACACACAAGGATTAGATTTCATTTAAGTTTCCCCACTGCCAAGGTTAAAAAGGAAATACATTTCCATTAACTGATAAAGTGGAGTATATCAGCTCTTCATTAGGAAAAACCTTTCCTGGCACTAAATTCTGGAAGAGGATTTATCATGTATACCATTATTTGAGATGCTGACTCCTATAATGAATAGTGACTTTGCAGACATTGTAAGGCTATTCCTCACCAGATCATTTGTTATATCAACTACATGAAAAGCTAAGGGCATAATATTACATTGTGATCAGAGAATCAATTTGTGTTTGGAGCCTTGGAGACACTTGGGAGGGTGAAATGGAGAAACAAATTCAATCATGTGGAAACAAAAAGAATTAATTGGTCTGGTGCTGCCACAATGGATGTAAACCCTCGTGTGCTGTAGTATCACTAAGGGTACATATTTTAAATTCCATCATGAAACTTAGGATAAAAAACAATTTTAACTCCCACCTGCCTTTGAGACTTGAGAAAACCGAAGGCTGGATTGCTAAAATCAGCTAATGACAAAGTATTTGCTAATGGTGTACTGTGTAAATCCAACCTACTGCTCTTTGGACCCTGTTGGCAACACTGAGCTCATTCTTTATACATAGATGATTTTCATCCTCCTGCTTCAAACCCTAGAGGCACTATCAGCATCAAAACGTGTTCCTGCCTTTACTGACCTCCTCAAATGGTTCTCTCTGGATTGTCCTGGCATTTCCTCCTCCACTCCTTACCTGATTGGTCTCATTTTCTTGTTGTTTTTTGTTTTTGTTTTTGTTTTTGTTTTTTGCCTCTCTTCTCTGCCTGAGCTTTACTGTATTCCAGAGTTCTGTTCTCAGTGTACTTCCCCTCTCTATCTTAGCCTTCACTCCCACATATATTCCTATTTTTGCCTCTGGCATTTGAGCTTTAAACTAATTTGTTCAACTGTCTATGTGTACCTAAAATACTCATTGGTATTCTATCCTAAACCAACAAGTTCAGAATTGTACTCCCTTTGCTGTTCCAGCTATATCTGCTCCTGTTCTCGGGTGTTAATGGCTAACGGCTCTACTCATCTCGTCAAAATCATGGGTAAAACTGTTAGAAAAATCTCACTTCTCATATATCCATTCTTATTCTTAACCTCAGTTCCCCAAGACTAGTAAATTTTGGCTCCTTACTTATCCCTGATTTGTCCTGTCCCTTCTCTTAGTATGGCACTGCCATGACTGGGAGCCAAGTTTCTTCTTTGTATAGATCATTAACATAAGCTTCCTGGACGGCCTAGCTTCCCAGAGTATCCCAATGACCACATCTTCCTCTGAAATAGGACTCCTTCTTCTCCAAGGCAGCCCTTTTATGATGGTCTCCTCCTTTCCATCCCCCGTGGCATTTCATCACCCACATCAGGATTACAGGCGTGACTGTAGAGATGCCTTTTGATTTGGACCCCGCTGATTTCTCTTTCTCTCATTGCAATTTACATCCTTTTACTGACGGAATTGCTCCCATTTCCTGCACTAACGCATGCTCTCTTATTTTGTGGCTTTGTGCATTGGCTGAAGTCCTGGTGTGACTGCCTCCTCTTTCTTCAGCTGCTCTTGCTCATCATTTAAGAACAACTCAAGCAACAGCTTTGTCTCCCCTAGATAGGCCCTTGTAAAACCTCACTTGCACTGAATGCCTATTGACTGATACCTGAACAAGGAATGCATATATTCTATTTGTATGTTTTACTAATTTAGGCTTCCTGAAGAACAGGAATACAATCTTGTTAAAATATTTTTCCACAGATTAACTAGTTCAGTGCATAAAATGATCTGCATGTTTAAATGTCCTGAACATTTATTGAAGTAAGTTACTTTTCACAATAATATTATGTTTATCAACATAGGTCTTAATAAAGTCAAATAAGAATACAAAAATATGAATGGTAAATGTTGTACAAACACCTCTAAAACTTTTGTACCATAGCAGTTAAAGTTAACATCAGAATCACGGAATTTATGTTTATCCTAAATTATTACTACGTATTCTAGTTTAGAATGTATATTATAAATGGTTTTGTTTAATGAGTTAATATTTTGACATTAAAGATAGCAAACATGCCAGGTGGTGGTAGCACATGCCTTTAATTCCAACAGAGGTAGGGTGATCTCTGAGTTCAAGGCCAGCCTGGTCTACAGAGTAAATTCCAGGACAGCCAGGGCTTTTCAGAGAAACTCTATCTTGAAAAACAAACAGACAAATATGGCAACAGACATTATAAAATATTTTGAATGACAGTATCTTAAAAATAACTTGTTTATCTATCTCCAAACTTAAATTATAAGTTTACATAGATGAGTTTGATTCATTAGATTTTAGTCCTAACCAGAATACTTGCCAAATATTGCCAAAAATAAGATAAAATTTTATACTATAGCAAGTAAATGTTAGAACATAGAAATGTCAGAATTAGAAGGAAATGTGGATTGGGTTTATTTGCTCCAATTAATTTATCTGTAGAGCATATTGAATCACTGAGAAATCCACTATGCAGCACCATAACTGATTAATGCCAAAACTGGAAGCAGTGTTTAGATTGGGCTCCCCTCAACACACTGTCCTGTATTTCATATACATTCAATAATGTAATCTGTCATTTATGTTAATCCCAAGCCTGCAAACATACAAATGCATACCAACACACACATTTCATGACATGGAATAATTAAATTAATTCTTCTGCTGTCACCCCTTCTTGATGACAAGGAGAGTAGACTACTCATTTTCCAAACCAGCAAAATCGCTAAGAAGTTGCCTTAGCATGTTCTTTCCTGTTTCTCTATTTTAATTCAAATTCCATCAAGGATTTTGTACCAAAATAAAAATAAGAGAAATAATTACATCTTCACAAAATATGTAGTTAAATACCCAGAAGGAAAAGATAATATTAAAATGAAAATACTTTTCGTTATTTATATAAAACCAATTCTTTTGGTAGTTAAATTTGAATCCCAATATAAATAGACTACTAACTCCTTAGCTACAAAAGTCACATAGTTGTTAGATGTTTAATGTTATTTTCTTATGTATTATAAATATGTGTTACGAATTTTTGTAACAAAACTTAGTAGACCATGTTTACCTTTACTAGAATTTATAATGAAATGATAAGATGTAAAAAGGTGGCCTATCGCCTTATTTGACAGCAGATTACTCTAATTTCAGACTTTGAAAAATAAGTGATAAAGGCCATTTAAAAAAAAATAAAGTTATAAGATCAGAGAGAATTGCAGGGAGATTTCTTATTATTTTATTGTAAATACCAGTAAACTAAGTTTTATTATAAAAATGGCTAAGGCCCAGTGCTGCACTGACACTTCAGATGCCAAAAATCCCAAAGGAATTTGTTTCGTTTGAGACAGGAGAGAAATATTTTATGATACAGGACTAGAAAATGTCTTAGTTTAACTAAACCCTTTTAAAAGACAGGAGAAAATATGTTTTAAAGTTTATACTTTGGCATTAAGAGAATGTTTCTGTGTGCTTCTGACAGGTAAGATTATATTGCCTCTCCCTTGAAGTGAGATTCCCTGGATGGTTGGTAGTGTGCTCACTTACCTCAGAATTCTTACAACGTTAGCATACCACCTGCTACAAAAGCTAAATAATTGTTTTTAAATTACATTAAATGGACACATGTATATAGTCATATAATATTTGTATGGATGATTCTATAAGCATACACATATAGATGGAAATTATGCTGGTTTAAGTGACAAATGACCCCCAAATTTCAGATGTGAAGAGTTGGTTGCCACTTGGTGTCTGTTAGGGGAGACTTAGGAGGAGCATCCTTGCTGGGGGAGGGAGGAGCATCCTTGCTGGGGGAGGGAGGAGCATCCTTGCTGGGGGAGGGAGGAGCATCCTTGCTGGGGGAGGGAGGAGCATCCTTGCTGGGGGAGGGAGGAGCATCCTTGCTGGGGGAGGGAAGAGCATCCTTGCTGGGGGAGGGAGGAGCATCCTTGTTGAAGGGAAGAACATACTTGCTGGAGGAAATACATCACTAGGTCCTGGCTCTGACACTAAAAATCCCTGTGTCACTTTTGGTTTGCTGTCTCTTCTTTCCATTTGAGTTTGTAGATGCAATCTCTCTGTTCGGTTTAGCCACAGTATCCGTCTAGTGCCATGCTTGCCTGGTATGATGGACTCCCATCTCTTTAGAACCATAGCCCAAATGAACTCTCGTTTCTATTGGCTGCCTTCATCATTATATCTAATTATAGCAACAGAGAAGCAAACTGACTCAGACATATATGCTTATATAAATGTGCATACATGTGTATGCATGTTTACTGATATATACACATGTGACTATATATGTGTGTGTGTGTTTATAAATATATAATACTATGAAAAGAAAAACATGTGACCTCATTCGCCTCACTGAATCATTGTTTTAAGGTCCTCTACTTGTCTACACTCTCAGATTTTTCTAGCAACAGACACAACTGCACAGTAGTTGTGAGGAAACCTAGCCCTTGTACCAACACACCCACTGACCTCTTGGGAAAAGGGAGACACAGTTTTCCCACACCTACTTTAAGAAGAAGAGGCCTTACCTCTTAAATTGTGCAACACCTGACTTTCAGCTCAAGAGAACTCCAAAATGAAACTCAGTTATATCAGACCTATCCGTAATGAAACCCTATTTAAGGGCATTTCATCTCCCTACTGTACACTTTTCTGATCATAGAAAGCTAAAACATTTTTAGTTTAACCGTGTTACCAAATACATTTTTAACCTTTCTATAAAACTAAATAATGACCTGTTGTCTGAACGTTGTACATTGAATTCCAGATCAATCTTAATGAGTTATGGAACTCACTGTATACTTTGAACAATGTTTTGATGGAAAGGTGGGACTCTTTGAAAACACTCAGAAGTTATTTTCCTTCCAGTTTTGGCTATCCATCTGAATATAACAAATTTGACAGTCAGCTTTGTTTCTTGCTGCTAATCCTACATTGCACATAAACTAAGACAAGAGTTGTGAAGTCAGCCACTTAAATGTTTTGAGTTCCGTTGTGTGAAAGACTTTGTACAATGGAATCACAGGGAAAAAATCATATGAGTCTCACCACTGAAGAGTTGTAGTTAAAACTCTGATGTTACATAGAACAACTCTGAAATCTGACTTTACTGGCACAGTAAAGTCACGCATGCCCCACACCCAGTCTGCTTGTACAGAGGTTTAGCTTACGGTGCAGAATCAGGGCAGGGGTGCCCCCCAGTTTAGGCATTTTGTTCTGTGAGACTGTAAAAAAAAATGTATAAAAAGAGAGGAACAGCTTAATTGATGCTAGATAACCCCAAGAAATGGAGTATTTACTATGTTTTACATATATCTTACTACTTCATTTGATTGTCCCTAGATACTCCTTTTTACATGTGAACAGGAAAGATCTGTAGAATGTATTTCAAACTCATTTAATGAAAGTAAAAAACAAAGACTCAACAGCAATCAGAGAAAAAACCGTTAGAGTAAATAAAAGGCCATCTTAGCTTCTACAGTATAAACTAAGCTTTTTAAAACTCACCAAGTGAAAGGCAAGATTATTTTACTTTCTTTTCTAATACTTTGACAGTGTACATTTATCATGGTGATAGTAACATTCAAATAAATCAGATTGGGAAGAGTGCCATAGTGTCAATCATGAAGTTTTCGTGAAAGCTTTCTGCAATTGCATGGGGCAGGGGAAACTCGATCTTGCTTCTGGGGTGGCAAACAGCCCACCACCGTCAGATAGCTGAAGTGCCATGCCCTGCATCCTGTTAGTGTAACTCAATCAGCTCCACGTCAGCAGAAGGGTTTTTACTTTCATCCTGACATGCCAGGCCGAAAGCATACTAAAGCTTTTGCTTGGTTAAAGCTTCAGCATGATTATGCTATAAAATAATTAGTGACATTTGAGCCCCTTTCTGATAGACTCCATTTAGAGAGAGGTGAAGCCAGTTTTCTCATTTACTGGATTCACACTTGAAACACTGTGGTTTTAAAAAGGAATAATGGGGTGAATTTGAAAACTTCATGATTTTTTCTAAACTATATTTGATCTTGTTACCAACTGCCGGTATTTTTAGAATGCCTTGCTATGAACTGTTCATAGGCATAAAAATTACAATTTTATTCAAAAGGCAACAAACATATTTATAAACTGTGCTATTTTAGGAATTATGATAATTAAAACATGAATGAAAAAAATCAACATGTATTACTCTATAAATTATGATATCACTGATCCTATGACCTAAGGTGGCATTTTGTGATAAACGGATAACACGATGCTACACGTGGTCTTATAATTCTGTCCCATGCATTGACACAGAGCGCTGAAGGAAGTGTAGAAGGGCTCCTGTTGAAGCTATTATAGCACAAATTCCACCAGGATGAAAAATTAACTTATTTACCAGCCAATCAGGATTCCCTAGAGTTCCAAAGGCAGCATGAAACAAAACATGGAGAACAGCTAAAACACTAAATAGAGCTATTGGCCTGTGAGATTTAATGACATAAAATATAAATAGTAGCAGGAGATACCCCCTTCATAATTGTACAGGTGTTTCACCCATTGACCCTAACTTCTCTGTTTCCTAAAGTTAAGTATGGCATTTATCTGGGAAAATAATTTCCCCTGAAACATAAATAATACCAGCTCATGAGGCTTGTAACTTAGGTTATTACGACCCACTCACACATTGAGGATTTAGTCAGTCAGTACTAGCAGTGGGTCTTCTAGTAGTTTAAGGCTTGACTTAGCCAAAGAGACACCATTCTCTTCTCTACTGTACAAGCTGTGAAAGGTGGAGCATCTCATATTCACATCTGGCCACGTGAGTCACCAGCAATTTGTTAAGTGGTGAAATGTTATTCTCCTTCAAACTGCAGCTGCTGGCAGTTGCAAGGCTAATTAACAAAGGCAACCTCATGCGTGCTAGTCTAGGTCATGGTTTCTGCGTTCATGTACCCTTACATTATAATTTATGTCATCTTATCCTTTATGGTCAAATACATTGTAGATGATATGCAAATTCCTTTGCATTTAATACTCTAAAATACAACAAGCAAAAGAACATGTTTTAAGACCATAAAATTAATAGCAGCCAAGATCTTTCCTCATTTCAATAAACTCTCTGGTACCCACTGCAGTAATTCTTAAGAATTGTTCTATAAAAGGCCATTTTAGAGCCGTGCTTTGTCTGTGTGAATCCCTTGCCCCATGTTCAGTTCTAATTCATGAATGTCTGGCCAACAGGATATGACTGCAGTCAGACTGAATCTCGTGTGCAAGAAACAACTGTGTAGGGTTGATGGCTTCATGGTTGTACTTATATTTGGTTGTGGGCCAGTAAACCATGCCAGGAAGCTTGATACATGGTAGAGTGGGTCTGAGACTTGAAGACACAGTGGCTACACACCTGAGACTTAGGCGGATCCCGCTTCCTGGCCAATTCCTGGCCTAGAACATATACCACACTTCCCCCATATAAGGAAACGTGACTACAGGTCGTGTAGGCCGAGAACAGAGTACTCTGCACTAATGTAGTACCTAGAGGCCCTGAGGGTTTAGCCAATATCTAGTTCCAGACATTCCTCTCTGCAAAAGGTATTTAATCTCGCGTCCACCCAGTGAAGTTGGCATAGTATGTATCCATTTTCTGAGATGAAAATAAACAGTTTACAACCATGTTGTCTCTTTCATCAAGATCTGCAGTGGAGAGCCATGGAGAAGGCATTTGACTATCAAGCTGCAGCCGAATCCTCCTGTAGAAGGCCTCTTTGTGCTTCCAGCCACAACTGCCACTAAAGTAAAGACAATCACCACTGAGCTAACTTAGAACTCTCCATTTCCCCCAGCCAAGTTAGACACTGTCATCAGCCTGCAGGCCCCTGGCTCCATTCTTGGCTCTTGCACGACTCCCAGCAGTACCTAGATGTCCAAGAGTCTGAGGACGACCCCGGTCCCGGCCTTGTCACAGGCTCAGGGACTCCTGACACTTCATTTGTGACTTCTCTGTGCAGTCCTTCAGTGGTGATTGGGGGTCCAGAGACCCCCAGGTTCAGCTTTTTCATATCTCAGACTACGCTTTCCCACCCCTGGAGAAGTGTCTCTGGACTTCCCTGAAGCCCAGCACCCGCCTAAGAAATGGACGCTCATGTTTAGTTTGGTTTATTCAGTTTTACATATATTTCTCTCTATTTTTTTTTCACTTGGGATTGAAATAGGTTTCATGGCATCATTGAATTAATAGTGGCTAATGTAGAAGTCAATAAGATTTTACAAATATAACACGTTTTTTTTTAACTACCTCATTTAGTTATTGACAAAGGTGACTGCATTCAGTATGTGGCTTGTAATGTTTTGAAGCATGATGCACTGTAGAATGATTTTTTTAAAAATGTTAATTGGGCTGGAGAGACGGCTCAGTGGTTAGGAGCACTGGCTGCCTTTCCACAGGTCCTGAGTTCAATTCCCAGGAACTACATGGTGGCTTACAGTCATCTATAATGATTTCTGATGCCCTCTTCTGGCATACAGGTATATATGCAGATAGAGTACTCATACATAAAAACGAAAATAAATAAGTTTTTAAAATGCTACTAATTACTATGATACACTACGCAATTACAAAAATATAGCTAATTATTATGTGCCTTATTCCAGAATTATTATTATTGTGGTGAGAACATTTTATATACATTATCCAAACACTTTTCAAAATTCAATATTTTAATAACTGTAGTCACCATTTGGTACAAAATTATCAAATAAGACAAATGTCTTACCTGTAGAAATTTAAGCAATCAGAATTATGCCCATTACTTAAATGGACAACAAGTGAGAGACTTTGGAATACTCGGTTCTAAAACAATGTCTTCATCAGAACGATTCCCTCAGGAGTTGGGGAGCTATGCAGAAGGAAGAGAAGGTGGAAATCTTGTGAGAGTCCGAGGGAATGGATGACACCAAGGAAACTGTCTTCTAGGCACAGCTAACTGACTCATGCGAACTCTCACACACCACAGCAGCACCCAGAGCTGAGGAAGCGCTCTGCCCCCAATACAGAAGCTTGCAAAGGAAAAATCAGTTTTCTCCTAGAGTTTCACTAAGGCAGGTTGCATGCCCAGCAGTAGATGGTCAACACAAAATGGTATTTTGGTGATTTTTTTCTTCATACTGCTTTTTAAGACATGTTTTCTTACCAGTCTTTTGCTTGTATATAATGGTTTCTGATTTTGTGGGTTTCTTTTCCGTGTGTGTGTGTGTGTGTGTGTGTGTGTGTGTGTGTGTGTGTGTGTGTGTGTGTGTACGCACGTGCGTGCATGTGTGTACACAGGTGCACGTGTGCATCTCTGTGTATGCTTCTTGTGCTTTTATTTTGTCGTTATTGTTTCTTTGTTTGTTTGTTTGTTTTCTATTTTGTTTGTTTTCTAAAAATCTAGAGAAAGAAGGCCTGAAGTTGGATGGGTGAGTGGGTAGAGAGGACCTAAGAGGAGATGGGAAAGCCTAAATCCGATCAGAATATATTATATGAAAAAATGTGTTTAATAAAAGAGAAAAGAAGTTCTCATCATTTAAAGTCTTAAGTACATAGGTAAACTAATATTTTCCTGAGGCCAATCTGCATGTTTTGTTAGTTTACTAACTAAGCTTTAGTTGAGATAATATAATTAAAAATTGTGTTGGAAAACAATTAGGTATTGTAGACATTTTGTGTCAAAGGAGAATTATACTATTAGAAATTGGTTTTTTTTTACATCCCTAAGTCTTTTAAGTCATGTATAAATATTACGCAAAACAATCAAGTAAATAATAACTCTTTCATCGAAGTCCTCAACTCACACCTTTCCAACAGGGATCTGTCACTTAAGGAGATAAATACCTATAGACTGCTGTTTCGATCTCTGATAAAACAGGGGAGGAAAATGAAGTCATGTCAATCGATTTCTGTTTCCCAGAGGTTAATTTATGGATCCACACTAAAGAATTTTTTCACAAATCCTAGTGAATAAAAACCACCACTGTTGACTAATAAACAAGGCATTTTCTAATGTCTCCCATAAACTGGCAGCTGCTGCTATAGCCAAGGCAGTGACAGGAACATGGGTTATGACTCTGTCCCATAGCAAAAAAAAAAAAAAAAAAGAGGCCAGGTCAGATGGTGTTTTACATCCATTGGAGGCGATATGCAATAGGAAAGATTGTAAAGAGTAGATGAGCTTAGCCTTTCCTTTCTACCTATTGCAATTTGGGGAATTCTGTGATCCTGGAAAGTCGACTGCATGCTAGTTTTAGAATCACTGTCAAAAAACAGTTGGTTTTGCCATTATAACAAACTCTCCTTCCCGTGGAGGTTTGAATCTCCTTAGGAGTTTCTGTTCCCTGTCATTATCAGTCTCAAACTACTGAAAAGCATCTTAATTCACCCCAGCCCTGCATATAGAGTGTAGCAGATGAACATTAGAGGTGTAACATTCTCTGCAGAGGTTAACAGGGAAACTCTTTGCATCTCCTTTGCATGAGACAAATGGAAAGTAATTCTTTGTGCAACGTTGCCAGCTTCTACACTTTGTATATTTAGTGTAGATCTAGTTATTTATTTATTCAGTGAGCGTGTGTGTAATGTGCCTCTTGGAAGCAAAATGTGAATAACTTCATATCCTGAAACTCTCGGGGACCAACCTGCCCTTGTCACTTAGATTCTGCAGATGCCACCTCTGCCTCTTTTCCAGCTCACTGCTGAGCCTCTGCTAATCACTATTAACAATGGGATTTCTGTGTCACTTGAAAATTTTCTTGTCCCCTTTCCATTCAGGTGGAGACTCTCACTAAAACCCACCACCAACAGGTATTTTCAGTGTCTGGTTGATTAGGGAACTCATTTATGAGATGATCTAGAAAAGAAGCCAGGGTGGGGGTGGGGAGAGGGGTGGGGGTGGGGTTGTGACAAGCTCCAGCACAGATCAAAATGGTTAAACAACTCAATGTGCCTTTTTAAAACATTTTTGAAATGCTAATATATGATGGAGTGATAGGGTAAAATAAAAGAGACCTTGGAAATGAAAACAGGTTTCCTAAAATAATTTCATAGAACAACAAACAATCAAAACATCTTCCTAAGACTAGGTTTAGGCATGGTAAGCAATTTAGACACAAACCATAACTTCAGCTTATTTTTTTAGCCACTTCTTTCTTCCCCACATTGACATACTAACTAAGCTAACAAAGGCCACCTGCTAGTTCCACTAAACAAACTCTCAAGTAGAGAGATGGTCACCAGTGGACATTTTCCCTGTGATTTTTGACAGCTTTAATTATCTGGGTTTTTCTTATGATATACAGTAAGAGTAACTCTTTGGTCAGTTTCACATCCCCTTCGGCATTGATTTGATATTTATTACGACAGTTCATTTGCAAAATGAACACTTTTTTACTGTGTCACAAGTTCACTACAGAGCTAAGACAAGCGTATTTTACCCCATCTGTATTCCCAGGGCATTAGGGGGAGGGAGGAGTTAATGCCTCTGTAGAGGTTGAATCCCTTTGCATTTTACCAGTTCCTTCTCTCAGCCCATGCTTCCACAGCATACGTTTATGCTAAAAGCATTCATAAGGGTCAGATTATACAAAGTGTAACTTAATTTCTGAGACATCGCTTTTAACCTGCCACCCTTGGGTTCCCATCCCTGACTATAGTAATCCTTAAGTAATGAGCATTTTTGAACAGAACATGCAATACATCAAATATTTAGCTTGGAAAGCATCTCAATGAATAGGACATTTTCTGGTCTTCTAAAGCAATTTTTTCACCCACATTAATTATCTTTAGGGAAAAAAGTTCAAATTCCCAGTTCCAGAAAAAAACATTTATTAAAAATAAATTTCAACATGAGAATGAGGAGGATTGGCTTTAACTATGGCATTTGCTACAATGTTGATGATCATAAGATTCTCAATGACTAATGAAGCAGTCTCTTGTAAAACAAAATAACAGGAAATAACAGATGCTATTTTTTAAATATAACCCAATCAAAACCATCTTGATAAAAGAAGTAAACTCTGTTTTCATGTTGGGTTGTCTTTTTCGTCTTGTCAGAAAAATCTGATTAATCAACGTTTTGAACATTCCCTAGTTAAGTAATTTCCCTTAAAGAGGTCACTAATTTCTAATAGTGATCACATTTGAGAGGAAATGCTGGAATCACAATGAAATGAGACTCTAAGTATACTTGTTCCATCCAGTCCACCCTAAGTAGATTTACACACTAAATAACTGCAATGCATTCAAAACATGCTCAGTCTTTGCATTCTTTTATTTACAAATGCAACAAATGTCTTTACTCAGGAAAATGCAGGGGATTTATACCCTAGGAAAGTAAGTGGTGTGTGAGGGTGTGTGTATGTGTGTGTGTGTGTGTTGTCTGAGTGTTGTGTGTCTGAGTGTTGTGTATGTTTGTGCATGTGTGTTGTGTGTCTGTGTGTTGTCTGAGTGTTGTGTTGTCTGAGTGTTGTGTGTTTGTGTGTGTGTGTGTGTGTTGTGTGTCTGAGACTAATTTGTGGAGGAGGAAGTTTGAGTGGGTGGTTGTACACATGTTTGTGGAAGGGCCTGGTGGAGGCCAAAGGTGACATAATTTTCTGTTTGTCCCCACCTTATTTTTTGAGACAAGGATCCCTCCCTGAGTCTAGACCTCACTGACTGACCAGACTGCCTGGCCAGTGAGTTCCAGGGATCCAGCTCTTGCAGCAGTTATAAATACATGCATGCCACCCTAATGTGCTTGAACGTGGGTGCTAAGGATTTGAACATAAGACCTATGCTTTCACAACAGGTCATTTACCAACCGAACCACCACCACCACTACCAATATGCCCCAGCCTTAAATTTGGTTGTATATAACAGAGGTTTTTGCCATGTCAAATTATTTTATAATTACAAAATATAAGTGGGCCCTTCAAAATAAGCACATTAATTTTACCTAAGGAAAAAAAAAACATTTCCCCACAAAACAAATATTTTAACAAGTAACTTCTGAAACTACCTGAGTCTTTATTGAAAATAAATAAATAAATAAATAAATAAATAAATAAATAAATAAATAATAAATAAATAAATATTACTTAATTTGTGATAAAGTTGGAAGTACTATTACTCTGGGAAATCAAGTACTACGCCCAGTAAATTCTGCATAGCCTAGCTCACTATGAAATGGGGGGAGGCTAACCTCTACTGAGTTCTTTGTCAAAATAAGCCCAGGGACACCATCCTAGGAAGCCTGCAGTCACCCACCAGTGGCAGTGCTTACATTTGGAAACTTGAAAGGTTAGAAAGAAGTATCAGGAACTCGGTTGCTAATAAACTTCATTAGGTACAAGACAGGCTTTGGAGTGGTGTGCAATTGAAAATAGAATGCCTTTAGTGATAGAGTCCTTTAAGAGTCAGTATTAAAAGGTCAATATGTTACTTCTGACTCATAGCTGCTGTAGTAAATACAGAAAACTCAGGATTTTTGGTGGCACATCCAGCAGGTTCAATCAAGTCATGCCTTAGGCCACAGGTTCTTTGAGTGAATGGTAACAGCTGGAGGAGTGGATCAAAATCCACATTGTTTGTCACCCCCCGCAGCTAAGTCCTGTGTTTTTACAAACTCTCGAGCAGGTACTCTCCTGCCTTGCTTCTACTTCAGCTAAGAAAAGGGCTTAAAGATAATTCTCTCTCTCTCTCTCTCTCTCTCTCTCTCTCTCTCTCTCTCTCTCTCTCTCTCGTGTCTGTGTGTGTGTCTGTGTGTGTCTGTGTGTGTGTGTAGAATTTTAAAGTTAGGAAACAACTTTACTTAATCTTGCTAAAGTCAGGAGTGAGGTAACAGCAGGTGTCTAAGACCCAAAGGCCTTTCTGTTGCCCAAAATTAATTGCATCAAAGTTATAAGAATAGGGGTGTTCGTAAATATGAACTTACTTGTGTATATTATTCCAGATATTAACTTTAGTATAAGTTATTCATTCTGTACAATTCAATAATGTTCTCCTGTTTTATTGTTCAAATTTAAGATGGTATATCCTTCCTATAGAATCAATCTGAGCTTTTGCCATTGAAATTTACTATTATTTTTTGAGGAACATGTGAAAATTTCCAAGATGAGACTTTTTAGAGGCAAAATATATACACATTATTTTATCCTGTTCTGTGTTGACAGAAATAAACTTACTCCCTTGCTTTACACAAGAACCATGTTAGAGATATCTTGATATGGTTAAAAATAAATTAAATAGAAAGGTGAAATGCTTTAAAATAATAATGGTGGTGTTTAGTTGGGATAATTCACTATTGGAATTCTCTAGATAATCCCAAACGGGGCCGGAATTCCTTTGCAGGATGAGTGTCTATAAAGGCAGGCAGACAAGCCTCTTGTCCTTTGTAGTCTTAATCCTTCGCCTAAAGCGTGAAAAGTGCTCAGGATAACAAGGGTGGAATCAGTAAAACCAACATGATTTTGGAGTTTATATTCTTCACAATACTAACTGATCAATAGGCTTTCAGGAACTGACAAATACAATAAGATCTGCTTGACAAATCAATCTAGTGTAGCAGGCTGTTTTCCCCTCCCCCTCCTCCCTCAAGTCCCCCTCCTCCATCTACTTTCACACAGAGGTCAGGGGAAGAATGTTGTTAGTATACAGACAATAGGAAAGTTATCATGGCAATGCTTAGATAACTTTTATGAGTACTTTCAAAAAGTGTTTGTGTTTTTGATTGTGAGAGGAGCCCTGTCTTTTCTGCCCAGAAACGTTCAGATCATCAAACAGATATTCTCTTCTGGATTTCAAGTGTGTAGAGGCAGTGGTAGAAAACCAAATACAGAGAAGATTACAGGAAATGTAGAGGGTGTTTGTTCTCTTATAGCTTTTATACAAGTCTTACCCAAATCCCATAATACCACTAGATGTCAGGGATCTTGAAAGAAACGTAAGAGAGAAAATTTAGACCCCACAGATAGCATGCCTATATGGCAGAGAATTAATGAGGTCCAACTAGGCTCTGAATACATGATTGTGCCCCACAGAGAACTGGTCACCCCTCACCAGTTCATGAAGACACAAGAACACACTTTTCTTTTAATTCTGGTCCTTGACACTCAGCAGGGACTTTTATGAACTTTGTCCTCTTCCTCTGCCCTTGAAGCCAGCACAAGGGAAGTGGATCTAATTAATAAGAGGTGGTACGTTGCAGAGTCAGCCACTGCTTTCCAGAAGCTGCAAAACCACCCCCGGCACTTTTAAATTTGGAGTATCCTTTCGCGAATCTCCTGTTGTAATTTATAATTCTCAGTGGACCTATATTTGTCTTGAACTGATCGTTTATATGGGCTTTCCAAGGAATTTCTTCACTACACTTGTTGTAGAGCAGAGGAAGGGGGTGGCTGAACCCAAGGGGGGTTGCGTGGAGGCGGGAATAATCTCGAAGGGGGCTTAAAAACCTTCCGTGGTTAAAGTTACACTCATGCGAGGACACACACACACACACACACACACACGCACACACACGCACACTACACAAGTTCAGCGAGGCTGTGTAATGAGCATGGACTGTAAATTCTGTAGGTAGCCAATTCAATTTTTTTTTAAAAAAATCACAATTGCTCCCCCAAAATGGCTATAAAACAACGCTTGCCTCGGGAGGTAAATTTATAGCCCCATGCCTCTCCCAGGCACGCCAGAGGGTTCTGCTCCCGGCTCTAATCTCTGCGAGATGTTTTTTGCATGTGTTGTGTGACAAGAGGGAAGGGGAGTGGGTTGAGCTCGCTCCTCTCCCATTGTCAGCGCGTCTAGTGAGTGTTGGGAAAACCTGTCCGCGGGATCCTGTGTCATCTCTCGCAGCTTGTGCACAGGAAAAGTCCGCGCTGCTCAAGGCTGCTCGCTCCCCCCTCTCTATCCTCTCTCTCTTTCTCTGTTTCCCTTTCATTCTGCTTCCTCGGAGCCGAATGAAGCAGGGCGAGGGAGCAGGATTAGAGTCAGCCACCGGCTATCAGCGGAGCGGAGATAAAAGGAACTGCTTCTTAAGCGCCACTGCCGCAGCCCTTGTTAATTTTTTTTCTTTCCACACAACAGTTGTGCCTCATTATCCGGTGCCTGGCTCGATGTTTTTTTTTTTTCTTTTTCTTTTTTTTTCTTTTCTTCTTCTTTTCTTTTCTTTTTCTTTCTTTCTTTTTTTTTTTTTTTTTTTGAGGGTTTGAAGTTTCTGTGATTCCGTGACTGTTACTGAAGAAGAGACGTTAGTGTTGCCATGAGGTCTTGATTGCCTGCATTTATGAATGAAACTGACCTAAATCACCTGTTACCTCCAGTTTCCAGATTGTTTGAACTTCTCTGGCCGCACGACACAGGAAGGAAGGCTGCAGCAGCTCAGGGACCTCCAGCGTCTGCAGCATGGGTTGGTTCACTGGGATTGCCTGTCTTTTCTGGGGTGTATTACTTACAGCAAGAGCAAACTATGCAAACGGAAAGAACAATGTGCCAAGACTGAAATTATCGTACAAAGGTAAAGCTTCGCTTTTATTTTCTCTGGCTATCTTTGTAATGCCTCCTTTCTTTCCTTGAACTCCCAACGCTAACCACCAAAGCTTTAGTTTAACCTGGGAAACCTGTGTCGTTTGGTGAAAATTTCCGTGAAAATTTAAACACTTTCCCTTAAACAACAAGAAAGCATGTCTTCTATTTGATATGTGACAACTTAAATGCAAACAAAGAACATTTAATCACAGCGAGCTAGCTGTGTGCTTGCTCCGTGCATGCTGATCTGGGTACCTTCTGATCATTCTTATGTGCCGCGTTCATTCTTCTCACTTTACTTCTATTAAAATATTTTTAAATGACTACTAATGCAAAAGAATGCCGTCTTTATAGAAATTCATGCTTCAGCTATCATAACCATTACGACGAACCGTATCTCCTTAGTTGTAGGCACTAAATGGTTAATCGTCATCATGAATATTCAGTTTGTTCAAATCTGACACTCAGACGCTTGACATAAGCAGTAGATCAGGGTTTGCCAAGAGAATATAAACTGGGGAGAACAGGCTAGTTTTTCCACACTGTGTTATGATGGCGAAAAGACTGTTTCCCTAATTGGTGTAAAACTAGCCTTTGAAATAAAATGTTATTTGATTCCATATGTAGTTAAGTGAGAATTCAAGGGATGGTATTCTCTAGTGACACAGCTAGTTACATGAACTTCTTTTTAAGTGTAAATTTATAAAATAGAACCCTGTGAGGTCATATGATACTTTCTGTTACAGATTCCTCTGTGTGTGTGTGTGTGTGTGTGTGTGTGTGTGTGTGTGTGTGTGTGTGTGTGTGTGTGTTTATATACAAAACTTTTAGTGACAGAGAGTATTTCTCTAACTCAGGTCTTATTAAATGGAGTTTAAGATTAAACCTTTTAAACTCTTATAGTTTAACCCCAAGGTGCTGATTTCCTATGATTCTCGGATTTCTTGAATGGGGGTGGGGCACTGAGAAGCTCCCACCTCTGCTATATATTCAGTTTACAAGATCCACGAAGACTATTGGCTAATTCTAGACATGCTTCCTTTTTATACATGACTGTAACAGAGGAAATGTATTTCTAATTTTCACATGGTAGAGGACAACTTTTTCTTAATTTTTTTAGTGTGAATAGGGATATCAGTTAAGAAAGAGGCATAATTTTCACACTTTGCATGAGAAAATTAAACACCTATTAATGTGTGTATTTGGATTCAACTTAGGATAGAATATGTTGACTTGGAAAATTATTTTTAGCATAACATTTCATTCGGCATCCAATTGCATGTAGATTTAATGCAAAAGAAGCAGTTAGATTAGTACATGAGTGTTGAAAAATCACATAGTGTACATTAACTATTTTGTGAAGTCTCTACTGTATTTCTATATAACTATGTTGAAATTAGCTACATATATAAAAGAATCTACAATGTCGTTGGTCTTTGATTTATTTCATTGAGAAGATGCCATCAAGGTATCTATAGATTACCAGTTTACCTTATCCAAGCTTATACTTCTTGTAAGTTTCACATTCTACTTTGATTTTTAAAAATGACATTCTCAGGTTTGGGTCTCTAAGATGTCAAATGGCTACAATTTGGTAATAGCAAATTTAAAATAATAAAATATATTTTTAAGAATCTAATAGTCTTAAAGATTTCTAATTGTTGAATAAACTATAACATAAGATTCAATTTCACTATACTTCCCTATTTTTTGAAAATTTTATTTCTTGACAATAATTACTGTCAGTCAGAGAGGAGGCACCTGTCATGTTTACTCATTCAAATCATGAAGATAGTGTTGAATTGAAACTGCTCTTTTTTTATGTACATATGTTTAAACTTGTCTGCTGACAAGGGCTATATACATTATCAAGAGATATATATGCGACAGTGTCTCTGTAAGTCTTACAGATTCTCCCTATGGAAGGATTTGTGCTTTTCTTTAAATTTACATCTTCCTCAGAGTTCTATAAGGACTCTATTGATAGACCAAGAGCTTGGCAGTTGGATAAAATACATCGAAAAGTGATCAAAGCAAGGAATAAGAGGAAGAGTTCCAGCCAGCAGATCTCTTCTGTCATTTTATTGGTGTGTCTTTACCTTTGTGTCTCTTCACACACACTTGTTTTGCCAAAACACATGCCTGATCATCAATTGTCAAGACTTTGCTTCTAACTGTGAAAGAGATTTTCTTTTTAAATCTGCTTCTTTTTTTTTTCTGAGTTAATTAGACGTCAAACACAGTTAAAATACCTACTGCATCACTCTTAAAAATATTGCAGCATGACTCATGAAGAGTTAAATCCCTGCCAACCTTAATTTCCCATGGCCGCTTGTCTTCAAAGATCCACCATTAACTCTGTCATTGCTCAGCTTGCCAAGATGAATTTTCAGGCAATCACTGTGCTGGCTTTCTCCTGGCCATTCTGCCTGGGAGTAGATGAAAGAGATTTGATATGCTGCAGGAGAAAGAGAAGTAAAGGCACTCAGGCGGCTTCTGTAGTGCATATGCTTACATATCTAATAAGGTACCTCTACTTTCTAGGAAAAGGGAGCTGAATAGATGTTTTCAGAACCATCTGGAGAAGTGGTAATATTAGAAAAATGGGGTATGCTGGCTTCTCCCTCTGAACCAGTCTGATTTAGAATCCTTGTGGGGGAAGAAAACGTGAGAACTCTGTAAATCTCAGCCTCACATAGAAATTATCCTCAAGAAACATTCACTGAGGTTTGTCTGCCCTCCTTGAGTGTGTGAATTGTAACTGGCTAAACGTTCAAATCACCCTCTTTTAAATGTGTATATAACTGTTTATTTCATCTCCAAAATTACTCAATTTTACCCTCTTAAGAAATACTAAGAAATCATGTGATCTTTCATCTGAAATGTATGGTACAATGAAATCTTCAGAAAAACCTGTATGATTCACAAGGCAAAGAAGGAAAAAAAAGGTTGGGGGTTTTAAACAAGTAACAAATGTTCCATCACTCAGTGTAATGTTTTCTTCCAGTACACGATGTGCCTCAGATTGAGAAGAAATCAAAGACACATGCAAGTCTCAGTATGATGGTGTCTGGTGAATCCAAAGGTTAAATCAATGATTTTAACCTTTCCTTCATAGGGGGGACTTAGTAAACAGCACTTAAGTTAAGGGCAGACATTTCAAAGCATTTTTTGTTATTCCATTACTTTTTTTCTCTTTCCAAGAGTCAAGTTTTTTAATTATTCTGAAAATGGGATTGCCATTTAAATCAAGATAGCCAATTTTCACTAATTAGAATTTTAAATAAAAGTCTCAAAAAGCTGATGCATCTTTAGCTCCATATATTATGATTACCTTAAAATAAATTAATATGATTGCTGGTTTACACAACTTTATTTCTTCCTGTGATGCAATTAAAAAGCATTTAACAAAGAAGTATTAATACACCTGTGTGGCTACTTCTATAAGCCTGTAATTATTATAAATAAACCTTCATATCTAATATTAATATTTATTGTTGAATAAAGAAATGTATGTAATCAATAATGTAAAAATTTTTAAATTTTAAATCACACACACACATACATATATATATATATATATATATGTCACAACTCCTTTAGCTGTCACATATCAGAAATTCTGCATAACAGATATTTACATTTTGATTCATAACACTAGCAAAACTACAGTTATGAAGTAGTAATAAAACAATTATAAGGTTGGAGCTTATCACAACATGACAAAATGTATTAAAGGGTCACAGCATCAGGAAAGTTGAGAACCACTCTATTAGACTTTATGTTTTATATATATATATATATATATATATATATATATATATAATTTTATGTATATATGTATACATACATAAAATTTGACTTTCTAGATACTATTAAGATGTTTAAAGGAGCTCTTAAATACTCACAGAATAACATGGCATAAGTTTTACATTACATTAATAATCCCCTTCCAATTAAAATATACCTAGAAATATGTACTTACAATATACAGAGGTACACACATGCACAGAATTATGAAGTTATGAATTATAAATTCTTTTAACAACTTTCTCAGATTGTCACTTCATGTTACTGTGTCTTTGACTTAATAAGTCTTTTTTAAAATATATTTTTCTTATCAAATTGTATTTGCTTTCAAATCATATATTGATTCAAAAGTTTTGAGTTTAAGATGGTGAAAACTAGTTTTTTGACAAATCTATTTAAGACATATCCTAACAAAAATCATGAAAGTTGAACATATAACACACAAATGTAACCTCTCATTCAACTCAAGTGACATCAAATCATGGCTTCTGAAAGTCCTCTATATGTGGCCCTTCTGTTAAATCTGCCAAGCAAGTTGACCTTTGAAATGACAGTAAATATAATATAGACTTTAAGAAACAGAAAACCACTGAGACTGCAAAACTATTTAGTATAACCCTTTAAAGTGACAATTTGTAATAATTTATCCTGAAGTCTGAATAGCTTAGCATTGAGATTTCTTACTTCTCGCTACAGGTATAAGCAACAGGAGTATCCATTCTAGTGATTTAATGAACTAAACAGGCATAGGTCTGTGGTATCAACTATTCTTTGACTTCTGATACTGATTATCAGAATATGCTTAACAGACACAGTATGGTTTAGGTTCAATTATATTTAAAAGACTCTTAAGAAGTTTGCAATTGAAGGCTCATTAAGGGATACATTTAAATAAAAATAATAAAAATGATTTTGTGTATCCCTATTGACAAAAACCAATTGTAAATTGTTGGGTGTAGACAGAATTAGTGTGAGTATATAGTTTTCTACACTAAATTTTGAGTCATATTTCTGGATGTATATTTAAAAATCCTATCATTTAAATTGGTGTCTGTGAGAAAATTTGTGGTTTAACTTCTTATCCAGATTTTTTTCATTTAAACATCCATGAGTCATAGTTCTAAATGTTTTAAGTCAAAATTCAATATTCTCTTAAACGAAATTTCTCCTTGGATTTGTCTAAATCTAAAGTTAGCAATCTGAAAATGAATTCTGAGTTGCTCATCATCTAACAACGTTAATTTACTAAGTCCTCATACTATTTCTTGACAATTTATGTAGTAATAAAATTACAAATACTAACCTTTATGAAAAACTGTATAACCATGTGATCCATACCCAAGTTATATGTAAGCCTCCCCAACTACATCAAAACTGTGCTGAGTTCATTGCTTGGGTTAAAGCTCATTTTGAAAAGATCAACTAGTAGTTGTAAACAAAAGTAAGAATAAGTGTGAATCTAGATGACCTTTACCCCTTCCCAGTTTCTAGGGTACTACTTAAAGGAATTACCATGATTTGCAGTTCTCTGCTCCTGCTAATAGGTGGCAGTAGCAATTTGTGACAGCTCTTTCATTAGTTTGAAAATAGGCAGGCTGCTAGGATAAATACACACAGAGTAACATTGTAAAGGCCAAGTCTGGGAAAACTAACAATGACTGAGGGAACATTGGTGAAGATGGAATTTTATTAAGGGATTTGATGTGCTCTTCAGGATGAACTTATTAGCAAAATTTCCCCACATACAAGTAAGTGGCTGTAAGTATGAAAGAGATGAGTATATTTTAATTTAAATGAGAATTATAATAAAAATGTATCCATAAAATATGAAATTATCCATAGTTAAACAACCTAAAGAGTGAAATAGTAATTACAGACAATTAGATTAAGGTAGAACAGGTTTGTGTGTCTGTGTGTGTCTGTGTGTGTGTGTTGTACAATTTACATATGCACATATTTACATGAATTATAAAATGTGCTTAGAAGGAAGAGTAATCCTGCATATGATATATTTTGGCCCATTATTTATATAATTATGGAAGAACTAGCTGAAAATATAAAATATTATTTAGAAAACTTCATTGTAGTTGAAACTAACTATTCCTTTAAATTTTATTGTATTTTTAACTATATTTATAATCAAGAATATGGAAGAATCAGTAAATTCTATCTAACACAAATAGCTTTGAATGTCTCCAGCTACTATCTCTTTCTAGTGCCAAGACATAAACATCTGTATAAATAGGAAATTCACACACTATTCCCAAACAGTAACAAAGCTGGACTCTGTCAAACCCAGGATAAGAAAATATACAATTTATACTTGAACTAGGGAAGGAAGATAAGCAAAAAATAAAATTCTGTTGATAAATATGAAGAATGATTTGCTCTGCCTGTTTTCTACAATCAATGTAAAACACAGAAAGACTACTATCTCGGTGATCTTTGCCATCCATGGCGTCATGAAAACTGTATCTTTAGGTTTCCTTTCCTTAAAGGTGGCACGGGAAACAGTGTTAACCAAACTCTATAGTGATAATGTATAGCTGCGATGACAAATTTGTCTATAGATGAATTATCACATGACCCACTTGAGTGTTCATAAGAAAACTAAAGAAAGTCTATTGAATATGTCAAATAAGTATTTAGTTCTTTGAAAGTGCTTACATGAATCATCTTGTTTCTGCTACATTGTGATGTTTGCAAGGCTAGATATTACTAGTTGGTGTTTTTATATGTTCTGTGGTTAGAACAGAGTCACTCTTTGTTGACTGATTTTGTGCATTTTTGCCAGCCTTTGTTGTCTGATCTAAAGTATGCATTTTGATAAAATGCAGTTCCTTTAGTATATACTAAGAATGTAAATTGGTAGTCAATGAATTGAACAGTATAGTGGTGATAGTTAATTGTAATTGTTGAATAGACTCAGCATACTATCACCCAAAAAAGAGACTTTAAAAAGGATGGCCTATGGACATGTCTATGGAGGATTCTCTTAAATTAACTGATGTAGGAAGACACACCTCACTGTGGGTAGCACCATTCCTTAGGCAAAGAATCCTTAACTACAAAATATAGAAGGTATTTAGCTGAGCAGAAGCTAGCAAGAAAGCAAGTGGGGATGTATGCATTCATTTCTTTTGATTCTTGACTATGTCTTTTAAATGACTAACGTTTGTCTCATCTCTCCCACAATAATGGACTACAAGATAGAATTGTTAGAAATCCCGTTCTTTCCTAGTTGCTTTGCTTTTTTTTCCCTTTCATTGTATTTTATCATATTAACAAAAACTAAACTAGGAAAATGGCATTTTAGAAGAAGCAAGTATTGAGCTAGCTTCTAGAGTAAAGCTAATCACTGGAAATATTTCATTTAGGAAAGCTATGAGAACAGATCATCTCCATAAATGGTAGCTCCTTACAAAGTGAAACTTCTTCCAGGACCACACCAGAAAGTGTCTGGTCATTTTGTCATCTACAGCTCTGAGATAGGAAATATATAGCAAGACTATGCATGAAGACTCTAGTAACAGAACTCAAGGATTCTGTCATCCTTTTTGCACAAATACTCTGCTTTTCCTTATTCTGTTGAGGTACATACAGAAAGAGAAATGGAAGAAGGAAAGGAAGGGAAGAAGAAAGAAAGAAAGAAAGAAAGAAAGAAAGAAAGAAAGAAAGAAAGAAAGAAAGAAAGAAAGAAAGAAAGAGAAGGGAGAAATCTCACACTAAATAATCTACCCAATGGGTTTGTCAACAAATCACTTCTCTAAGCAAGGTGAGGGATGTGATCATAGAGCAGTTCATGAGATATTTTTAATCATTCACATGGAGAAACAACCTGGCTTTGCTCTCTGGCAGTTTGTTAAATGCATCATCTCAGAGCCGCCTTGCTTTCTCTTCTGTGCTTATCTAGAGCAATGGTTTCTCACTACCTTTGTTGCTACAGAAAACCAGCCCTCCGTCTATCAATCACCATGGCTCTTGAGCACCTACTTTTTCTGGGCAGTGAATGAGATAGGAAGGAGCCACAAGAATCTTTTCCAAAGTATGGATCCACACAGTTCACCTTAAGTTCTTTGTTTTACTTTTGGATTGAGAAGACAGGAATTCCTTAGACTGTTTAAGAGTTCCACAGACTGATAATTGTAATCTAAGTTCATTTATAAAATTTGATAGAAGATTCTTTAAAACCTGACAACTAAGTAGAAATATCAGGAAAGGACAGTAAAATAGCTTCCAAAGTACATTTATGTACAAGTCATAGCAATTGAGCATTAAGAACTCTGATAAAGATAAATAAAGTTGTTTTTGCTTGAGGTTAAATCCAAATAATAGGAATGCCATTGGCTATTCGGAATGCATATCATGAATTTTAAAGGTTTTATCTTTAAACTTGAAGTCTTGAGCAAGCAAACATTTCTGTGTTTTTACCATTATGTATGAGTCAGCTTAAAAGAAATACATTTTCCTCACCTCTGTAGGCTTCTTGTTCACAAAAGTCAGTTGTTGAGATTTCTTTAAAAAAAAAAAAATTATTTAAATCTCTTTTTTTTTTTACGCTCCAGATTTTATCCCCCTCCTGGTCCACCCTCTGACTGTTCCAAATCTCATATCTCTTCCCTGCCCCCACCTCAGTCTCCATGAGGATATCCCTACCTCCCCCACCCCCAACCCCCACCCCACCAGACCTCCCTACTCCCTGGAGCCTCCAGATTCTTGAGATTTCTTACTCTTTATGTGACAGATACACATTCTGGGCCACATAGCCTACCTGTTATGTTTCTGCATGAATGAATTATTTTTGGATAAAACAATAATTTAGAATGGCTTCTAAAGAAGATGGTATTACATTTACTGAAGTATCTATCGAGTTTCTGAAACACAGCATAGGAAAATCAGTCTTTAGTGACCAGGAAGGCAAAAATGAAGAATCAAGTGATTGCTACCATTCAAAGCCTTCCTTATGTTTTGGTGTTCTTTTTATTTTAGAGTGTCATTACTATGTGATTTATTAATTATATATGTTTTACAGTAGACAACTGTAAGCTGCAACATAGCATAGGAGCCATTCTATGAATTTAATATGTAGATATCAAGATTAGCTTGAAAATGAGATCAATATGGCCAAGTGGCATATATTATAAGGACATTCCACAGCGGGATTATATATTTTCTTGGAATACATTCCAAACACATAAGTGAGGTTTCCTGTTAACCAACGTCCTGGGAACTTGAACTTATGTATCTACTGTATGAGCTTCTGCTACTACAGTTCCTTAAGACTACCAACTACACTGATCTCAAATTCTGTTTTCATCTTCTCTTCTAAGTAATTCTAATTTTCTTGCTATCATTGTTGGCAGCACGTTGTGAAGAGTATTTTCTACTTATAATATCGCTTGGATGTATATCCATTCAGTTGTGGGTCTCCACGCCATACAGTACTAGCTTTAAACATGAAAGCATCCCTTGTGTATACTCTAGCCCATATAGTGCTTGATTACCATTTGAGATGTTTCTCTGGCTCACCTCCTAACATATAATAAGGATTTCAAAACAAACAGCCTCATCATGTAGTCGATCACGGCCTGTGTTGTTTTGGTGCATTATTATTTAACTTTGAGTTAATTAATACTTATCCTTTGGCTCTGCTGTTTTGATGACAATTTGAAGAAAAATATTTACTGTATTTTGGTTTCTCTGTTCACAGCCACATAGATATCAGAACATTAATTGTGGAATAATCAATTTAGTTATTTTAAGGTGATTCCAAAAAGGAGTTTGGTAATGCTAGAATAGTCTGTTCCCTTAGGACAAACCTCAGTCTATAATTTTTTTGGCTCTGACCTTTAGATCTTCCCAGCTACACTGGTGCTGGGACTGAAGCTGTACCCTGCCATTTTGGATCTCAGTCTACAATTCAGCCCTACACATGTGAAATGAATTTGGATCTCAGTTACCTATATCAATGCCCTATTAATTCCATTCCACTATATGCTTTAAGCAATTGAATGTTCATCATGGATGGAGACAATACTTCATTTTTTTCCAGTGTAGCAAATTTTATCCTCTTTTCATGTTGACAAAACAAAATTTTATATTCATAAATACAATTTTCAAGCATCCTTGATGTTTGTTATCTATTTTCCACTCATTCCTCTCCTGGCTCTCCCATCCCTGCCACCACTTACTATTCCCTTTCCAGTATTTTTCCTCTGCCCTCCAGAGCAACGGTATCCTATTGCCCTGCTCCCCATTTAAGATCCTTCTTGCCTCTCTCTACCAATGGACATCCATGTCCAAAGCTGCTCGATTTTCAGTAGTTATAGAAACAGTCTTGATGTTTATAACTGTTAAATAAGTAATGATAATGCAATAACTATATACAAGGGAGTTTTATTTAGCTGCAAGTAAAATAAAATGTATAGGCAAGTAGATGGGAGCTGGGAATATCCTGAGTGAAGTTTTCCAGACACAGGACAACAAACATTTCATGTTTTAGTCAGATGTAGATCTTAGTGTTGGAACATTAGATTAATGTATTTAATTTGGAGTATATAGAATCCTGTAAATAAAAAGATAGTACTTTAGGTAAACAATAGAAACTATCAGCTAGTCTAACATTAGACTGTTCAGCCCTCTGTCTACCTTTGATAAGGCAACCATCTTTAGTGTAGGCTTCCATTGGCATACTTACTTGCAATCTGGATGGTATCACATAGTGGAGAGCTAATAATGGGGATGGAAAGGGACTTTCACAACAGACCTTGAGGCTGTGAGTAGTTACAGCCAGGTTGAACAAGGAAGCATCTGCCTTTTAGGGAAACAGTTGTCCACAAATGTTGGCTATAGATTACATGTTTAATTCATATTTTCAACATTGAATAATCAGTCATTTAATATTCAGAAAAAAGCACCAGGAAATGACTAGTTTTATTTGCATATCCTCTTGACCAGCGTAATGATTGCTTTCAATATTATTTTGTTATGACTTGTTCCATGAAGGTACAACCGCATGCTAGCTTAAGGAGCATTGAATCCTCATAGGAATAAACATGATATTTTTTTGCATGTCCCCGAGTCTGAATGAAGCATTGTAGATCCAGAGGCTGAGTCTTTGTGACCAATTGTGTGAACCACCTGTGACTGCAAATAACCCATTTGCAGGAAAGAGGATATTCAGTCACTCGAGAAAATAAACTTACAGTCTGAGGCTGGTAACTAGAATGGAGAAGATGTTGAGAGTAACTTAAAGGGGCTTTTGTCAAGCAGAAGACACTGGGAAAGCAGACTGAGAAATCCAGACATCATTAGAAAGGGAAGCAAACACTAACCACCATTGGCTTTTAAAGGATTTTTCAGCAGGACAGAATTCCTTTTGAAAACACTTTATGCACTAGCATGAATAAATTTCTGAGGTACTCTAGACAAAGATGAATTTTATTTCATTGTGGCTTTAGCTGTATTACAATGCTCATAAACTATTTTACTTTATGCCAGACATGTGGAAGTAATCAGTGTATGTAAATGATATGTGAAGGTGAGGTTCAGCTTTAGAGTAAGAAGTTGGACTGTCTGTGGCTATAAATTTTAACCACATCACAAAGACCAACTTTCCTTTTAACCGTAACTTAGATGTAAAAATAATCAGTAAAAAATTCATAAAGCTAGTATTGTTTTCTTAGTAAAGATCTATAAATATAACTGTTTTAAAACATACTAGTCAAGGACTATTTTGTTGTTTAATAGCTGTTACTGTAAGGAGTTGAAGTTAGTGATAATTACACCACTCTACCTCTGACAAACCATTTTCACTAAAGCTTGTGCTTCATACTGACAACAATTAATTTTTATTAAAATAAGTGATGATCTACTTTCTTCCTTTATCATTATATAAACTGTTCTCTTGGTAATATATACTCCTGGTGAATATGTGGATCTATGTAAATATATTTAACATTTTAAAAATCATGCATGCAGGCTCTGAAACAAATCCTCTTGAAAATGAAATAGATATAATGAAAGAATAATCATTCCCTTTCCATCAGATGACAACCATGCAACATTTAGTCTCAATATGATGGTGCTTGGTTTCTTTGAAAATGCTTTTTATCAGGCATGGTACATAATGCTAAATATTATAATAGAAAAAATACAAAGTAATCTAACATAGAAGCATAATAACACACACACACACACACACACACACACACACACACACACACACACACACAAACATAACACACACACTCCAAAGAGATATTATAGGAGGAGGAGAAAACAGTAAAATAATGTAGTGGCAAACATTTACATACTAGCTTACTGTCTGTTTTATTTTTCTTCCCTCTTTTTGGTTGTTTAGGTTTGTTGTTGCTGTTCTATTCTGTTTCATTTTTGCCAGATAAGTACTTTGTCCACAAGGCTGTGTCTCCAGGTTTCTTGCTATCTTTTATATAAAGACCCATTATAGCATCATTCTTTGTGCTACAGATTTTCTTATTAGCAAAAAAGAATCAAGAAGTGAAATAGTATTTGCCAGTGTTCGCTAGAAGAAGAAATACATGTGTACATGAGATATATAGGATATTATATATATATACATATATATACACACACATATATATATATACATACACACACACACACACACACACATATATATATATATATATATATATATATATATATATATAATTTTAAAAATTAGAATTAATTCCACAGTGTCTTAGGCAAATTTCAGTTGGGATTTGGAGCTTATTGCCTACAGTGATGGGGAGGAAAGTAGGTGAGAACATGATCATGAAAAAGGTTGTCAGACAGAAAAGTACTGGCTAAATATACAGTATGTAAAGGTTGCAGAAGAGACAATAACATTCAGCTGCTGGGGGGGCGTGGGAGGTGTGCGTGTGTGGGTGTGCATGTGGGTGTGTGGGTGTGCATGCATGCATGCCTGTGTGTGTGTGCCTGCTTGTGTGCGTGTGTGTGTGTGTGTGTGTGTATGTGTGTGTATTTCCAGTTGTTGCTGTTTTCTTCTTTTTCTTCTCACTCCGGCCCCACTCGCTCTGGCCCTGCTCACTCTGATGCACCTCTTATTCTCTTCATATTTCTTTTTAGTGCTCTTGCTTCTTATTAATCTATTTTTGTATCCAGGAAGTTTTTTTTTTAAAAAGATTTAAATCTATCTCTAAATCTAATTCAAAGGAATGAATATTTACTAAGTATGGCTGTACATTACTCATGGTAATAAATAGTGGGCCTTGAGAAACACATGGGATTGATGTCTGATCTCAAGAACCTTGCAACATGGTACTGAAGAAAACATGTCACACGATAATAAAGCAAATTGGCCTGCCACTCAAATACAAAGAACATGTGATTAAGTTCAGAGGTGACAATGAGTTCTTAATTATGCTACGGTGTGCAATTGAGCATAAAGAAAAGGGGTTTAACAGGGAATGAAAATTAACCTGAATGCAAAGCTATCCATTTTGCAGGGTTGAATGCAGAAGGGCTTTCCAGTAGAACCATCCTGTGTGTGTAGGCATGAGGTAATTAATATCTACAGAGCACCTGACAAGCAGAAAATGGATTGTACATTACACGGAGAGGAATAGCAGACTACAAGGTGACCAGTTTAGAAAATCTGGTTGTAGCTCCTTGGAATCTTTGTTCATTTCCCTGAAGAATGCGAGGATTGTTTGTAGTGCTGCGCAGTTATAAACTAGCACATATATGTCAGGCATCTGCTCTGCCTAACTTAGCTTACTCTTCATGAGAAAGATCGTCAGCACTGCAAAACACACTGTATTGGTTAAATGTGGAGAGTGATGTGTCCCAAGCAGATACTATGAGAACTCAGAATACTTAGGTATCACAGATGGAAGGAAGGTCAACAGTGTGTTTATGTGAGATGAATATTTGTGATGGAAACACAGAACATTTGTTAGTTGTGGAAAGGGAAAGATAGGATAAAAAAAAAAAACACTCTAGGAGAAGAAAGTAGCGTAAATAAGATGGTGAGACGGTGACAAAGGGCTCTCGTGACATGTTTAGTATTTTTGTTACTTAGACACGTTGAAAAACTCCAGGCCAGATGGGTTTAGAAACTAACTAGACAACCAGCCTTGGGCATGGGATTTTTCTCATCTGAGCCCATGCATATCACAAAAGATATACTCAATCACTGTTCACTTTTTTAGCATTTAGTTTTCATTGAAAATAACTAAATATGCCAAAAATGTTGTCATAATGCTTATGTTAAACCAGCATATTTTAGTTACAAAGCATAAACTCTGGAACCATCATCTCGTTCAAATCAGTAGAGCGCTGCAGTTGACTAGGAGGGTGCTCCTAATAACTATAGAGAGTTAAACTCAGATCTGAGCATCATTTGCAGCACATGGATATTAATAGGCTACGGTTGGCAGTTAGATATTAAACATAAGTAGAAAAGTGTAAGGGCACTTTGAAATATAAGCAATCAGGTCAAATGATAAAAGTGCAAATGACTTTAGAAGAATAATGAAAAGGTGAACAAAGTATTACTCATGCACCTTGTGAGTTAAGAGCTGAGGATTGAAACAAAAGTGTAAGGAAGATACACAAAGCATTCAAAGTGGTGTGAGCAATGTCGTAAATACAGAAACTATATTTGACTGTTAGATACTTACAATAAATGAATGACACTTTTGGAAGAGGAACAGAATGTATGGTTCTTCAAATAAAATATGCTTTATTAAGTTTTAATACGTCTTAGCATAATCCCATAATTTCATTAAATTTGATTTAAAATTGAGATTGTTTGAAAGAATATGTTGTTTCTTTCATCCAGAAGAGAGAGCTGGCTTTATCTCATGCAATATAATATGAGATACTGAAGCTAAGGAACTAACATAATCACTTCATAAAATTTTCTTAGAGAAAAAAAACAGCATGGATGATTGAGGAACACCAAGCAGAATGATCCCGTGTCAACACTGATTTATTACACTGTCTTCTGATTTATCAGGAATGCCAATGAAGCTGGTTGGTAGGGTCCTATTCCCACTGTCCTCAGATGCCACCATGACTCTAAAGACAGTCACCTGGATACCTGTGCATTCCTTTAACCTCTTTCCTGCACATGGCTCATACCCAAACATTAGCTGTATTTTAATGTGCATCCGTGAATCACACCCTTTTAATGCTTGAAGAAACCTTTTGTTTGGGTGCTTCTAATAATAGAAGACAGTTCTAGAGTCATTTCTAAGAAACTTGGGAGCTCCACTTAGAGTCATATGTTAAGGACCCAAGCTAGGAATTATTAAACAATCGAAGAAAGTTTAGATTGGCAACATTTTCCCAGTTTCTTGTCTGTTTCTTTCACTACTAAAACTGCACACTACTAAAATTGCACACACCAAACTTAGCACATGCTACTTGCTTAAATGATTCCGGATCAGACTCTCAAAAATCACGTCAAAACCATTGGTTTCAGCTCACAAACTAACATTGTTGTAGTGACTTAGAGATGTAAGTGAAGTGCATATATGACAGATTACTTGTTGGACAGAACCTCCTGCAGTGTCTGTAGGAATATTCTAACTTCTTGCACAGGACTCTTAAATTTTAAATTTTATGCTCTTTACTTACACATTTAATATTTACTTTCCTTGGCTATTATGTCTGTGACATTAGAAGTCATTTTTACACCACCAATCTAGAATTCTGATAGACTTTCTGGCAACCAACATCTCCCATGCCATCTTTAATTAATAAACATGCTTATGTATCTTAGATGATAATACATTGCTCTTTCTTTTTTAATAGGTATACATCAAACTCATGGTATGTTTCCCATTAAATGCAGGAAAGAGAGAAATGTCATGCGAGAAATGCCAATGGAAAATAAATTTATACCCCTCTGTTCTTAATTCCAATAATGAATATTCATTTTTTGACTTTGGCTGTTCTTTTTATTTAATTATTTTTTGCTATTCACACTAATTTGGCCTTTATTTAAATTGCACCAGCAATTTACCACATACCACAGGATAACTTCTTAACATGCATTTTGTACCAAGAGTTGTATCAAATGACATATAAGAACTGCGCCCTACATCATGTGTACCATCCAGAAAACAAGATACATACTGTAGTTTGTAAAAGGGAAAACTAAGCTGAAAGAAGACTTTAGAGAACAACACTCTGAGTTTTAGTACAGTGTCACCTGTTTCAGCTTTTGTGTGTTTACCATTTCCTGTGCTAAATACAGGGATAAAGGGACAGTAGTGCTGTGAAGCCAGGAGCCTTGTTAGTGTTGCTGGATCACTGTGACCATAAATAAAAACTACCATAAAACTTCAGAGCATTCCTTCACTGGGCAGACAAAGTTCACATGGAGACTTCTTTCTATGCCTACTTCCATACATTTAGAGACCGTTAGCAGGCTTTTAATAGTACATGCCTCCGATCCAGCATTCATCAGGTTTCTTTAATCAGATTAATGGGTATGACAGCTTACAAGTATGGAAAGGCTGCTCTTAGCTTCCAACCAAAATATTTGTCAGCTACCATTGAGAAATGCAACCTCATTCCTCTGCTTGACTTATTACAACTTTTAACATACACACACATGGACACGGCAGAGACTTTGACCTGTCCAAAAGGAAATTTCTGTTTTGAATCCTAGAATCAGCGCTCCAAGTCTCAAAGACTGCTGATTACTAGGCTTGCCTCTGCATGGCCTCTGCATGTGCATTCCACAAACACAAAAGAAAGCTGACTCAGGCTGATCACTCAATAGGACAGTATAATGTGGTATTAGCTGAACATTTGTTCTAGGTCTCCTTTACTTGGTGTGGTAGATATTCCCTACTGCTGATGTACGCTGTGGTTTGAAGTAAAACCTGAAAACAATTGTCTTTAAGCCGGGGAGATGAAAACATAGCTCCTGTGTTTCCACTGCTATAAACGATGATGATGATTTGAAAATATCAACATTTACCACTTTGTGATCACTTTATGGTCAGAAATACTGCCTGTATTTTCCTGTGAACACCATGTAATAGACACAACACATCTGTGGAGAAACTATTGTTTCCATGCAGAAACAAGTGTCCACAGTGGGAAAAAAGAGTGGCGGAAAGAAAGAACTTTATTTTCTACTGGACTCTACTATCCATTCTTTAAATCATAGCTCTGTTTAAAAAAGTATTTCAGAGAATAAAACAACTGTTCAAAGGCTGCAAGACTGTGGTTATACAGAGTTATTAGGGTAGAAAAATGACCTTTAGCAAGCTGGACAGTCTTATCTTTGAAGTCTTAAAAATTAAGTTGGAGATGCCAAATATTTCAGGAAATATTGTACTTCAAAAAAGTTATATAAAGATTGTTTTATTTTCTTAAAATAAAATGTAGATTGCTAAATCAATATCATTATAAAAATGAAAACTCCTATAGAATAGGGACTATAGAGCTGGAGAGATGGCTCACTAGTTAAGAGCACTGTCTGCTCTTCCAGAAGACACATATTGTACTTCAAAAAAGTTATATAAAGATTGTTTTATTTTCTTAAAATAAAATGTAGATTGCTAACTCAATATCATTATAAAAATGAAAACTCCTATAGAATAGGGACTATAGAGCTGGAGAGATGGCTCACTAGTTAAGAGCACTGTCTGCTCTTCCAGAAGACACAGGCTCGATTCCAAGATGCCACATGAGAGCTAACGATTGTCTGAATGTCCCAGAAGATCTTACACCTTCAAGTTTCCACAGGCATTAGATGCATGTGGTACACAGATATATATATGAAAACAAAACGCAGACTCAAAAATGAAATTTAAAACAGAATATGAACTATAGTAAACTATATTAAAATATCTAAGAAGACCAATTCTATTCTAGAAATTTATTTACTATTATGACTTAGAAAATTGTATGGATTCCTATAAAATTGTTCTAGAGGAAGTTTGTAATATTTTTAAAGAATACATAGTAAATTACATACCATTACTTATTTATATTTATGGAAACAAAGAATTCTCTATATAGGAACTTTTACAAAGACAAATAATTCTAGCCTCCTTTCTGATGTTTATTTTGTTTTAAAATTTTTTAATCATTCTTATAGACTTCAAGTTTTATTAAAAACTCAGTAGAAAGATGTATATCATGGCTGATTTTTAAAAACCAACAACAAAAAAAGATATTCCAATCAATTTACTCAGGGCAGGTAAGTTCTTTCCCAGCCTTTTCCCCCAGAATTGCTGGCAAGTGGACCACATTCATGGAAATGCTTTGATGCTGGTCATATATTTCTTCTGAGTTTAGTTCTCTCATCTGAAATTCTACATAAGTTTAATATTGACCAGATGAGCAATTGTAGCCTACAATTGTAAACCTCAAAAGACTCGCACTTAACGCTAATGGACCTAGAATATTAGCAGACTGCATTTGACCACAGAATTTCAGGACCTCGGGACTTACTTGTCTCTTTGAGTTTTAAAGCTACAGTTCTTTGTAGCTTGGGAGTCCCTTTCTGGATTGGGTGTACCAATCTTAGTTCTTGTGGGCTTGGGTTCTTTGGGCCCTTCCCAGACTCACTCTCTCATCCTCTCCTCTTCAGATTAAGTCATAGAAGTTTTAATTTTCTCATTACTGTGACAAAACACTTAACAAAACATCATATGGAAGAAAGTTTTTGTGTTGACTCATGGTTGGACTTCAGAAAGGTATGACAGTAGACAAGGGATGTGCCAGTCACAGTGTGCCTGCAATCAAGAAACAGAGCAAGGTGGGAGCTAGCGTGTGGCTTGATTTCTCTTTCCTTTTATTCGTATTCTGGTTTCTGGTGCTCAGTATGATGATGACCACATTCATGGCTGTCTTTGCTTCTTAAACATCTGTGAAATGAGCCTTGCTGACTTGCCCAGAGGTGGGCCTTTGAGAGGATTCTAAATGCGGTCAAGCCGACCTGAAAATTAGCTACCACAAACCAGGCATCTACCAAACACAGCAGAACAATGGGTCATACAGTTTTGCTGGGGCTCTGACTATGCTCGAACTCAACTCCATAGACCAGGCTGGCCTCGAGCTCCGAGATGTGCCTGCCTCTGCCTCCCACGCACAATCATTCTCTGTGCTTGTTTGTTTTTGTGTTATGACATATATATATGTCTTACATCTTTTTTACCAAAAAAACAGCAGACATTTTTTGTTTTCAATACTGGGTATTAAAGATGGTGCCTCACACATGGTACACAAGCTTATTATATGCCTAGCTCCAAACAATAATCTTTTAAAAATAATGTAAATAATGTATACTAACTTGTGGAATTACACACACCTCCATTTTCTTAAGATTAGAATTATACTTAAACAAATTACATAAAAAAATAAACTAACCAGAGAGAAACTCAAAGTACACCCAAGAAAAGAAATATTAAACATTTTTAAAGTCAACATAGTCATTTCTTCCCACTGCATATATCCTCTTAATATATGGCCAGAAAGTACAAAGAGAAATAAAAAATTATTCTTCCCATTATGCATAGAGTCAAAGCAGAATTTATAATTTAGTCATTGAGGTGATTAATTTTTCCCCAACACTCTTCTAACAGATAACCAAGAAAAATAAAAACAAAAAAAATCTCAAGTTGAGACTTGTACCTCCCCTAGAAAAGACATTTCATGTTTCTTTTGGTACTTGCCAAAGCAAACCACAACAATAGATTAAGCCAGAAGTTGCCAATTCCAGGCTATGGAGTAAATCCAGGCTGCTGGGTGTTTTCAGTCAGGTTGAAAGCTCAGAGCAGTTTTACTTATTTGAATGATTAAAAGCAAAACCAAAAGAATCGTATTGTATAATATAATCATTATATTTTTAACTCCATCCTCAATTCCATGTATATAATAGTAAATTTGAAGATACAACATTCACAGAAATATGATATTTTGCCTACACACACACACACACACACACACACACACACACACACACACACACACACCTTTCAGGATTGTCTCTCAGTTTGCAATGCCAACCTGTCTTTTGAAAGTTTGAAGAGAAGCAGACGTAAGTGTTACTAGGACATGACTGAACTGTCATGTTTTTATTTAATGAATAAAAGGTCAATATGAAAATCCAATGATTAACAATCCAAAGGATATATTTTAAAATGAATGCTAATTAAATCACAAAGCATAAACAAATTCTGATTTACAAGTTTTAAAAACAGTGTCATAGGCATGAAAAGGCATAATGGACTCTTAGTTTTCGTCAGTTAATATCTATTACTTAAATTACATTTTTAATGTTATCCTAGATTATGAATTTTTGGTAGTTTGAAAAGTAAGGTTTTTACCTAGTAGTTTTTGCTTACTTAAAGGTAAAACTTCTATCATTTTTGGTTAACAATAAGTAATGAGTTCATATTTTCAGAACATACGTGTGGGATGTGTGTGTGTGTATGTGTGTGTGTGTGTGTGTATGTGTGTGTGTGTGACTATTTTGACAGGGTGCTGGGTATCGTGGTATCTAGATGTTCTCACAGTGCTTGGGAGGTGGAAGCAGCTAGATCTGTAGTTCAAAGCCAGACTTTTGTAGATGATAAATTTGAAACCATCTGGGGTTACATGAGATCATATGTCAATCAGTCAGGAAGTGAATAAATAAACAAATTCCTTACTGTTGAATACTAAAATGGTGAATGAGAATGTATGAAGTCCTCTCTATTCCCTAACCCAAACAAAAATATAATATATCATTTATTTGAACCAACTGCAGGAAGTAAGCATTTGCTTCCACATGATATCACATTTTAACACTGCTTCGTCATAATTTGAAATCCAATTCTACTTTCTTTTTTTGCTGAAAACATTCTGGTGCTTCACAAGCAAGCAGTGTGTTGATTTTGTACTCTAAATTAGATAGCTATTCAGGCACTTGGGGCTCCATTCTTTATAATTCAGTGTGATAGTGTATCCCATCGCCAGCAGCTCAATTTCTGTCTTTCACCATCTGTTCTTTCTTTCTTTTTCTCTGCCAAAAATCGATAGAACTCAATGAGCAAAGCGAGCTGTTCCATAACCCAACCATATTGAGATGATTTTGTTCACAATACATTGACCTAGTTCTTACACTGGTCCAGTTTAATTAAGTAAGCTCTCTGTTTTACAAAGATGCACATTTACCGAACTGTAAACATTAAAAGAGTGTCGTAAAAGCAGCCAAAATGTTATTGTTTCAACAGTCATGATTTTAAGATGGCAACACTTGGCAGACATAAAGCCACACACTGTCTGCTTCCAGATTGGAAATCTCTGTATGTAGCAGTAGCTTTTCATGAAGATCACTAGTACACATTTGAGGAGATCCAATAATCAAGGATGGAAATTCATGGAAAGTCTAAAAAATCATTTCAGATATTTTAATATAGAGATATAAGTAATTATATGAAAACAAATTAAAGGAATTATGGAAAATATTCTACAATATTCCATTTGAGAACTCGATATAATTTTTATACATCTATCAAATGTATCTTGCATGATCGTTACCAGTATTATCTCAGGAAATGGCAGACAAAAATTATACAGCGGTCTCTTTTAAATAACTCCAGAGGTCCCAGTGTTTTTATGCAGCTTTACCACCACGCAGAAGCACCACAGTGAAAGCGAATCTCTGTTCTAAGGTCGCTCCCATGAAGCAGCAGCATCTTGACAAACTGTATTTGCGAGTAAGTCTCCTTCTGTGTCTCTACGAATCAAGAAAATCACCTTGCTTTTTAAATGAAATGTTGAGGAATCTGTAAGTAGAAAGATAGGTAAAATGTAGACTAGTACGAGTAAAAATGCCTTATAACAGAGAATGAATTGGTGTTGATCATGTCCATCTTTTTTCTTAGTCATACCAAGGCTTTGCCAACAGGGCTCTCTTCTCTTGAAGGCCCATTCAGTGTGCTGAAGCTGAAAACTGAAATGGTGTTGTGCTTGCTGAAACTTGTGTTTGCTGGCTCTTCCTTTTTGTTATTCTTTTAAGTTTTAGTTTTCTTGTTGGAATTTACACTTCTTGAGGGTATGTCAGTACAAAGGTAGATGGAAAGGCAACTATTGATCTTTGCTAAGTACCAATAGAGGTGCTGAGAATATCAATCACCACAAAAGGGTTTAGGGTTCTATAAAGAAATTGTTATCAGATATTGTCATTTGCATAAATAGTGACATATTTCTTGATCTCACCTTTATTGTGCACATGGATGCATTTAATGCTATCATTCTTTCTTTCTTTCTTTCTTTTTTTTTTTGGTTTTTCGAGACAGGGTTTCTCTGTATAGCCCAGGCTGCGTGAAACTCACTCTGTAGACCAGGCTGGCCTCGAAGTCAGAAATCCACCTGCCTCTGCCTCCCAAGTGCTGGGATGAAAGGCATGCGCCACCACTGCCCGGCCTGCTATCATTCTTTCTAATTGCATTATTCAAACTTAATTTCAAAGAAACTGTCTTTGTTTTATTATTAAATGTATATAGCCCATACAGGGAGTTACCAACAGAGAACACACACACACACACACACACACACACACACACACACACACACGTACACACACACACACGTACACACACAAGCACACACACAGAGAGTTTTTGTTTTTGTTTTGCTCTGTTTTTATTTGTGGGGCAGAGTGTGATGCTCTGAATAAGAATAGTCCCCATTGGTCATGTTTGAATACTTGGTTCCCAGTTGACAGAATTATTAGGAAAAATTAGGAAGTGAGTCGTATTGGAGGAAGTGTGTCCCTGGGGGTAGGCTTTGAGATTTTCCACTTCAAGTTCGTTCTCTCTGCCTCCTACTGGTTAATCAGCATCTGATATCTCAGCTACTGCTCCAGTGACATACCGGCCTGCCTGCTCCCAGTCCTGATAGTCAGGGACTCTGAAACAAAGTTTCAAATGAAGTGTTTTCCTTTTAAAAGGTGTTTGGTAACAGTGCTGCAGCATAGCAATAAACAAGTGACTAGCACATAGAGTTTCTATGTATTTATAACTAGCTGGAGAATAGACCCACAGGCCAAGCTGTCTCTGAATTTATCATGACCTCTCCGGCTTTATCAGCTATGTACTGGAATTGTAGATATGTGCCACTATTTTTACTGGGGACATCAAAATTTGATATTCCCTTTTGGTTTCTTAGTCTTGTTAGTAAAAATATCTTCAAGTGGGTTTGGAAAGAAGGACAAGAACTTGAATTTAAAGGAATTTGAGAAGAAAATCAATAGGTGGTGGTAAGGAATAAGGGTAAGACATCATTAAGAGATAAAGAGGAGATAGAAGCGATAAAAGAGATAAAGCCATACCTTTTGAGTTAAGTTTCAAAAAAGCAGGCATATTCAGTGTTAGAAGTCATCAGGCAACTAAGTACCGATATCTTAAAATGATAGAAGGGAGAGTAAAAGTTATACATTTTCAGTCAAAACAAAACAAAAAAAAAAAAAGAAAAGAAAAAGAAAAAAGAAAAGAAAAGAAAAAGAAAAAGAAAAGAAAAAGAAAAACAAAAGGCAAGCTTAGCAGGGCTGAGGGCAGGGAACTGTAAGCCTCTGTGCTGGGAGGGGCTCTTGGGAAGTATAAGTCTATTATCTCATTAGGGGCCGTTATTCCTCCCAAAGCCTTGGCAAGTCTTTGAATCGGTTTTCCTCTGGAGTAGTCTCCCATCTAGATGACTGGCAGACTCTGATGAATTAACCCTTAAGGGGAAAAGCAATAGTATGTAATTGTCTAATCATAGGGGCATCCAACTCTCATCTCTCTTTCCAGGGCCAGATGTAGAACTCAAATCAGAAAGAAGTCACTTTTCCTTAATGTGCCTCAACAAAGCTTTGATAAATCCACCTGTGTTTCCAATATTTTAAATACGAAGGAAGAAAAGTCATAACGATTCCAGTTCTAGTATTCTAGTATTAGTATTACCAAGGTAGCACAAAGTGTGTGTGTGCATGAATGTGTGTGATTCCATAGAATCAGAAGGGAATGGGCTATGGTCAAGATGAGAACTATGTACTCATGACGTCCCTGGTGTAAAACAAGCTGATGGATTTCCATATCTGGACTGCTCTCATCCTGTCTCTCCTTTGAGAAGGTACCCCTAACAGTCATTGGGAAATTGGAGTGATGGTTGATCTTTCTGCTTGCTGTTAAGTGGGATATCAGGTATGGGAGTTGGAATACATTCCCAGTGTATTTACTTAACAGAACTTACAATGTGTTGGTATTTTAACAGTACAATGTCCAGCTGGGAGACCTGAAATTAGAGCCCTGGGCTCAGAGTAAATGATTCCATCTTTCCAAGAACAAACATTCTGATTGAAATTGAGGTACAGCTCCAATGGGTGGGGCAGGAAAAGTCTTAAAATACCTATAAAAGCCAAAAGCATTCACAAAGCAGTCCTGAGATTAAGAAATGCTGCAGAGAAGCATAGTTATACTAAACTCAAATTATACTGCAGAGCCATAGTAAAAAAAGGAGAGCACCATGCTGGATTTTCTTAATTAACTTTTTGGCAATTTTATACATATATTTAATGTGCTTTGGTCATTTTACCCATTACATTTTCTTTGCCCTTTCCTTTAAACACTGATGCTCTTCCCAATTTTACATTCTTATTGCCCTGTATTTTGTTTAATTTTTTTAAAATCTGGGTTTGATTAGGGTTACTTGTGTGAGCTGGGTTGAAAGGAAGGATTTTCGTGAGTATGGAGGGTCCATCAGTGGCTACACTGCTGAGGACAACTTTCCATGCTTGCATAGCTGTGAAGTGCAGTAACTCTTCCAGGATGCTGCAAGGCTTCAGCAGCTTCTTCCCCATCCAGGTCTAATTGTTCATGGGCTCAGTCCTATGCAGACAAATACAAATGCTATGAATTCACGATACCAAAGGCAATATCTTGTCTAGAAAACAGCTAGACATCAGACCTTCCCATCTTCTGTCTCACTAGGAGGTGGTGTTTTACAGCCCTTTCCCTGAACTTTGGTTCTTACATTATTTCTTCTTCCTCTTCCTCAGTGTTTCCTGAACTTTCAAAGGGATGATTGAAAGTTCATTGATATTGATATCTCCATTAGTCTAAGCAGGCAACAATCCCCTATTCTAAGTGGTTTGACCAGTTATGGTGACAACTGCTCACTGTAAAATGAAGCGTCGTTGATGAAGGCTGAGAGCAACACTCATCTATGGACATAATATACCTATTTATAAATAAGTTTTGTGGGCAAAACATACCCATTCAGTGAAACACAAAAACTGGTTCTACATCTAGAGCCTATGACTTCTCAGTCAAAGCCATTGTGCAGATTTATAGTACCAGGAATGAATCTCTTCCGTGGAGCAGGTATCATGTCCTATCATGAACTAGTTGGATCTTTGCAATAGTCATACAAGTATTGCAGTACAAGACTTATCTTGCCTGCCAGGTCATTATTATTGCTTGCTGGGTTCTCAACAACATGAGACTCTTAATGTTCACCCCACACTGCAAGTAGCAATCTATATAGTACCCTCAGCACTTAGAAAGCTAGCCAGTAGGCAGGAGGCTTCCTCTCCAGCTGCAGTTTTATTTTTATCTTTGTCTGAAAAACAAAGAAAAGGGTATTGTCAGCAATAGGGTCTTAACCTCTGGGCAACCAAGAGAAGTGAAGTGAGGTTATATTGTTTACTGGTCTTCAGGGCTACCTGACCAAAACTTCATAGGTGTTATCTCACTTCTGGCACTGGGTTCTCATTTAATAATTTATAGCTTCTGGCATAAGGATTATCCCCTCTTACATTGTTCCTCTATTAATGCTTTTTTCTTTAAGTTACTTTTTAAAAATAGTTTACAAAATAATAGGTTTTCTTATGGTTTTTTCATAGTCCTTCATTTGGGTTAACCCTTCCATGGCCACTTCCTCTCCCCCATGTCTGTCCTAGTCCTCACACTTTTCTACAGCCAGTATTTTCTTTCTTAATTTTCACATAGCATGAGTGCCTATTCTTTTTCTCTTCTGTTATCCTGCTTCCTCATACCTATGGCCTTCACAAACACGCACTCCTAAGTAAACACACATATTTAAAAATTCAGAGATTGTATACCTAAATGAAGGAGCAATGTACAGCCTTAGTTTCTTAATATATTCCAGTTCAATATGTTTTCCTCAAATCTCCACATTTCTTCTTTCTTATTCCAGTATATATGTACTGCATTTCAGTAAATAGCCATGAAATGATATGAAACTAGTGTGTTCAGTTTTCTAATTAATACAAACAGAATAGAAATTAATATGGATATGCAGGTATCTACATGATAGGATATATGGTTGTATGGATATAAACTCAGAAGCGTTATATCTGGTTCATATCTGGTTCATCTATTTGGATGGTTTTTTTGTTTGTTTGCTTGTTTGCTTATTTTCAGAACCTTACTCTATAAAATCTGTCACAAGTTAACACTCTCAGCTACACTGAATAAGTCTTTGTCCCCAAATCCTCACCAGCATTAACTGATAGTTGTTGGGGATTTTTGGTTTTTTGGTTTGGTTTGGTTTGGTTTTGGTTTTTTGGTTTTTTTTAAGAATAGCCATTTTTGTTTAGTGACATGGAGTCTCAAAGTAGGTTCTATTTTTATTTTCCTGGTGGCTAAGGATATTGAACACTTTTAAAACTATTTGTGTGCCATTTGCTTGTTTGTTTGTTTTGAGAATTTCTCTTCTGTTGCGTAGCCTACTTTTTAATTTTGGTTGCATTTTTGTATTTATTTTATTTGAGTTTGCAAGTTCTAGATAGTCCTCTTTTTACATAGATATAGCTAGCAAAGAATGGCCTAGAGATTTTGGTTAAAGCTATTTCATATATGATGTCATTTAATCTAGATGCTTCTCCATTCTTGCTGGGATACCTTGTCAAATGGTGAGAGTTAGTCACCTTCATATTTCTCTATTAGCGTGCTAAGGTTAACCTATGTCCTACTCTCCAGTTGTGTCTATTCTATTAAACTGAGTACACTTGTGTTGAGTGTCTATATGTTTAGAATGTCTTCTTGCTGAATTTATCCCTTAGACAGAATGATGTGACACTTTCACCTCCTTGATTTGAAGGCTGTTAGGTGGCTGGCAGACTCTGACTTTGTGAGAGACCCACATAGGCAGGCAGGTTGAGAAGGTTCAGTTGCCAGATTCAGTATGAAATTTCTGATAGATTATTTAAAAGTTCTGCAATAATACATAATATTGATATTAACAGGGAATAAATTAGATTACCCTGAAATTTTCTCATGATCGTCATGTGACATTATCATATTGAAGTTTAAAGACACTTGAATAAAGTTATATATGAAAGGTAAATAAGAAACAACATTAAGCCATTATTTTATAATGAATATAATGTTAATGATTCAAATTTAAATAGTAACTGAAATGGAAGATATATATATATAAATAAATTTATATCACTTCATAAATTAGGTGTTTAATAGAAGGCATTTTACATAAGTATTTGATGATGCAGTTGGGATATACCTTCTAGCACAGGATATATACATATATATATATATATGATATCTGTATAGAATTAAAATATTGTTGTATTAATATATAAAATGACATTATAGAATCTTTACTATTTTAATATAAAATTTGGTAAAATATAAATATCAATATGTTAGAGGCTTAAAAGCAGAATATGGATTTCTAGTGTGTTTGGGAGCTGAAAACAGAAGTAAGGATTTGTAAATACACCATAAACTCTGTAGAAAGATACAGAATCCACCCATTGGCTTAGTTTGATTCTTTTAAAAACTTCACAATTGAAGCTTAGAGCAACCCAGGTGAAGGGTCATTTTGTACTGATATCTCTTTGTTCATTTTTAATTGTCCATTTGCGGATGAAATGTTTTCTAATTAAGTAAACACTTATGCATTAAGTATCTTCATTAAACTGATGGCACTTTTACCTATTTTTAGGTAAAGACTAACTTACTAAGTTTCTTCATACAGTCTATGGGAATGCAGGCAGTAGATGTGACCAAAGCTGACAGCTGAGCCATGTTACTGATTTCATCTGTCCCCACCGTAGTCATTCATTGTTGACCCACCGTAGTCATTCATTGTTGACCCACCGTAGTCATTCATTGTTGACCCACCGTAGTCATTCACTGTTGATTGCTCTACGACGTGTGTCTATATCTCATTCACTCATTTCCAGAATCAATTCACTTACAAATGCATTTCAAAATTATTTCAAGGAAGTCTCAATAATTATCGTTCTGTTTACTTCCTTGTATTTGAATATGGATAACAGATTAACTTTCATTGTATTCTTTTGGAATGTCGTTAAGTTTGATTTTAAAACTTAGGGCGCTAAGAATTTTCTGTTGCCCACACATCCTAGAAAAATCTACATTATATGAATATCTGTCTATTTTTTAATACCACTTACAAATTCTTCAGTTTTTTCTTCTTGCTTAATGCTTGCCATATCCTTTATTGTCAGGAGTCATTCTTTAAACCATCTTTCTATATATCTGTTCTTTTAACAGCTTCAACTCTGTGTTAAAGGTACAAAGACTCTCAAAGATGATTGACTCTTTCTAGTTTGAACTTGGTACAAAATGTTTCTATAGAAAAGGTATGTGCTCGTGACCTCACCAAAGGCATACAGAATATAGACCTGGCTCAGCCACTGACATTATTCATTAAACTTTGTTTTGTGGAATGAAGCATGGCAGTGAACTACCACTCTTATTGTTCAGAGGGAATCTATGAGTGTTTTATGTTTGCAAATAATAATGACTCCGACCACTAATTGTTACATGAACCCATCAACCACAAGTACTGTAGGCAGGTTAGGAGCCATATATGCTTTTTTGGAAGCTCACTCATGATAGCGGTACTACTCTTTCTTATTCCATATTAATGATTTCTCTTCATTTTCTGGATAAATACTATACTGTATACTATATCTTATAAGAGTCTATACAGCTTCTTCTAGATCTACTCATTTATTGTTAATGATTTTGACCTCTTGTAGATAACTATGGCAGCGAAATTCAGTGAATCAGAATTTCTTTTGCAAAAATATTTATTCAGTAACTATTTTGCAACAAGCACCGTCCATGGCATTGGGAGAATAGTGTCTAAGCATCTTAGATTTCTTACTCTTCCCTTTTTATCTTCACATTTCATACCATCATTTATCTCAGGCCTACTATAAATATAGGCTGGTCTGGAAGTCTGAAAGATCTTAATGAAAGGTGCCTTGATATAGCCTACAATGTCAAGGGAAAACTCAAATAATTATTTGCCACTCTAGAATAGCAAAGCATTTTCCTATTTTAACTACAGAACAAAACTTTCTTGTTATTGTTGTTTTGTTTTGCTATGTTTACTTGCTCATATTGGTCCCCGTTATGATATGGTTACATAATCTAATTAGTTCGATTTAACTGTGCCTATATTGTACATTTCTATTTTGTTTAGTATGTAAAAATAGTGTATTATATCATCTTGTCAAGGAAGACAAAAAAGGTGCTTCTAGATGGTATGCTCTGTTTGGCACCAGCATAATGTAAAAAGAAAGCATTAGGGGACATTACACATTAATATTTTTTGGTAGCTTATCTCTATGAACATTGGTTAAAATGTAGTAAAATGAATAATAATAATAATTGCCTTGACTATAGAATGAAGGATGTTTTTCAGATTAAGAGCCACATGCTGTTTTTTGCTTCTGGTCTATATGCCATATGGGATAATAAAGAAGAGCATTCTAAAGCCATATTGTTCAAATACTGGTCACAAGATAGTTATTTTCTACTTACAAGTTACACATTGTATAATTTTTCTCACTGTGGTTTGACTAACAATATCCACCTCATTGGGTTATCACTATGAATAATGCGCTAATGAGGAAGACCATACACATACTTGGTGTATAAATTAGTGGTTTATGGTGGTAAAGAGACACCATAACCATGGTAACTCTTATAAAAGAAAACATTTGATTGGGGATGACTAACAGTTTCAGAGTGTCTTAGTCAGGGTTTCTATTCCTGCACAAACATCATGACCAAAAAGCAAGTTGGGGAGGATTCACCTTACTCTTCCATGTTGCTGTTCATCACTAAAGGAAGTCAGGTCAGGAAGCAGGAGCTGATGCAGAGGTCATGGAGGGATGTTTCTTACTGGCTTGCTTCCTCCTCCAGGCTTGCTCAGCCTACTTTCTTATAGAACCCAAGACTACCAGCCCACAGATGGTACCACCCACAAGGGGCCCTCTGCCCTTGATCACTAATTGAGAAAATGCCTTATACCTGGTTCTCATAGAGGCATTTTCTCAACTGAAGCTCGTTTCTCTGTGATAACTCCAGCTTGTGTCAAGTTGACACACAAAACTAGCCAGTACACAGAGGTTTTGTCCATTATCATCATGGTGAATAACATGGCAGAGTGCAGGCAGGCATAGTACTGGAAAAGGAGCTGATAGTTCTACATCTTGGTCTGAATGCAGCAGCTGGCAATTATGCTGCTTGCTGTGGATGTAATATGACCCCTTGTTCAGTTACATCTGCACCAGCTTTCTGTTTTCAGTGGTTTCCTTAGTTTTAATTGATTTCAGTGGGTCTAAGATTGGCTGTCCTAGAACTTGCTCTGTGACCCAGCTGACCTTGAACTCAGAGATCCTCATGTCTCTGTCTCCTGAGTGCTGAATTAAAGGCCCTGACCACCAAGCCTGAACCTAAACTTCTTTAAATTCTTTTCACAAAATGCTTAGATAGGTGATATCTAGCCCTGAGGTCACCACTCCCTTTATTCCACTTCCTGCTGCTTCTTTTCACCTTGAACCGTTCATTTTATATTGTTCCTTGCTCAGCTTTCTCTTTTTCATCAAAACACTCTTCATAAGAGTGAATATTAGCAACTACACAACAGAGTCTATATTAGGCTGCTTTTGTTACTTACTCTGCTGACACGACCAATCTAAAACTGTTCACTTTAGCCTCAGGCAAACATTTTGGACAAGAGTAAAGAGCAGAGATATTCTTAGCCAAAAAAAAAAAAAAAAAAAAAAAATCACAAGAACAATTTCCAAACCACATACTAAAATTCTTCTCCTCTGAAATCTCTTGAGGGAGGACCCCACAGTTCAAATTACTCTCAGTACCACTATATTCCATGTTACTATGAGTATGGCCCAATAAGCTGTACTTAAAGCACTCTAATGTTCTAAACCAAAGTCTGAAAATCCATATTGTTCCAAACAAACACATGGTCAGGCTAATCACAGCAAGACCCCAGTCCCTGGTACCAATTTCTGTCGAAGTTAGGTTTTATTTCTGTGAAGAGACACCATGAATACAATAAATCTTATAAAGGAAAGAGTTGGGAGTACTTACAGTTTCAGACATGTGGTCCATTATTGCCACGGTTGGAAACTCGGCAGAGTTCAAGCAGTCATGGTACCGGAGAAGGAGCTCAGAGTTCTTCTACATCTTGATCAAAAGGCAGCAAAAGGAGATTGTGTACCACCCTGGGCATAGCTTGAGCATAGGAGACCTTAAAACCTACCACCCACAGACACACATTTCTCCCAACAAAGCCACACCTACTCCAACAAGGCTACACCTACTCCAACAAGGCCACACTTCCTAATAGTGCCACTTTGTATTGTCCAAGCATGCAAACATATGAGCCTATGGGGCTATACATATTCAAACCACCACATTTGGCTATAATTATTTAAAAGCAGTTGTAGTTGTTATAACTATATACAATACCTAGGAGATGCTAGAAAAATTTTCTATCTGAAAACCTACATTTATTAGTAAATTAACATATAATCATAATTAAAAAGAATTCATTCTATTCTTCAGATATTGATTAGATAGGGGTCTTAATTTAAAAGACTTCTTCCAAATACTTTTTCAGCCTTAGTAGTAAATTATTTTATTTCCTGAGACATATCACTGACTAAATGTCTTTATAATACTAATTTTTCTAGCTCGATTTCATTTATTAAGATGGCATAAAAGTTATTACTTGAATAGTACTGTTTTGTCCATTGTCGGGTTTAATAAAGTATTTGAGTTCAAACTATTTCCATTCATGTTTGGTACCATAACGTCCAAATTTTGAAGTTGAGTTTGGAGCCAGTGAAATTCATACGTTTTTTTTCCTGTCCTTGAAAATTATGTTAGTTTACATATAATCTCTCATATAACATAAAGACAACTGACTTTCTTCATTTTGCTTCTGGGAAAGTATTTGTCCCCAGCATTTGCACACTGTGTTCATTGTTTATGTGTATTTTAAAAGGGGTGTACATACCAAGGTATTTAACCCTTATCTGAACACACCAATCACATGTCCTTCCAGAAGCTTGGGTGTCACATCTGACCCTGTATATAAACATGCACAGGTCATTTGAAATCACACAAATATAAGCTTATGGATGAAATGAAGGAAATGCAGTAATGCTAAAAGTTAAAGGCAGCAACTTTTGAGGATTTTGAAAGTTATATTAACCATCAGCATCCTTACCTGCTAATCTACAAATAAAGCTTTAGTGGTCTTTATCTTGCTAATAATCTACAATTGAGATTCTAAGGAACTCATCAGCAATTACATTACTCACCTGTGTTTCCTTTACTTTGGTGTATAACTTCTCATGTAAGACCCTCATCTGTGCAACAATTCTTTTTCTAGGTATAGAGCATACCAGTTGTTATCTTTAATATTCAGTAACAAATCTAATCCAGGACCACGAACTACCTGCCATGTGCTGCTGTTACTGGGCTGTTTCTCTCCACAGTGTTTGTGTATGAGACCTGTGAATCCACAGAGCTGCATTAAGGCAGCAGATACTGACACCTTTGTCAAAACGAACCAGGGAGTCCTCACTCTGAATCCTGAGATGCCCAAGCTCTGTCGCTATTGGTGGACAATTCAAAATAGTATTTTCCTTCACATCTATAGTATGCCATAGAGCCATTAAGCTTAACATCTAAGTTTAGGAATGTGGCTTAAGGAAAGCAAACCTCTCAATTTGTCCTTGAGTATTTATTTTTCTAAAAAAGAAAAAAAAAGTCAGAACAGAAAATCATCTGGATCTGTGCCAATGTACAGCCAGTAACCCATCCAATTGCACTTTTTTTTTTTTTTTTAACTAAAGAAAAAAATCGAGGGGAAAAATGGAACCACAGGTTAATATTCTTAACACTGTCTCTTCATTCTGAGTACTAAGAAGTTTCTCTCTCTTCCTAGGCTTGAAAGCAAATAAGTGATTCCCAGCTCTAATTCTTAAAATTCAGCCAAATATGGATTCCAGGCTCGGCTCCAGCTGGCCACCCCAGTTCATTCCCTTCCCCCACATCCTCCTTGTCTCTGCAGTTGCATAATCTTTCTGTCCCATGCATAGGGAACAGCTTTGCTAGCCATACACAGGTAGCAATCACATCTCATTGTTTCTAGGGATTCTTTTCTCTTAGTGAAAAGCAGAAAGAATCAATTTTCATTTGGAACAATTTCCGATTATTCAAAAACTGCCACATACTATTCTAAAAGTAATCTATCAAAATATATGTGAATAGTGTTAAAGAATTAGTACCGGGAGCTGTGCATTCTTACGCCATCCATTCAACTCAGATTGTAAACATTTGGTTTTCAGTATATTGAATAAGATTCTACATTGAGGGCCAAGTATTAAGCATGCTAAGCTCGTGAGTGGGAAATAAGTTTGACTAAGTTTGGCAGTGGATCCAATTCTTTTCTGATTTATTGTTGCCTCTTTTATAAGTTTATATCATTGTGCTATAAAACAATACATTAATAAACTAAATAAGTTTAAATTTTGTTTCTAGAATATGTCAAACAATGATGTATTTATATTTTGTTTCTTAATGATTGGTTTTGTTTTATGTTTCATATATCCTTTGGTTTTGAACTTTAGCAAAATCTATATGAAAAATTATTTTATGTGTGAGTGAACATGTCTATCCTGTATTAGTTCCACAATATAATCTAGCATTTCTAATAATTTCCAAAGCCCAGTAAAATGCACACTACACAAAACCAGCATTTCACACATCACTTGCAGCCACACATTTCATTGGCTTGCAAGCTGCCTTTTGTTTTAGCAGAATGGAAACTTAGTATTGGTTTTCATGTGTATAGGAGTCAGGAATTCTTGATGTCCCATGGTGTTGCTTGTGAGAATTTTTTAAGTGTAGACTGTGTTCATGGTTTTAAGATTGCATTTGCACATTTTAATTACTACAGTGAATTTAAAAATGCTCCCATTAAAAAGGATTCATTACTTCCACTTGTTTCAAAGGACAACCCTTTGTCCTAACTGGTCTGTTAGAACAACCAGAAAGATAAATTGCAACAGAGAAATTTGAAGGGGCTTTCTGTCCAAGGGGCCTTGACACAGGATACCTGAAATCTAAGCCTTATTCTTCATATCTCTGATAATCATTCTTGCATTCAGAAAAATTGAATCATCATCATCTACTCCATTAAATTACTAAAATGATCATGTAAGAAATGGAAATGAAACACAAGATATAATGTAGAACTAAAGAAAAAATATTATTTGTTGGGAAGTTGTCTATAGACAAACATATAAGTACAACAAATAAAATTTTGGCTGTGGTAATAAAGGTGGAATCCTTTTAGTCATATATATTTATCCTAGATTTATGGTACCTCAGGATCTATTTGTAATCATTGTGGCTTTTTACTTCATTAGTTGTGAAAAATCAGTTTTCTGTTGTGGAGCTCCTTCATACTGGTTTGAGATCATTCTCCCTGCCTCCTCAAATTTCTACAGCAAAATAGCCAAATTATGAAACTCACTGTATTGAACCATTAAGACAGAATTGTTCTCACCCAGTTACCATATGCGCCATTACTTAAAGCTAATGGCAACATTGTGTCTTTATAGTCTTCAAGTTATCAGAGTATTAATGCTTAGACTGTATCAAGAGCTAAAAGACAGCTATTTTTTGACAGTTCATTCTGTGATTGAATTATAGTATCTTTAAGTAACACACTTCTCTGCTGCAAATTGCCCTCGTATTGGAATGCTTCTCTCTAACTGGTGTGAAGAGGTGCTGTTCTTTTATTTTTCCCACAATTAGAATGTCAGTTCCTGTGGAAATACATTAAGAGGAGACTGAGAGAGCTGGATGTAGGAGTTTTGTATCTATAGTGTTTATAATAAGACTAATGTGCAGTATTTCTTAGAGAAATTCATTTGTAAATATCGTTATTCCAAAATGTCGCCCTATTTTTTTAAAAAAATTATTGTAAGATAAAAGTGACATTGAAAAAGATTGAAAAACATAACTGCAAGAACTATATTCTTTTATCAACCATGCTATTAGTTAAATTCGTAAAGATCTCTTAAAAGACTAAAATAGTTTGAATTTGTTACATGCCCTAGTTCTTCAACAGAAGGATAGTTATGTTTTCATACTCATGTAAATTTAATTAATATAGGAAAAAGTACAGCATTTGCTTTGAGAAATTTTCTGCAGGTCTTCCCTACTATGCCCTTTTAAGATTTTATCAGTGTGTGGTCATGGACCATATCAACAAATTGGACATGAATTATCAAATTAGTATTCCACTGAGCTTTAACCCAAGGTTATTGAAGTCTCCACACATGTTATTCATTGTTCAATAATGAAGTACAATAAAACTTTAAATGATGTAGTCATTTTATAACATGGTAAACCATTCATAGGTAGTAGTTACACATGTGTTTTTGCATATAAAATACATATGCTAAAGTTATATAAAATATTATATGTGATATTAGGAAAAGGGAACTTTAGCAAATTTCAATATCCAATGATGAGCATTGCTTCTAGGGCCATTCAGAAGAACATTTTTGCTTACGTATATGTTCCCGGCAATGTTGACATTGCAAAGAATATTCAATCACTTGATGAAAATGCACCAAGCTGCAAAGCTTTGATGTTGATTGCTAATGTTTCAGAAATTCAAAGAAAAATCTAATATATCCCATACATGCATTTTAAATTAATGCTGTCATGAATAATACACATTTCAAATCTGGCCATGTTTCTATACAGGAAAAAGTAGTTATAAGTAAGAATTTGATAATTAAGTACGGTTAAGCCAGATCTGCAATAATATTACACATACATTGTTTAGCAAAGAAGTGAAATTTCTCAATAGGATTAACGTTATAGGTCAGGATGGAGAACTATGACTTCCAGTGAAATATATATATATATATATATAGTCCCTCTGCTAGAAACAGAGCTGCTGAGAAAATACCCATAATCTTCTGACATGCATTTCATGTCTCCCTGACATGTATATCTTCAATGTATACAGGCTTATATACATCCAAATATTTCCACTGAAGCATGCCACCCACATATATAGAATATGATTATGCATTTTACGTGTAATTTCCTCTCAACAGTCCAGTCAATATAAACTATGTGATAATACCATTTGTCATGGATCACTCAATTGCATAACAATAACCTAAATTGTTTTCCTGATAGATTGTTTTGAATGTTTTCACCTCAGTCATACAGTGGATCCAAGATACCATCTTGGCTTAACCACTAACATTTTGTAAAGTGTCGTACTTTCAGAGATCAAGAATACTTGTACCAGATAAATGTTGAAAAGCTTACTGGGTTACAAAGCTTGCTAAGTAGAGCCTTCTACCATGAGTAATACGCTCAGTGACGAAGTAGTTCTCATAGTAGAAATGAAAAGCTCTATATATTGATCAGAAAAAAACAGAAAGCACAAACATCATCTTTTTCTTTCCATTTGCTTTTTATCAGATATTTTAGCTAAACATCAATAATATTTGATTTGATTCTTTGTTAGCAAGAGAACAAAGAATCTTCCAGAAATAAAACTTCCAATTTGAAAGAGTTGTTTAGAAATCTTTAAAGAATTAAAATCTTTTTAACATCTTTAGGGGAAAGGGGGACCTAAAATGTGCAGACATTACATCATCTTTTCTTTTTTAAGCTTGCCTGAGAAATATTTAGGGACAGGTATTTTACATGTGGTCTGACAGACGCAGAGAAAGATGCGGCTTCTTGCCAGTAGCAGCACCATAAATCAACTGTAGAGTTAAATATAGTGCTCAAAGCACACAGAGCCTTGGGATCTTACTTATTCTTCCATTAAGCTGGATAGATTTAAAGGTAGAAACCATATTAGGCTGATTTGGACATAAAAATAAATTGAGTCTATTAACAGAATGAGAACAAAATACCATCTCATTGACAACTAGAGTACATAGACTTTTACTAGAAAATTGAGATTAACAGTATGGTTACAGCATTTAAATATTGACCTTTCCTTTCCTTTGTCTATCACTTTAAAAGAAGACAATGGGTATAAAGTGGAACCATCTAATGGAGCCATGAGGAATGCAGCTGATAACCCCACAGCCTGTTATTGTCAGTACCATTAAGATTCTATCCCAATAGAAATTTCCACAGTGGAAAAGAGCCTATTTATCATGCCATTGATTGTGCTAAGGTGTTTGGGAAGAAGGAAGTATCCCTGTTCAAAGTCCATCAACTTCTTCCAAGGGGCAAGCTCTCTGGACTGGAGGTATAAGATTTGATGAAAGGTAAAATACACTCCACTTCTCACAGAAACTATGCGGTAAATATGAGGCACTGTTCTAAAAATTCTAGTGGGAGTTGAGCACATTTGAATCTAATTAAAATAGACACTATTTTATGTAGTCCTTGATATGCTGGGCCAACCATATGAAGAATGCTGCAGAACGGAACTCTTGCATGGGGAAGAGTGTTGATAGATAGCTCTTGTGTTGGAAGTATGAGGTCACTGGTTTATATCCTGAGGAGAAAACCTGGACTGCTTCCATGAAAAACAGCTGCTTTTGTAAAAGGTCTTGCACACAAATGGAATTAACCAAGCTACTGTCATTTTAAGGATTCCACAACTCTCAAAGAGAGGTGCATGTATAGACTTACACATTTGAGACAGTCAGCTTCAGCATGAAAGTATACGTTTCCTTGAAATAAATCCATCACAGAAAGGCTTGACCAAAAAATTATTGATTTAGATATTCTTTTCAAATTATTATCTCTGAAAGCTGACAATAACTATTAAGTGGCTTATGTTTCAGTGTTCAGTTCTAGCCACATGAGTGAAATTCTAGGAAGCCATCCAAAATTTAAATTCAGACAATATGAATTAACCAATTTCAACTGAATGAGAGATTAAATATTTATTACACTCATTCTATCACTTCCCTCAAAGGTCTATTTATCATTTTCTTCTATTTGGAAATACGTATTTTAAAAACAACCAATCCAAACATACTAAAAATGCAAAGTGTTATCATTAAAATATCAATATGTTTCAAAACCATAAATATGGAAGATGAATAATTAACTTAAGGCGCTATTCCTTGCTTTAAAGTAACTTTTCTTAAAATATTTAACAGCAGAAAAGTAACTCATAAATATCACTGCATTTTAACACTCAAGTTTGACATTAATATGTAATTTACCCATAAACATTCATTAAAACTATCATTTATAAAAAGGTGTTCTAATTATAAATGTCTAGAAAGCTATGTTTAATGAAGCTTTGTCTTTATAGCTAAATCTCCACATCTGAAATAAGTTTATAAATTCAAAATATATTGCTTAACTATTTTTGCAGGCATACAAATAAACAATCACTCTTTAGGGTATATATATACATATATTAATTTATTAATATATTAATTTTCATCAGATAAAGAAAAAGGATCATAGTTCTTACATACAAGTAGCATGAGAAATATCTTCTTACTTTGAGAGGTTTAAGGTTTTTTTTCACTTTGTTTTGATGCTAGCCTATTTCTCCTTGGTGTTTGTTTGCTTTTGTTGTGTTATTTTTTGAGTTATAGATGTCTGGGCGGAGGAGAAAGGTCAGGACAATTAAAATTCACCAAATTTTTGACACTCAAATTGTTTATGTGTATCAGAGAAAGTGGTTCTGATAGATGTATATGAAGAACAACAAAAATTATATAAGTATAAACAGAGAATAATGGACATGAAATAGTTTAAGGGCAAATAACAAGAATTTACATGGGCACTAAAATGCATGTTAGAAAATAATAGATGTATCTTGCTTTGGGACGGAAATAAGCTTTTCTTTTAAATTTTTACTTCCTGTGGTCACATGATTCTAGGGAAAGAATTCTAAGTAGATGGTAGCCCTGCTGCGGCTCTGTTGCACAAGGCATGCACTTGCCCTGGATGCTGAGACAGTTGCTGAAGGTGGTAATACAGTCCCTGTCTTTGATGGCGCCTGATGACCGTGCTGTGCCTGCAGATGATGTACCGATGACCACAGATCGTGTTTGATTTCAAGTGCCTTCTTAATTTGTACTTTTGCCACGAAAACATTTCAACTATGTGAATCAGGAATATACGGTATCAGCATCACTTTCTGCTTCTTAGCAGAACAGGATTGAAAAACTCCAGAACTTGAGGAAGGGCCTGGCTAAACATTGTTTTTTCTGTTTTGTTTTGTTCTAAGTGCTGATTTGCTAAATGATGTGTAAATTACTCAGGTCATCAAAAATGAACTATGAGTTTTAAACTAGTTTCTAGATTTATTATTTTTTTAAGTAGGAGAAATTTCTCCACCTTGAGTACTTAGATTTAAAAAATGCTTATAAGTAAAAGTTACACTTTTTCTTTTTTGTTTTTGTTTTTTTTTTTTGTAGTTCTCATGTTTCTCTTTTACTCAGTTCTTTAATTCTCCTAGTTTCTATGGCTTTTTAACCTTTACCAGCCATGACATTTAACCAAATAAGAAAAAAATGTCTACTTTAAATAATTTCCTTATTTAAAAAAAAAAAAAACAGTAAAAAAGAGTTTACAAAACACTCTTAGAGCTTTTGAAAGAGAAGGTACATAGATAGTTATTTTCATAACCCTACAATGATTTGAAGAGAAGCTTATAAATAATAACTAAAAGGTGTTCTTCAGAAATACATTTTTTATTTTACTGATGTAAAAGTATTTTTTAATAGTTTAATCCAAAATTTATTGATGACTCTAGCATAATAAAGGATAGGAAGAGACTCTCTGAACTATTTACATGCAAAATTAATATGCATATGGAAGGGAAAGAATTAGGATGTGAGTGTCTTAGTATTACATATTTGTTGGCTCACAGTGAGCTGGGGGGGGGGGTGTTCCTAGAACTTAACACAACATAAAGGTGTATTCAGCCTTCAAAGGAAGTGGAGCTTTCCCTCATTACACTCTACCTTCAGACTAATGGGAGGGCCTCCTTCTCAAGAAGAGCCATGGCCTGCAGGGAGTAAAAGGGATCAAATTTCATATTTCACTCTAAAATGTGTTTATCATTTACAATTCTAACATTGTTACTAGTGTTGTGTTTTTGTAAACGGACACAGTCATATTTTTATGAGGTGTAGAAGGGAATTTGATGAAAAGTCATCTAATGGTATTTTTTCTCAAATCTTAAGGAAAGGGTAAATTTGGCTCTAAATTAGACCTTTGTCCTTATGGGAATAAATGTCTATATGTCGTTAACTGGTCTGTAGAATCTTCACTGACTATTGTCCTGTCTAGCCTAAAGGTGTGCTTGATTTAATGGGTCCTGGGAGAGCAGAGATTTTTAGCAAACTAGCTGGATTCTTAGCTTTTTTTTTTTTTTTTTTTTTTTTTTTTTCTGGGGATGTATGAGATGTCCGTAGGGGTCTTAAAGCGAACCTGGATCGCATTATATTTTTCAATTTCAGGATGGTTCACATCAGAAAGCATTTTAAAAACAAAATGGAACAGTTTAGATATGCATTATTTTCTATATAATACAAAATAGTTGTAGTTGTTGTCCTGTGCTACCAAAATAACCCAACAATTGATTCTATCAGTTAATTTTTGCCTAAAATTCATACATATAAAGAGAGTTAGAACTAGGATAACTTAAACTTTTTGAAACATCTATGATACCTTCATTTTCTCCCTGATTTTATGTGTATATATAGAAAGTTATTCTCCAAACCTGAGTTTGGTTCACATATCTAGATTCACATAGGAAAAAGAAAGAACAGATTTCTACAAGTTGTCCTCTGACCTACACATGGAAACTACACAAAAATGTGCCTACTGGCATGCACACACACAAATACACAGACACATCAGCACTTGGATGCACACACAGACATATATACACACATATACAAACAAATACATTAAAAAATTAACTAAAATGTAACTTTAAAAATTCAACAAATTTATACCCAGGTTTAGTATGACATTTGACTGACTTCAATTGCTCAATGAATTGTGATAATTGTCCACTCAAAAATTAAAACACACAGTTATAGAAAAAAATGTATAATTTGACACAAACCTAGTACATTATTATCCTTGTGCTTAAAGCGGCTGGCAACACACCGTAGTTTCTTTAGCTGTCCATTGCTTTTGCTCTCACTGGTTCCTAGCATCCTCCTCTCCCAAGTTCCCATCCTGCTGCAGAGACTTCTGATTCTGGGTAAGCCAGCACTCTTCATAATCAGAGTATGTACTCTAATTATAGGGGAAGGACATGGCTGGGAACTCCATAGGAGCGTCCTCAGCAGCCCTCTCCCAAGCAAAGGCAGAAAATAAGCAAACATCAATTCTGCAACTTCGTTACTTCACTGCTTGATTTTCTTCTCTATTTTCATTCTTCTTTTTTTCCAGTACTAAAAATTGAAAATTGTGCATTCTAAACACTCTACCACTCAGTTATATTCAAAGCCCCTTGAATACATATCTCTGTAATTTTCTGAGTTTTCTGACTTGTCTCAATTTAAAAAAACCAACAAAAAAAACCAACTTAGATCAATAAGCACTTAAGTGAATAAATTCCAGTGTGACTGTTTCTATTCAAGGTTTCAGTGTGTGTGTGTGTGTGTGTGTGTGTGTGTGTGTGTGTGTGTGTGTGTGTTCAAAAGTGCAGTGCCCTCATTGTCCATTGACAGAGGTAACAGATCCCTCTGGACTTGGAGTTACAAGAAGTTGAGAGGTGCTGGGAATTGAACTTGGATAATTTTATAGAGCAGTATATACTCTGAGCCATCTTGCCAGCCCAAATGCGTTTACTTTACAATGAAGTAATATTTGTCATTGAATAAATAAATAAATAGATGGGCTTACTGTATAGTGCAAATACATTAGGATGGAAGCAATAAAACGTGCTAGATAAAACATTCAATTTCTTTTGTTAACCAAATCTCAGCATTAGAACAATTCAGTTAAATGAGTTTGTTTTGTAAGATTGCCCTTGTGTAGCCATATGTAACAGATAAAACATGAGTGGATGACTTATCATTTAATTTTTCATATGTGAATTATTTTCAACAGGTTTACTACCAGAAAATATAAGATACAATTTGTAAATGTCAGAGAGCATGTTTTCTTATAGCCATGTAAAATCTAGTTATTTGAAGACACACTGAAACAGATGCTGTGTTGCATGTAAATTATCGGTCAAGAGTATCTGACAAATTAGATTTTCCACTTCATGAAGCAGGCAGACACACTTTTTGCTGCTGATGACACACAATCCCTGTGCACTAAAACTCAACACACCTGTGCTACAGTAACGGAGACTAGACACCTGACTAAAAAGGTGATAAGGATTGAAGACATAGATCTAAGAATCAAAAACAAGATTTTGATCTCTTTTTTGATTAATTCTCTCAATGCACATTGAATCGTTTGCACATGCATGCATGCACACATAGACATACACACACACATACACACACACACACACACACACACACACACATATATATATATATACAAAAATGTGAATTTTCATCATAGACTCTAACTTTAATTCTCAGAGAAAGACCAACTGTCTCCTACAGAAAATAAGCAACCAATAGCAGTGAATAGTTGCATTAGCCGCATTTGTCAACGTAAAACTATTCAATTAGCTTAGGTAATATTCAATTTAAAATAATTTATTCTTTAAATCATAAATAAAAATTAATAATATATTACTCATTTTGAAATGTTTAAAATGTTTTAAAGTGTTTAATTTTTGTCAGTCTTTACATGCCAAAAACTAATCAATAGCAAAGATATGATATCAAAAATAGATTATTTTCTAAAATGTCCCTCCAAATTTATTCACAAGAACTTTGAACTTAGAGCCAGTAGAGACATGTTTATTCTTGACTTCTGAAATTCTTTGAGGCAGAAAGTTATGCTCTCTGTAAATAGTCAGATTTAATTCAGATAAAGATCCAGATCTCATATCCCATGATTAATTAGCTACTTCTTGTAGTCCTGATCTGATTGCATGGTACTGTGACAACCTTTATTTCTAATGCATGTTCCTCGATATTCAGGCAGCATACTGACTATACACAGCACATTCCTACTCTGTACTTTAAGCATGAGGGACATCAGAAAGAAAAGTAATAAGTACATGCTAACTAACAAGCCCTTCATGGGGGTGGAAGATGGCTTCTAATTTTCCCCTGAATCACAAGAATGGGGAAAATAAACTAGGAGCAGGAAGGAACAAGCCAGGTTTTCAGAAGAGTAAAATGGAGGGAAGGCATGAGAACAGCCGTAAAACATGGTAGCAAGGGAAAATTAGATGCTATAACTTCTGTCGGCACTGAGGCAAAGGAGCTGGGTGTCGGCCCTGTGATTTGTTTTGTTTTAATAAAAGTAATTACTTTTTTAAAATTAAGCTCTGGTTAATTTATATGCTGGTGACTTGAAGAGTATATTAAAGTTGTAAGAAACAATAAAGAGCCAGTCGTGTTTCCACTGCTGTGCACTGATGTCTAGTTCCCCCAGCAGGAGAGAATTCTCAAAAACTTGGGTTAAATAATTATTGCATTAAAAAATAGCCGTAGTTTGTAAGTAATTAAGGCTTCTTAAATTATGAATATGACTTCTAAAGCTAACAGTAGTTTGACACAGAACATAGCCTTATTTGCTTGGTTCCATATATTTTTATTAGTTATTTATTTGAGATTTTGTTGTATTTCAAAAAGTAAAATATGCTCCAAGTAATATTTATTGAGACATGTACTTTGGTTGTAGATGAATTCTATGCCACAAACATTTTCTGGGGGAAGACCTACATAAGTTTTATGGAAAACAACCTACTTGAACTTAGCATTAGAGATAAAGTAGTGAATTCGCTTCTTATGTTAGAGCACTTGGTTATATTGAGCAAGTATGCTACCCTTGTCTGTTGAGTCAGAAGACTCACTGAGGAGCTAGAATGACTCTTAAAAAGTGATTTTACTGTATATGGGTGATGGTTAAAAAAGACAGAGCTCTTAGTCAGTAAAGAGTATTCTAACCACTGAGTTAATTCGAAATAATCTCATGTTCATAAAGATTCTTGTATATTTTGAATGTCAATATACATTGGCAGTATTGGTGACTGAATTAAACAAACAAACAAAACATTGGTATAGAGAATTTCCATAGCCTGGATTACACAGATGATGAAACTCTGTAAACAAAATTTGGGGCAAGTAATATGGTTTCTGGGTTCTTGGGTTTGCACTTATATGAATAAAGATGATCATTTTGAAAGCTGCTATTCGCTTCCAGGTGTGGCAAAGACAGGCAGTTCTGTGAGTTTAAGGCCAGCCTGATCTACAGAGTGAGTTCCAGGGCAGCCAGAACTACACAGAAAAAATATCTATCTTGAAAAGAGCAAACAAACATCAAAGGCAAAATATGGGGGAGAGCTGCTATTACTTCCTATTACTATGGTAGCCAGAAGCAGGCTTTATTCCGCACTCTTAAATATTTAGAAATGTATGATGATGTCTCTCTTACCCGAGACAAGTTACTGGGTACTCAGTGATTAAGTCATCAATGCTTGCATCTATATATTTGTATGAGTTTCTTTCTTTGTTTTCAGGAAAATGATCTTGCTCTAAGTCAGTCTGAGGTCCGCCATCTTTCTGCCCCTCTGTGCGAGACTTGCTTTTTCTACATGGATCTCAGACGTCAGTGTCTCCTCCTCCTTCTCTTCCTCCTCCCTCCTCTGTAATTTATTTATCAGCTAGTTATTCCTTCTATAGATGAGATTTTTTCAGGAAGCCATCTTTCAAATCTGCATACTCAACATTATTTTTATATTTTATATACTTATCTATCTTTCATCCCTTTGAGTGAAATGAGGAGAGAGATAAACATCTGTTTAGTCCTCTTCAACAACAACATGAATTTAAATAAAATTTGGTTGCATGGTCCATTGTTCTAGGACTTTGGCAAGCAGAGCTGATCTTATTTTCTTGCCCAGTCCCTCTTCCGTCCTATGCTGCTAGGTCACATTTCAGTGAGCACTTTCCTTCCATCTGACTGAGAGCATGATCTGGTCAGGAGGAGGATTTTTCACCCTGTGTGTTACTTTGACTTGGACATATACTCCACAAGCTTTAATAACTTGTTATAAATGTCTTGCTGGGAAGTCCCTGCTCTACAGACCTTTTCCTCATATTTTGGCAATGGATGGCTTTCTCATGAAGCAAATTAGATGGACTGTGAATAGTCATAGATCACTCTGTCTTCACTCAACTTATTTACTAATTAATATAAAAAGTAACAATAAATACACTGTGTGTGTGTGTGTGTGTGTGCGTGTGTGTGTTGGTGCTGTGTGTATAATTAGAATGACTTCTGACCTAATTCTGTGGTTGCCTTTATAGCTTTAACTCAACACATTTCATCTATAGATATTTTATCAATGATGTTATAGCCATAGATATTTTATATCTATGTTGTAGACGAAACATCTATAATTCACCATTTTCTTTAATAATTCTCTATGATCTGAAATATATGGAATTTTGTACTAGTATTTCAAGATTTTATGTCAACATATTTAAAGTATCCTTATATTTCATATTCTTAATATTTTGTGCAGGTGCATTTTCATCTTTAATGTATATTTTCCTTGCTTCTTGTGTTCTTGTCTCTCTGTGCATCCCTCCCCCTTCCCCTGAGTTGCAAAGAAGAAGACAGATTAAACATGTTGTTATCTTAGTCATCTCTCGCCAGTATAAAGTATATGTGTTTTGTGGAAAGAGTCCTCTGGGGTCAGTGCATTTGCTGTGTAAACCTAGAGAGGAAGTTCAGTTAGAAGAAAGGTACAATAAGTCAAGGAGAATGTTATGGGGAGTTAAACGAAGACACTGGCAATGCATTTTTAAGCAAGAGCAAACACAGGACAAATTACTGTGTTAAGTAAAACTGCAGTGATAGATCGCATCTGGGGATGATGAAGGGGCTCTGGCTTGTGTGGATCTCTGTGGATGAGTGATCCTTGCAACTGCCTTAAAGCATGCAGAATGTTGGTGATGTCAGTAATAGAAAGAACAAAAGGGGTGAGTTCTGTTTAAAACATCCAGAGTCTAAGATGTTTGTGCAACATCTAAACAGAGGTTTCTAGTAAGCCTTTGTTTGGCCTTGGGAGGGTAATCTGCCTTACAAGGTATACATTTGAGGCACATCAAAATACTGCTCGTGGTAAAATGCATAGTTGTAGATAAAATTGACCACAGAGCTGCTTCTTTGTAAAAAGACCAAGCGCTGGATAGATACAGTAATATAAATATTTAAGAGGCTGTTAACTAAAGTAAGTGATATGATAGAAAGAAGAAACCAAACATCCTGCTCATTAGCTTTTAATATTCTCCAAAATGCAGTCATTTTAAAGACAGTGAAGGGAAACAGAGAGCGCCTGACCTCTCATGTCAGGTGGACATCGATATCCTCGCTCTCCTTTGTACTTATTGTGTGATCTAGAATATTCTTAGTAGGCTAGCTAAACTGAGATCTTCACTGAGTTAAAAAAAAAAATGAGAATTCTGTCTTCCAGCATTGTTAGGTATGAATTAATATTTCTTTTAGAAGCTTAGGTCTACTAGGCACTATTATTGTTTTTTTCTTCTTATATGGCCTTCATTCATGTCCATGTCCTGTACTTAACAATGTCCCATTATTCCTCTTCTGTTATGGTCCTGATTTTGAGGTCAGGTTTAACTGAGCAGCTTATTTTCCAAGGATTATTTCTCCCTATAGCATTCTTATTCCTCTTCTCCTGGATTTCTTTAACACTTCGTATGTATTTTTTTATTGTTTTGTGTTTAGTTTCTACATTCCCAAGGGACATCTTTCTGCATTTTTATCAAGGTTCTGCTGCTCAGCATATTCTACATACTGCTTGGTCTATGTGTTACCCCTACAAGGAAATGTATATATATATTCACTGAATTATGATAATCACTATTAAATATAGAGAAGTGAATAATTAGTTCATATTAGAATTAGTAGAAATAGACAGGGACAGAGGACTGCCATGCCCAGAATCTGTGAGTCAGAGAAAGATGGACTGTGAGTTCCAGTCCAGGCTGGTCTACAGGTTAAGGCATTGATAGAATAAAATGATGATGATGATGATGATGATGATGATGATGATGATGATGATATGTTTCAAAAATCTTAGCACCAATAGTCCATTTCTTGATGCCTTAAAAGGAGTTGGGCATTGTAACACATATCTCCCGGACTAAGGTTTGAGATGCTTACTGTTTGGATAGAGTATAGGATCCAGAATCACAGCTTCCAGTTTCAGTTTAGAACTGGCCCTTTGCTCCAGGCTCAACTGAGAACAGCTAGGGCCTTTCTTAGAGGGCCAATCTGAGTTTTTTAAAAGATGATTATTCATGCCATCCACAAATATATATAGCAACTACCGGAGAACAATTTTGATACAGTTTCAGTGGAATAGAGATATAAGCTGAAGGATCTGCGTGCAGGAAGTTTTAAAATCTAATACTTAATAGCACAAAAACCTGAAGTGAAAACGAAAGAGAACTGATAGCTGCAGACACTAACACGTGGTTTTGTTTTTGCAAGGGGCATAACAAAAAGTTGAAAGATGAAGTAAGGAGGAGAAAGAAGAGGAGGGGGAGTATCTCCATAACTCTGAAATGCAGGCTGTGAGCTTGTTTAAGCTCTCTGAACTTCACATTATTTACAAATATCTAGAGGTGGTCATCATTTAGTCAAAATGTTTTGGCATCTTATAGACTCAATCTTTGATGGTTTTATAAAAGGCATGTTTGTTGTAAGAAAAGGACAAAGTTTATGTCATGGGAAAAGTCCATGAGCCTAAAACCATCAATGAATACAAGCAATTCATTTGAGTCTAGCAACTTGTGGGGTCTTGGTATCCTTCCTGCTATAAAACGTGGAGGAGGGGAAATAGGAGTGGGGGGAGGGAGGAGGGAAGAGGCACAAGGAAAGAAAATGACAAATGTGAAAGAGCAGCAAACTGGGTTCTGCATCCCACTAAAGAAGCCGGGTTCTAGCCAGTCTTGAATGTTTGGGTGAATATTCTCTTCACCACCTTTCTCACAATTTGACCCAGTCATTGAAATGTAGGTATAATTATGGGTATAAATCTGTGTTTATTCTAAATATACCCAGAATGCCACAGAAACTATATATTTTATTACAGAGAGGTAAATCATCATGTAGAAGTTTAAGATAAATTATCCATTTTGTATGACATGTAAAACACTGAGGAATGGCAGCTTATATGTTTGAGTATCTTTAGTAATGGCTGATAGTGATTGTTTTATGGTTTTTTTTTTTTTAGGTTCAGTTTGTTTCTTTTCCAAATGAATCATAAGAGAATGTGTGATAGGTAAGGGTATGGGAAAGCAAATCGGAGCACTTACAAACAGAACAGAGGTGGAGGAAATAATCCAGGGTTCTTCTGCGTGGGGATCTGAAGTACCTTCTGATGGCAAACAGAGTGTGGTCTCTTAGTTTGCTCTGTGCAAGTTAATCTACAATTCTGGGATTTCAAATACTACTTTTAAAATTTTAAAGGAGAATGTAAATTTATGCATAATCAATGACAATGCTGCTTAAAATGATATAAATTGATTTTCCTGCCAAGATATAGCTCCCTATATCTTTATTCCTGTTGTCTACATTGTCCTGAGTCACAGTGTTGATGGCACTATTCACTGAGTGCAGGCTCTATAGAGATACATCAGTGTATTCTCCAAACTAATATTTAACAAATCATTGAGGATATAGCGTTTGCTGAAAGTATGGAAAATGAAGTACTTGTTTAAACTTACTTGTCAAACATATGAAAAGAAATCGTTGATTGTGATCTTTCTATTGCTCTTCAATATGGCTAGTACATCATGACATAGGGGAAGTGATGTCTCACAATGATACTAAAGTTATAGCCCTCATAATTAATTCCACTACAAAAGCTGTAGTCTCCACCGATGTGTTGTGGTTCCACTCACACCTTAGAAATACATGTCGTTTTAAAAATGCCATCAGTTGCTCTTTGGTAAGGTGTGAGCACCAGAAAGACATGAACAGGTAGAGGGATGTTAAATAGCATCTCCCATTAAAGAAGATTTGTTTTGGCTCCAATACCAGTTTATGTCACTGTAAAGTTTAGCAGAAATGAAGAAGGAATAGCCTGAATTTTGCAGAAAGAAATTCAGGGTTGAAAATACTTACCATCAATTGCACAATGATGACGTCTAAGAAAATCATAAATCGAAACAAAGAAAAGACAATGTTGAGAATGAGATTGAGCGGAAGGAAGCTGTTTGATTTGAACTCAGGAAGTAGTGTAGAAAGTTCACGTTGACCACTGCGTGAGGGTCACAAAAAGAGTCTTTCTAATTTGCATATCTTTGCCAAAGGCTTTTATTAGAGTAAATTTAGAGAAAATGAATTGATACAAAAATAAGTACATTTTAGAACAATGGAAAAGAACTACCAAGGAAAATATTCTTTTTTAATGAACTGAATTCACAGGTCCATTTTTAAATGTGTAGTTTGTTTCCAGGGTGATTTCATATATAAGCTACCAAAACCGTAACTGTCTATATGTAGAAATGCACAATTCTTGCCAAACTTATATTCAGCTAGTAACATAGTTTTCAGTTGGAAGGATCCCTTCATTGTTTAAAATTATAGTGTACAAAGTCATTTTTATTATTTAAAATCGATAATATAGAAGATAACAAAATACTTCATTGTTCTTAAAACAAAGAATATACAAAGTCCATATATTTTATGTTCTATTTTATATTAGATATATAAGCATTAATATACAATATTTCATGCCTCTATCACTTACTCCTTCCCTATATAAAATTACCAGTGTTAATGTTAGTACCTGACATAGTTTGAATATGGTAGCCTTAAAACCTCTTGTGTTGAAGATTTAGTCCCCAGAAGGTCAAGTCACACGTTGAGAAGTGGGAGCTTGGACTTAATCAGGACATTAATTTATTGACGGACTTATAATGTCAAGGCATTATGGGTTGGGAAATGGGAGGCGGGGCCTGAATGTAGGAAAGGCATCATTGAGGGAATGCCTTTGAAGCGTACGTCTTGTCACGATTCCTGTGTGATGCCTTTGACTTCTTGGCTACCATGAGGTGAACTGCTTACCATTGCTATGCCCTTCATCCATGATGACTCTTCCTTACCACTGTCTTAAAAGAAATGACACCAATAGAACACGAATTATAAACTGTGAAACTGTTAGTCCACATATATCCTCCCTCACGTTGTTTTGCTCAGACATCTGTCACAGTGATGAAGTGTCTAATACAGAACTCTTAGTAAGACAGATGTAAGTGTATTATTTAAAGAATATTCCATATGGACCCTAATTCTTTTTTATTAATCATTTTATCTGTTCATATTTCGAATGATATCTCACTTCCCAGTTACTGCTCTACAACTCCTTATCTCATCTCATGGAACAGAGACTAATGACATTTCCCAACCCATACATTATCTCAACCCCCTCTTCCTCCTCCCCTTTGCCTCTATGAGGGTGCTCTTCCACACACTCACTCATTCCCACCTCACCACTCCAGCATCCCCCTATGCTGGGACTCAGGTCTCCACAGGAACAAGGGCCTCCTCTCCCATTGATGTCAGATAAGGCCATCCTCTGCTACCTATGTATTGTGAGCTATAGATCCCTCCATGTGTACTCTTTGGTTGGTGGTTAGTCTCTGGGAACCCTGGCTGGTCCAGTTAGTTGATGTTGTTCTTCCTATGGGTTTGCAATCCCCTTCAGCTCCTTCAGTCCTTCCCCTCGCTCTTCAAATGGGGACTATGAGGTTAATTCAATGGTTGGCTGTAAGTATCTACATCTGTATTAGTCAGGTGCTTGTAGAACCTCTCAGGGAACGGCCATACCAGGTGACTCTCAGCGAGCACTTCTTGGCATCAGCAATAGTGTCTAGGTTTGGTTTGTGCAAATGGGATGGATCCCTAGGTATGGCGGTCTCTAGATGGCCTTTTCATTAGTCTCTGTTCCATTTTTTGTTCCTGTCTTCCCTTTGCACAGGAACATTTCTGGGTTAAAATGTCTGAGATGGTTGGGTGGCCCCATTCTTCATCTGGGAGCCGTGACTATCTACTGGAGGTTGTCTCTACAGGTTCTATCTCCCCTTTGTTGGGTATTTTGGCTAAAGTCATTGCAGTTGTGGACCCTAATTTTTAAAATCAGACATACATTACATTAAAGCACAAAGAGTCTATGAAGGTCGACCCTGTGTTCATGCATTCCCGAGGACACCGGAAGGTATAATAGGATTTCATAAGTGGAAATGGCTCTAGCCTGACCTAAATACTAAAATCTTTGATCTAAATTCCCCTGTTGAACTCATATTTGTTATTTTTTTAAAAATGGTAGAGATCTAGATAAAGCAAGGCAATCTCTAACATGCCAAGGTTTTTTGTTTATTTTCCTGTAAGTTAGGGGTTAAGGAAGAGACAATATCTGCATTGTTGTTTCTCTCTCAGGAAGAACCTTTATTTTGTAGATTCATATCAAAATTTACTACTAATTTCATTAAGTATAAACTGAAAGAACATGAGACAAAATTGAGGGCACAGTTTGAAACACTGCCGTATTTTTATCACATGGATACACTATAAGAGAGAGAAAATGCAATCAAGAAGTATATAAAAATGAATACATTTAATAAATGATTTGATATCTCTCTAAATTTTAGCTCTTAAATATTACAGTGTTTATGTAGCATAGAAAATTAGATGGTCAAAAGATATTGAAATGTCCTAGTAGAACAATCTAAACAACTTAGGGAGTTAAGTGATATATACTCCACAGTCCCACTAACTTCTTGACACCATAGTGTCCTTATGGCTTGGAACAAATAAAACCACCTGAGTTATCACACCGTTAAAGTAGCACATACACAAGGTTCTACTTTGTTGAGAGCCAGGCTGATGCAGGACTTTCCCTGAGACTTTGACATGTGGAGATGGAACTCAGCTCCTTGTCTACAACTAGGTACTCGCTTATCAAGGCAAGCCACGACCTAGAACAATGGCTTCAGGGAAGCTAGGGTTGTTTAGATCCTGAGAACATGACTGTTCTTCCCTTGAAGGTCTGTGGTATCAGCCCCAAGGCTTTCAGCACTCAATCTGTAACTTACTTGAGATATACTGTGTTCCCTTTGTACATTGCTTGAGTAGCTTCCTGATGACTTTGTCCCATTGTATGTTATTTCTTGCTTTGTATGTCTCATATTCCCTGAAGCGTGTACGTATAATGCTGTACTCAATAACAAAGCATCTTGGAATAAGACATATCTTGTGCATGATCTCCTGATTGATCAGTAACTTATCTATCATCTATTTTCTAATCTCCTGGTTCTTCTTTTGAGGAACCTGTCACTGAAGAATGGTTTCCCGGTCCAGGTCACTAGTCCATGAACATATGAAGATACTCCATTAGACCACTTTCCATCACAGATTATTTCTTTCCTTTTGTTCTTTAGGCAAGTACTTCTTGGGAATGAGATCAACAAAGTGTTTACTATTATTCTAATGTTGAAGAATCATAAAGAATGGTTGGTTTCTGTGAATTTCTTAATAGCATGAAGAATAAGAACTGCCTGCCACTGACAGCAGAACATCAGATCACCATGTGCCAATAGCATCTGTATATAAAGGGCCTCACATTAGTAACCACTGTCATGTTTTGTTACCTTTCAGAAATGTTGGAATCCAACAATGTGATCACTTTCAATGGCTTGGCCAACAGCTCCAGTTATCACACCTTCCTTCTGGATGAGGAACGGAGTAGACTGTATGTTGGAGCAAAGGATCATATATTTTCATTCAACTTGGTGAATATTAAAGATTTTCAAAAGGTATCCTTATTCTAATATATGTACTTTATTTATTTATTTATTTATTTATTTATTTATTTATTTATTTATTTATTTTGGTTTTTCGAGACAGGGTTTCTCTGTGGAGCCCTGACTGTCCTGGAACTCCCTCTGTAGACCAGGCTGGCCTCAAACTCAGAAATCCACCTGCCTCTGCCTCCCAAGTGCTGGGATTAAAGGCGTGCGCCACCACTGCCCAGCTATGTACTTTATTTTTAAATACTGAGGTATATATGATATTCTACAGTTACTTAATATCAGGACAACGTAAAAAATTATTTCAAAATTACTTTTGCCAGACATATATAAAATGAATGACAACAATATGCCAGTAGATATAGTAAGCCGTATTATAACAAGGATAAAATATCATAGTACTGTTGATGTTAATTTAAAAAAACAAAACAGCAACAAAAAAATCTTCTAGCTTATTCTTCTATAAGTATTTATGGAATAAGGCTTTATGCAGAAAAATAACATATAATCTGAAATGTTAGGGAAATACATCATAACTGAGAAATACATCATAGCTGAAATAAATATATATTATGTGTGTGTGTGTGTGTGTGTGTGTGTGTGTGTGTGTGTGTATAAGTTGTCCATCTCTCCATATTGTCATCTAGTTAAAGGTTCCTCAAGCAATGACCTTCTTGTGTTTGAACATAGTTTTATTTGAATATAGATATTCTCATTCACTTATATATATTTCTGTGTGACATGTTATAATAGAGATAAGTACTTATAACAAATAATATGGCCATAATGCCTATAATATTTATAATCATTCATTTTACATAATAAATTTGCAAATTCTCATGTAAAACCAAATTTCAGGGCATCAATATTCTTGCAAAATTGGTTATTTAAATATCAGAAGGTTGATATTTTTCATAATATTCCTTTAGATTTCTGGCTCATCACACTATGAATTTTAACACAAACATAGATTTTTAAAGTAGACAGAATTGTTTTGCTTCATCTATATGCTATAATTGTAAGTCAACCAAATTTTCTTAGTTTTCCGGCCTTAATTCCCTGAGGAAGAAAGTCTTTCTAGAGCAAATTCCATCAAAACCCCTGAGTGTGCTTCAGCTAGCATGTTTATTGGTATCTCTGGGTTTGGCTTTGCTCCTTACCACTGAAGGCACTAATGTGGTGTGCAGAACTATGTATGGAGAACACACTGGATGACAACTTCTTAAAAGTGGATGAACTGTAAAAAGGTTTTGTTCTGCTTGGAGAAATAACTTTAAATCTGTCTTTTTATCATTATCATTACATAAACTTAAAAGTTTATTTACATATATAAAAGCTTGAATTAATATGCATATTTATGAAACATTGCAGTTCAAATATGATATATTTTATAGTAAAAATGAGACATTAAATCATAACCAGAGTATTTTTAATCTAATTGTTTTGAAAAAGAATGATTTCTAAATGTCCTCAGATAATGACCGTATAATGATGAAATGTGTCTTTCAAAGACTTTTAAATGGTCAACAAATAAGAAGAAATTTTGTGTGGGTATTTTATACAAAGATAACTTTTGTTGTTTTGTAAACTTAATGTGTATGTATATGTGTGTGTGTGTGTGTGTGTGTATGTGTGTGTAGGTAGAGAGACGATGATGATGATAGATAAATAGATAGATAGATAGATAGATAGATAGATAGATAGATAGATAGATAGATAGATGTAGATATGCCCACATACTATCTCTAATCATGCAAAGCATATATTTAATACTTTCCTTTAGACACATGTTATGAACTTTGCAATGAAATAAATTGTGTCTGAATTTTAAAAGAACCAACTCAGCACATCAAAATGCTAGAATTTTGTAAGTGAGATAGATACAAATGCTTTAAGGGCAAGCATGACAACCTGTATTCTGTTTATAGTATCCGTATGTTTAAAGCGCCAGGATCATAGACTAGTCCTGTAATCATAGCTCTTGGGAGGTTGAGACAAGGGGAAGAAGCAACATGCTGGCCAGCCAGTCTAGGCAAATCTGTGAGCTCATGGTTCACTAATGCTACAGCAAAAGTAAAAAGGAGAACAATTAAGAAAGATACCCCACATTAGCTTCTAGAGTCCACACTTCTGCATACACATCTTCACATAAACATACACACATGTAAAGTAGATCATGAAACACATTAAATAATGGAGTCAGAAACTAAGACATTTGTAGTTAACTTGTTTTTGAGTAAAGAAAAAAATAAAATATAATATGATTATAAAATTATTAATATTTGACAGAATTGAGAAACACAAGACCAATAATTGCTTAGCAAGAACAATTAAGAACTAGAAAAATGAAAAAATGTATCTTCTAAAATCAATTTGTTCTAAAATCAATACACACACACACACATATATGAACACAACTCTTTAATTTTAGCACAATTTAGCTAGAAGTTCGCTATGACATTCAATAAATCTTAGTTTACTGTTGGATAGAGAAACATTATATTTTATTCTCAATCACTGTGAACTTCACATTTAAAAGACAAACCTCCCTGACCTCAGTTGCCAACGTGAAGACAGATGGCCAAGGGATTGTCCTCTAGAATGTCAAGGTTCAGAGTGATGTTCTTCATAAATATGATCAATGAACTATTTATGAATGTCTACAATATGTGACTACATTATGTGGAACAGGCTTTATCTCAGTTTTAATTTAGACACATAAACACATATGTGCACAAAATCACCTAGAAGAGAACAAATTAAGAACTTAATAATAAAAAATTATGGGTTACCCACTGTATTCTTAAACATCATATTTGTTATATGAACTTGAAATGAGTTTCTCAAGGAATCATATGTTATTTCAATGACTCCTAAACTCTTGTTTATAAGTATGCTGCCCTTGGGGTTCCAAGTCCCTGGGTTGAAATCTCAATCTTTACCTGAGCTTGTGACCATTCACAGTGAATTATCTTGAGGCTTCAAATGAATGGTCATCAATCATCCTGAGGCTAAAAGCTTTCTAGCACACATAAATAATAAACTGCCACTGACTCTGGATTTTTATTTAATGTATGACATTTCCCCCTGGAAATTAACAAATATAACTAGGAAAGAAAACTGATGGAGAAATAATAAGTTGCTCTGCCCAGTGGAGAAAAGACCTATTAAAATTAAAACCCATGGAAAAATTTTTGGAACTTGGAACTTGGAAACTTTTATACTAAAATTTGGATGAGAGTACTTATATTGCTATTATAGAGAAAATGTATTCAACTGTCTAAGCCACCATCAGTAGCATCGTGGTTTTTCTACTGTGACTGGATTCATATGAATGAAAGTCGTGGGAAGTCTTTCAGCTTCCCAAGTACTAGGATTATAGCTAATAAACACCATGCCCCATCAAAGAAGCAGTTTTTCAGAACTATATATTTTTTTGTTTCCACTTCCATCATCTTAAAACATACGTTATTTTAAAATATTTCTTATTTTTACATAGAGTGAGAAAGAGGGCAAACAAGAAAGAGATTACTTCACGAGTTGTATTTTCCAAACATTTCAGGTCTCACCTTTTATTGTCATGCTAGAATTTGGTTCAGAGAGAGATTCAGAGTACCCTAGTGTTAAATTTTCAAAATCACTATTTCATGATAAATACTGAGAAATTTAAAAGAATGGGGGTCGTGTTCCCTGCCAATACTCACCTAGATCCTCATGTTTCCCCAGAACGATCTTTATTTCCTATGCACTGTAGCAACTCTTCCCACACTGTGCTGCTCAGACCTATGAATCCCTTTAATAGATTTCCAACTCTAATTTCATACATTGCAAAAAAATAGTTTATAGATGAAGAATGCATGACCTTAGTATATAATAGAAATGCACTAACTATTGGTAAAAGAAAGTCAAATTTGAAAGATTCCTACATGTATTATTTCTTTCCCTAAGCCATGCCTAACAAATACAAAAGATTATATAATACTGGATCTCTTGGCAAATTTAATTGCATACAAATATGATTCTTTTGTGTCCTTAGATTGTGTGGCCAGTATCTTATACCAGGAGAGATGAGTGCAAATGGGCTGGAAAAGACATCCTGGTAAGCACCAACATGCTTAATTTTTTTAGTAATTTCTTAAGTAATTTACTACTATGTGATTTCTTCTCTCATATTTTTTTGAACACCATTCTTTATCTGTGGATCTAATCATTGGACGAGTAAGTGATATCATTCAATTATGGAAACAGTTTTATATAGAGAAAGTAGGAAATAATAACAGTAATTTCTTTGGTTATGTGTGCACAAAATAATTAACAAAATAATAATAATATTGTATCACACACACACCTATATTAAATGGCAAATGACTTGTGCAGGTAGAGTTAAATATGTTAATTCATAGCTGTTCCTCTTGAATGATAATTTGTTCCCGGTCATCATTATTAAATTACCTTTGTTTTCTTTTTACACAATACATTTTGTTTTTCTTTCTTTTATCTTTCTTTTACATTTTGTTACTAGTCTTTCTATCCTTCCTGCTAGTTTTCAAATAAATGTTAAGAATTAACTATGTAACTTACAGTATCCTAGACACTATGAAGTCAAACACTATTATACAATGCTATAATGGATTTACCATTCATCATTAGGTAAATAACTTTTACATAAGGTCTTTCTTCCTTTGGTAAACTGGATAACAAAGTACATGATTGGTTGGAAGGAAAACTAAAATCTGAACAAACCATAAAATCAGTTCAACTTTATTAGTAAATAGATTACTATAATTTCATTATAACATGTACTCTATTTTATGCCTTATCAATATTTCAGGATATCTGAAACACAAAGATATTTCTAAAGCTTTTGTCTATTTTAAATATTAACATTTAGAAGAAATTCATCCTGTGTGTTTCCAAAGGCATACATCCATGTTTAAGCAGGTGTTATCAAAAGGCAACCTGATTATCAGCCCCTGCCTAAAATGTAGACTTGAATTCACTGGTAAATAATGGCTCTATCAGTAAATAAAGTTGACACTGGCGAAAGAAGATGAACTGAGGAACAAAAGACATAGAAGTTCTCAACCCTGTTGTATCTGCTTATCAATAGCAACTGGAAGTCAGTCATTGGAAGTTACCTGCTAAACACAGGCAGTATATTAAAAATCACTCGTGAGACTATTTAAAGATGCTGAGCCTACTCCATTGGATTTATAGATGGGTAGGGAAATCAGATTCCAATCAAATATAAAGACATGTAGAGATTTACAGCCAAGAAGTAGGGTGAGGTTTGGTGTGAATTATGATGATAATATGCCTAGGAGCTAGAGAATTCTGGCTAATGAGTTCAAAGGATGGGTTTTGAGGACAACTCATAGTAATAAGCTCAGAGAATGAAGGGTAGTGAAGTTTCGTGAGATATTAGAGGCCAAGGATGTGGTTCTAAACTTGTCAGAATCTTTTTTGCTAAAATTGGACAATTCAGGGATACACATAGAAACCGTTGAGTGTGATGTTCAGAGAAATCTAGCTGGAGTTGGATCGGAAGTCAGAGTGTGCAGTTATAAACTACAATATCCCATTTTATCAGACCAGCAAATAAAGTAATTCCGAATACCCATTTAAAACCAATTCATTCAAAATCTTTCAAACATTTTAATTTTATGTAAGAAGTTAACATAAAAGAAAATATTTCTTTGGACCGAAGAGATGAATCTTTTGCTAAGGGGCCTTCAATGCAAGTAGGGAGCAGTGGGGTAAGGATGCCTAGGACCCAAAGTAAAAACCTGGAGTGGCAGAGCACTCCTGGAATCCTGACCTGTGAATGAGCAAAGACAGGCAGACTCTTGAAGCTCATTGGACAGCTTGCCTAAAAAAAAATTGCTGAGGTTCAAATCAAGTTCAGTGAGAAACCCTATGCCAAACCAGAAAGGTGGACAGCAAATGAGGAAAGACACCGATGTGGACAACTGCCTCCATCCTTCCTGTGTACAAGTACCCACGTGTGAACATAGCTGAACACATGCATGTGCACACGCACACCCACGAGGGCCCTCAACACACACCAACACCACAGACAAAAATAGGAAAAGGATGATAATATCTTTGATATCAATAGAAAAATTTGGATTTGAATCATTCCACTAAAACAGAAATGACTTATAGTTGTGCTGCACCAGTGTTGTACTTTCCTGGACTCATGGACTCATTGATTTCACTAAAAAACGGGTTGTAGGACTCCTGTACAGGGGTAAGAGGCGTGGGTGCACTCAATATGAGATGTTAGTTATTAAAAAATATCAGTGCTGAATGCTGACCAAAATTGATGTCTTTTCATTATTGTTGAATATAATAGTTATATAATGCAAGTGAAACCTTTGGTTTAGGCTTCCATCATGATCTGGACCACAGCAGTTATACTGTTATCAATTTGATTTTGTCAGAACAGTGATGGTAATAATAATACTTGCCTGACAAATTACCTAAATTTTATACTAAATGCAATGACCAAGTATTGAGTACATTCAATTACATGAATGAATCAGAATATTCAGATGCCATGATGTGCAAATATTCTATTGAGCTTATGTTTCCAAATTATTGATCTCAATACCAGTTTTTTTGAGCTCTCTCTCTGTCTCTCTCTGACTGTCTCTGTCTCTCTCTCTCTCTCTCTCTCTCTCTCTCTCTCTCTGTCTCTCTCTCTCTCTCCTGACCTCTCTGACATCTGAGATTAGGTTTCTGGCTGATATGCAGGTTGTTCAGCTACTAGTGCATCCCTAGGAGAGCAAGTTCAGATGTTCAAAGTTCATTACAAATGTTATGGATGCTATAGAATTAAAATCAATAAAAGAATTGAGTGTTGGCTGTGTCTCATATACTATGTTGGTGGCCCCATATTGTATGGTAGAGATACACTAAGGTCTACATTCTCTAAGGTTAACAGTAATACATGGTAGCCTAATGATAGAAAAATCAAATGTAGGGATAGAGCACTGTGACTACGCGCTCTCATATGTCTTTATGTTCATGTAAGGCAATTTTCCTTTGAATCCTCTATTCTCTCCAGTAATTTTCATTTAAGAAAATAAAAGCACAATGGCTTTATTTCAATGAACATTTTTTTAGTTCTTCTTAACATTAAAGAATGGCCCATATTATTCCTCTGTTTAATACGTCTGTCTCTTTAATACTGACTTCTCTTGGTCAGATATTGAAAGTAAAGTAGATGCAATGAGAATTTATTTAAATTCATTTTCTATATTGTTTACCCTTCTTAGGCACTATCTCAATGTAGATATTTCTTATTGGAAACATTCATATTTTTGTTATTTTCAGGCTTTAATTTACATGCCCACTTCATCTTTTTTCTTTACATGTGATTTTGAGATAAAGATTAGATGACTTGTTAAGATTTGTGACATTTTTCCTTGATAAACATGAGCAAGCACCATTGTTGCTTTAAGAAATAATATAAATAACTAATCTGAAAGAGTGAAAGAGTATATTTCATTCGATACCTGATTTATGCAGTAACACTAGGTCAGTTTCATGGAAACTCTGTCCTCTATCTTGAGTAAATAGTGATCAGTGGGGATTTATGGATGGAAATTCTTTTCAACATGCTCCAGTGATGCTGGAGACCACAAGAATGAAGCGTGGGGGGCGGGCAACCATCAGGACTTCAAGACGGAACAGCAATCACAATAAAAATTGACCTTTCACATTTACAAGAATAGTAAACTATAATTTCCCTGCGATTGTTCTCTAGTTTCTGAAATGCGGGTCACCCTTTCCTGTCTGGTTGCTCCCACAACTGCCTTGGAAATAAAGGATCTAGAAACCAATCATCTTGGGAAAGTCCTGTCCTCTCAAGACTCAGTGCAATGTAAGAATGCAGCACTTAAATGTGAGGCAAAACCAGCAAGTATTATTGTAACCCTGGAGAATGGGTCACTTTTAAAGTGGCCAAGAGAGTGCTTCGTTTCTGTCTGAAACTATATCACCATCCAGGAGTAACCATATGTCATGATGTTGAACCTGCATAGTTCCTGCCTCTGGCTATAATCTCCTTTGGGGAAGTAAGCACCTCCCTAGTCTCTTGTGTACTTGGAGAGATCCAACCCATCATTACTCTGCGCCAACACACAACAAACATTTATCAACAGCAACTATTGCAGAGGGAAGACTGTGGTAAAGAGCAATCTGTACACACACACACACACACACACACACACACACACACACACACACACACATGCACTCACTCAGTGGGATATGTGGCCATTCATCTGCTTGTAAAGGACATTTTTGACATTAATCTGAGGGTTGTTTTTTTTTTTTTTTTTTGTCTTGAAGAAGTGAATACAGTTTATAAAACATGCTGTCTTGTTAATTAATACACTCTTTGCTTGATGTGTCAGCGCTAAACTTTAGAATCACTGCAGTATTTTTGTTAGAGGTATGAAGTGCTAATCACCTTTACTATTGCTAGAGAGATGCTGGAAATATATTTTTATATTACAAAGGTAATTTGATAAGGAAAGTAAAATATGATCTGTGCATTTTGACTGCCTTCTACTCTCCTTTGCTGATATTTCCAAGACTTTCAATGCCCTGAGTTATTCACAGTACATTTTTTTGTGGCTTAGCTTCCTTGACCATGGTTTGCAAATGCAAAATGAATTTGTGTTAAGCTGGTAAAAGAATCTGTTTTGAATCAATAGCTCTCTGAATCCTCTTTGTTTATCCTACTAACCCATCTCTCTTTGCACTGTTTCAATAAAACCAAATGGCAACCGTATGACTGCTAGAAATATTTTGAGCATCATTGGAAATCAAAATTTCAACCATCTGAGAGGAACCAAAAGGAGCAGATTCTCAGAATTCTTTTCCAGATACATTTCAGAGAGCAGTGTTATGCACCTGAACCTCAGGACTCTGTAGTTTTAAGGAGTTTGTTTTCCCGTTCTTAACTATTAGGACCATATAAAGTTGTAGCGTACAATAACATCTCTATCAAAATGACTCGTGTTTCATGAATTTAACAACATTATTTTTTGACAAGTAACACAATTTAAATCACACTTATCTCATACGTGTCAAAAGTTACATACCAAACATTAAATTTTATTTAATATTTCAAAGTTCAAAGCTTTCACTAACCTTCAGAGTTTTTGTTTGGTTGGTTGGTTTTAGGAATTTCAAAGCTTGATAAAAATTTGCAAGTGAGGTAGAGGTGTTATTATTGTTATTCTTGTTTTTCCAAATTTTCTAGCCTACAAAAAAATCACAAGTGCTCACTGAATCAAAATTTGTGTGTATGTGTGTGTGTGTGTCTGTGTCACATCTTTGTCTGAGCAATAGCATTGGCTACCTACATCACAGATTATTTTCAATTGTGTTTTGTTCTTAAGATTAATGTAAACTTAATTATCCCTCAGAAGCCATTGCCTGGATTCAAACAGCCTTGCAAAGCAAGGATCTTCTTCTCTGGAGGCTGAGGCTTGTGTGTATGTGTGTGTGTGTGTGTGTGTGTGTGTGTGTGTGTGTGTGTGTGTGTGTGTGTGGAGTGACTGGATAGTGTTGTACTATCTCATTCAACTCAAAGGCATCTTAACCCACCCTGTTTTAAATATTGAGATTTATTTTACTGTAACTCCTCTGGTAGAAAGCCATATGCTCTAGACAGTTGTTATCTGGTCCATCTTTCACTGCCACAATGGAACTGTGCAGACTTTACAATTCAAGCTGATATTGTGGCGATTGCATCCTGGGGGTAATAAGGCTATTATGTCTGACCCACGAGCCACATTATTGGGCAAGTATTCATAAAACCTTAGCAAGATAACTTGCTTTAAGTAGATTAGACCTGATACTTTATAATTGCTGATAGTATTAAATGTGGTTGTTATTGACAATGAAGATGATCTTACAATTGACTATGATAGTGTATTTCCAAATATGATTCCTGGTGAAAGTAGATAGTACCGAAATCATGCAGCTAACAAATTTTGAATGAAGACCAGCAAAGCATTTGTCTCATTAAACGACACAGAATTGCATTTAGAATTCTATATTCCTCTGTGTGATATGTGCATTCCTACTTAAGAGAAATATTACATGAGCTGAATTTACAGATTAGAGTGTAAATTCAATACTCATGTCTGCAAAAACTGAGAGTTTTCTGAATATTTGATATTTATCACATCATATTTTATTAAAGTAATTGGTGACTGGTGACACAGATAAGGCTTCCTTCTTGAGTATATTTGTGTACATGTTTGTGTATGGGTGTACATGACAGTGGAGGTCACAGATTGATTTTTATTTCTTGGTCAGTCACAATCCAATATATTTTTTCAGAGACATAATCTAAATTTCATCCATTTGTCTAGACTGACTGGTCCGTGAGCTCAGAGTTCCTCCTGCTTTTTATTCTCCAGAAAGTATCACCATACTCAACTATTCACATAGGTTTCAGAGATCCAAACGTTGTTGCGGGAAATATTAAAAAGAAGGAATATATAGCAGCATGTTCCCGCACTTAGCCCTGGTTCTCTCATCCCCGGTGGGCTGGCCAGCCATGCACTGGTGGGCAATGCCTGACCTGCTTTCATCTCGTGGAGCTCTGACTCAAAGCTCCATGATCTCTCCACCCAGCTTGCTAGGTTCCCACTGGCTACCACACCAGCCCCAAGCCTCATGGCTACCCCCATGGCCTCTGTGGTGCACATCAGGCAAATCCACACTTTGCTGCTATACCTTTCTCTCTGGAACTCAGACGAGCCGCCATGTGGAGGAAAACACAACACAAACTTAGCTCAGAAACATTAGTAACTTAGTCTCTGGGCACAACAACTAAAACCTAATCTTGTAAACCTTATCAAAGTCTGATTCCTCTGGTGGATCCTCCTTGCGGATCCACCATACCAGGAGACTCTGGTAACTACATTTTACCTACATGCTATCCCCATTCCAAAAGGGTCCTCTCTCTCTCCTACTTCCTCTCTTCCTCTCTCTGACCTGGAAGTCCCTCTTACAAGCCCAGTGATTGGCTCCTTTATTCATTAGGAGATTGGTTCACAAGAAGTCACAGGTGTAACTCACTCCTTGTCTGAAGCCCCTCTGAGGAGGGCAGAATTAGCATCTAAATCCAAACAGCCCCAGGGCTATTCACAACAAAATGTAGCTTCTCATGATTAAGCATTCCAAGCCTCACAAACATATGCTTGTTTTAGAAGTCATTAAGAAACTCAGTTTCCTGTGTCAGGTACAAGATAGACAACAAATGAGATTGTACCTTTAAATTTATTTGGAATGTAGATGTTATTCAACTTCTGAATTAATGTTTTATTATTGAAGCAAAATAAGATGATAAGCATTTCTATATCAACCCAGACCAGGCTCCATATATAAGAATTTACATTTGCAATTATTCTAAGTTACTTTAACATTTTTACTTGCAAAATAATACTAGTAATTGAAGTACAGACTTTCGTTTTAATCCATAAAGGATTTTTAAAGTTGATCATCTTGAGAAATTTCAAGTATAATTTTTAAGTGGCCTGAAAGAAGGTCATTCATTTGGCACTAGCTAAAGTATTATTAAGATCTGGCTGGAACAGAGCAAGGTAGAGTAAGCACTGCCATTCTGCATGAATTGTTAGCATGATCTCTGGACATTCCAGAGAGAGGGTTTCCTTCCTCACAGTGAGAAGTCCTTTGAGTTCCGCTCACTTGTAACTTCTGATAGTCATCATTGATATTTTCTGTTTCTCTTATACCAAATGATGTATCTAAGTGGATATCAACTTTTGTGGATACACTGACCATCATGCTGTACATTTAGCCTTGCCTTTAGGAATATTTTCTTACAGATGATAAACTTGAAGATAAATATGCTATCATCAGCTTTTGACTATTTTTAACTTTAATTTGATTCAAAATGGAACAATAAGATAAATTACCATTATATGTATGAAACATCATAAAAGTTTCCTTAAGTTTATTAGAATCCTTTATGTTAGTGTTGATATACTACTGTTGATGAGAGCTGGGGGAAGGGGAGGGGTTGCGAACATTACTCTATTTAGAAAATGTGGATACTGGTACCAGAGGATGTTAATTTCTCTTTAATATATTAAAATGAGAACACTGCTGAAACTTCTCAGGAATCTTCATTTAGGTGCTGAATATATTAAATACATTTTATTTAATATATTCCCCCCCTAGCTTCCAGAGACTATACTATATGTAACATAATATTACATATAGATTGTACTTATACATATATGTTCACATGTATTTATATCATATATAATCTGTTAAAATATTTGTTTTCTCATAGCGTGTTGAAATAATTTTAATATTAATATAATTTTTTATTCTATACTTCCACATACACTTATGAAAGGATGAATCATCATATTTATAAATAAAAATATTATAAATTAGTGATTCTGTGTAAGGGGGAGATACTTTGGCCAAATCTATTATCCCCCTTTACATAGGCATTTTCAAATGAGTTATTTTGTTTTAGTAGGATATCCACCAGTTAGAATTTCTTCTAAGGCCAGACTGAAATAAATGGAATATAAAAAGAATTTTACTAAAGTTAGCAAACTTTGTACAATGGTAGGATGTGGTAAAGAATCTATGGTAGGCTGACTACTGCTTCTGACACATAAAGTGTGCCTACATATGCTGTAGACAACCAGATTTGGTGTTAGAAAAGAAAGTATCTATTGGACTGAGCATGGGATTGTGGATGGAGGAGTTGGAGAAGGGACTGAAGGAGCTGTGGGGGCTTGCAGCCCCATGGAAAGAGCAACAGTGTCAACTAGCCAACCCCGCCCCCCCCCCCCCGAGCTTCCAGAGACTGGACCACCAACCAAAGAATGCATATGGAGAGACCCATGGTGCTGTTCACATATGTGGCAGAGGAGGGCCTTGTTGGCCATCAGTGGGAGGAGAGGCCCTTGGGCCTGAGGGTGATAGATGCTCCAGTGTAGGGGAATGCTAGGGAGGGAAGATGGGAGTGGGTGGGTAGGTGGGGAGCCTCCTCATAGAGGCAGGGGGAGGGGGAATGGAATAGGGAATTTCCAAAGGGGAAAACATTTGAAATGTAAATAAAGTAAATATCCAAAAATAAAAAATAAAATAAAATAAAAAAGAATGTAAAGTAAAGTGGACAGAGCAAGTGTCAAGGAGGATCAGGAACTACTTTTTAATACATCAAATTCCCTTTAGTCAATTGCTAAAGATGCTTCTAATTGCCACAGAGCTAGACAAGGATGAAGACAAGATCTCATGTCTGAAATGAAACCTGGGACCTAGAGACAAGGATGAAATTTCCAGCCCACTTGTTAAAGCACACTCATGAGAGGCCAGCAGTGGAGAGCCTTGACAGGGTTATGGTTGTAGATGAAACCATGCTTCCCCATCTATGGAAAATTTCTTATGTGAGCAACCTTACAAGCCACTGAAGAGGAGTGCCTAGGAAATGTGATTCTAGCTTACTAAGTTGACCCAGTACAATTCATCTACAGATGTTAAAAACCATTGTCTGTGTTTTGCTACTTAACTAGATGATGACCAAAGGCCTGTGTTATGACAACAGTGGCTATATTTGAGAGTCCTCCCCCATGTTGGAGTACTGAAATTTTATGACAATTCTAATGAACAACCTGTAATATTTATTTATAGCAGCAGATGGGCACACATCACTATTCTAAAGCAATTTTACTGAAGTTGCCTCTGTTTAGCTCCCAGTATGGGCTTCAATTCTCTGAAGTATGTCTTCGGCAGGAATGAAGAACTCACATTTGAATTGCTGGCATAATGTCTGGAATGGTATGGGATGCAGACTAGTATGACATTTAAACAGTCTTGAAGCATTCAAAACATAAAAATAAAGACATGCTGATTTTAAGAAAGGATAACCACGGGTCACGGTGGTACAAACGTTTTACCCCAACACTCACAAGGCTGAGGCTAGGGACCTCTATGAGGTTGAGGTCTGTCTGGTCCACATAGTGAGCTCAGGAAAGTCAGGGCTATGTAGAGAGACCTTTTCTCAAAACAACAATAACAACGACAAGAAGGATAACCAGTTAATGGATGCATGCAACTGCTTTGTTGGGATGTATCATCATTAATCTCAGGTTTAGTTGAGGACACTTAAGGTCAAGAATCTGGAATAACTTTCCTGTAGTCACACAGAAAACAGAAGATTCCCTGGTTAATTCCAGCCCACCCTCACTAATGGATAAAAATAGCTATATCAAAACTGTTTTGATTTCATCTTTATAATTTCATTTGAATTGATAAGTAATATTTTCTGAATGTTCTTGAGATTATATTTCATACTTTTTGTTGTTTTGGTTATTTTTAGTTACGGTTTCTCTGTAGCCTTTTCTGCTAGGCTGGCCTCAACTCACAGAAAGCTACCTGTCTCTGCTTCCTGAGTGCTGGGAGTAAAGACATGCACCATCACCAGGCTATATTTCATATTTTTAAAGAAATCAAAATTGTCATTGAACATGAATAAATGTCAACAAATTTAAATTTTTCTTAGGTATAACTGTAATCAGAAATAATTTCTACAACTTAACATATAGATATATGCATATACACATAAACATGCACATATATGTATACATATGTTTGTAGATTTTTGGTCTATTATCCTAAATTATTTAAAGAAATACTTTGTTTCAAAAAGTTGGACAAATGAAATTTGTGAAATTTCACTTTAATATCTAATTATGTATAAAGTAGAAGACCATAACTTAGATAACCAACATCAAAACTTTTCCATTACATTTGTTTTTTTGGCTAAAGAATTTAAGCAATAACCATAAATGTCTCTTGACCAAGCATCTTATATCATTACATAATCAACATGCCTCCAGTCTCTTTTACATTTGTTCCCAGGACACCATAACACAAAACCACAGTATGGTTTGAAACAACCGACATTTATTTTGTCATAGTCATGGTAGCTTGAAGCAAAGAGCTAAGGATCAGCAGAGCTGGTTTTGAGGCCCTCTCGTTCACTTTTTCCTAAGTACTTCTCACACTGCTTCTCTGTGTGCTCATTCCTCTGTGTTCTCTATGTGTCTTTCTTTACTCTCTGAAGAAAAACAAAGTAAATTGGATCAGGAACATCCTAAGGGCCCCCTTTAACTTAGTCCTTCAAGGGTCTATTTGTAAATATCACCACATTCAAGGTTTACTGGATGAGGGCTTCTAGCCATGACTTTTGAAGTAATGCGGTTGAAGCCAACACAGAACTCTGCATCTGCACTTAGTCACTCATTGACTCTGTGGCAATTAATTAATTTTCAACACATTTATATTATTACAAAAATTTGTCTTGCTGTTCATGGTGGTGAGAGTTTTTACTTACAGTACTCAGGAAGTAGAGTCAATTGAACCTTTGTGAGTTTGGGGCCAATATGGTCTATATAACTACTTCTAAGCAAGCCTCTTCTACATGGTGAGTGCCATGCCAGCCAGGGGAGACCCTTTCTCAAAAAACATATTTCCAATATATCATGTTTTAGGATCATCATAAAGGAAATACACTTTAGGCTTTAAAACATACAGAGAGAGAGAGAGAGAGAGAGAGAGAGAGAGAGAGAGAGAGAAGAGAGCAAAGGCATTGACTATCCTTATACAGTATCTACTTGTACCAGAAGTGTGATACATTCTACCTCTGTTTGAAAACTTATTAAAGAATCTCTATTTACTAAGAGAACTGTATGACTATTTTATATTATTAACTATATAATGTGTTTAGTATTTTGGACATGACTGACTCTTAACCGAAGCAAAATCTAGCTTGATATGAAACTGGAAGAAAGGAGGATTGTAACAATGACACCCTAAAAGCTGGACTTCTTCCTGTGTCTTCTATCCTGCACTATAAAGACAGTGGTTATCTCTCCTTAGCAGGGTGAATTCTCTTACGATAAAGCTATATAAGTTAGAAGTCACAAGTTCAAAATTAGATGGACAATACAAAAATGAGAACATAGCTGTGTATGAGTTCACCTCTTTGAAGTCAATTTCCTTTAAAATGAATTCTCTATGAGATACACCTCTTGGAAGAAGAGACTTCTAACAACTTACAGTAAATGTGAATTATTAGGAAGACAGGATCAAGGATGATCAGATCACATTTGTAACAGAACAATTTAGGAAGGGAAAAAAGACAAAGCACTGCTGCAGATAAGAACAGGGCAACTTAAATAGAAGAGGGATAAAGTGAGTGACAGGAACAATCTCACGGATTACTGCTTTGGCATGAACCTTGGAGCATGCAGCCAGCTTGCCAAATAAATGGACCAGTGAAAAGAGACTCAATGGATTAACTTCAGGAATTAAGCTTATTAATGGATTTTCCTGCAGTGTATCCACCCCTCCTGATAGACAGGGATTCCTTTGCTTTCCCAGCTGCTAGGTTATACAGTAAAATAATTCCACGTGAGCGGCTGATGACACAGGGACTATTGATTTTTCCTTTAAAATGAATTGTCATTGACCTGAGGCAGTGCTACATTACCCCCATTCATTTGGGACTGGTTTCTATTTGAAACAGCACAAGTTTGCTTGATTTAATCATGAACTGAATATATTTGAATAGAGATTGCTCCTCTTCACTGTCTCCTCCCCATTTGTTTTTAAGCTGCTTCTTTATTTAAGTTAAATTTTCACTATTTCATCCATAGTTTAAGAACAGAAAAGGAGGTAATTGGAATTGTAGGTAAATTATATTCTTTTGTAGGAAGCATAATGATCGGAAGTTAGTTAAAACCACCTCAGTGCTGTTCTCATTTTCATGCATGGAGCAGTTGTTTTGACAGATGGATGGGCTTTATTTTTGTAACGGTCCAGGAAAAGTCTGCAACACAGCCTAATCTGTGCTACGTAGCTGTATCTGTGATGTTTGTTTTTGATTCATTCTGCTTTCAGCTCCTATAGCTTTTTCAAGGATAGATATTTTCTTTACATTTATTCTTTGGGACAATATTTTTATACATAATTTTTCTATTGATGCGATCCAAAATGGCTGGAACCACCTAAAACTCAAATTCACACAGCTTGTCATAAGGATGATTTATCAAGGCTCCTCAGGTGTGGGCTTGGGTTTTTATTGGATTATAACTGCTCTTACTTCTAAACTAATGATTGTGGGTGCTGTTGATCTGAAGGTCCCTGAGATTGACTGACTCTCGGGATGCCAACTTGTTACCGAATTCACCTGTGTATATCAACTTAAGTTTGAAAAAAGATCAAGGTTTGAAAAATGAATTCATTTTGAGCTGACCGCACTGTCTTTATTGCCCTGTAAATCCTCCAGTGTGGAGCAAAGCAGTGCAGGAGTTTAATGCCAAAAAGTACATTACATTGTGAGTTTTGAGAAACGTCATGGTTCAAGGAAAGGTCAGAAACACTCCTCTTCTGTCTCCCCAGAGCAGCAATGTGTGAAGTGTGTTTCCTTTTGCTGCCACGCTTCCCCCTAGTTTAACAGAATGTTCAGGCAGCCTCAGAATAAAATGAATACCCTGTTTGGAATACTCACCAGACTTGGCAGCCACAAACTAGAAAAGAAAGGCAGATGAATGACTGGATTGATACACTATTATGTAGACATTCTCTTAAGAACAGCTCCTTGAGAGAACGTCTTTCACGTTTTGGGTTCCTCTCCGTTCAGACCCTTTTGTCTACTTTCCTCTTCCACTCATGCTGAGGGTTCTTCCTTTGGCTATTTTCAAACCAATCTTGAAAGTATTTCCTTCCACTCCTTTGTTTTCCTACAACCATCATTTTGCCCTCTAAGCCCAAGAAATTGCTCCACACTCTATTTGCCTCAACCTTTACTTTGAAAATAATACTAAGGTAGCCTCAGGGCATGGCAAACAGTGCAACTTGCTGCCAATTGAGAGAGTTCAGTGGGGAAATTAAGGAGATCATTCTAGGCCTTGGGCCAATAGGGTGGGGCTCCATTTTCTCTAACTCAGACTCACTTGTTATCAGCACACTCAGTCAGACTCCTTGCCAGGTTTCTCGGCTAGAGTCCCATGACTGATTTTGTTCCAGCAGCTTTGTAGAAGAATGGTCGTCATAATATAGTGGTTCCCTATTTAACAGTTAATAGAGAACAAATTGAGAATTTGATATTCAATATAGTCCAATTTTGTGGGTTTCAAGAGCTTAGGGAGTTTTTCTTGTGTTAATTATAACCTGCTAGTTTCTTTAGAAAGACAGCCTTAGTCACTGGTAAATTGCTAATTGGTTATCTAATCTATAAGAAATAATGAACCCACAAAAGCTATAGTATTAAATTCATAGCAGTGGTAAGGGTAATATGACCCTTCCTTTGTGTTTACAAGTATTTGTACTCATGATTATGTTTTGCTTTTAAACCACAGAAAACCATAGTCTACTTTTAAATTGTTACGAGGTATTAGATATGAATAATGGAACTAGAGAAGTTAGGTTTATATGCAAAATGGTTTGTGAGTTTTTAAAAGCATTTCACAGACCAAGTAAAGTCCTGTTCTTTTCTGAAGTGAACAAGTCTTCTGTCTGGGTCTGCCACTATTATTTACTGGAATATCCATTTGCTTAGCCATGCATGCACAGCCAATATCTTGATTTTGACATATGGTACCAGAATTCATTATTTATCTTCTTGAATATAATAATATTGAGCCCACAATGAGGCATGGCTGGAAAAGCAGAATATATGGCCACCTACATGTTTCAAAGAAAGATATTTTTAAAAATTCTTCCTTTGAAAAATGACAGATTTTTTTTTTTTTTTTAAGGAGTACGAATATATCCTGTGGGCAAACCCATGAATGCTTCATTTGTAAATGAATTTATCAGATGTTTCCTTTCCCCAATCTCCTTCCTCTGCATAGACATTCATGTTGTGTCCTGTAGGGGAAGGAGGAGGGACTGATACAGAATGAAGTTTGGGCTCTGAGAACAAGGGAAGTTATGTTTTATCTCCTTCGCAGTGATGATATTTTGAACAGGAACTAACCTGTTCAAAGCAGTGAGGAAGGGTATACATACACGCTTTAAGCTAGGAAATCCTTCCTTATAACAGAGCAATTTGCAAAGTCAGTTGATTTCAGAGCATAATTTTATGCCTTGTCCAAAAGAAAAAATATTACATTCTGGATCTATTTAACAAAACAGTAAAGGAATTGGGTCTTGGGGTGTTTGGGTTTTGTGATTTTTACCTACTGAAATTACACATTATTGTTTAGAAAGCATGAAGACTCACGTCTGAAACTTATATTTTGTTTTAAATAAGTCTAATTCATCTTTAAAGAAGTATATTCAAAGACAGTATCAGGTTTCACCCTCGAACAATCAGATAGAATGAATAGCAGGCACTTTCTTGAATTTAAATGTTAATTATTCTGCTGAAGTTGCCTGCTCCTTATTTTATGGGCCAATGGAGTTGAGACCCAAGTCATCAGCTACACGTACTGGATACAAATGTCATGTGGAAATGTACTCAGCAAGTTATAACATTCCACTTATAAACTCTAACCAACTACATAAGTCCAGATGCATTCTGAGTTCACACCTAAGAAGTCATGGGTCACATAGAAAGCTTTGAGGGCATAACACACTTCGGAGCATAACAATCAACCTGGTTCTCCATTTTGCGAGCGAGCCAACCTCATTTATACAGTAGTCTGTGTTGAAAGTTTATAGTTTCATCTCTAGGGCTTACTTTTAAATATTCAACTGAAAAACTTCTTAAAAACTATGAACAAGGTAGAAAAACTCTTTCAATATATATTTTGTTAAGTAGCATATGAATGCATACTTATTAGAAAGAAACCATTATATATTTCTAGTGATGATTAGCTTCATGTTAGCCTTTATTTCTGTTTCTGTTTTCTAAATTTAAACTCAGAAGTCACTTTTGTAAAAGAATTTCACCATAATCTCATTTGAATAATTTGTTATCTAGAGAGTTGATTGTTGTCTGCACTGTGGAAAAGTTATCCATGATTATTGGCAACCTAGAACTTTTTATTCAATTAGGCGAGAGTGTTTTAGAAATAGTTTTGGCGAATGATTATGGAAGGGTATATGTCTTATCCAGGATTACTGTTGCTGTGATGTAACACTGTCCAAAACAACTTGGAGAAGAAAAAGATCGGCCTTAGACTTCCATATTACTATTTATTATTGAAGGAAGTCAGGGCAGGAACCTGGAGGCAGGAGCTGATGTAGAAGCTATAAAGAGTGCTATTTACTCGCTTGCTTTCCACGGCTTGCTCATTAACCTGTTTTCTTATAGAACCCAGAACCACCAGCCCCAGGTGTGGTACCACCCAAAAGGGACTGGGCCCTCCTCTATCAGTCACTGATTAAGAAAATGCTTTACAAGCTAGCTTACATACCAATCTAATGGATAGATGTTCTCACATGTGGTTCCCTCTTCTAACTATAGCTTGTTCAAGTTGACATAAAACTAGCACAGTATGTTATATTTATTTCCTCAAAGTTTAAGAGTTTTATATTTTAGTACATGTAATGCTGTGAATAAAATAACAAAATCATAAATGAACCCTAAAAGTTGAGAAAGGTATACATACAAAATCTGTCCCAGCATACCTAACACCCTGGATTCTTCAGTCAGACTGACTGCTGGAACTAACTGGTTTGCCTTTGTTTCACAGAAAGAATGTGCAAATTTCATCAAGGTCCTCAAGGCTTATAATCAGACTCACTTGTATGCCTGCGGAACTGGGGCTTTCCATCCAATTTGCACCTATATTGAAGTTGGACATCATCCTGAGGTAAAGCTGAGTTATAAAAATGCTTTTGGTCTCGGCTCCTTCCGGTTCAAACGGTTCATTGCTGATTTCTTCAGTTCATTTAGCTTCTTGGTCACTATGCATAGAGACCTACTTCCAATTCAAATGCTGTTATTAATTTTACTCTGTGAATATAAAACAGCGAGGCCATCACTCAACAACTCTGGGACAAGAAAAGGGAGGAAAACGTTTGTTCTCACCCTGGCTTTCACAGTCAACCTTTCTGCATGTGAGACCCAGGAAGACAAGCAGCATGTGAGACCCAGGGAGGCAAGCAGCATGTGTTCTCCATTCTCCGTTATCTGTTTATTTGTAGCTCTCCCTGCCATAACTTCCTCAGTCAAAGGTTTCTGCCTCCTACTGTTTTATCATCTTTGCTTGTTTGTTTGGTTTTGTTTTCGTTGTTGCTATTTCCTGTCAGAGAATTAAGATGGATACTCTCTATAACTGGGTTCCAAGATGGAAATCTCCCATTTGGGTTCTTGCTTTGTCAGGTTTTACCTTTATATTTTTGGTTATTATATTACTAGCATGGAAAGAAAGAAATACATTTTGTTCTACTGAAAGATGTTGAGAGAAACTTTAGCGAGAGAAATATAGTTAAGTAAATTTAAATCAAATTTAAAATGAGGAGGCTTGCTCCTATTGAAAGCAATGAATTGAGCTGTGCATCTCAGTCACCTCAGTTATAAACACTGTTCTCAGCTCTGGCACTAAATCTTCAGAACAACAGCGTTCATGTGCTGAGAGAGGGATCTGTTACAGAATTTACTTCCAAGTTGGAATTCAGAAATGCTCAGCAAATAAAGAGTTTGTTCACAGAATATTTCTGGAATGCTAAAGATAAGACGGAATTTACATGTCAGCCACTTATGTCTTCAGCTCGAGACTAGTGTTGCATTTTCTTAAGGTGTCCTTTGAGATAAGAATGTGTTGTACTCATTCCAAAGACAAGAAAGCCAAACATTTCATGCTTTATCTTCTTTATATAAGACAATGCACTGCACTCTGTGTTTCCAATGCTACAACCACTCACGTGGTGTGGTTTCTGCTGTTGCTTCCCTGATGAGACTGGAAAGCGTAAAACACTTTCCTGAGGATTCATCCATATTGGTAAATTGTAGGCTTGTGCCTGCCCACCCTTTTATTCTCTCTTTTCCTCATCCTCACAAGTATGTATGAAATTCTTGTTAGTGTGGGCAAGGTGTTTCATCATGATGTAACTTCTAGGAAAGGAGTCCTCTTTAAGTTTCCCGTTTCACAGTGGGGAAAATAGGAATCGGTTCATTCGCAGGACCTGGAGAAAATACAGATAGTGGTTTTAGCCACTTCTAATTAAATAACTACCCCTGTGCTACCATCCCAAATGTGAAAGTGCCAATGTCAATAAAAGCAGGACCCATTGTGGTACACATTTTGGACCTGGAGTCATCATGGCCCTGATGGGCAGCACACAAGGTGCAGTAGCACTTTCAGGAATCTCCTTCCCCAGAGGCACAGAAAACCATGAATGGTGGTGTCACAACGTGCTGCAAATCTCAATCCACGAAGTATCAGCTTTGAAGCTCTGGAAAGGTTATTTAACATCTCATAGTCTCTGCTCAAAACCTGTAAAACAAAATAAGACCATCCTTGCCTAGGTGTCCACATATGTTAAATGAGAGGTATGCTAACTCATTACCTCAAATCACTTTCCACCCTCCTAACATTTAGTGCTACACAAACTCAAATCTTCTAGTCTCATTGTGAAAGCAGTATGTTTCCAGTCTCAGAATTTACTTCTCGTGTCTCCCTTTCCTCGACCTTAGCTGCTCCATGTAGAACCAGGGGCTTCATTCCCTGCATCTGTGTCTAATGTAGGATTGGAATGAAGATGTTTGAGACCTAATAGGGCCTCCTTGCTAAAGAAACAAACAGCTAATACTCAGAATTATAAATGTGTCTCAGATTGAAAGGCTTAGCAGTTTGTCACATTCATTATTGCCACCTTACCTGGTATTTACTTGTCTCCTCATCTGCGTTTATAAATAATGTCACTAGGCTTCCCTTATAGGGTCTCTCTGTACTCATCTTAAATCTCCCAACTTCAAAAGCTGAGGCTTCCATTACTTTGGTATCTATTTATGCTAAAATTCTATGCATCTGCATGCATTTTTATCATTTTTTCCTCTGCTGATGTCCCCACCCCTCCTGTTGAGCTTCCTGTTGTTAATAATGTATCATCTTTCAAGTCAACTAAGCTTTGCTGGTCTTTGGGTGGCCAGGTTGGGGAGTGAAGAGCTACAGGCCATTGCTCAGGCTCCCTTCCACTGAAATAGTAAATAAGCCTAGTTTTCTATGTGAGCTCCTTTGAGATGACATATTGAGGTACAAGTTTTCTTCCTGAGAAACTCAGAGTTTCGAACAGGTCCAAATTAAGAAGCTCAGTGATTTTGATTTGCATGAAAACTATAAATTATGAAATACCATTCCAGAGTAGGAGGTCAGAAAGAAGATGATTATGCAATTACCTGGGGAATTTGGAGCAGTCTAGACAGGCAATCTAGGAAATTCTGGAAAAGATATTATCAGGAGAGCTTGTCTAGACTACATCAAATTTAATTTTCAATGCTTAAGCTGCCTTCTGAGACAATCTGCTTTAAATTGATCTATACTATTACTTAAAATGCTACCCTTGGCTTTAACCAATTTTGCTGTTTATGAAGTAGAGAAAAAGAGACAATGTGCACTTTATACTGTTAGAAAAAAAAAATGACACTAATGGAAAGCCTGGAAAGGGGAAAAAAACTAAAAGAGGCACTAGGAGAGAGGCTGGGAATGTTGAATTAATATTCACACACACATGGAGTTTGAAAATGCCATCATTAAAAATTGTCTCTAAAATAACATTTATGTTTTATAAGATTATGCTATAATTACATCTTCTGTCCCTTCTCCTTCGTCTCTCCAAACCCATGTTCCCCACCCAAACCCTTGGCTCTCTTTCAAATTCATAGCCTCTCTTTCTTTAGTTATAGAATTTTTCCTCATAAATTTTAAGCTAAGAATGCCATGTATATTTTCCTGATAGATATCCTATAATACGAAAAAAAAAGAAACAATTTTATTCAGTGTTTTTAGGCTAGAAATAATCATATTTTGCGAAAAGAATAATCTTCACTTTTCACATTTGTGAAGACTGTTAGCAAGCAAGCCCTGCCATAGTCAAATTCTGCTTTTCAGTACACTTTCCTAGAAGTACCCACTGCCTTACATCGCCTGATGCTTAGTTTCTAAGCTCATAGACCTTTCTACATTAGAAAACTGCATATGGACTAAACATCTTTATGAAGAATGCCACGCAAGTAAAGCACTACTTTTGAAAGAAATACAAGGTCCTAGTCATCATTTAATAGTTTTGAATCTTATAGGAAAAATTATCTCTTACTATTTCTAGTGATAAATCAATTTCCAAAATACCACAAAGTTTAGCCTTGTAGTTATGAAAATAGTCTTTTCTTTTCTAGCATTTTGATATCGATATATACACTCTTGAATAGTATCTTCCTAAAATCTAGTTTTTCTGTCTAGTGAATACCTTTTGACCACACACAGTATGTCATTGATTGCTGAATTAAACAGATTTTCTGTTTCCTGTGGTACATTTGGGAATTGGTAGACATATTAATTAACTCCAGTTCTGTAAGATATGTGTCAATCAATTCTTGGGCATCTGCCAATAGCTCTTGACACAGCAGATAACTGCCAACAAGGTCACATGCCTGATACACATGTGTACGTTTGTCATAAAATGCCTGCAGAGTTCACAGAAGGAGTGATTCAGACAAGAGCCCAGATGAGCTTGGAGCATCTCTGCCATTCAAATTGTGAGTCATCCTTTAGAGGCTGGCTATTCCCAAATGGATTATAGTATATGGTATTTCCCCTTCAAATTTACATCTGTTAATAAAAACAATGTATAAATTTAGGAGGAGTATAGCTTTTCGAAGAAGTCTCTGGAAGTAGTCTCAAATTCCAAATGGGTCTCTTCTATGTCCTGGCAGGAATCCTGAAGAAAGGTGGACCCAGATGTCTGCTGGATAGTATTAACTCTATAAATACTCTCATAATGTCATGGTCTCAATTTATGATAGAACCAAGGGGACATTAAGAAAAGCAATGAGGCTTAATGGCTATCTCTCAGGTGACTTTTGCAATGACAGTCAATGCATCTCTCCAGGAACTAAAATTATCTGGTTTTTCCTTGTTATGAAGGGAAATCTGTTTTATATGAAAGTCCACAGCATAGATGTTATTTAAATATCAGGTAGGGCTCTGTCAGTTAATTGATTTCTAATCCTTTTTGCTTCTGTTATCTTTCTCATTTATTATTATGTCTGGTCTAATGAAGCACAGATTAATTTCTAATAAGCATGAGTAAACTAATGGCAAATGGTTTTTGTACCACTTCTCCATTTTCCTTAAGCCACACATAGGAACCTTTGCCTTGGAGAAAGCAAACCCTGGTGAGAAATGTCAGAGTCCTTTTTCAGTTTCTTCCCAGTTGGTCATTATTTCTACCAGAGGTGATTCGTCTTTCCTTTTCACTGCTGACCTGTGCTACATCGTGTTAGAGTTAAGTCTTTTATAGTGTTTATTTTTCTTCTGTAACATTTTAAATAATTGAATCATGCTAAAAATTGACCTTTGTGTGTTATTACTTAATAAACAATACTTCCGTTTTCATCTCAAATCAAAATTTAAAATTATCTGCTATTTACTTGAAAGGCTTTCCATTTCATATATTCTGAGAGAATTTAACACAACTGTGTGTTTCTCCAAAAAACATTTAAATCCTACCAACAAGACTATTTCTCAAAATTAATAGGAGCAGAGACTGAGTAGAATAAATTGAATTTTAATGACATAACAATAAAAGAAATAGTCAAAGCTGGTAAAAATAGGAGTACGTTAGCACTGTGGAAATACTTATTTTAAATGCTTCAAATCACATGATTTGATCTTAATACTTGTTTTAAAAGTTCATACTTTTGATACTAACATTCTTCTATTATCTGTCATGTATTTCATTCAATTATAAAACATTTTTCTCGTAATATTTCACAAGTGTTATTCCTGAATATAGTGGAAGATAAAATAGAAATGTTCATGTATTTAATTGATTTTTTTCTGCCTAAATGGTTGGTTCAATTGTTACTAGAACAAGGTTATGGATGAAATCAAGGTTTTCTTAAGTCAAAACTGATACAATGATGTCTTAACTAATCACTTTTTATTATTATTATTACTATTATTATTATTCAATCTTTATTTACAGTCCAGTCTTCATCCCCCTTTTGGTCTGTCCCCTGACCGCTCCCCATCCCATACTTCCTTCCCTGTCTCCTAAAGGATGTCCCCACACCTCCACCCCTACACCACCAGACCTCCCCACTACCTGGGGCCTGAAGTCTCTAGGGTGTGGGTTAGGTGCATCTTCTCTCACTGAGGCCAGACCAGGCAGTCCTCTGCTGTAGGTGTCCAGGGCCTCATATCAGCTGATGTATGCTGCCTGGTTGGTGGCTCAGTGCCTGAGAGATCTCAGAGGTCCAGGTCAGTTGAGACTGCTGGTCTTGACTAATCACGTTTTAAGAGAAATACTACCTCATAATCATGAGAAAGGATTAAATCATGGTGTCTTCATTTGTGTGAAGTCTTTAATGTTGTAAGTGCCAAGAATGCTCTTTTAAGTTTCTTGGTCTAATGAGAGGCAAAGGCCGACTTGTTGCCTTAACCCCTGTTTTATTGCTGTGAAGAGACATCAGGAACATAGCAACTCATAAAATACAGCACTTAATTGGAGCGTGCTTATAGTTCTAGAACTATAGTCTATTATTATCAGAGAGCATGGCAGCACATAGACAGACAAGGTACTGGAGAAGTAGCCGGGAGTCCTACATCCAGACCTGCAGGCAGCAGAAGGAGGAAGAACTGGGTGTGGCTTGAACTTTTGAAACCTCAAAGCCCACCCCCAGTGACACACTCCTTCCAACAAGTCCATGTCTAATGTTTCTTAAGTAATGCTATTCATGGTGACTAAGCATTCAAATATATGATCAGTAGGAGCCATTGTGACTCAAGTCACCATAATCACACCTGTTACACACATGTAGTTTCCACACAGAAGGCAAATTCAAGGCAGGCTGTACTCCATTCTGGTATTAAACAGAATAAAAAACAAAAACAAAAACAAAAATGGTGAAAGAAGTAAACCCTCCCTGGCACTGGAGAGGGTAGGATTATAGACCCAGTATTAGGTTGTTATCTGGAGCTCAAAGGAATATTACAAAAGGCTTTTGCTTTATCTAAAGTATAGCAATATCTTGCCACATAGTTTTGCTAATGCCAGTGTGTTCGGTGTATTTGTTTTCTCATTTGGCTGTTGTTTAATTTTAAGCAGGAAAATTATATTTATATATTTACTAATTTATTAGCTATTAGAAAATATACATTGGAAGTTAATCCCTGCAGCATTCTAGAAAGATGCTTTGTAGTGTTTGCTTGTTTTGTTTTGTTTTGTTTTTGTAAGAAAAATGGTATTATCTTTTCACCCATATTCATATGGAGGACACTAATCTTTGATTTATGCCACTTATAATGCTCGGCTTCTTTTGAAGGGGAAGTCTAATTGAGGGAGTGCAGTTCAGTTGAGTTCAGGCAATGAGGCAGAGTTCATTTGAGTTGAGGTTAGTATAGTTCTGTGCAGTTCAGCTGAATCCAGTTAAGTTCAGGTGACTTGGGTAAAGTTCAGTTGAATGATATTGAATTCAGTTGAGTTCGTGCAGTTCCATTTAGTTCCAGTCCATTAGTGCAATCAGTACAGTTGTGCATGGAATTCAGAGACAGTTTTTCCAAGCAGAACAATTCAGTGAGAAGCTGAGAGAAGGGAGATTGGAGAAGAGTTTGAGCCAGAACAGCTAAATTGAACCAGTAGGCCAGAGTTCAGAAGGAACTACAAAGGGTGAGCTTATTCAGCAGTATCTGAGAGGACAATTACATCAGGTAAATTAAAAGTTACTCTTCCAGGTATTGTCATTGTTCAAGACTTGTTTAAGCAGTTTTCTAGTTTCTGTATCAAGAGGTTAGCTTTTCTCTCAATGCTAGAAGACAGTATCTTACAGCAGGCTTTCTGACTGTTTGACATTTACAATCTTTCAGCCTACTTTGCATTGCATGTCCTTAGCCTTGGTGAAGATGTTATCTTGGAGACGCCTTTGGGGCTAGACAACTCATTATAAGTTGTTCGCATTTTGATAAGTTGTGGTTTTCTGTGATTGTCTTCATTTACTGCAAAGAGAAGCTTCTTTGATGAGCTGTGAAAGCTACTCTCACCTGTAATCTATAAGGATAAGTATTTTGAATGCAATTAGAAGCTATGCTGGTCTAGGAAAAGATGGGATAGTGGTTTCTCTTCTAAGATACACAAGGAAAGTGAAAATAAGTAGATGGAATTAATTTTAATAACATTTTAATTGGATAAATGTATTCAAAATATTGTTTACATGTATTATTAATAACATTTATATTTTTTTTACTATGAAATTCAGTATAAAGATTACTAAATTCAGTTTAGATTAGTCTGATTTGGAGTACCCGGTGACCCAATGTGGTTGATAGCTATAGTCCAGTCTACAAATTATGATAAGGGTAGAAAGCTCAAAAAATTGACAACTATTATGTCCACATTAGCATTTGGGCACGGGAAATTCAGGCAGGAAGGACCAGCAAAGACTTCAGGGGAGGGCAGCATGTGATACTGAGAACAGGTCAGAGATGACCGTGATAAGCAAAGTAGATCCCTGGCATGGAACCTTTATTTCTTAGATTTAGGAGAATATTAGAAAGTCATTGAGGGTAGATAGATCTATTTGTATCTGAAGCTTTATTCAATGGCCGAATAACAAGGGATGAATAACAAGGAATGCATAACAATTTGTAGCTAGGTAAAAATATGGAGAATATCTTCTAGGTGAGATACTAAAAGGAATGGTGAAGATTACAAACATATAGACCCTACCTACACATAAAAATCTAACTTCAATATGGGTTAATGTAGAACTAATTAATATTAATTATTCCAGTGCAGGGTTGCTACCTGCCCCAATGGTCTAGGTTCCCAAATGAAAGACACGCACACAGCCTTTATATTTTAAGATGTCTTAAGCAGCACAATAGCTTGGCCACTGCCGAACTTCCATGTGGTTAATCCCGAGTTATTATTTACTAATTCTATGTTCTATCTTGGCTACCCTGGACCCTGTTGAGCAGCCTTCTGGGCCATGTTCTCCCACCTCCTTCACATGGTGGCTATGTCTCTCTGTCCTGGACTCTTCTCAAGCCTGGTGTCTCTCCTCTCCCTGACGCTCTCCCTATAGTGAATCTCTTCCTTTCCCTCCTCCCAGTCCCAAGCCCTGGAAAACCTAAAATCTCACCTGTCTGTCTTTCCCAACTATTAGCTGTTGGCATCTTTATTTACCAATCAGAACCAACTCGGGGTATGTTCCCAGAATTTATGTACAGATTCTTTCATGCAAGTAGATTTTGGGGAACATAATTAGCATTTGTAATACAAGCAGCTACAGCTTAAAACATCAAAAATAATAATTCCTCCAAAGTAAGATTTATTGAGCAATCAATGTATTGTGGAAATGTCTGTTACAACTACAGTGATTCATCATTAAATTTGATGAAGTTAATATTCTTATTAATTTTGTTTTACCAATGAGAAAGCTAAAATTCTTAGAGTAGTTTTAATATACCTAAATCCAGCATGCTAGGTAATGGTTATGGTTTATGTCTGTAGTCAAAACATGCATCATCAAAAGATGACTTACAGGATGCATGAGAACAAAGAACTGAAATGGTTGATCCTATTTTATGATAGGGAGTCAAATTTAATTTTCCTATATTTGTATTTCAAATCTAATTTGGACCAGGTGACAGACAAGTGTGGACAAAGAGGCAGTTGAAGCAAGCAAGGGCTGGCACCTTCAAACTGGAATCTGAAAACGGAATGGCATATGAATATTTGTAGGAGGTAGTGTAGGCTCTGTGAGCAATGGCTCCGAGGACAGAGGCAGAAATGACAGTCAGTCTACAGGGAAAGGGAGAATAGCACAGGATGCATGGAACATTTCAAGTACGGAAGCTGGAAATTACATTAAAGGTTGAGTTGAGGAAAACTAATTGAGAGCTTTGTGAGGTTTTACCAAGAGAGTGATATTATTCCCACCATTCAAATAGAAATATATATCTGGGGCATAAATTAGGGGAGAAAGGGAGCAGTCCAAACATCCGTTTTGAGACCATGGCAAAGGTCTAATACCAACTGAAAAAACTAAACTGAGACCAGGTGAGAGACACAGGGCAAACTGAGACTCTCAAAGGAAAACAAGAAGTCAAAACATCCTTCCGATTTCATAAATTAGTGGAAGATAGCTGCGATGATCAGACCTTATACTTTCTAGGGGTAGGATGAGCTTCAGATTCTCTTATAATAATAAGGCAAACCTTCTTTTGTAGCTCCTATATACTCAATTTCTTCTCCAGAGTGTATGAATAAAGACCACGCATGTTATTCAAAAACATTAAGATATTATGAATGAATTGGGAATTCCTAACCTAGCAATTACAAAAAAATAAGTAATCTATACTTGGAAATCCATAAAGAAGCATGTTATGTAAGACATACTGTGAACACAATGCAAATTCATTCTATTCAAAAAGTTCCCTAAAACAAACAAAAATCTATAAAACGAATATAGTCAATGTATATGTATACCTATATATCACTATAAATAGGAATTTTTAAATGAAAATTACTGCCATGCTATCTTTAACTTTTGTTGTGTATCTGTGTATTCAAAACATTTAAGGAACATTGTTCTTAACAACTTCCTAGTTAATCTATTCACTTTCCCTCTGGTTGGAATGACTTTCTAAGATGATTGTTTTACTTACTTAATAATATCAGTGCCTACCAGACCTGATATATTGAATGACTTTTATCAACATTGAAACATTTGATGTTCTCAACCCCCAGATGTAAACTTTTCTTTATTTTCCCTTTGAAAAAATGGAGACTCAGAGGGATTCAAGAAGTTACTGATGATCACACAGTGAGAGATGTGGTTTCCTCACCGTTTCAACACATGGCCTTTCTGATGGCATCAACGCCATTGGTAGGACGCTATGCTGTGTGTTTATTAATATTCAAGTCTGCATCATTTCAAACATTGCATTTTAAGTTAGTGCACCTCCAATTAGATTATCAGAACATTCTTGAAAGTGTCATTAAATGCTTAGTGCTGAAATGTTGACAGTCCCTTAATAGATTATAAAGGTGAAAGAATTAGGGAGTGTTGTTTTTATAAACAAGTGTGATGGTACCCATTGAAACAGCTTCATCTGGCGATACTTGTTCTCGTTAGATAACCTAGAGATTAGGCAGATAAATAAAACCAAATTTTCTTGTACAGAGACAAATGTGACTATGTTTATGATACAGTGAACTGTCATGTTTCTACTAGATAGAGAAACATCAGAATCTATAACATTAATAGAAGTATATTTCAAACTGGCTACTTAATATACAAATTTTGATGAGCTTTCCTAAACTTCAAAAAATGTCAGCATAAAAAGTTGCTTTCTAATATTTTGAAAATGAACTTCTACAGATTACCAGTTTATATTTGAAAAAAAAAAACATATAATTAAAAAGTAGGAGTCTAAAAACCAGAGAATACTGAATTTAATATGGCATCCAAATTACTAAATAACATTAAATAGCCAAACTTATCTTTCTGGTATCAAGATCTAAATTGGCCTCATCTCTGTGTTAAGATCAATGAATATGGTAAAATATTGTAATGCTTAAAAAGGAGCTACATTATATTGAAATTCAATGTTCTCGTTAGGTGTCTTTAAATTTTCAACTAGGATCAATATACTTAGAGATATTTTCTATTTATGTGGATAATTCTTTAATCATTGTCTCATAAAATGAATGACATGAACCTTCAAGTTTAAGTAGGCTTATATTTGCATATTTTGCAATTACACTTTTATAATTTAGGATGCATTTGAATTACAAGGGCTAGAAAAGTTGGTCCTACTACCTCAACCTACCTTGATAACTGGACATTTGAGGCAGAAAATAGTAACATTCCAAAAAGTTAGAAACCAAGTCACATAGAATGACTACTTTCCATTTTAATTTTATTTTTATTTTTCAATCTGCCCTTCTAATTCAATTGTGCATCCTTGGCCACTGAAAGCAATCTCGAGAATTGCTGAGCTGCTTAAAAGGGAGTCTAATGGGATCTAAAAATCAATTCACAGCTCTGCCACTGAGACATTGTGCAACTCTTGCTTCTACTAAAATGACATGAAATTGGTCTCTTCCCCATTTCAGACCTCAGTATTTGCCTCTGGTTACAAACACACCATCCAATGGCTACTATGTAGATAAATTCAGGAAAGTCACTAATGAGTACAAACCATGAGACTAGTGTCTCCCCCACCCAGCTGCTGCACCTGAGATTGCCTGAGACTCTGCAGAGGCTGGGACCCAGTCTGTTCTTTCTAGTACTGCAAATGCGGTTTTGTATGTGTGCCAGGGTTCAAGCTCCTTTTAAGTGCTTTTATCCCAGTAATTTCTTTCCACTTGATTTACATTTTGTTGGCATTGAGTAGCTGTCTTACCTCATATTTAAATTGATTAACCTGGAAAGGATAGATCCTTAGTGCCCCACATTTATTTGTCCTTGGCTGGCCTAAATCTGGGGGACAAATGTCAGCTCTGAAGTGAAGAATTCCTATTTCCTGTACAGTGTCAGGCTGAGAGAAGCCCCCAGTACCTCCTTGTTATCATGTCACATTTTCACTAGCAGTCATATGGAATCTTATCTGTAATTTCAGGCTGAACTTGCCCAGTGTCTTAGGTATATATAAAAAAAAGGCAGTATTTTCAGTTACATATAATAACTTATCTGACAGCTGATTGTATATAGATTTTGTGAGCAGTAAGCAAAATATTGCCATTTGTAACATGTGACAAATTAAGCCTGAAGTGCCTTTGACCATAAAGCACATCAGAAGCAAACTGTGATGTCCTATTGTTGCAAAGTACATTTTAGGGCGAAGCAAATTCCATTTTGTCCCATACATGACCATATTCCATTCTCATGATCTTTATTCTTTCTACTTGCCTGGTCAGATTTACAAATCTTCTAAGGCGAACATTAAAAGTATTTTCAACTATACTACCAAAAGATTAGTTTGATCTGAACAATATTACATTATCAACTGAGTGAGAAAACTTCCCACTTCCCTCAAATCTAAAACGATCTGCCCTTTCCCTGTTTAAAGCATATGCCCGCTGATAAGTCATGGCAACTTCTATACTTGCTCAAAATACATTTGTAAAATAATTGTTATACAGCTCCTCCAATCTCTGCTCTTTTATTTTTAAATAAAAAAAGACGCAATGACTGGGGATGTAACTTGATGGTAGAGCGCTTCCCTAGGATATATAAGGCCTTGAGTTCAATCCAAAATAGTGTTAAGACTATTGAATGAAAGACAAACAAACAAACAGGCTATAATGCTGGAGAGATGACTCAGAGGTTAAGAAACGTGCTGCTCTTTCAGGGGATCTAAATTCAATTCCCAGATCACGTTGAGCAGCACACAAATGTCTGTAACTGCAGCTCCAGAGGACATGATGCCTCAGGCTTCCGTGGCCAACTGCACTCACCTCACACGCATGCCTGCAAGCACACATGCATAATTGAAACGGGTAAAAAATAAATCTTTGGAAATTTTAAGCTTACAGTGTTGGACTAGCTCTCTCAAATCTGTGGCAACTTCATAGTAAAGCCGAGTATAAAGCTTAGTTCTCTCAAGAGCTAACTCACTGTCCTTTCCATTATAGTGCATTTTGTATTATTTTGCCCTTGCTGCTACCATGGGAAAGAAATGAAAGTCACAATTTCTGATAAGCCGCAGATTGTACATATGATTTTGTTTTTCCAAATTAAAATAAATTCAATTTCTGCTGGTAACTTCAATAATTACTATTAAAATAAATTTTTATTTTACCTTCTTTTTTCTTGAGAATCTACTGTCTGTATATGAACCATACCATGTGATTTCAGGGAAAACTTTATAATTATTTATTGCACAAGGAGAGTATTTGCTTATATAAAATGAATTATCATTTCTCCAGAATACCTATGATTTAGATATTTCTACATTGTTTAATTTTATTCTCATGAAAGTCACTTGATTTAAGTTGATTTCAGTTAGGTGAAGAAGTCAACACATCAAACATTATCAAAGAAAGTTATCGAGTACATTAGAGAAACAACAAGAATGCAGATGTCATGCAGAATCTCACCCACACACCTCTGCATACAATGGACAGGAATGACTGAAAGCTTTGATCTTCCCTGGGTAACATAAAAGAGAGGGGGGAAGGCAGCATCTGTTAGAATAAAGGTTTAATGAACAGGTGGAGACTAGTCGAGTGTTGACACAGAACATAAGAGAAGCAAAGAAAGATGAAATGCAGAATCGTTATCGTCACAGACCTTCATGATCCAAGGAGATATATTCTGATTTGAGAAAATAACACTAAAATAAATGCACTTAGGAGTACCTAAGCACTCAGAAGCCTGTATTAGCTTTCCACCAATAACTTCAATGGGACCAAATCATTCACTGTGTATCTATATGAAATTTAATATATGTGGAAATTTATATAAACTTTCCATGTATTTATATCAATAATGGATAAAATATCTTAGGAAAATATATAAGTGTAATACTAAGAATGCAAGTTACTTTTTTTATTGCCCACCACTATATTTTAGTGAACTTTTTATATAGTTGAGAAAATAGTGACTGACATAAACTCGGCTTCCCCCTTAGATTTACCTGAGCCCTATCTGTCTCTCAACAGCTATAAGTGCTCTGAAGATAAGTCATGTGCACTTAAAGTTTTGAGAAACTTTCCAGTTTGTGAGTTTTTACAGTTGAAGTACTATTGTAGATTGAGGTGATTTTTCATAATTGATATAGAAGTATAGATCCCACTCCCATGTGACTAAGTGTTTCTTATGATTAGAGCATAAAGACAACAGTCATGTGTCATGAATGGCATATGTAGATATAACATTATCTCATGGGCACAAGACCACCATTACATCCATGGCTACTGTATTAAAACAGAGAATAAATTACAGACATTAGAGTTTTAAAGTTGAAATGGCCCTATGTTATCTAAAAATATTTTAAAAAAAAACCTGATTAATATATAATTTAAAATTAGAAGAACAGGGTATGTTTAAGGCTGGAGAAAGTGTCAAGTAGATACAAGAGAAAGAAGCCCAGTTACAGATGTCATATGGCAGCATTTGGGAAATGTGAAATGAAAGATACTGGCCTCTAAAATGGTGCCTGCATATAGCAGACTCTCTGGACTCTCTGCTTTACATCAGAGCAGAGGTTGAAAGGTCACCACGACATATGGTTTCACTTGATGAAATAAGTCTCTTCAATCCCATCGTGCTTCTTTCACTCCTTCACCTCCACCAATTTTCTATCCAGTTCTTTATGTGGCAAAGCCAGACCAGTCAGAGAGAGCAGAAGGCCACCCATCATCTTGTTTAAGGGCTTTATTCCACATTGAATCCCAGTAACTAATGTCAAGTGTGCCTGTTGAATTGCATTCTACCTATTTCTACATCTTTTGTAGAGCTCTTTCTCACTCCCAGCACTCTAGTATTCCTCCTCTTTCAATTCCTTGTCATTCCCAGTCTTCTCCTTGAAGTCTCTTTCAATTTATTTCTCTTTCCTGAACAGATCTCTCAGGTATCTGTTTCAATGAGTCCAATCCATTGGATCTCAATTCATGCATTACTTCTACAATAATACAAGTAATAATAGTAGCTAACTGAAGACAGAAGCAGCCAGCAGATACAGATGAAGGTTGTAACAAGATTTAGAGATTGGTCTGATGTAGGGTACATTTTGTAGTTGAATTCCACCCCTGTAAGTTATCTGAACACTTGAGTATTATTCCTTCATTTATCAAGGTTAGTGTTCTTGGGGTTAAGCTGTGTATATTTGGAGAACGTGTTCAAGTTACAACAAAACCATGAAAAACAAATAAGTTGAAATTACAGATAAAGAACTAGGTATCCTTCATCAGGAAAAAAGTTGGACTCTTTATACTGAAAATAAATCTGTATGTAAATCACTACTTGTAGGTAAAAATAATTTACACTGATTAACAGATAATAATCTTAAAGTTTTATAGAAAATTTGCTTGTTCCTTAATATGATTGTGATGTGTCTCATATGCAAACAGTCTCCACACACAGTGTATGGAGGATATGTGAACGATTTTTCTATAATTTTCTCATAACAAATGTTCATTGATTTTGTTTTTAAGAGTCCTTAGACCATAAGTCAGGAAAGACTAATACATAGGAGAACAAGACTTAAAGTGATCTGGAGCACCACTTTGTTTTTAAGTATAGGGAAGGCAAAGCTTAGGGCTTCGGAGGACAGAGGACAAAGGCAACGGGAGCCCGTGTACACATGGACGCTCAGAAGATGAGAATTGGAGGTGCCAGTATATGGAAAATGGACTCTGCTGTATGAGTTTGGAATTAAAGCCTTCTTAGGATGGAGACAAATTTTATTTTGGTAGAAGAGTTTCCTTTGATCGTCCCCCATTAGGATTTCAATTGGCACAAGATGACACAACCTGCCCAACAATCAGGCATTTTGATCCAGAGGAAGCAACTTTCCCTCAACTCCCTTTAAGTGCCTTTTATTTCTGCCTGTGTATGAATAGTGTGTGTTTGACATATGTAAGACATTAATCCACTACAACTTGAAGAGGGAAGATTGTAAGCTTACTGTAATCTAAAAATCTAGCAGATCATTTGGGGTTACTTTCAGACAGAATGTTCATCTCTATTTATTAAGGACCATGGTCATTTAATATAACAGGATTTATTTGCTTATAATTTCTTGAGATTTTCAACAGAGTCCTCTGAGAATTTTAAATGATTGGCTGTTAAAAGAAAGAAACATTATCGTTAGAACACCTTCTGTGTTTAAGCCCTTCACTCAGTAGATACTAATAATTGTTTCATTCCTGGGTATTCATAGAAAACATTGCCAAAAAATGAAGGGAAAGTGAGAGAGAGAGAGAGAGAGAGAGAGAGAGAGAGAGAGAGAGAGAGAGAGAGAGAGAGAATATGAATCTTTTTTCAAGGTGAAGGAGTTTCAGAAAGCCTGACTATTAGAAAGCACTTTGACTCAGTTTACCTCAAAGGAATGTTGCCACCAATGTGCATGGTCCAGTCAAACCATCTGCCGAGCACTCCGTGAGTCCTCATCATCCTAGGAGTTTTCTTATTTCAATCTTATACCCCTAGCCTGGCATTTCCAATGATATGGTGTGTGTTTTTCTGTTTGACATGTTAAATTTCTAACCTAATATGAAATAAATGATCATCTCTAAAGAAGTATATTCTTTTCTATCTGTGCATACAATTATATATATCACATCATTAGACATATTTAAACTCTTTATAATAATATTTGTTACCTCAAATAAATGAATAAATAAATAAATAGATGTAATTACCAATATCAGTATAGATAAATGATTTCAAATGTATATTCTTTTCTAGAAAAAGAATAATTTAGTTTAGAAAGTCATTTACTCTTACTTGGATGTGATTTTTCATAGCTTCCCTGTTTAAGCTTTCATTATTCTTGAACATTTTGTTCAATGCCGTGTCCTAAGCTTTCTTGTCTCTGTATTGTAGCTGAATTGTTTTCCTTGAAAGGAGAACATGGAGTTGCCATGTGGCATGCTAATGCTATGAATTTACACAAGTCATCTGAGAACCTTGTCTTGCTCTTCCATCATTTAAAGAACAAATAATGGAGAAAAGTACCACAGAGTGGATCATGGTCCAACAACCATTAGTTTTTTGGATCATTAAATTCTAAATATTTTACTTAACACACATCTTGATCTTTCCTTTTAAAAAATTAAATTGAATTCTATTGCTCTTGATTCCTTTATTGTTCTGAAAAGATTCTTATTAAGAGAATAAATGCACTCAAATTTCAAAAGCAGAATTTCCAAATTGTCTTACATTCATCTCTCCATATATACTTAATGCTTCTGCTCCACACTTCAATATTCTCCCATTGTGTAAGGTTTAAAAATGAGGATCTTTGCAACAAGCAAACCTACATCTATAAAGAAACAAATAGTTAACAAACTAATTTTTTCTGTGTGTATGCAAATGCACATACATACAACTTTCATTGTATAATTTTAAAAGAAGCAGTCACTTGTAAAATGATGCTCAAAATGTATTTACCATAAGAAATACCAATAAGTACATTGACAGAAGAGCTCTGGTTTTTATTAGGTGTTTAAGGAATTTGAAATTAGTATGTATGTTTATGCAATTTAGATATATAGCATCTCAGTAAAGTAATTGAAGGCCCTGAAACTATTCAATAGTTATATTCATGCCTGTAACCAAACTAAAATCAATAATTTTAAGTTCTTTTATTAATCTGTGAAGTAACATTTCTAGGTGGTATTTGTTAATAGACAAATAATTAATAAGTGTTATAGATAGATTGCTCTGAGACTAAAAACCACTTGTTTAAAAGATTTACATTTAGTAAGTACTTTATTCATTTTCAAAATGTCGAATTTTATTCTCCATTTATGTCAGTAGTGATATGTATGCTATGCATGAGAGCACATTCTCTCTTTCAGTTGGAATACTAAGGAACATTGAGATGATATGACATCTAGATAGTTCCATTTGTAGTTTAAGAGGGGTACTTTACATTGGTCCTTGAAAAATATTTCATGCAGCAATATATTGCTTGAGATGAATATTTGCATATACCTTTTTTGGTAAATGCATTCTTTCTCCTAACAACTTTAAACTGACTAATTGTTTTGTTTTAGGATTAATATTTCAGCTCACAAACATACATACCATCAGCATTTGGTCTGCCATGAGGTGAACATCCTATCTGCCACCTGTAACTGTCACCATAAGCTACTGTACCTTGAGCCAAATAATAGAAACAGCAAGTCATAGACTGAAACATCTGAAAATGTGAGGCTAAGGATATGTTTCTTTAAGTTGTTTCTCTAGAGCATTATGCATGGTTGATAGAAAGATGACAGTGCAGAACCAGGAATAGTGGTGCATGTTTAATTCCAATACTTGGGAACAAGGAAAGACAGACAGATGTCTGTGAGTTGGAGGCCAGTCTCATTACATAGTGAATTCTAGGTCAACCAGAGCTATATTGTGATTCTATCTGAAAAAGGAGGAGGAGGAGGAGGAGGAGGAGGAGGAGGAGGAGGAGGAGGAGGAGGAGGAAGAGGAGGAGGAGGAGGAGGAGGAAAAAGGAAGAGGGGAAAGGAGGAGCAAGAGGAAGATGAAAAAGGAAGAGGGGAAAGGAGGAGCAAGAGGAAGAGGAAAGAGGAGGAAGGAGGAAAAAGGAGGAGGAGGAGGCAGAGGAAGAAGAGGAGGAAGCAAAAGACAAGAATGAGATAATGCAATACATTTTCAGGACATTGTTGTTTAAGAAATATAGATCAAAATTAAATGAATGCTCTAAAATTATTTCCATAGTGTCTCTCTTCCCTAGCACCTCCTGCCAGAGAATTAAGTCTTTCTGACCCATGGCACTGGAAGAAGGAAGAATCTTAAATAACATTATAGAAACCAATGACTACATATTTAAATATTTGGCAACTAAATTATCTATTTAAACCTTACAATATTCTAAACAGATAGATGTTTTTCTTTTCTTTCCTTTTTCTCTTTAGAAAAGAGAAAATTGGGAAAGAGCAGGTTAACTTATGTAAAAGTAAAACTAGAACAACACAGATCTTTGGTTTCAACTCAGTTTTTGTATAACTATTAATCTTTCAGTAACTCTATTTTAATACTTAAAATTAAATTTTATCATGTTCTAGAAACATTTGTATAAATGAATATTTGTAAGAGGTAAATATTTTTCACTTAGTGAAACAGCAGAAAAACAGACATGAAATTCTCTTGCAAAGAAAAAAATTTGAATAAGTTATTTTGTCAACTGTAAATAAGAGGAAAATAAATTGAATGGTTAGGATTAGATCAAATTAAGAAGAATCTTGAAAATATGCATATAAATAAAGACCGCTACTGTGATTATTAAGTAACACAAGCAAAGAGCGTTTTGTAAAACACTAGTGGTATCCTGGGTTAACAGCTAAGTGGCCAAACACTTCTTAGCATGCATTAGAATCTCATTTAAACTCCATAAAAGCAAACATATAAGATAAATAACAGTGATTTCTAGAAGTGATTGGGTAAAAGAGGATGTAGCATCAGAAAATTGGTCAGGAAGCTAAGTAAAAATGAAGTCTAGGTTATCACAACAAATGCCTTAAGAAGAAAATTTAATGAAGAAATGCCAGTACTCTTTTAAGAGTTGATAATTGATATCTATGGTTGGGAGAGGGTGAACCAATCAAAATTAAACGTATATGAATATGTCCCATCTATAAACCTATTACTTTTTGAGCTAATTTATAAAATGAAATATTATTTAAAAAGGAATAAATGGACTAGAAAAGACAAGGTATATTCTTCACTTATGATAAGAGTAAGAAATATTTATGATTATATTGATAAAATGTGGAGCATCTTTTGTTTATCTTGGAGATAGGATCTTTGTGGCATGAAGTAAGAAAGTGAAATGCTAGGCTTCTATTTTCTAGATGCTAAGGTTGGGAGAAATATCCAAGCAAGGTATGGATTATGTGAGTCTGTAGCAACATATAGAAAAGAAGAGGAAGTTTAGTTGTGATAAATTATTTCTCTGCCAGGGAAATGAGCCAATTTAAGCCAGATTAGAGTATATAAAGGCAGGTTTATTGGGAAACTGTTCTAGAGTGAGTTCATTGGTCCCAAGGAATGAAGCTAGGGAAGTCTCTATGGGAAGAGACAGAGGGAAGGGTGAAGAGAAAGAGAGAAAGAACTACTTGTGCTTTCAGGGAGAGGGAAAGAGAAGTAAAAACTAGGGAGAGACCAAGATGCCTACATTATATAGGAAAGGGCGTCTAGGTCGGGAAAAGCTCAGCTACTGGGTTCAGGTTAGAGGGTGGGGTATGTCAGGTATACTGAGGGATGCTGGGAGAACCTGTAGGCCAGGTGCATGTTGGTATGTGAAATTTGCACCTCAGCTGTAGTGTGAATCCTAGCAGTTACATTCTAAGTGATAATTTTAACATTTAAGATTCAATAAAGACTGGGCTAAAGAGATGGCTCAGTGGTTAATTAAGAATACTAACTGCTCTTTATTTTATATGTACTTACATATAAAATAAATTAATTAATTAAAAAACAAACAAAAACAAAAAAGTTCAAGGTCACTTTTAAAAAAGAATGAGTGAATGAATGAATGAATGAATGAATAAATAAATAAATAAATAAATAAATAAATAAATAAATAAATAAATAAATGGGTGAAAACCAAGAAGTAGCATCAGTTATGGCACTTTTCAATCTTCTAGATGTCCACTGAAGAAAAAACGAGTGGCTATGGAATATAATGGAGAAAAAGAAAATAGACACAAGCCAAACAAGTTCAAAATACAATCATAAAACAATACTTTGCAATAGGTACTCAGAATCTCCATATCCAGTAAAAACATCCAGCAAGAGGAACCAAAATAAACACACAAACAAGCAGCGGAACTGTTTCAAGAAGAAAGTCGGTCATGTGTTTCCTTCAAGTTCCTTGTATAGAGAAATGGGAAAGTGGCATATGAATAAAAGCCAATGTGGAAGGCTTGGATGAGGGAAAAGTATGGCCTAAAGCAACTAACTCAGATGCTCATCTGTAAAAGGAATCAGATTCCAGGATGTGTAGTTCAACAGGAAAAACAAATTGTACAACCTGCTAAATTTATCTTTGAGTCTGAATATCTTTCCAAATTAATCCTTCAAAAATTACAGGACTTACCTTTGTTTCTCAGGTCTATCATTTGCTGCACAGGCCTCTGGTTATTATTTTGAGCATATGAAGGAAAAATCTAAGACAGCTCTAACATTGGAAAGAATAGTTCCTTGTTCTCAGAATATTTCCTCGGCTCACCAACATATCCCTTTTGCTAAGAGTTTTTAAAATCATTTAAGTGGCATAAATTTGAACATTCTTAGAGGCTGGAGAGATGGCTCAAAGGTGAAGAGCCCTGGCTACACTTCTAGAGGACCCAGCACCCACATAGCACCTCAAAGTTGAGTGTATTTCCAGTTCCAAGGGATCTGATACCCAGACATATATGGAAAACATCAATGTACACGAAATAAAAACGAATGAATGATTATTTTAAAAAGAGCATTCGTATGAGCCTACTCTCTTCTATTGTGATCCCTTGGTCACAATAAGTCTAGTCCTACTATTGGTTCTATACCATACACCAAAGCATTTCCTTAGTTATAAAATGAAAAAAAAAAAGACACTAATTTCATTAATCATATGTGAAAGTTGTAAATATGAGAAAATAACAATAAAACAGCAAAGGGCTTAACTGCTATTATCACATGGAATAAAACAGCTTTAGGGGTGTTAATGTACGGCTCAGCTATCCATAGAGCAGCAAATCCTCTAGTCAGGGGACACTCATTCAGCACACAGCAATGACGATCAGTTTGCAGTTTACATGGCTGCGATTTAACAGCGGTATTGGGGAGAATGATCCAAAGGTGGGCTGCAGTGGTAGTGACTGTGGAAGTCACACCAACTGCAGCACGTTTTGTCTTTGCTGCCTATGTGCTGGTTCTGCAAAATTATCATGCCTCATGCTAAGAGTTTGCAGCCACAGAAGTAAAGAAAAAGAAAAGTCACTGCATTAGTCTAAGCTCTTGTATGCGTATTTTGTCATTGGAGAAATAATTTCAACATGTCCAACAATGACAAAAACCACATATATGTAAAGCTATGACATCAGAAATGACTATTACTTGACACAAGCTAATGCATGTCAGGAAACATGGGAAATTGATGAAGTTTTGAAGCTGCTCACTAAATATTTTAGTAATACCTTGTGTCTCAAATATTCTAATGCTTGACACAAAATTTGTGGCCTGTGCAAAACAAGGTAGAGAGGCGATCATAAAAATAACTGCATTTTTTTCAATATAGATCAGGTTAGAAAAATATTTCTCTCAAACACCAACCAATATTGTAAAAATTTACATGTCCATTACTACTCTTTGCCATTACACACTGCCAAAGCATTGGAAAAACCTAAGGTTACAGTATATAGAAACATGAAAGTACCTATGCAACTTGATACTGTACCTACTAATGAAAGCTTTTCAAGGGATGTTAGAAAGAGCAGAGAAGGATGTGCCAGTATTAGCAAGGGAGGATGCTACTTTTGGAATGAGATAATTTTGGCTAACAGCATCAATGGGTTACATTGCAGTTTAGCATGAGCAAAGGGAGCATGAGGGCGGGTGCTTTAGGAAATGGGAACATAGACGTGGGAGGGTATCACATTACACAGAGCTTTGAAATCCACCATAAAATCCTAGACACTACCCTGAGAGAAAAAAGTAACTGGTGGGCTGAGATGAGGGCCGTGAGTAAACCCAGATGGCGATGACGAGGTGCTGTAAGGGCAGGGAGAAAGAGACCATGGCAGAGTTAGAGGAGATGAAAACAGTGAATTGTGCGCTAAGGTTAGAAGCTGCTGTACAGCTTGAAATTCTGTATTTTATTTGTACAAATGTTTGCAAAGAACAAAACATTTATAAAACATTGAATGCATTTGTTGAGTTGTTTCTATCATAAAAGTATTCATATGAAGCATTGCTGATTGTATGGTAATTTTTGCAGTTTATTTAGCCTCTTAATAAATAAAATTATCATTTTCCTCTAGTGATTTGTATCCTACAGACCCTTATTAAAATAACTAAGTATGAATGTAGAAGATAGAATATGGGTAGGTTTTTTTGAATAAAAGGTTAATGTTTAGACCAGAAGAGAAGGCTTGGAGATTAGGACCTGTGGCTGCTCTTCCAGAGATCTACTGTTCAACTCTCAGCACACACGTGGTAGCTCACAACTGTCTGAATGTCTAGTTCCATGGGATCTGAAACCCTATTCTGGCCTCTGTGGGTACCAGAAATACATGTGGTGCCTAGACATGCATACAGTATTAAACCCATGCACATGAAATAAAATAATAAAAAGTTTAAAAGGAGCTTATGGTTTGAAGCTGTGATAAGTTTGCTTGTTGGAAAGGAGAATGTTAACGGAATCATATGGTTTTCCCGGAGGAGCAGGCAGCCTCTAAGCTCATATCTTTTTTCTTATTGTCTTGGTCTGAGATGTTAAAGATGCTTCATCTACATATGGAAGGGGTTGGGGGCATTGCTCTTATGTGACTGATGGCCACAAATCTCTCTATGGGTGGCTGCGGCTAATGACAGGGGCCTGGTACCAGGAGCAGGCTAAGCTGCTACTCTTCCTTCAGACTCTCTTGGGGCTTCTAACCTTTAGCTTGACCTTACCAGGCTTCCTCTCTCAGTCCTCCATCCCTCTCTAGTTATCTATTATGAGGAAAAAATCTATTTTTTGTAATGACCGATGTCTACTATGGGAAATAGCATCAAAACAGTCACCTTTTAATCTTCATGGTCTTTTCTAAAGCCATTAGTATGAAAATAAATAATATAAAGAATTTTGAAAGGAAGAAATATAGAAAATTATAATAAAAGTATAAATTATTTTTTTAAAAACATCAGATTCAATAAACAAAAGTGTAAGAGCAGCTGAAAAGGACTGGAAGACATTGGGCATCTAAGCGAGCTGGTGTGCTCACTATCTACTTTTTTGATCAACTAAGCAGAAACTTGGACTTGGTCAAGTAAAAGAAGTAACAAAGAATAATTAGCAATGGGATACAGTTTTTCTCTTTGAACGACACATTATGTATAACTAACAATTTTATTAAATGTAGCATAGTTCACAAAAGTTACCACAGTAGGAGTCAGGATAAATGGTAGAAAATACTGTTATCCTGAAATAGTGAGGTAAGATTTCCAAATTTCATCAGTTTTATCATTTTTGTTGGATTATGTATTAAATTAAAATTAAAAACTATCATTATTAAAAACTATACATGATTATTATTTCAGTCAGTATTCACTTCAGTCTTTCATACCTTTTACAACATTTCATTACATTTATTTGCAAAAATATACTTTAAAAATGATATTTGTTATAGTGAGTATCCATATTCCTATAAAGATATGAATTTAATTTTAATGCCATTTAATGTATGTTTAAGATAAACTATGTCTTGAAATTATTATTTATCAATATAATTTAAGTAACCAATTCTTAATCAAGTTGGAAATTAAAATTATTTCATTTTTATTATATATTTCTATGAAGATACTTATATTTGAAAATTTAAAAGTAAAGCTACTTTTATTATACAACAGTGACATAGGTATAAATAGTTCTAGTAGTGGACAATGTCTTATTTAAATGATTCCATGAAAAAACAGAGAAGATTCCTGTCCCTTATGATTCTACCAGCTCTGACAGGAGTACCAAACCCACAGACACATAAATGGCTCTGCTAAAGCCCACTGAGTCTCAAAACAAGACAACAACACAGAAATATAGAAAAGAAAATGGCAAAAAGAATAAAGATATTAATAGAAGTGAGGAATGCCATTGAGATAATCAGCAATAGTAATCAGAATGCATTGTTTACATGTATGAAAATGTTAAAGAGCATATTTCTTTTCTTAAATAGTAATTTTATTAAATCTTTGAGAAAGTTAGATCATATTCATTCATATAGCCTCTCTCTTCAACATGACCTTTCTATGTACCCAATATTCAGCCATACCCCCCAACTTTCATTGAGCTTGCTTTGTGCTGCTCGACTACTTTTGAAAGTAGGGCCTGTCTTAGAGTATGATCCACCTACCAAGATTCATATCATTAAAGAAAACTGACTCTCTTTTCCCAACGACCAAGAAATGTCCTGCAATGTAGGTGCTCTGGCAAGGGATCACATACACTAGCTCTGTGTGATACAGCTGGAATGACAAACTTTTAATCACTCTAGTTAGCATGCAGACATGCCCTTAGTACATATATTTAATCCCAAACAATGAAGGTGAAGTTAGTTTGTAGAAAGAAGCAGCCATGTTTGAAAGTGATGTCTAAATGAGAGGAAGACAAAGTAATGAATTATAGAAATTTTAATAGGATGTGTCAGAGATAAGATACACCCAACTCTCATAGAACAGACAGGAAATATTTAAGAGCAGAGTTGAGTGATTTAGGAGTGAGGGCAGCACAGTGAATGCAGTTCAGTTGTGTTCAGGCAATACAATAGAGTTCAGCTGAGTGTGGTTAGTGCAGTTCAGTTCCTGGCATTCAGAGGAAGTTTGTGAAAGCAGAGCAATTCAGTCAGAAGCTGAAAGAAGCCAGTTTGAATCAGTCAGCTTGGAGAGAAATTATGAGCCAGACCACCTGCATTGAACCAGCCAACTAGAATTCAGAAAGAACTAGAAAGGATAAGCTTATTTAGCAGTATACCTCTGAGATGACAATTAAAGTTGGTGAATAAAAGTTACTTTTACAGGTCTTCAACTAGTGATGCAATTTTGTGCCTACTCCCCTGCTCCATTCTGACTTTTGTCTGGTCTAACACTTGGGGTATTTTACATGCTGTCAAAATCTCTGTTAGCTCATATGCTCAACTAACTATCTTCTGTCTAGAAAACACTATTTTCTTAAAGTCATCCACCACCTCAGGATCTAATGATTGATTACTTTATCCATACATCAGTGCATTCTTGCAGCACATAATAATTAAACAAGAACAAGTTTAACTACAATATTTCTACATATTTTTAGGTATAGATAGTCATTGGAGACTATGGCACCAGTAATATTTTAATATTATGATAGTACCAAAATTTAGTTCTACTGTCAAGAAACAATTTTAAATGTGTAGGATTTCTTTTGAGTTGAGTTAATAGCAACAACTCATAAAATCTAAAAGTAATGACATCATTAACCTTGTCTATAAATTTTATAAGGTCAAGTACTTCTGAATTTTTTCTTAGTCATCTCTTTCATGATGAACTTTTGATCAAATTTTATAAATTCACTGTATAAAAACTTTTCTGTTAAATTAAGGCTCACCACTTATAAGTAATATCATATGTAAATATGACCTAAGGAAATACACTCATATTTCAAATAGTTTTTGTTTTAAATAGTAATACAAAACTTATACAGTTACAATTAAATAGTGTATTATAGTAATACAATATTACTTAAATTCCTTACTATCGGGTAATGTATGACAAACTGTGTCTCATCCTCTCTATGATGTCTTAATAATGGCAAATTTAGCATGGTCCCCTCTCCACCTTTCCTTGCTCATCCTGATATTGAGCTTTTTAGCTAGAATATAGCTTAAACAAATCATTCACAGTCTGAACATGAAAGGGATGTAGAATATTCTTCTGTCTCTGGATTCTACACTCCATTCTTCTCACTGTTTAGGTACAAAGAAGACAGAGAGATTGGCTTCTATGGGTGACTCAGCACTGAAGGAAGTACACTAAAGCAAACCTGGAGGAAGTCCCAGAACTCAACAGATAGAGTCTATTTTTTAATCTTCTGTTTCTGCCACCATGATGCATGCCACCCTCAACTTTGTTCCAAGGCTGTTGTAAAAAGAAACTAAAACAAGAAAGAACAGAAATTAAAGCAGTAATCTGGTAGTCAATCTGCTAATTTAATTCTAAATTTGTATTTTCTAAACACTCAGGATTATCTGCTAAGATTTATGCATCTATATTTTTAGATGAATATAAATAACATATTAGGAAATACGTTAAATAGTACACATGGATAATATAGTATACAGGAATCAAATGAATAGATTGCATGAACCATTTTGGATGTAAACAACTAGAAAACATCATTTGCTAAATTTTATATTATTATTAAATCAATCTACCATTTATATCGGGCCTTTCTCCTAAACATTTCTCTAAATTTTGCTCCCTATAAAATTATAATGTTTTAAAAGCAATGTATATACTTTTTAGTTACAACAGATTAAAAACAAAAAAATAAATTTTTGTAAACTTTATTATGTTTTAAACTCTAATTGAAAATGTAATTTGAATATATATATATATATATATATATATATATATATATATGCATATGTCAAGTTTAGAAGAATGGTAATTTTTAGCATATGGCCTATTTCCTCAGTATGGAGTATTTTAGTTAAAAAGTAAAATCAAATGTATGATTTATTTGAGATTATATAATTATATTTGGTTAATTAAGATAAAGAAGTCTTGTTCTTTAGGCAGAAACTGACATTTAGGAGCAAGATACTCACATAAATAATTCAAGTGTTCACTCTAAAAGACTGACTATAAATTATTACCAAATGCTGGTTCAACAGATGACATAGAATATCTCTGTGGTAATTAATGTGCTGACAAGGAAACCACTCAATTTTATCTGAATATTTGTCTAATGACTATCCTGGGAAAATGGCTCAGTGGTTAAAAGTACTTGCTATTCATACCGAGGACCAGAGTTCAATTCCCAGCACACACATGGGTTCTTATAACCACCTGTATGGAACTCTAATTTCAGGCTATTTGAAACTCTCCTCTAGTTTTTGCAGACACCAGATGGCATGCATCCATATACAATGCCAAGACAATTCATACACATAAAAAAGGAAAAGTCTACCTTGTATGTATTATTAATCATGTTTGTAAAGCACATTTTTCTTATTTAAAAATTCTAGATAATTAATTAAGACATAAGTTCATATATTTTTAAGCAGTCAAACCATCCATAACTATGTTGCTCTTTTAGAATGTTCACTATATAATGAAAATATGTGAAAAACCTTTGTCATCAAAAATCAGTTTAATTACAGAAGAAATAATGGGTACAAATATGATTTATGATGCCACAGTAACTATACATTTGAAACACTGAAGTTTTTATTGGATTAAATGTTCAACTGCCATTAACTAATAAATCACAGAATAGCTTCATGCTCTGATATGAGAATATGACCCAGTATTCCTATAACATTTTTTCTTCCTATACCTTTTATTATTTGAAGGAAATCTATAAAATGTCAACTATCTAGATAAAAAATGTCTACAGTTGCTATGGAGACATGAGCAAAAGGTAAAAGAAGAACTGCATATAGTAATCAATTAGAATATCAATTTGCCCCACAGAAAGTTACATCTCTCAAGAAGTGACATTTAAATTAAACATTATTTTTATTTTTTAATTTTATTTCATTTCATTTTATTTTGTTTCTTTCAAGACAGGGTTTCTCTGCGTATCCCTAGCTGTCCTGGAACTTATTCCGTAGACCAGACTATCCTCGAACTCAGACATCCTCCTTCCTCTGCCTCTGAGTGCTGGGATTAAATCTAAACTTTAAAAAGTATGTTGAGTAAATAAATTATATCTCTGGACTAGATTAAGTGCAAGAAATGCTCTTTTTAATATTTATTTACATGATAAATTATAGAAACCTGTACTTTTTATAAAAAAAAAATGTTTTCTGTTTAGTTTGATAAGGTTAACAGAAAAGAGGTTATGAAAAAAAAAATAACCAAAACATAAATTATAGAATTAATATTTCATACACTGTTTTAGAGGTTTTGTCTTGATGTATTTAATATAGTTTACATTACTACACAATAGTAAGGATCAGAAGTTTCAGTCGTAGTTTTACACGCACTTAGTTTAAACATTCCCTTTACCTCCTGCTTACCAAACAGCTGTGTAGACATTCTACCCCTACAATTCTCCTTCCTGGCATTAAAGTGATCAGTGTTCTAAATACCACTGTGATGAGCCTATTCCATTTCTTTTCATTAAAATATAGTTCAAGAAGTGAAAT
>CM052700.1:135540194-135570344 GCA_028551405.1 Uromys caudimaculatus
AAAAAAAAAAAAAAAAAAAAAAAAAAAAAAAAAAAAAAAAAAAAAAAAAAAAAATCAAAGTTTTATCTTATCATTATGACACACTTGAATGGCAAGCTTTAGCTAAAACAAAGTTTGGTATAAATAAAATATTCATCCTTTTGGTCTTGTCATGTTCAGATGGCATCTCTCTGAGGGACGGGTTACGTATGATTAAGTTCAGATTCTTCTTCAATGCATATGCTCTTTTTGTTTACAGATTTACGTTTAAGTTGGTCCGATTTCTCAGTGTTACCTTAACATGGATGTGAGAGGAAAGTTTCTAAGAGGTAGAATAAACTAATAACTGAATTTCCACAATTTGTAATACAAACAGTTTTTTGCTTTAAGGTATACTAACATCACCCATGAAAAGTAATATATAAAATACCCACATGAAAGATAAGTGGGCCGTCCCTTCTTCACTCTCTGCCTCTTTGAATTTTTTTCTGTCTGAGCTTGCTTTACTAGGTCTCATTGTGGCAAAACTATGCAGAGTAAATTGGTCATGTTCTGGAATTTCTCATTCAAGCCAAGATAGGAAATTTTCTTTCATTATTATACACCTTGGGAGTTAGCAGACATTCATAGTTGAATAATTATACCATGACAGGCATGTGATATCTGCATAATATCAAATTAAGCTCCTATTAAAAACATAATCTGCATGAAGTATGACCACATGTGCTTTCTGTTTTCTTTGGTTTATACCATTAATTTTAATGATGACAAAAAGCAGATGAATTATGGCCCTGAGGTTGTGTGAGGAACCCAGATAAATTCAGATCCCTTAAGTTTGAGAGGGCAAATCCTATTTAATCCAGCTAGAAGGCATGCTGTGTTGTTACTGGAGAAGAGGTGAATAAAGAGATACTACTTTTCTACAAATGTTGAAACAAAGTGACTTCATGTATTTTTGAACAAATAAAGTCAGATGTTAATCCCGTCACATTGCTTTTAATGTATACACAGGATACAATATGAGAATGAATATTAAGTACATTGTTATATGTTAGAGGCAAGTCAATTAAGATTAATTAGGAACCTGATATCTTCATGAACTGCAAAGACTAGATTATATATGTATACATATGCTAATATATGCATAACATACACATATATGTGCACTGTATATATGCTGTTTATTCAAGAAAAATAAATCAAGTAAAAAAACATGAGATTTTTATTGTTCTACTATCGAGTCTACAACCAATCTTTCTAATTTTGCTACAAACTAGTCCTATGAAGTAGACAAGTAATGTTTTGCCTGTTTTGTTTATTTACAAACACATATAGATATAATGGTACTATATATTTCAATATGATGTAAAAATACATACAAGTACCTTGAAAATGAATGCTAAGAAATTTGATTAGCAGATACTATTGTTTTTCACAAGAATTTTTTATCCTTACACTATCAGAACAAGGATGCCTATTTATTTACTTATTTATTTATTTATTTATTTATTTATTTATTTATTTATTTATACTTGGAGGTGGACCATGTAGGCAACATCCTGCCTCAGTCATTAAGTTTTTAGGGCTCTAAGATTACTGACATGAGCCACTATGCTTAACTAACAATGTATTTATGATAAATAAAACTGATATAAGAATTTCCGTATGATTTACATATGCAACCTATGACATTATACCTCATGACTCACAGGATAATGAGACCCTACAGTATAATGAGAATTAGAAATTATCTTTTAATAAATATTATATGGTATCATATTTTGTTAATGTATTATTTTAACATTTTATGAGTATATTTTGTTTTTATAGATAGATTTAATTTTTATAAATATGATCTTATAGTTGATATTATGTTTATATTTTCTGTGGAAATTTTGCTATGTGATAATTTTAAAGTGGAAATCATTCCATGGAATGAGTTGACTCAAGAATTTCGGCTTCAAATCCTGCATTTAGGGAACAAGTATTTCAGTTATTATGTATCTTATTGAACAACGCAAAAGGAAATAAGAAATTATCAGTATATTTGTACCTGATTATCTTACAATATATACATTTTCCTTAACTTATCTTTTACCGATTTTTCTTTTTAGCTCCTCACAGCCTTTATTTGCAGGAACTTTTGCTTGCTTTACTGTAGGGATTATAAAATTCTAACGTGACACAAACGCAAATCAGTTAACTGCAAGGCAAGGCTACCATATTATAATCAGGGGAACATTATACCTCTGTATTCACATAGCGCTACCTTTTAAAATTTCTCAGCACTGGTGACAGAGACCAAAGTTACAATTTCATTGTGTCTCTCTGCAATGTATATTGTTCAATAACTATTTCTGACAGAGTAATTTTATGAAGCTTATTATAATGATTGCTCTTATATTCCTTTGAAGAACTAGGACTCTTAATAGCTCTCAATTTTAAAATAACGGTGCACAATAAAGAGATTTTTGAAAAAGGCAGGAAACTAAGTTTGAACAACTTGATTAGAGAGAAATTCAGGGGCCTGAAGTTCAATACCTGAATTTATAAAAAGAAAAATAAAATTAATTAGTTAATATCAAGTAACAGAACTTGAGAATAATAGAGAAAGACATTTTTGTCAGATGTACAGACAACAGAGTACATGAATTCAGAGAAGATCTATACTTACAGGCAGGTGAAAGTAAAAAAGCAACAAGAGAAGCAATTGTGGAGCTCAGAAAATCACAACGAAGACTCACACCCTGTGAAGAAATAGTCTCTTTTCACAGACAATACCTAGAATGCTCCACAATGACTGGGTAAAGTACATAAGCACTTATTACTTCTTATAGAGCATAGCAATGCTTTACAGCTATATCCTGGGACCCCAAAGAGAATTTTGATGCAATAAGATTAAGAAGCACAAATGAAGAATAAGCTATGTGACTTCGTAAAATCACAACATACACAACTTTAAGCTGCTCTAACATTTAATGAGACCAGGCTTCTCTCCCCAGGCTGTGACAGTTATTCTGTACCTAGGGGCAAATTCCCTTTTCTCTACGCCATCCCACATCACTGTCAGATTCATCATAAGATCAAGCCACTTTGATGCCATTGTTATCCAGCTGGAACTATCACTCACACCTTCGAAAGCCAGAATAAACAGCTTTTTTTGGCACGGAAAACTTTCCAGTTGGGACCCAAATTGTTCTCTTTTATCTCAATATATGTATATATGCTTCCTTGTGCAAACCTGACTTCGTGTCATTACTCAAAAGTGGATCACATTTATTTACTTTTAGGGATTTCCCCCTTTCTGTTTCCTTCAGATAGCATAATCTGACTCCCTGTTGTCTTCAGCACTTTCTGTGGATACCTCTGAAGCCCCCAGCCATCCCCAGGGTGCAAAAACACATAAGTATGCCTACTCATTCATCACATGCTCCAAACCATCCTTCAAGAATTGAGTCAAATGAAGCCACACTTCAGTTTCTGCAACAGAAACATTCCTTGAATTCTTGTCCCATTCAGTGTTCCTACCTGCTGCACTAAGCAGGTTTAATGGTAGCAATTCTGTTATGAATACATATGAAATGGAAGTACTGACCATAAAGTGAGCTCTCAATTTATAGTCGATGTTGGTAAATGACCTCTAGACACTTTTAAACTTTATAATAGTGACTATAATTCATTGCTGTTAGATATTAGTGATATAATTTCCAATTCTGACTACTAAACCTCTCATTTTCTTATTTGAGATAAATATATTAAATAATAAAGTGCAATATGTATTCATTACATGAAAAAATACTTATACTAGTACTTTAGGAACATATAGATTAACAAATTCTTTAAAATAAACACAATGTGAAAGTACCTATAAGAAATCGTGTCTTGGATAAGCATGGTGGCACATGCCTTTAATCTCAGCACTTGAAAAGCAGAGGCAAAAAGATTTCTATGGGTTCAAAGTCAGTCTGTTCTACATGGAAAGAATTGGGTTTGACAGGTCAACATAGTAAGAGCTTATCTCAAAAAAAAAAAAAAAAAAGGAAAAAAATTATGTACTACTATTAAGAAAAATCATGTATATAAAATCCAAACAGTTTCTTCAGTTTCTTGTAGCACATGTTTACACCCCAGACACACCTGTAGTAAATCCTACCAAGTAAAATTAGGTAAAAAATCTTTACTGGGATGGTAGAACACACAAGAGAAATGTGGCATGAAATAGGGAGACATACATTCTACAATCTAATGAGTTGAGCCCTTTGTGAAGGTGGCGACATCGAGAGGCATTTTATTTACTGATAAACATGATATAAAGAAGTGATAAACTACCAGTGCCAAATAAAATACAAGGACATCAACATGGCTGTGTTTAGGGGCGAACTCATAACTCTTACCTCTTATCTTTTAGAACAGAGTATGGTAATATTTGAAGTATATAAATACCAACAATATACTTATATTAATGCACATCACCTTAAGAAATTAAACATATTTCCCAAATTCACATTATTGTCTGGTTGTTATGTGAGTTGTAGTGAGTGTCTGTTATACAACTGTGTTCTCACAATGTCATTTTCTTAAATCATTAGCTCCAGTATATTTTAAGATAGGATTATAAAAGTTTTATTTTTTTGTACTCACAACTAAATGACTGTTGGTCATTCATTCATTCATTCATTCATTCATTCATTCATTCATTCATTCATTCACAGGTCTTCAATACAATGCAGAGTTCACTCTGTATGTGAAAGTAATATAAAAAGATATATATTTCATCTAAAAGAATTTAATAATTCTTTTTAAGTAATAAGCTTATTACTTAATTTTTAGCAATACATGAATGCAAATCTCACTGAATGGATGCTAACTATTTTAGCAGAGCATGCACGCACACACACACACACACACACAGATGGAAGTTATTGTGTCATAATTTATTGCATGGTTGCATCAGTTTTCAACTAGTTTTAGGTTTTGAAGTTGCATCTAGCTGTTGAAATTAAGAGACTGAGAATCTAAGTAGAAGCAGAATGACAAACCTGAGAGGCAACGGATGTGAGTTTATCTCTTAGTACTGATTATGTACATAACCCTTAGTAAGGGTTGTGTAGTATAATGCTTTCCTGTAACAAAATAAAACTTGCTTAACTAATGTTTTCAGTAGGATCTTTCCTTGCACATGTTGTGACTTGGGGCTAATGTCAACTTTTCTGTTCATGAAAAATCTATGAATGGCCAACTCTCTACTCTACTACTGAGAGGAAGGATTCCTTCAGGCAATAAACTGATACGGTTAAAGATAGCTTTTGCAGTGCTCTAGCCATAAGCCATGTGTGACTGTGGGCCATTTGAAATGCAACTAATGCCAGTGAGCAATGGAAGGTTTCCTGTTTTAAATTAATATAAATTAAAGTAGGAGACATGAGTCATGGCTGTACATGGTTACACAGTGGTCTGGAGTCACCCTGTTAAGGAAAGTAAGTTCCGGATGAATTTGATCCAAAAAGGAACTTCTTTGTCAAAGTGCAGTGTACCACAATACTTCCTGTGATATCTTATTGCAGTCATTCTTAACTGAAGTCCACAGATTTTCCCTGTCTAATCATTGCCTATTTGCAGTTGTTAATTACAAAATGCACAGAGAAAGCTAATAAAACATGTTTGCAAAAACCAATAAAGAATTATCTGAGGAAGTGACTTCTAAAATTAATCTTTAAGGAAAGGTCATGGTGGGGTTGGAAACAGAGTTGTCAGGGAGGAAGAAGAGGTTTTCAGAGAGATCACAGAATCGTGGCAGAGTAGGGGAAGACTGTGAAATCAAATTATCTTTAAGGTATGATATATTCTGTGAGAAACTGGAAGAGGGGAAAAGGAAAATCAAGAAGCTCAAAAAATACACATTCTTTAAAAATTGTCTAAAGTACTCTTTTTTCACAAACATTTTATAATTTCCCAATACAATGTGTTTTCTTCCCATGTAAGCAGATCTTTATTGGCCTTCCATTTTTTACACATCATTCATGTTTTAATCATTAAATAAAATAACTTAAATTGCAAGATTATTGCCAAAATTTATTACTTAGACAAGATTGAGATTTAAGAAATTTATTGCCATGATGTCACCAATGGTTTCTAATTTATAAGACTTTGGAGTAGACATTAGCATGGTTATTATTCCCTCTAATGCCTTACCTCACCAGTCCAGTAACATTCAGGAGGAAATCCAAAAGACAAAGGGGAGAGAGTAGTCTTGAAAGCTAAAAATAGTTGTTGAAAACTGATGCAATCGTGTAATAAAATATGGCACAATAACTTACATGGTGTCTGTGTAGTGCCTGCTAAAGCCATTAGAGTCCATGCAGTGAGTTCACGTGTTGCTAAAAATGAATAACTGTTTCAGCATTAGTAAACTGAAGAAGCTATGTCCTTTACTTATGCTCACAGGTTTTGAAATCTCTAGTCAATATTTGCCTACGTGATATATTTAACATTCTTATAAAGAAGAAAATCATTGGTTACCAACCAGATTTCTAAAGGCCTTTTGAATTAAGTCCAATCATTAACTATGTAATATATTACATATACATAGGAAATTAAGACACAATTATATTGTGACAGTATTATGCAGTAATTAAATATTATATATTTTATAGGACTTTCTCATCAGAAAATAGAACCAGCCATATTAAAGTTACCCCACATGATAGATGGGATAATTACATATTTAAAAAATCACTTTATTTTTTAATTATTTGTGAGAAAGGTCATAAATGTAAGTGTGTGTTGGTGCCCAGAGAAATCAGATTATCTGGACCTGAAGTTGTAGGTGGGCTACTTGGTGTGGGAATTGGGAAAGGAACTTGGGTTCTTTGCAAGAGCAGTGTGTGTTCCTAACCATTTAACTATCTCTCCAGGTCAAGAGGAATGAATTTTAATGAGCATTTAAAACTTTAAAATAAATTGATACTTTGAATATAGTTTTCCACTCTTCCAACTTTTCTCAAATCCTTCCTCTACACCCTACCAACTAAATTTCATGGTTTTTTCCTTCTTTACAAAACAAAACAAAACAAAAACAGAAAGAGCATGTGCACACACACATCCACTCACATTGAAAACCAACATATTTGTGTTGCTAACTACTCTTGTACATGAACCATGCCCTGAGTATTGTTGATATATCTAATGTCGCTCCACTGAAGAAAACTGATTCTCCCTCTCCCAGAAGCTATCACTTGCAAATAGCTTCTTGGATAGGGATGAACTTTGTGACCCCTTCTGCTTCTCTGTGCTGTAATTTTGTCTGGCTTGAAGTTGTGCAGGTCTTATGCATGCTGTCAGTCTCTTTGAGTTCTTAAATGCAACTGCCTTGTTGTATCTAGAAAATAGTCTTTTGAACACAGTTCACCACCTTTGGCTCGTACAATCTCTGCCTCTTCTTTGGCATAGATCTCTGAGCCTTGAGGAGAAGATGATGGTAGAGACAACTCATTAGGGCAGAATGCTCCCAAGACCCTCGCTGTCTTTGAACTGTCCAGTTATGGGTCTTTTTGTTAGGTACAATCTATTACAAATGAAGCTTCTCTGATGAGGGTTTAGCTATGTACTGATCTAAGGTATGGCAATATGTCATTAGGAGTCATTACTATGCTCAGTTAATGGAATAATATTTGCAGGTTTGCCCTGGGATCCATGACCTATCTAGTCTCAGGTTCATGGTCTCATTAGCCGTATTAGTATGGGTTCCATGTCATGAAGCAGGCCTTAAGTTCAATGGAAAAGTAGTTGGTGAGTTACATAACACTTGTGCTATCATGGTAACAGAGGGTATGTCTTGCAAATTCTCATTATAGCTTGCGGAGCTCCTAACTAAGTGAGATTAATGATTTTCCCCTCACTGGTAATATTCATAGTGCCTTATAGCATAATGAATCTATTCAAAAGGATCAACACTTCTACTTGAACACTGACTAGATCTCTTCAAGTCTGACTCAAAAGTAAGTGGTCTATTTAGCAATAAGGTCATAGTGTCAGGTTGCAGCAGTAACCTAGGAGATTTGGGAGAGTGTCTAAGAGACCTCTTTATCCAATGACTTAATAAGTCATAATCTATTCAGAGCACTGGGGAATTCTATTTGATAGCATATGATAACTAGTCGGGGCATTGTATCCCCCATTATAGAGTAACTCTATTTAAATTAAATTCTCTGTCTCTGCCTGTCTGTCTCTGTCTGTCTCTGTCTGTCTCTGTCTGTCTCTCTCTGTCTCTCTGTCTCTCTCTCTCTGTCTCTCTCTGTCTCTCTCTGTCTCTCTCTCTCTGTCTCTCTCTCTCTGTGTGTGTGTGTGTGTGTGTGTGTGTGTGTGTGTGTGTGTGTGTATTTTTGGATGCTTCAGTAGTAGTAGGTTTGCATATGGCTTTACAAGAGGCCTTTATTATTAACTATCCCTTCCCATATTCTCTCTTTCGTCCTGATCTTCCACCTTCCATCCCCATGTAATCCTCCTATTCTCACTCCCCCTTTATCCCTTCATAACACTGCACTTGGTTCCGTAGAAGACTTCCCCCACAGCCAGATCTCTGACCAGCGACCTAAACCCTGTGGTTAGGACAGGTTTGCATTGTTTCTGAATTACTTCATTCATGATGATTGTTTCAGCTCCATCAAGTTACAGGAAAATTTCATAATTTCCTTTCTCTTAACAGCTGAATAATATTCCACTATATAAGTGTGCCACATTTTCGCTATCCATTCATAAATTGATGGGTATCTATGACATTTACAGTTTCTTTCTATTATTAGGAGAACAGCAATGAACATGGACTACAGTAAGATCTAGTGTCCTTTGGGTATATCCCCAAAGAGCTTTTTGATGAACCTCCACATGAATTTCTATAGTGCCTTTATGAGTTTCCACCAGCAGCATATGAGTGTTTCCATTTTCCCACATAATCCCTAACATCTGCTATCATTGGTTTATTAATCTTGGCAATTATTACTGGGGGAAGATAAAATCTCAAAGTGGTTTTAATTTGCATTTACCAGAAACCAGAAAGTAAAGGATTGAAAACAATATTTCTCATTCATTTATATTTCAATTTATTTTATCTTATTTATTTATAATCCAGCTGTTGCCCCTCCTCCCAGTTTCCCTTCCCATAGTTCCTCATCCCATTCCATTCCTCCCCCCTTCCCCCTCCTACCCAAGAGAATACTCCTCCACCACTATGCCTCTCCCCTCCATGGGGCCCCAATTCTCTGAGGATTAGGTGCATTTTATCCCACTAAAGTCAGACCAGTCAGTCCTCTGGCATATATATATATATATATATATATATATATATATATATATATATATGCCAGGTGCCTCTGATCAGCTTGGGTATGCAGCCTGGGTGGTGGCTCACTGTCTGGGAGCTCCCAGGGGTCCAGTTTAGTTGAGATTGCTGGTCTTCCTATGGGGTCACCTCCTCTTCAGCTTCTTCCATCCTTCCCCTAATTCAATCATAGGGGTCCCCGACTTCAGTCCAATGGTTGGGTGTAATTATCTGCCTGTGTTTGTCTCAGTCAGCTGCTGGTTAGGCCTCTCAGAGGACAGCCATGCTAGGCTCCTGTCTGTAAGCACATCATAGCATCAATAATAGTGTCAGGACTTGTGTTTCCCCATGATGGTGGATCCCCAGTTGGGCACCGGTCACTGGACCACCTTTCCCTCAGTCTCTTCTCCAATTTTGTCCTTGCAGTTCTTTTAAACAGTAACACTCTGGGTCAGAAATTTTGGCTGTGGGTTGGTAACACCATCCTTCCTTTTGAGGCCCTGTCTACCTACTTGAAGTGGACTAACTCTGTTTATTTTTATACCCCATTTTTTACATTGGGTTATTTGCTTTCTTTGAGGTTAGTGTATTTAAATATTTGTGTGCTAACTCTCTGTCAGGTGTATAATTGTAAAGATTAATGGATAAGGAAATTATGGATGTTGTAGAAATAATGAATATTTTTGTAAGTATCTTATTTAATAATATTGTGATTTCTATAAATTGTCCATTTTTACATTTCCTCACTGTTTTGAAACACAATCTTAGGTAGCTCAGGTTAGCCTCAAACTTACCAAGTAGCCAGGGATAACTTTCGACCTCTGACCTTCCTACCTTCACCTCCCTACTACTCCTAAACTACTAGTAAGATTTTGTTGTTGTTGTTTTTGTTTTTTGGTTCTTTTTAATTTTTAATTTTCATTTTTCTCCTTCAGAAACCCGCTATTCCATCCCCCTCCCCCTGCCTCTATGAGGGTGCTCCCACCCACCCGCCCACTCCAGTCATCCCTTCCTCTCCCCATCCACCCACCCACTCCCACCTTCCCTCCCTCCGCCCACCTGCCCACTCCCACCTTCCCACCCACTCCCGCCTCCCCAACCTCACATGCCCCAAACTGGGGCAAATTGCCCTCTACCTTCATTTGAGGAAAAGGAAAAACACACATATATTCAGATAATCAACATTTTTGCACTTTGAAGGTTGTTATGATGTTTGTTTGTTTCATTTTACAATAAAGCCTTTCAAGTATACTTTCAGCCAACAGGGGGAAAGAACAATTTTAGTGTTCTATGAGCGATCAAATATTTATATGTTTTAAAAACATATACTATTTTATTTGTGAACAAATAAGGACATTTTCCCTGTGAATGAGAAATTTTGATAAGCTTGAGACACAATTGTTTTACTATAGTAAAAAGAGAACAGATTTTAGGATAGATTGTAATATTTTATATAGTTTCAAAACACACTTTTTCATTGAAAGTGAGATTTTTCTTATTCTGTTGTGATGAAGAATCTGAGTTTCAGAAAGGCTTAGAGTCTTGCCTGTAGTCCAAAGCTAGCAAAAGACAGAGCCAGTAATAACAGCCATTTTGTCCAGTTTCAGCATCTTAGGACCCATTTCCACATGTAATGGGTATAGGCTTTATACTACAAGTGTGTGTATGCAAGTAACTTTATATACTGCTCTCTACAGAAGACAGATATATATTCCATGACGATATCTCACCGCACTGGAAAGAAAACTGCATGTGTCTGCAGCACTATAGAATCCTATAAGAACAAAGAATAGGAGACATTCAGAAATTTCAATAGCAGTTTATGCTTAAAGGAAAGGTATTTTATCAGCAGGAGTAGTGATTAACTTAGTATTTATATGTGAAATTAATGAAAAAGAAAGTGGGTTCTGAGCATATTATCAGTTACCATGAACAAGGGTCATTTCTTTTTCTCTTAAACTATGACTGACATGTTGAATCTCTGTTCCTTTGGAGCCTAATCTTCTACTTTGTAAATCAAATACTACATGACATTGGAAGTTCAGGTCATCTAAGTTGGCACTGTTTAATTAACTTGGGCACAGGATCTTAGACATTATGTCTTTCATACTTTGAAAAAATGGCTTCTCTATATTAGAGGGTATACTGAAAGGTCTATCAGTAACAGAAAGAATAGTATTTGTACTATTCTTTCCATGACTTCTTTTAGTGTTTCTTCCAACTTTCAATAACTATTCATACTTAGTGATTGCAAAGCATTTTATTTGATTTGCACACTACAGACTCAAGCATAGATATATCCTCCCAAATATACATTTTTGTTTTCTAGTTTCTAATTTTAATAAAATATATGAAATCAATTTATTACCTATTAAGTTTTACTATATCTTCATTAGTGTCAGTTAATAATTTTCATGTTGTATTTTGGTACTGAAGTATCTAAAATAAGGTTAGATCTCTGATGATTTATTTATTCAATCATAATTAAGTAGTAATGTATATTTTCTTTCATATCACATTAAAAATTTTACAATATGAGTAGCAACTTATTTTAAATATGCATACTCTTTGAGTGATCATGTGAACAGAATTAAAAGGAAAATAATCTGCTATTTATTTTTCTGCATTAAGATTCTTTATATAAATTTTATAGTAACTTTCCTGGTAATACTGTGAGGTTAAACATTTACATTAAAATTGAGTTTTTAGACAAGAGGTTCAGAGTTACGGTATGGCCACATGAAATCTGAATCTGATTATTTGCCAAGCTGGGCATGGTGCCTGGATCACCAACATTCCCGCTATAACTGCAAGATTCTAAGAAAACCCATAAATTATTACACGGTATGAATTTCAGAACAAAACTAAAGCACCATCATTGCTAGCAGACAGCTGATACAAAATACTGAATCAATGAAAAGAAAGATGAATACAGGTAATTCACGGTCACTACAACAGAGACACAGAGTGGCTCAGTTTCCTTCCTTTTGCACTTTCTCTGTAATTCAAAATGGGTTCTAAGAGTTCAACGTTGAAACTCTGCCATTAGTTCCATCAGAAATAGTAAGTGTTAAAGTGATCCTTACTGACCATAAGACGAATTGTTTGCCATTGTAGGTTAGAAAATACTTTTATATGATTAGTAGAAAAATTGCCAAGACCACTATTTTATTTTAGTCTATGGACATGTTAATGTAGTACTGGAAAAAAGCATACATACAGAAATGCTCTTAAGTTTACTCAGCAGTCACATAGACCTAGCAATATACATTGAGACAAGGTTCTTTGCTGTGAGTCTAAGACCTACTTCCAGGGCTTTTGTTGTCATGCCTGCCTGTTATACATAAGTTACTCTCTGCCATGAGCATACTTCTGTATGAAGTTAAAAGTTCATTTCTGCCTCTGGGTCCTGGATTCTCCAAAAGAGATGAGTTACGCATTTAAAAAAAATGTGTTCACTGTTCTCTTGATGCCACCTCACAGGCCAACTCTGATAAAAGAACTGTGGTTCCATTGAAAGAGACAAGAATGGTTTCATGTCCCTTGCTAGTTAATGAAATGTCAGAAAATTACAGTAGAAGCATGCAAGTTGCACAGAGAACAGAATAGGGGAATTGACTGCTCTGGCTAAGTACTTTTTAATGGATTGTGTATACCAAAAATCAGATAGAAATTGTCTAGAAATGTAATATGTTATTTTCTTCTATATAATAAAGAAAATGAGTTGCTTCATGAACACCTAAATTTTATTTCTTCAAGAGCCATTTACATATGACATACATGTGCTTGGAACACACAAAACATTACAAGACCATCCATTTCCTACAATAACAAATCTTGCTCTTTGGCCTTCATTTGTATCTTTTTAGTTGCAGCATGCTCAGAGACTTAAAACATGTCATCAAACTAAGTAGCTATTTGGCTAGTATGCTAGCATTTGCTCTTGCAATCCATTTAATTTATTTTGTCATCTCTAAAGTTTACACAAATTAATGCACTCCATGCTGAATGTGAATACTCAAGTTCTATTTGATTTACTGACGTGTTGAAAAAGCGCTTCTTTTATAAATAAATGAAATATTTCTCTTATTTTACTCTTCAGGACAACATTTTTAAACTGCAGGACTCACATTTTGAAAATGGTCGTGGGAAGAGTCCTTATGACCCCAAACTACTGACTGCCTCTCTTCTAATAGGTATGTAGCTACCAATTGATTAAATAGTGAATATGTTATAACACGGTGCCCTGTTCTTTTAACTTGCTGATATTTTCAATTCTTATTTGTTAATAATGTCAGGAGGAGAATATCGCCTGTGATATTCACAAATACATTTTTTAAAAAGGAAAACTAAATCACTAATTGTCAACTGGTGTTTGCCCTACTCAGACTGAATCGTGTTCGGGAAAACAGTTTAACCATTCATTTAGAATAGTTGGATGAATTGTTGTACTTCCCTGGTTGAAGTTTAACTTTTTTATTTTTTTAAGAATGTTTTTATTTTCATTTGATGAGAAACTAGAATAAAATTATTGAGATATGGTAAAGAAAGAACAGAATTCAGCGAATCATGAAAGTTGTACTTCAAGACACTACTGTTCCAACATTTGGACAACTTTGTCCACATGATGAAGCTGAGGGGTGAGGTCGTTGGCAGAGACTCCCTTGTGGTATTTTCTTTGACTCACTGGAGTATCTTGTCATATATGTGAGCCTAAGGAAAATATTCTGTCATATGTGCTTCGGCTCTAGCTTCTCCTTTGCTTAGACACTAGCGTAATGGCGTAGGTGACTTCTTTTTTTCTTTATGTTCATTGTCTCTTTTCTGAGTTTTTCTTGTTTTTCTCTGCTGCAGGGGACTGGAGAATATGTACAGTACAAAGTTTAAAGTGGGGAGAAAGAAGTCGGGGTGTTAATATATGTTGGAGGTGAAGAGTTTTTAGACAGACTTTTAAATATCTGAAAAGTGTTCTTAACTAAATACAAGCTAAAAGTAAGGAACCATGCAGTGTGTTCTTCCTCACCTGCCCTCCCTCTACTCCTCCCTTCTTCCCTTTGAAGACTTTACTTTCTTCCTGCCTTTTGTTAGTTTTGAACAAACCAACAGCCCCCCATACATACATTACATTTTTGTACTTCTTACATTTACACAAAATATAAAAATTTAAAAATAATAAAACTCTTCAAACACCAAAGTTTAGTTGAATTTTTGAAGTAAATTAGTGCTTAGCTTGTCTCTTGTAAGTCTATAAGGCTTTTCAATTCTCTTGAAATTGCTTTTTATACTCACAAAAATAAAACTCTAGTTATATAAACAACCACATTAAGCACAGAGATACATATCCACTCTTGTCCCGTGTTTACTTTATCACTAATCTTTGCCCCTTTGAGAATAAAAAAACTGCAATATAAATTATCTCTTTTACAGCCTTTCAATCTAGACAATTTTAACCCATTTGGTTCTTTTATGAAGCATTTAAAAAAACTTTTTAAACCTGAAGAAAAGCTGCATACCTAGCAAACTTAAAATTTCCCTGTTCATGGGTAACCGAATGTTTACACGTGGATGCCTTCCTTATTCATACACACTAAAATTTCAACATTGCCTTAAACAATGAGGAGGAATCTTGCCGTGTTCTAACTTGCAATCTGTATTTATTTAAATTGTGGACTAAAAAAAAAATGAGAAATATTATTCAAAAAGCAGTCTGTAAAAATACACCTAAAGCTATGTTAGCTTGTGGTATGCTCCTCAGAAGGGATTTGCTTATTTATTTTATTATTCCACTGAGAAAGGATGATGACAATTGGTATTACATAGCTCCTATGGTATGCTACCACACAAAGTCCACATAGAAAAAGAAACTCCAAAGTTTGGTTTTATATTAGGGTTTCTTTGAAAAAGATGTATAGGTTGCTGAAAAGGAAATGAGAAAGAGAGTTCAGTAAGACGATATGTAGCTGAGGAAGAACAGTTGACCTTTCAGAAATACCAGCTTTCCGTGAGAGTCCAGACCTGAGATACCCACTACAGCAAAATGCAGCCAGAAACTCAGAGTGATGAAATACTTATTAATAAAACAAAATAAATTAATTTCTGAATCAGTTATAAAAACATCAGGCAGGAATAGTTACAGCCCCTTCCATATTTGGTAAAATCCCCTTAGCATGTCCACTATGATATATTTAAAATGTCTGAATATTCACTGATCCATTTGGTGTGTTGGGAATGCCCGTGAAGCCACACCACAGATTGCGTGTGGAGGGCCGAGGACAAGTTGTAGGAGTTGCTTCTCTCCTTCTACCATGTGAGTTGTGGGGACTGAACTCAGGTGGACAGACTGCTGGCAAGTGACTTTATCCACTGACCTATCATTCCCTCCCATGCAACAGCATTTTAATTCAAGAGCTGTAACATTGTTACTGTGGCTGTTTGTTTTAGATGTGAATTACAAATGCTCCTTCTCATAGTACATAAAGTTCTCTTTTTTGACTTTTTAAATATTTTCTGTTCTATTGCTTTACTATGAATTTTAGTTTTAACATGACTTATTAATTTTATGGGTCTTTTAAATGCAAATATTTCTTCACTAACCAAACTTTTGAATCTAGAGTACTAAGCACTGTGAAATGTAAAGGAGATACTTTACCTATCTCAAGAAAGGCATGTGGAAGTTCTAGTTTCTCAAATAATGAGTAATCCTCCTCAGTTCAGCACATAAAAGAGAAAGTATAAGGCCACTTCTTTCTCCAAATCTAGGTTTCACTCAAAACATCTTTGAATTTATCTTAGCAGAAGATATTATACTTAGCAGATGGTATTTCTACTTGCAGTGCCGGTATGAAGCTGCTCAATCAATATTAAATGTTAAAGCCAATGGACACTTAATAAGGTAGTTTATCAATTACCAAAGTTTAATAACCTCTCTGTAAAATGTCATGTTAAAATGTCAAAATGTAAATGTTGACAACAGACAACTAGATTTTTTTCCCTTCACAAAGGCATAGCTACCAAAGGTGCCCAAATCCAATGACATGCTCTAAAATTTTTAAGGCACCTTAATAAAGTTAATTTTTCAAACTTTTAAAATAATGGATGTACGGCAGAACTTATTTTTAAAATATCTTTTAGTTCTTACACCTGCAAGTATTTTTTGACTTTGTTTAAAATATCCTTATTAAAGATAGCATTTCTTCCCCTGCTCAGTATAAATACCAGGTGTGAACAGAGCCTAGGAATAAAACCTAGTACTTTCCACACTAATTAAATAGCAACTCACATTTTCATGATATGAAGGAATAGCTAACTTGAGAGCAGTTTTATTTTCTCAGTGAAATCTCTCCCAGGCAATGCAGAACTAATAATTTAGAAATATTCCATCAGGAAAGGGTGCTGTTTTACACTGGAACTCTGCCTTGCCTCAGGAAAGAACATAATTTGGCATTAAAACATGCTCTCAGTGGGTATTAGAACAAAAAAGGTACTTCCTCCCATGATAAGATATAATTCAGAACATTATTTCAACCTCTCTGAGCTTCATTTTTCTGATATATAAAATAGTATGCTTGGCTAATTCCACCAGCTTCTTGAGAGAGTTAAGTACTCAGTGTAATAGAATGCAGCCATTTGAGTGTTTGTGCATTTCTGAAGGTATGTAAAGTAGGACTAGACAAACCTAGTAATAATAGTTGTCCATGAGGAAGCTAGGAAGCACGGTTGGTGACTTATAAGTTTTATGGTTTAAAATTTGTGCCAAGTGAGCACATCATTACAGAAAAGTATCAGCTTTAAAAGAATATCTTACAGGGCCAATTCGGAATACATGTGCTGCTCTCTAGAGAGTGGTCAGTAAGGAGGGAAGATGCTGAACTTGTGTGACTCTGCTACACCCTGGGTCTCATTCCTGTAGTGCAGGTGGGAATGGAGAAGGAGAGAGATGAACTTCTTTTCTTCTTCTGTTTCTTATTACCCACTCCTCTGTGAGTAGAATTTGCTTAAGGTGTTAACAACATAATAGCCTGGCCTTTTTCTTTCTTTGATACTTGCAAACATTCATGTCACCTTCCTCACCTGTGCCAGAAATGCTGTAATTTCTTGAGGAAATTTATTTTTCCTTCTTCGGTTTCTCCTCACCATGCCCTTCTTAGGAATTGTAATCCAAGACATTAGCTGATCTAAGCCACATTGTTACCTCATTTTGAGCTGTGAACAGTGATTCTAGACTGCATGTGAAGTTTTGTTTTTAATACACGCTTCTCAGGGAAGTCAGCTGTGGTGGATGAGGAGGTCACAGAGCTGTTTTCATTCTTCCCAGTAAATTATGTTTCCTTTGGACACAGTTTTAAAAGGTCACCACTAAGACAGAATGGTCATGTACTCAAATCATACTCATGGTCTTTGGCGCTTCTAGATGGTTTAGTTATATCTGTCAGCACTGAGTATCATCGTCTAATGCACTGTTTTTGAGCCATCAACCTTTCCATGTGTATTTCTTACACAGATGCTTTAAGTTGTTGCTGGTTATGCAGTGTCTAATCCTTGAGTATATTATTCTACCATCAACTTAACAAAACTGGACACATTCCATCTTTTCTTTCACTAGTGGCTTATTGTACAGAAAGAGCTCAAGGGTACATATCAACAGTAATGTCATTCAAAACAGGAATTATATATATATATATATATATATATATATATATATATATATATATATATACATATATATATCTTCATATTTCAATAGCATTATCAAAAATACATATTAACACTACAGTCAAGAAACAACATATAATTTGATTACTTCATAAATGAGCTAGAAAGGACAAAACTTCAGTTTTGTGTCACTGTTAAACTTACCTGTTCCCTAACGTAAGCTATTGGGCATTATGTAAACTCAAACTACCTAGATCATTTTAGAAAACCACAGACTATGGCACAACTGCAGTATATCCTGGAAATATTCAAATGTATTAACTGTCACAGACAAGGGTTGGTATTCTGTCTCTGCTTAGCAACAACCAAAACAGAAAGAGCAGGGCATGTTGCCACCAAGACTATCAGCCAAAATAACAAAGATGTTACATCTTCTACGTAACCTTCACCTAGAATAAGAATCCTTATAGAAGTCTCAGCAGGGAATTGTGTCTAAGGCTGGAAGCACAAAACAGCTATTGACAATGAACGTGGATAAGAAAAAGTGTGCCCCAAAATGCCTCACAATTATGTGAAATGATCTGTCCCCCAAAACTTACTCTCTGGCAAGAAGTGATATTTGGGTGAAGGATGGTTTTCCATGGCTGCAGGCAAGTGATACTTAAGCCTCAACCACTCATTTGTTCAAAAGTAATTTTTAAATGTAGTTATCTTTTCAGGAAAAAATTGAGTTATTCTCCTTTGTCCAAATGACCTTCCTATTTCTTGTAAAAATCAGACGAATATCAGTCTTTCCTCCTGACTCTTTTTCTGATGGATGCTGAGATTTTTTTCATCCTTGTATGACAGTGAACATGAGAAGTAAGCTCAACCATGCAACACAAAATCCAACTATCTCTAATCCCTCTGATAATTGGCTGTAGCCATTTTATCTAACCAATAGTTTTAAATAAAAGATCAAGGCTTGCACAACAAAAACTTCTAAATGTGTGAATTCCCTTGTAGGCCTAGACAGAATTTAGCATTGCAATACATAGCAACAGACCAAACCTCTACATCATGGCATTATATTTTTTCCACATGTGTGATGCAGGATCCTGTTGGGTGTGATTAACAGACATTAGCTGATATTGTTCAGTTCCTCATCTTGCAGTTTTATTTTCACAACAAACCAACAGCAAATGCCAAAACATAAATTTATGCTTTGAAAATTTCAAGACAAAGAGAGCACAGGAAGTCCACTCATAGGGTTTTATAGCAGGGCCACAACTCCTACTTGTCATATACAAATTTAACCAACGTCCTCTTGTTCTCACTGATGACAAAAAATTGAGATATATATCTACTGATAGCTTGTTAAGGTTTAAGGTATTGATTTCAATGAAAAGATTAAATGCAGTTGAGTTATAAGGAATTATAAGCATTTAAGTATTCCAAACAGTCTCTGAAATGAATGAGTACCTTCTTCATAGTGCTAGGTTTCTGTCTGGCAAAATAGTACTCTATAATAATTTATGAAAATAAGTCATAATTTCACTTAGCATTTGATTAAGTAAGAAAGTACAAGATATTTTGGAATTCATAAGATACCATACATAGGATGATTTGAGAGTACTGTTAATAGTACTATTAGTTTAATTAGTAGCTTGTAACAAATTACTGTCTAATCAACAATTTGTTTACCTTGAGTCACAGCAATCTAAACCAAATAATCAATTTTAAAGTTCATTTAAAAAAAAAAAAAAAAAAAAACCAAGAAAGGCAGTTTTAATGGATTTTTTTCCTCCACCTATTCTTCAAAGTTTTCAAGACTCTTCAAAACCCATGAAACAGTTCAGAAAGCTAGATTTGGTGGCATACACCTGGAATCCCAGCAATCCTGAGGCAGAAGCAGGTGGATCTCTGAGCCCAGTCTGGTCAGCAGGAGTTCTAGGCCAGTCAGGGTTTCATAGTGAATTTCTGTCGCAAACAAACAAACAAGTGAACACAGAATATCAGAAGGGCAAAGTTGCAATGACGAAGCTGATTAGATCACTGAGAATATCTGTTTTGTTACAAAGCTTTTATGAGTGAAAACTGAATATATAAGTAACCAATAACATGTAAGTAATGATATTGGTTAAATATCCCCAAAGTATTTATTCTTGAAGACTAACAGATAATTTTATATTTATCTAATAAAGAAGTGTATGGGGAATAATTGATATATAAATATTTAACTTGTTTCTCTATGATCTCTTTACTTTGTGACTAATTTCAAGTTAATAATTACGAGAACATTACCCCATCCTAATAATCAAAAAATATTATTCACGTCTTTTAAATGATTGTGTGTTATTTGTAGAAACATATTTTACCACTTTAGTTCTTTTGCTTTATAAATACAGTTATTCACTTCAAGTAGTTTGGCAATTACATCTTATCTTACATGTTATATGAGATGCTTTCTGTCTCAGTGACAGAAAACATAAATTTGGCAAACATCATTTAATTGAAAGGTCTGTGTTTTAGAATAGCCTTAGAATTAAGCAGGGGCCTGGATTTGAACCTTCACCCTGGCTCCCTAACCATTAAGCTGAACACTTTGGTCCTCCTGAACGGTAAAACAGGGGCAATGATATTTTTCTCTCTGGGATCTCGACAGAACTGAATGATATCATTTGAAGACATCAGGCAGAGAGGCTGGCTGCCTAGAAAGCACAGAATGATACTCAGCTAATGTAACTTCTCTTTCTTATCCTCTTGTTCCCATCTGTGCTTTGTGTTTTTAGTTCCTGGTAGTGACTTTTCCGTTATTAAACTGTGACTGGGGATCCATGCAGTTTCTGTAGCAAAACATCAAAAGAAATAGAATCTTGAACTCGTCGAGTTCCACCCGGGGTTTGCAGAGCTGCTTACTCTTCAACAGCTTTGTTAAATTCGAAAGCCTATTGAGGATTTAGGTTTGGACTTTCCAAAGCCTTATACCAGTTTAAATCATGTTCTATACTGGAAGTGTTCAAAGATATGAAGCTTTGAGGTAGCTAGGTGGATAAGGTAATAGCAGGGCAAGTGGGAAATCAGATTTTTGGTTCCCCAGAACCCAAAGAAAAATATGCCTGGGGCTGTAAAGGCCACCTGTAACCCCAACACTCAATGAACAGAGTCAGGAAGAACTCAAGAGAGCCAACTAGCTAACTCTTTGGAATTGGTAAATTCTAGGTTCAGAAGACCCTTCCTCAGTAAGGGTACAGTGAAAAGAAATGGAGAACATCATCTGAGGTCAACTTTGGGCCTCCACACACTTACAGAAACATATACCTATCCACAGGGAAACACACACACACTCACCAGTGCACCAGTGTAAAAGTTAAATTTAAAAAAAAATCAAGAAAAAAATTCAAGAAAAATATTCCTTTTTACATTAAAATATTGTGTATAAGTTCTACTGGAAAATAGTACACCAAACATGTAATTACCATTAAAATAAGTTTTCAGATATTTCACCCTGCAAAATAAGGTTATTTGAGGAATAAGAGGCTTACCAATGCAAAAGCAAACTATTCAATGAATTTAGTTTTTAACTCTTACATTTTGTAAGTTCATCAATGATGAAAATACAAAAATTTCACATTTGGCTCTGGTCACTGAATCAGACTTTATTCTTACTTCCTAACTTGTTACTGAATGTGTAATCCAGGAATGATCTCCTGCTTTCTGAACCCAAAGATGAAATGCAAATAGCCTTGCATAATGATGGAAATAACTTTTGTCTTAACATGAAAATTATACTATTGCTGCTTTGCTTTTCTTGCCACCCTTCAATTAATAATATGTGCTTGGTTTCCCTTGGTCACAATGCAGATGGTGAGTTGTACTCTGGAACTGCAGCAGATTTCATGGGCCGAGACTTTGCTATCTTCAGAACGTTGGGGCACCATCACCCCATCAGGACTGAGCAGCATGACTCCCGGTGGCTCAACGGTAGGTTGTATATGTGAGATCACAGGCACAGGACATGTCACCTATTGTCACTGAAAAGATTTCCTTTTACGGGACACACAGCTCCTCTAGATTTAGTTGGCTGTTCAGATAATGGTGGTAACGTCACAACCATGGGTGTGAGAAAATGGAGAAAAGAAGATTAAAAACTGAGGAAGTATTTGTTTTGTGCCAAATATGAAGTTTCTCACTAGTCAACTATAGAAAGAAAGGAACTGACCTGAAGCTACGGAAGGGAGGCAATGGAAAAAAGATACTGTCTTGCAGGGACGCCACAACATATCTCAGGGATAGTCTTTGTTTTCCTTCATGTGTTTGGTCATTGCTTTGAGAGCCTCATTCCAAGGCTTGTCATAGTTTAAAAAAAAAATGTTTTTTGCTGCTAAGTACTTTCCAGTACATTTCAGTACTTTCATGTGTTCAGAACAAAGACATGGACCGTGTCTCAGTCATATGATCTTCCTGCCTTTTTCTTAATCTCTTTGCTGCTTTCCCTAATTTACCTAAATTGCACTTACTTTGTTGTTCTTATCTTTTTAATGATGTTTTAATATTCATTGCATGTGTACATGCATGCACGCATATATGTGTGAGTGTGTACATGCCAGAGCATGTGAACTCTTTGGAGTCAGGAAACTGGGGGGTGTGGTTTTCTTCGTCCACCATGGCAGGGTTGAGGATGAAATTCAGGCCATCACACCTAGCAGGAACCACAGAAAGTACTTTTAACCCCTGAGTCATCTATCCTACCCTCTTTTATTTCTTTTTGCTAAACTGTCTCCCCCTGACCTGGAATGTTGATCCATTGTGCCATGTAAAAAAAAAAAAAAAATGCTTCTTTTATGTATGCTCAAGTTCAGTGTCTGCCTGGGACTTTTATGCTTAAGAGTTTCCCCACTGTCAACTGACTTCAATTTAACTTTTTTCCAACAGTCTACCTCAAGACCTTGTTTTTCAAAAGTCCACCTCTAATTTTCTGTAGTTTTTCATCCAGCTCCATTTAGAACCTGCTCTGACGTATTTTCCACTATTCATGACATGGACAAAGCAGTCAAAACAAGTTACTTCTTGCTCTCCCAGACTTCTTCAAATTTTGCTTCCTTTTTTCCCAAAAGTTGCTGACTGTTGTTCTAATTATACCTAATCATGATGATATTCATGACTGAGTACAAACCTCACAGTAATAAAAGGGCATTTGACATAGAGTCAAATTCCCACCCTAGTAGCAGGACAGGAAATATTGAGATGCCTGCATGCTCTGACAAAGTGGAAATCCCAGTGACGGGCAGAGGAGATGCTGAAGAAAGAGCATGTTTAAGAGATACACAGAGAGAGAGACAGAAAGAGAAACAGAGAGAAAGAGAGAGAGAGAGACAGAAAGACAGAGAGACAGAGAGAGACAGGGAGACAGAGAGAGACAGAGAGGCAGAGAGAGACAGAGAGGCAGAGAGAAAGACACAGAGAAAGAGAAAGAGAGAGACAGAAAGAAAGACACAGAGAGACAGAGAGATAGAGAGAAACAGAGAGAGACAGAGAGACAGAGAGAGAAAGAGAGACAAAGAGAACTGTTGACTATCCACCCCCAATCATTACAGCTAGAATGATTAGGAGAGCAAAATTCATAAGAAAATGCCCTGTATGACATTACTATCTGGTCTATTCTCAAATGGAAATATTTGTGTGGGAGAGATTTTTTGTTTGTTTGTTTTTTTATTTAGGAACAAACGTCTTTGATCTACTAAGAACTCTAGTACTCTTAGAGGGTTTCACTGTCCATGAGAAATGAAATCTGATTAGAAGATGGAATAACACAAAGGAGAGTATAGTATCCATTTCATTTTTATGCCTTAAGGAAAAAGCCATCAAGCTAAACCTGCTTTGATGCTGCACACACACACACACACACACACACACACACACACACACACACACACACACATGTTGACAACTGACTCTGAAGAATTTACACTGTGGGAAAACAGTCATTGTCCACAGCTCTGTACTTTGTCTCTGCAAATGTGTGGTTCATTTGAGAATTCAGTTATCAGTCTCTCAGCACTAAATGTGAGAACTGATTTTTTTTTTTTTCCAAACTAACAGAAACGTTCCATCTGACAGGGTGCAGAAACCAGATTGTTGTGAGTATGGGGGTGCAGGCGTGTTCATGACAGGACCCGAGGACCGGGGAAACACAGGCTTGGAGAAATCAGATAGCATTTCAGAAAATAATTGCAAACATGTTTACACATTTGTGTGTGCATAAAATGAATAACTTTTGAGACATCGGCATAGACTCAGAATCATCACTGTGGCCAGATATATTATATTACCTTGTAAGACAATCTCAGTGGTCTTCAGGGCACTGAAGTAATTTGGGTGCATACCTCACTTTGCGTTTCACCAACTAACTGCTTTACTTCTTTGGGTGAACTAATGAATCAATGTTAAGTGACCTTTAATTTTTGCTCAATGCTAAAGAAAAGCAAAAATACCATTATCTAGAAATAGATCTTGAAATGTTTTGAGTTTTTAAGTATAGCCTCGCTACTTTAATACTTCTTAAAAAAAAAAAAAAAGACAGTTTTATAATAATACCAGTAACATTTTTAATCTAGTTTGAACCAGAAAGAATTGGAAGGAATCATACGTTGACATTAAAATTTTTTAAATTTATGAAATCTATGTATTTCTTTTACAAATTAGTATGTGATAGCTGTCCTCATGTTTTAGACCAAAGACCAAATTCTAATTTTAGTTTCCTAGTGATTAAAATAACTTCTGATTTCAAGTATGTACAACCTTGGTTTGATATGTGCTAAAAGTCATGTTTTCCTTCTGCACTTCATAAATTCTCTCAAAATGTTTTAGTTTTAACTTTCAATTCTAATTTCAGTTTCTAATAATTCAGAAAATAAGTTACCTTTTTCTGTGTATACTTGTGGTTAGAAAACAAATTTCCGCTGCCTAGTGGGCTATCTAGTTACTGTATTCTTTAGCCATTCATTAGAATAGATGGATGACTAGCCCACAGTTTTTAAAATTTGATGAAGACTGTTTTCCACATCGTTCCTGCCCTTGACTAATACCGACTGCTGTATAATTTCAACGAAAATCCATCAGCTTTAAAATGATGTTTCTCCTTGACTTTGACCTTTATGTGTGATGGAAAGGTAATACTGACTATGTCTTATAGTTACTATGAAATGAAAAAGGAGGTGTAACAATGTATAATGAGCACAGAGATTCTGAGTCATAGCAAGGTTTCCATGCTAGCTACTAGTGCTGTCCTGTGGCACACCCCTTTGGCCAGGGACTCCTGGGGCGATATGTAGGGCTCTCAGTCAGTGGTTATACTGGAGAGAGGGTGAAAGGGCAACCTGATCTGGCTTCGGTACAATGAAACCACACAGATCCTTGAGAGAGCCGAGCCCGGTGAACACAAACAGACCTAATTACATGCCCAGAGTGTGAGGCTTTCTCATTCATTTCAGGAAGACCTGTTTTCTTTTAGTGGAATTTCCTAAAAGGATCGTGCCTGTGGATAAACCGACCCGCTTGTTTTCTTTGCGTTTCTTTTTTTTTTCCCCTCCTGTAATTGAAATGGTATGTAAGTCATCACTCCACTTCCTTTCCCAGTCTCACAGTCGTACCAGGATGCTCTGCCCTCTTTGGAACCAGCAGAACTTCCTCTGTGGTCATGTACTAGGATATTGCACATTCTCCAAAGATTCAAATTTCTCCACAGGATGCGTTTTTAGAAAAATAAAACCAAGAAACATGACTTCAAATAAACTACAAGAGCGCAGATTAATATTGGAACCAGAGACCCAGTCCTGAATCGCCTGTAAAACACTTTTAATAAACAATTTTAATTCTAACATGCTTGAAGATATAAACCATGTCAGAGGTCCAACGGCATTTTTTAATAAGCAAAATGAATTACCTATTTTATATAATCTCAGAACTCTTCACTATTTCATTTTTACATTGTTTCAGCGGCTTTAGTAAATGAATATTTTTTCTGACCATTGGAGGCAAACTTCTGCATCAACCTTATTTTGTGGTTATATGAAAAGATGCTGTATTCAGAGGCTGAGATTTACTTTTGTCAGAAAAAAACCACAACAATAACAACAAACAACCAAAAAACAAACAAACAAACAAACAAACAAGCCAGAGGACCAATTGGAAGACGCTTCCCCGGGGTGTGCTGTTTTCCTTCTTTTTCTAGGGCTGGGTGGTGATACTTTCTTCTTCCATGCTTACATGCATGTTGCTGTAGTCTTGTTCAGTTCATGTTTAGGGACTCATGTTGTGGAGACTTTACAGGTATAATTTTCCTGACATGTTTATGAAATGCACTCTCAAAGGGAAATACTAGTTATCTGACTCTTACAGTCTTTTCTTCCCCTATTCCATGTTCTCTGAGTCTTACTGTGATGTAATAGTGATGTAATACATAGGTCAGTTGGGGCTAAACTACCCCAGAAACCATATACACACAAGTAACACTATCATTACACTGAGTCAGCATATTGGTTTTTATATTTACACACATTATACATACATACACACACATATATATGTGTGTATATATATATACATATATATACATATATATATGTATATATATATATATGTAACCAATTATGAAAGACAGTCCAGAGGCTATGGATTTGGGAGAAATCAAGTGGGATCTGGGTACATAGGAAAGGTTGGTGAGAAAGAGAAAGGTAAAAGTCATGTAATTATAATTTAGTTTCAAAATTATTTTTAAAATATTCAAATGGGATAACAAAGTCCCTTTAAACATCTGAGGCCTATATGAATAGAATAGCAAAGATTTAGTAGAACAATTCTTAACTGTCGAGTTACATCTTCAGGATTTCTTTCACATTTTTCATTGTTGGTGTGCAGTATCAGGAATAGAAATGATGGTTTTTCATAAATTTATTGTTATATGAGTAAGTAGTCATAGTTGTGCCCAAATATGTCTTTTTCTGTCACACATTAAATTTTCTCATGAATTGATTCCAAAAAAAATGTATCTAACAAAGAGTACATATCTCATAGTAGTATAATCTATAATATATTCCATGGAATCATTCTAGCCTTTAAAGATAAATTCAACAAAATTACTAGACATGCCTTTCTTGTAAAGAACCAAAAGTTACCAATAGCCACATGACCAAAATCCCATCAGCTATATTACATTAGTATAAAAAATATACTTTAATGCAGTTTTATTTAAACAAATCAATAATGGTGAATAATAATTTATAGTAAAGCTTAATACATTATCATAAACATGCTATAAACATGGTTTGTTTTTAACCCTTTATAAAATGTATCTAAATAAAACATTTAAGATTTGCTATTTTAATACTTTGTATGGTAGTTTAAGCAACACCGTTTTCAAATTTGATGTATTGTTCAATTTTGAGGCATCTGTTGACAAGCTAATAGAACAACACGAATAAAAGCTAAAGTAAGCAGTGCTATGTTTACTTAGATCTGAAGTTAAAATTGCATTTAAAAAGAGGAGAGAATAGCTTAGAAAATTCTTTAAAACCCACTTCCTTTTCCCTTAATTTCTCTCCCTCTTGATTTATAATCAGTTTGATGAATGCTGCTCCTGTCTGTCCCAATATCCTCTTCCAGTGTCCCTGCATTCTGAGCCTTGTTGCCCTCAATAGGGATTTACTGCCGACTGTGTAATCTGGGTCCTCTGTGCAGGGGCATCAAGCAAGAGATTTACCCAGAGAAGTAGAGACCATGACAATGCCTGTAACCATGGTGTGATTGGCCTCCCTGACATCGAACTCAAAAGCTTTCCCTCTGTGAAGACAGAAGCCCGTTTGCAAATTAATTAGTTTCTGGCGGCAGCTTGATTGTTGACCCAGAGTTTGTAGCATGGAAAAACAATCAGATTAGTGTGCTCAGGGTAAAAGACCAGTGCATACTTGCGTGTGGTTTGCTCAGCTATTGAAGCTGAGAATGGAGTAAAACAAATTCCATTCTAAGAAGGCTCCACAGAGGTTAAGTGTGATGAGCCTGGAGAACCCCACCAGCAGGGGCTGGGGAATTAACGGATTTTAGCCAGATAAAGCTGGATGAGGGAATAGATGCCATTGCATTTTAATGGCATCGGCAGTTTCACAGGAAACAACCACTTGTTACATTCGAATCATGAATGTGAGGAATAATTTTACAATATTATTGAATATTGTGTGTAGGCTTGATACAAATTATTTCAGAAAGGAATACAGGAGCATTCAAAAGGGAAGAAAATTTATTAGAATCAACCTGTTCTGAGGGTATCTAAATGAAAAAATAAAATAACCTATTTTTCAAGGTGGGTAAAATAAACACTTGCCCTTCTTGAGCTATTCTGTGAAGAATAATCTTTAAGTGTCATAAAAATTAACCAAAGACATGAATCAAAAATATCCACTCATAAGATGTATATTCCGCTATTTATTTTTATACATTTTAGCCCAGATAAGTATGCCTAAAAATATTACAGGCAAGTATTCTAAATGAAATGCTTGATAATAAAATTGTATTTCAACCAAAATGCATTACATTTCTTCTTATACTTTGCTTCACATTTTGAGCCATATATAATTTCCTTTTGTAATGCGAATTGTAGATATCTCCCTAAAGACCATGCTGTCTGACAGCTATTACAATGCTTTCCCGTTCAAAAAAATCTTCTCCATCTAAATTTTAAAACACCCTAAATCTCGGTTTTCTGGTCAGCCCAGTCCGTTATCATATAATTCTAGCCCCCCCCCCCAGATGAAAGCCCATTACAATCAGCTCAAAGCAAGCTGATGGCACTCAATTTTGCTATTTCCTTCTTTTGATTTTTACTTTTACCTCTCTCCAGGTGGATTTTAAATGTCCCCACTTTGAGCCCCAGGAACAATTAAAAGCACATTTGTATTTGTTGTAGGTTCTTATCATCTGGATTGCTTAACTAAGAAAGTCTTTAATGACTCTGCCTCATAAACCTTGGAATAAAGTATATCGGTGTATATCACAGTCCCCCTTAATTCCCCATTTGAATATGGGAAGCGTGTCTTTGTACATATGATTTGTTTAAAGGTATGGCCGTATTTTATGTTGCTTTCTACGGCTGGGTGAAATAGCCTCTGTGGGTGCCTAGAGCAGAATGGAGTAACATGAAAATGTTGCAGGTAACTTAATGATGCTGACAGACCATAGAGCCTCCAAGGGTCCCAAAGGCAGGCTCAGCTACTATTGCTTTTCCTAATCTGTCAAACTCTTTTGTTTTATTTGATAACTGTTTTTATTATATGAAGCAGTTAGTATGTTAGAGAGCAGAAAATATTTTGTCTCAAAAATAACCAATAAATTTGTATTCAACAAAATTATTGGATAATTTTTATTTTTTTAATTTTTTTAATTTTTTTATTTTTGATACTTTATTTACATTTCCAATGTTTCCCATTTTCTGGGTCTCCTCTTTGGAAGCCCCCTATCCCCTCCCCATTCCCGCCTCTATGAGGGAATTCCACCTCCCACACACCCACCCACCCATCCCCATATTCCCACCTTGACATTCCCCTTTACTGGGGCCTCTAAGACCCTCAGGCCCAAGGGCCTCTCCTCTCTCCCTGATGGCCATCGAGGTCGTCCTCTGCCAAATATGTGGTCTGAACCATGGGTCCATAGATATGAATTCTTTGGTTGGTGGTCCAAACTTCAGGACGACCAGGGGGTGAGTCAGGCCCATTGACACTGTTGCTCCCTCCATGGGGTTGCAAACTCCCTCAGCTCCTTCAGACCTTTCTCCAACTTCTCCATCTGGGATCTCACTCTCAGTCCAGTGCTTACTGTTAAGTGAAACTTGGGCATTCTGAACTTTTGGGCTAATATCCACTTATCAGTGAGTACGTACCATGTTCGTTCTTTTCTGACTGAGTTACCTCGCTCAGGATGATATTTTCAAGTTCCATCCATTTGCTGGCAAATTTCATTAGTCATTGTTTTTAATAGCTGAGTAGTACTCCATTGTGTAGATGTACCACATTTTCTGTATCCATTCCTCTGATGAGGGACATCTGGGTTGTTTCCAGCTTCTGGCTGTTATAAATATGGCTGCTATGAACATAGTGGAGCATGTGTCTTTATTACATGTTGGAGCATCTTCTCGGTATATGCCCAGGAGAGGTATAGCTGGGTCCTCAGGTAGT
>CM052700.1:135570844-135596383 GCA_028551405.1 Uromys caudimaculatus
AATTGCTCTAGCTAGAACTTCAATTACTATATTGAATAGGTAGGGGGAGAGAGGGCAGCCTTGTAAAGGCAATATACAGCAAACCAGTAGCCAACATCAAACTAAATGGAGAGAGACTCGAAGCAATCCCACTAAAATCAGGGACTATTGGATAATTTTTAAATGAACAATAACAAAGGATAAACTTGAGGAAATGTGTTTTTAGTGTTAATTTAGTTTCAGTGTGTACAATGCTACTACTTAACTACACCATTAAGATCTTAGTCTTATGATCTTAACATATGATAATATGTTAATTCTAATTACCATTGTCTACTATGACAACACAGTGACTGCCTATGTAAGTAACTCTAGGAAAACCAACATTTCTGATTCCACATAATTTAACTTTTAAATTTATTCACAAGGAGACATTCACAAGCCTTGGAGTGTTATTAAGATCCTGGTAGTTCCTCAAGATGGTATCTTCTTTAGGCTGAGTTTGTAAGATTTTCTGCATTCTGAAGAAAACGTATCTACCACACCTTCCAAGGAAAAGATCTTGAAATTGTTTTCCTGATTATATTACTAAGGAATGTTTGTGTATATTAGGTGCTCTAACGAGAAGCACTTCAAGATATAGTTCTTGAAAAACCATCTGATGAAAAAAATTAGACAAGTCTCTTTTCTCCCAAGTTGTAAGTAATATGCTGTTTATCAAATGGAATTTTTGTATCATACGTATGTCTTACATTTGAACTTGCATACATTTGATATTATGATCCTTTAAAAGTACATCCAAAATAATGATATTCCTAGAAGGTGAATTATGATTTATTATAGTAATTTCATAAATTAACTGGACGCAGTGTTCTACATTAGAAGCATCGTCTTCATTATTTTGCAGAATGATTTTGTTAAATAATAACTATTTTTGGAATTAATGTAGGCTGACAGCATAAGGGATCCATCAAAACTATGTCTCTTCAATATGTGTATAAATTTGTCTACATTCATGTAAAGCCAAATACTCTTTTTTGTTCACTTAATGAGTAATTATAAAGGATTCTAGGGTTTCCACATCAAAGTGAATTACCCCTTTTATATATTCATAAAGTTATAAAAAGAACGTGTACAGAAATTGGTGACAGCAGAATGGTTTTTTTTTTTTCTTCTTTTGGGATACACAGCCTCTTTAACTTTCTGAATAATATGAAAATTACACTGTTCTGTTTCCAGCTTATATGCTATTTCATGACCCATTCAGAAATGAGTGCATTTTTCTTACATTGGTCCTTAAAGTTAAGTAGTAACAAGGCTGACATCAAATTGATGTCAAACTTCTATATAGTTGGTGCGATCCTACTAAGGAAAAAAAAAAAAAAAAAAGAAAGAAAACAAGTTACACCTACCTATGAAAAGACAGACTCAGTGTGTACTTCAGTAAAAATAATAATAGATGCGGAACAGAACTTGTTGGCCCAAATCCTTAGTCCCAATATTCAGAAGGCAGAAGCATGTGTATCTCTTTGACTCTTTTAGTTAGAAGACAGTCTGATCTACATAGCTGGTTCTAAACTCTCTCTCTCTCTCTCTCTCTCTCTCTCTCTCTCTCTCTCTCTCTCTCTCTCTCTGTGTGTGTGTGTGTGTGTGTGTGTGTGTGTGTGTGTGTGTGTGTGTGTGTTTTCTGAAGTTAGGAAGCCAAAACACACTATCAAAAAACCTTATTGACTTTTATACAGATGGAAGAAAAATCTCATTATACTAACAATTCACATTATTGAACATTTTACAAAGTTAAGATGAGTCAACAAGGCAATCAATTACATTAAGAATTTGATCAGTTGCTGTGGTTTTTCTTGTCACCATATCAAATATTTTAGCTGAGGAAAATTCAATATTCTAGTAAAATAATGTTGTCAGGAAAATTCCAAAGTACAGTCTTACTGTTGTTTTATTCCTCTTTATTTCCCTTTAAAAATTAAGCAAGAATATGATGTCACATCCATCACAGTTTATATTATGATGAGTACAGGTAACTTTGATCAAGCTGTATGTGTCTAAATAACAAAATTATAATGTAATTGCTCTTCTGATATGGTAGTATGATTTTCTAATAAGAAGCCTTAAACACTGAAATTTTACTGTTTATTTTTTTACTAGTACCTGCATTTATTTCCTTCCTTGTTCATATGATACAGCCATGTGCAAAAAGTCATTGGTACATTGTCTGGGGTGAGGAATGCAGCCTCGACAAATAGAAGAAACCTTGTCAGGCTGTTCCAGTTCTCAGGCTGTATTCTATGTAGTACAGCTATCATTATTAGTGATACTCAGAGAGAACATCGAAGTCACGTCATGGAGAATTAGAAATTTTGACTATAGTGGTTTTTGTTAGTGATTTTATCATCTTGGTTTTATATAAAAAATGTATCGCTGCTCTATTTAGTGGTTCTGTCTACAAAGTACACAGTAATTACCAAATCATTTTTCCTCTTAGAAACATATATTCTGTGTTCAAGGTGTTTTTAAGCCCATTTGCTAAAGAATATTCTGATACTAACAGCAAAAGGAAATTTCTTCTGATAACTCTTTTTTTTCTGGAGTTAGAAATGAGAGAACCCAGGACCATGTGTATGTTATACAAGCATGATAACACTGAGCCACAATCCCAGCCCCTTTCTGGAATAGCTCGTTAACACAGTGGTTGAAACCAACAAGTCATTACACTTGCAATGACTTGAAATGTTTAAATATTCTTTAAGGTGTGGAAGTACTACAGAAAAATAAAATTTCTAAAGACATCTCTCTACATTCCATTATGATTTTTAAAAAGATACAAAACAAAGGAGGGAAGAGAGAATGGAAGTCAGATTAAAAACGAATAATGCCTAAATCTATTTCCTAATCAGACTTAGTTTGTCAGACAACTGTAATAGTCATACCATTAAAATGTTATGTACATCTTCAAAGGTTGAAATATATACCAATGACTATATGGCATAGTCTTCTATCTGAAGATTTAACCTCCAGATTTGTAATGCAAGTTAGGTTTCATGCACACATAAGGATTTTTTCATAGTGTCATAGAATAGTGAAACTTTATGGGAACATTTCTTTATTTCCAAGAGTACTCAGATTCTCATTTTATAACTGACCATATGGTTGTCAGTAAAAAACAATTAAGATGCTATGTAATATAATACTAAAGAGGTAAAAGAGCTGCATTATTAATAGGAAGTTAAGAACAGATATTTTGGTGGAGGTTAGCCTATCAATTTCCATTACTCTTTATCAATTTTTAATGAGTAGCTTCAGTTTTCTGAAACATAGTCTCATCTCTTTCAACAGTATTTTCTATTTATCTGTATATAAGTAGGTTTATCAATCACCTTAATCATTAGCATAGGGTATTTCTCATATTCTTTCCCTGTCATTCTTTTCTGTGTCCTTCTAGAATTCCATGTAATAATATATGATATATCTTTGTCAGATACGAGTGTGTTACTGTAGCTAATTTCTATTTTCTGCATGCAATGCGCACTCATCAGCAACTAAGACTATCAGAAGAAACAGTGTTGAATAGGAGAAATCCACGCTTTCCATGACAACACAAAGAAAGTGAAGAACTCTAGAAGTACATATCACCTCTGTAAGATTATAAGCCTATATTTCCAAAATGTCTTTGTACCTAAAAAGCACTATTAGCCCAAAAGGTAAAGGATAGTTACTTTCCATCTCCCTTCTACTGAAACAATTTATTTATTCATTACATTTTAAGGTTTTTTTGATATTTGGTAGTATATTAATGACATTTTGCTACATGCTAGTGCTCCTAAGTTATCAAAAGACAAAAAGAAGACTGGAAAAAAATGTCAGAACACATGTGACAGAAAAGGAGACTATTCCCTTATAGATTTTATAGTAAAATACAAATGATCACATTCTAAATGAACAAAGAATACAAACCCAGAGACCACAGAAATGGAATCACAAAGGAGACGTGCATCCAAGTGACAGTCATTCAGGAGAGTTAGAGAATCAAACTGAACACATTTGTTTGTGTCACATTGGCAAAAGCATGAAGAATGGATTCTGTCTTTACATAAGAATACTAACTAATTTCCAGGTTTTCAAGAGAATGTCAGAAACACAAACTAAAGGTTTCACAATCAAATAGCACAAGGGTATGTGGCTTATGTCCAAATACCTATAGTTATTTGTTAGAATATACATGTAAGAGAGTTTAAAATGGAGAGAAATTGGAAATTTGTTTTCATTTGAAGAAAAACTAGAAATCAGCTAGAATCAGTAAGACTTTGGTAATACGATTATATATTTTAAAAGATATTATTTTACTGATAAACAGTCCTAATTAAACAAAAACCTAAGGAAAGTCATAGGGAAAACTGAAACATGATAAAGAGATTGCTCTGTAGAAGGAAATGATTGGAAATGGAGCCAGATGAAAATGGTGAACATCATTTTATTTTCTTCTCAACAGAAGTTCAACAATTGGCACCCTGCACTGTTAGAGTAAATTTAGTACCTTCTATGCCTGAGCTTTAAAATCAACACATAAAACAATAATATTTTAATGATAGCCTACCTTTTTTAGCTGCTGACAGAATTTTCTAAGAAGTACATGTTTCATTTAGTTGAACAGTTTTGTTACAATAAAATGTTTATTAAAGGATGAAGGAAAGTTAAAAGAATATGTTCTGACTACATTTCTTATAATTCCACTATTAGAAGGGACTAAGCATAAGTATTGATTTTAGAACTTCAATATAATAATTGGTAGTTTATATCATTAAATTATTACAAAGCAGTAGTTTTATCTTTTTAACATTATAGAATCAAAAAATACTATAATATACCAAAATTTGAGGACTTGATATGTAAACCTTTTAGTTGCATTTATGCTATTATATCTGTCTTTTGGTTTTCATATAATCTCTAACCTTTTCTATTAGTGTCAGTAAAAGCTTACAAATATCATTTTTCAAAGCAGGGAATTTTATATTTCATTGTTTCCTTTAGCCAACTAATGTCAACATTGCATTTCTGTCATAATCCCTATTAAATGTATCCTAAGTAATATCAGATATTATTAAACACAGTACTATTAAGAAATAGTAATTATTGATATTTTAATATTTTTCAATGACTAATGTAAAAGTAGATTTATTAAAAAGCAAACCACTTACGTTTAATCTATGTTAAAGACATTCATCATTATTTCTTAGTCATATGAAAATATAATGAGGGAAACCTTTATTGATTTAAAATAAGATGGAGGTATCAGGTTTAGCAGACACCTTTGTTATTCAAGATAAAGTATCTATAGAAACAAATATCTATTGAAAATCCAAACAGGAAAAGGAAACGAAATAGAGTGGTTGAGATGTGTTCACTGAACAATGATTAAGAGTAGATTACTAGCCTCAGTGGCAGTTTTACTATGAATGGTCATTTTGTTCATACTGTTACCCTCATGGTCATCACATTATGTGTTTGAAAATTTTAACAATTCAATGCACTGATACTTTAGAAAATAGATCTGTGCAGAGAGAAATACTTGAAATGGTGTACTACAGAAATCCTCTATAGGATCATATTTACTGGCTTCTTCTGAGATCCTCTCTCCCCCTAAGCCCTGTAGAATGCTTCAAGTAATAAAAATAGTGTAGCCAGAGCTGGAGAGATGGTTCAGTGGTTAAGAGCACTTACTGCTCTTCCAGAGGTCCTGAGTTCTATTCCCAGCAATGACATAGTAGTTCATGATCATCTGTAATGTGATTGGATGACCTCTTCTGATGAGTGAAGATACCAAGAGTGTGCTCACATACATACAATAAATAAATCTTAAAAAAAAAAAATGTTGTCTTTGAGAAGTTAACAATATCCTGCTCTGAGTGGCAAAGATAAAGTAGCTACTGAATCCTATGTTTGTTTTCCTAATATTATTATTATGGTTTTTTGTTTTGTTTTGTTTTGGTGTTTGGTTTTTTGAGACAGGGTTTCTCTGTATAGCCCTGGTTGTCCTGGAACTCACTCTGTAGACCAGGTTGGCCTCGAACTCAGAAATCCACCTGCCTCTGCCTTCCAAGTGCTGGGATTAAAGGCGTGCGCCAACACTGCCCGGCTTATTATTATGGTTTTATATTATAAATTATATATTATATGATTCACTAATATTATATAATGTGCATAGTTCTGAGATTTTATTTTTATGGGTTTTCAAGACAGGGTTTCTCTATGTAATAGAGCCCTGGCTTTCCTGGACTGGATTTATAGATCAGGAATGTCTTCAGACTCACAGAGATCTGCCTGCCTCTGCTTCCCAAGTGCTGGGATTAAGCCACTATGCTTGGATGGTTCTGCTATTTTCAAAGATAGTACATAGGAAATAGGTATTAAGCCCTATATACATTTTTGAATAAATAATAAAGTAATATACTTTTATTGAAAGTTTTTTAAAAAGCCAAAGTTAAAGAATTCTAATCTAAAGCATATCCACCACTTGTTATATCCGGGCAAGCGGTTCAAAATATAGGGGCCAAAAGTCAACAATAGGAGAACAATTAAGGTCTTAACAAGGTAAATATGAGAGCTGTTAACTAAGATGTTAAACCAAGACTTGAACCAGCCCTGACTCTGTTTCCTCATGGGAGGCTGGACAGGGGTGGTTCGAAGAATGGTTTAGAAGTTGCCTTGGATGACGACTCTGTTTTCTGCCTTAGCAGGACCCCTGCTGATTTTAGTCCTTTTGCTCACTATTGGACCCTGTTTAGTTAATAGATTAATAGTTTTTGTCAGGGAACGAGTAAGTGCTGTACAGATTCTAATGTTAAGACAGCAATACTAGGCTTTGGGGGAACACGACAAACAGGTCTACGAAGATACAGAGATATAGTTCTAAGATTAGAACTAGGCACTAGAAGAAGTGGGGAATGAAAGACCTGACCCCCTTATAAAGGTTAGACCCCTAGCAAACTTAGAGCCGAGACTAGAAACTACATGCCTGGGCAAAACCCCACCCGGCTGCATTCTTTCCCCTAAGACCTTGGCCTGGCCCCAGGGCCAGAGGCACAATGTTTCAGGAACTAGCTAACCATAAAAATGTTTGTGCAACTGCCTTGTGACTAACTTAGAACATTCTGTACTTCCCCGTAATGCAAATTCTTTCCGTTCCCCACCTCTTGCTTTGTGGTTTTTTTCCTTTAAACACCTCTGACTTTAACTGCTGGTGGTTGAACTCCTCTGCCCCTGCGTGGGTTATGAGCTCGACCCCAGTGCACTGGTTCCCCCGAATAAACCTCATGTGATTGCAAAAAAAAAAAAAAAAAAAAAAAAAAAAAAAAAAAAAAAAATCTAAAGCAACTATTCAAATAAATAGCTGTCTTATTTGTACATATTTTAAATCACTGAAATATTAACTTAAAAAAACATGGTTACTAAATGAATGCCCCTTGGAATAATTAGCAATATATGTCTTCTGGGGAATGTTTTCAAGGGAAATTTCAGAGATCATACATAATAAATAAATCAGAATATGTATCCTAACCAAGATTCTCCATTAAAAGTTACAATGGAGTAAACCAAACTACTAAAATATGTTATGGTATTTATTATTAAAGAAGAGATATAAAATATTTGATATCTCAGGTTTTAGAATCCAAAACTATGGCAGGAGTGGAATAAGATAGAGGTCATTGTTTAGACTAGGTTTGCCCATGGTGTGATCTACTTCAAACTCTGCCATCGTATCATTGGCCTTCTTCCATCAGTGAGGTTTATCCTCACTGTATGGAGAATTAAAACCACAAAATAAATGAGTCATTTAAATAAGGGCAGGAGCTGAAATTTCTAGCAATAATCACTCAAGACCCACAGTGCTAAAGCATTCCACCCAAAATTAAAACATCTTCCAACATCCTACAATAGCCTACACCTTCCCCCAAACTGCATTTAAATTAAGATGCATTAACTGTCTTCCCTCAGAATTCATTCAGGAATAATATTTTCTTTTAAATAACAACAAGGGTGATAAAACAGAAACAGTTTTTTTTTAATCTAAAAGAGATCTTAATCTAAAAATATAAGGAAATATAAATATAAAGCCTCAAATACAAGTATTAGTTCACCACTTACAACTTTGTATTATAATATTACATCTCAAATTATATTTGAGTAGTGTTATGTTAAATATGTTCACTGAAAAAATGGCATGCCCTATGTAAGAAACCCAACACTTCAAAAATTGCATAGATACAACTAAAATTTTCTTACCATTTGTTTTTCATTGATAAGATACAAAAATATAAAAAAATAATAATGTATTTTAAATAATTAAGAAGACTAGATAAAAGAGACTAGGAAAGTACAAAAAGGACTTAGTGTGAAACTTGAATTATTATTCCTGAAGAGAAAATAAGATCTTTCAGATAAACAGGACATAGAATAATTGTTTTCTGCAAAATCAAATTACTTCAAAAACTGTGCTATAAGTGGTGTGTGTCTCTGTCTTCAATTCCTTCACCATCTAATTAGCATTTTTCTAAGAATGAAAAGTATCATTGCCACTTACAAACAAATGCCATAGAAACTGCTAATTACATTGCCGTCAAGCGTGTTTTTCCACTAAGATCCTGACTTTCCAGTATTTTTGAGAACATTTTCTGACCAGAAATCGAAAGAAGGGCTGAACTTTCTCTGGTGTTGTAATCAGGATAATTATGTTCTGGCTGTAATAACACTCAGGCTATTATGAAGTTGCCAAAGCACTTGTCAAATGCAACTTGACCTAAATCTTTCCTGGTCCCTGAATCATTATTTTATGCTATGAAGCAAACTGCATTCTCTCAGAGATGTCTTCTTTGTAGGCACAGAAACATGGGCTCCAGCAGGGAGGAAGGCAAGGTCCCCTGCCAGTGTGGAAACATTTAATGAATCCGGAGACTGCAGGCTGCCCTGCAAAAAGGACAGACAAGCATAGCTTCTCCATCTGTCATAAGACATCTTTACGTTTTCAGAGTGAAAAACATTTTATGTGATTACGTATTCAGAAAGACTTTAGCCAGTAATTATTAGAATGATGTGGAAAGTAGTCTTTATTTATGAAAGTGTGACTCAAAAAGCCAGTTTTTCCACATGACTTACTTCCAGGGAAAAGTTATGTTTGGAAACTTAAATATATGCCTATAATTTAGGTGGCTTAAGTTGGCACTTCATGCGTGTATGCTTACTTATTTTGCTTGCTCATTTTGGGACACAGTTTCACTTCATCAACCAGTTTGTCATTGAATCACATACAAGATATAAGATCAAGAAAATTGCATAATATCATTATGGAAGATGTCAGAACCCTGACAAAGATGGAAGAGATTTTTTATATTTGTGTTATATGGGATTTTAATACTAAAAATGAGTGTTTAGCAAAAAGAAAAGCTAATAATGAATACAAATAAAGAATCAAAGTACAAGTAAGAAATTCTTATATTATAAAGATGATTCTATAATAAGAAATCTCTTCACTTAAATATTGAAGAAGAAAATATATGGATGCTTTGTTTTATTCCAAGTTTAAAAATAAGATGAACAACTTTTTTTACTGGTGGATGTAAGCACATGAACTAGGATTAGATAAAAATGTTTTACATGATATGAAGAAATAATGAACCCAAACTGAAGTTCTTAATACACAGAGAGACAATGTTAATCCAAGTCAAATTATTACAATTACAAGCTACGCATGATTATCCGAGCTGCATCTCAGCCTTTGGGGGTCTCTATTTTCAGTCTTAGGAGGCGTGAAGCATGGCTGGAGAGAGTGACAAGAAGTGCTCAAGAATTTTTCTGCCCTTCTCAGTGGGATTTAAATCATGGTTGTACTCTGTCTTCCTGGTGGGTTGAGTGTGTGTGTGTGTGTGTGTGTGTGTGTGTGTGTGTGTGTGTGTGTGTGTATGTGTGTGGGTCATAGTTCCTTAACTAGGCATGGAAACTTTAAAAAGAAATCACCCTTATTTAATAAATCAGAGTAAGCACACTGTAAAACTGTGATAGATTTTCTGGCAAAGGGAAGAAAGAGATGCTTTAATTTCAAATGAGGCAAGTCAGAAAGTGTCATGTTTCTTGAAACTCTACCAAATTTTCTTTAAGGAATGGTTTTAGTATTGTCATTTTTTTTAAAGCATGAATTACCTCTTATCATAGAGCTTTCTAAACAGGAAGCTCCGTTTTAATAGAAATAAAGGTGTGAGAACCTGCTTTTCCTCAAATTCAAAGACATTTGTAATATTAATTTTTAAAAGTTATTTAGTTTGTGACTCTGGACTCCATTTACTGCACAATTTTCTCTTTAAAGAAGAATATATTTTATTCATCTCTCAAATCACATATAAGAGCATGATGATTTTTTTCCTTCCAAATATTTGTAATCTTATGGAAATTTGAGAGGGATACAAAACATGACTTATGTCTTTGAAATCCTTAAATAAAATAAAAATCAATGCCCCAAAGCATTTTGAATGTGCCTTCAAACATTGTGAAATAATTGAATTTTTTCTTCCTAGAAATTACTTTCAGCATGAAATTTTATTTGATTTGATCAAATTTCTAAGCTACTTAATCTAATCACACACTACTTTATACTCAATATGACTCAAAAGCACAGCATGAGGGGTGAGAGCATAGTTGAGGACAAACAAGCACATTTAGGGCATGAATTTAGTTATTGAATGTCTCAGACAGTTAAACATATTGTAGGTTCCTGAAGGTAAGAAAGCATAAATATGTAGAATTATAGAAACACCAATAAACATTATAGTTGATATATCTGACTTAAGTATAAAGTTAACAAAACATCTCCCCTCCATATTTGACATTATAAAGCACAGATGTCTGAGTGATGATTAGTTTACATGTTCAATATTCTTAAATTGGTCTTAACCCTGATAAGTGCTAAGTTCACTTTGGTTGAAGGTTGAAAATAATATATTATTTTCTGAGGAGTCTAAGGATATTTTTCTGATATTTCGATGTGAGAAATTCAAGTAGAAATAAAATAAAAGAATTTCACTGTAAAACAACTTAGCCCTCTCTCTATAATTTTTACAGATTTGAAGGATTTTTCTGTATCCTCTACCTATGCATGCTCTAGTCTCCATACAACAATAATCATGTTTAAATGAAGACAATGTACTTTCAAGGCTTCTACATTTTGTGAGATAAAATTTGCCTCTAGTGAAATATCTGAACTTAAAATATGCTCTTCAGAGTATTGATAAGCAGCATGCTCTGAGGTGGTTATGTGCTTGATGTTTATAAAGAGCCATATGATATACTAATCCTACCAAAAATGTACCAAGAACAATGGCAAACATAGAGTGGGCATAAATCCTTTAAATAATGATGAAGTGTTATCAATGTTAGAGATACTTTTTATTCTGATAAGTTTAAAACATTACAAAAACCATTGATAGAGTAGAGAAATTTATTTAAAACACAAACAGTAGCTATGAAAAGTCTTTATGTAGTACTTTCAAATTAAAATTGATAGTAAGATACAGTCATGACAGAGGAGAAGTTATCAGACTTCTGAAGTTGAACATCTCAGGGAATTGGGGATTAAGCTAAAATATCCAAAATGTCTGTGAAGAAGGGACGCAGCACATCACCCAGGACCCAGTGATGGTTCAATTATTTTCTCCCTCAGAATTCTTATTTACTTCACATCGAAGTAATTTTTAATCCTTCACATTTTTTTAGGCACACATTTCGTAAATTTGAATACACCAAATACAACTTAAAAACAAATAGTACAAGACTCTATTAAGTGTACTCAGTATATAAACTAGTTTTTGACAAGTAATCAGCCATTGATTCTGTGGTCCACACAGATTTGGTTTGGCTAGGAACTGTTTTATTTAAGGTCTAACTCTACAAATGAAATTTTGAGTCTCCTAAGCCATATGTCTTATCATGTCAGTATTATCCATGTCAGTATGGATACAAATGCCCACACAGTCTTGCCTAGCTTCTGATTTATTTTAATATTTCCCTTCTTTTGGCTACCCGAGTTATTTTGGGGGATCAGAGTTGGATTATGACTTCAGTCTTCCATAACCATTTTCAAGAATACGTTTGTCAACTTCAATAATTCTCTTCTAAAATTGATTCTGTTGCTTTAAAAAAGTGTAGTTTTATAATAAAACAGAAGTAAAATGAAATACCAACAAAAATACTCCTTATTTCATACTAGCATTTACTAGGTGGACATTTCTTAGCTCTTTAGGCTGTTTCATCATTGTAACATACCCATATTTTCACTTCATGGATGAGATTTCAAGACAGACACCAAGATAAGCTACATGCTAGTGTGATTCCCACTATGCAGTAATCCCACCAGGAACTAAGTGAAGGCAGACCATTGACACTGTCAGTAGAGTTCAAAAGGTATCTTAAAATCAAACCTCTAAAGAACTCAGGAAGATTCTAAGATAAATGGTGTGTCATGTCCGGCAGACTGTGTGGAGAAGCACACTACACAGCACTGTAATGGTAAATGCAGGGTAGAAGAACAGCAAACATGGAAATGAGAAAAAATTCCACTTGTATAGTTTTCAGAAAGTGTTTTTGGAAAGTAGGAAGAGGCCGTTCAAAACATTGTCACAACTGACCATAAAACAGAACTAATAAATGGAAAAATGTGGAGTCTGGGATGCTAGGGTAGTAGAGGATAAGGGAGGTGAACCTAGCATTATTCTGGGGTGGTGAACATTTGGATGACTTGTGATGGAGTCTACATGTTTCCGTCCACGGAAAAGCTTTGTACTGTGTGCATGTCCCCAGATGTGCCATGTCAACATTGTATAATGGAGATTGGAAAGAAGGGTGCTTGGAAGAGTGTGGGCTTTGATGTAGAGGTAATAGTCTAGAATGTTTCAGAAAAGGGGTGATTTAAAAGGATGTGTGAATAAATAGAAAAGACATTCCCTACCTCCAAAACAAAATCAAGAAAGAAAAGGTTGGAAGTAGAGATTAATGTGGTTTGACATGGATGGCTGAAGGCATGACACTCCGCTGTGATGGTTTTGATAACTTCACATGTTTATGCTAATAAGTCCAATATCCCAAAGGCATTTACTTCCTCTGCTGTAATTTCCCTTCGGATGAGGAATGCTGCATACATCTGGACTGGTTATGACCATTTAGCTCAAATAGTCCTACTGGGTTGCAGTAGAAAGCAGTAAACTTTCCACCAGCTTCCAATAATGTCAAAAACAAGTGTCTTAATCCATACAGCACAGCAATTAGCTTTAATGTCCAGCTTGCAGGACACAGTAGGATAACTGGTATGTACAATTGATGAGGCTTGAGGCAGGAGAAAGGGCTTGGCCCTAATCATGTTCTGTCAGTTACTAGCTTGTACTGTGACATCTTCTGTATCTTAATCTCTTCCAGGGTGAATAGATATTAGAATGATGTGTATTCCACCCAGGAAGCTACACAATCAGCACTGCCTGGTGCTTTTGTTTGCATCCTCTCTCATTTTCTTTTGGAATCGTCCCTTCCCTCTCGGTGATGTGACTAGTCTCAAACTTTTCCTAGGGTTAAACTATTCTAAGGGCTTCTCACAGCTACCCAGCAAGCTAAGTTGCAAAACTTCTTCCAGGCCTGTTCCTTGGCAGCCAGATGCTTCTCTATTCCACAGCCAAAAATGATATATCTACTCTGCTTAAGCTGTTAGCTAGGAATGTGGGATGACCTTAAGCTACATGCTTCGCATTCTCAATGCTCTGGGCCTTGTTCCTGGTCTGCTGGTTCTTTGGGACTTTTGTTTGCCCTTCTGCACAAAGCTAAAGGAAGAAAGCAGTCACTTTTGCCTGCTATTCTGGCTGCTGGCTACCATCTCTGATGACTTTTCCCCTACCAACTTCCCAGCTAGTTGCTTAGTAAATGTTTTGACTCCAGAGGCTTCAATACTAGAAACAAGAAAGTTTTACCCATTAAATAATTTACAATGAGTCTACTTTTCTCAGTTGTTCCTAACAGGTTTATAGCTTCCTTATCAACCAGTGTCTAATTCAACTTGCTTTGCTAGCTGTAAAAGTTTATGCTACCATTAACTTTTAAACATTTATACTTTATAGGATATCACTGAGTTTTATAAACAGTGCTATAAATTAATAGTCACTAGCAGCTTTGAAAGCCCATGGAATGTTTTAGACAGATATAGGTAGAACTGCATTAGCCCTTTTTAAATTCTCCCAACGTTCCTTGGAGATAGCTCCTTTCTGACAGTAAACTGAGGCTAGTTGACATTAACTCTAATTTTGTACTTCGATCGGGAGCAGGCTTTGCAACCAGGCTGGATTGTGGCATGTTATGTAGCCTAGATTAGCCCTGAACTCATAATCCTCTTGCCTCAGACTCTGAAATGTTGGTATTTTAAGTCAAACCACCATGCATGGCTCTAATTGATCTTGTTTAACATTAAATATTTAGCGAGTTAAAAAAAAAAAAAAGATTTCTATCTTATGTTTAACTCCTATCAGAGAAGAGCGCATTGTCTTAGTGTCAGTAGGATCCAATTTAAAATTTTAAGAAGGGGCTGGAGAGATGGCTCAGTGGTTAAGAGCATTGACTGCTCTTCCAAAGGTCCTGAGTTCACATCCCAGCAAACACATGGTAGCTCACAACCATCTATAATGAGATCTGATGCCCTCTTCTGGTGTGTCTGAAAATAGCTACAGTGTACTTACATATAATAAATAAATAAATCTAAAAAAAAAAATTAAAATTTTAAGAAAAGATAAGTATGCCTCCATATTATATGAGTCAGCAGCATTTTAAACAGTCATTCCCTCAGCTTTCCTTTCTTAGATGGGCCGCCAATGATTGAGAGAACTGTGTGAATTGGGTTGTTTGTTGTTCATTGGTCTTTCTACAGGCATGCTATGTTCCTGCTACCCTGTTCAGACCACTGATGTACTTCACTCCAACTGTTTGTGTCTAGATGGAACATGCATTCACTAGGCCTTTCCGTACTTGTGTGAGAGAGATGAAAATCACTAATTCCATCCTTTTTTTTTTTTTTTACCAAAGAATTATATAAAAAAATATATCTTAGAAAATAACCAATAACTCTCTTCAAAATGCACAGAAAACTCTGATTGATACTTATATACAATTAATTCATTTTCAGACAAAACAATTCTACCATTGCCGTAGCTGGTGGGACTTGTGAGTTGAGAGGAAAAGTCCAGCCAAATTCTGGCCCAAATATGGGCGAACTTCGTATTCCAAATGATTTCAATGCTGAGAGCAGCAAAGTGGTTCTTTATTTAAATAAAGTAAAGCTTTCAAATGAATCATAAAGGTAACACGGCACGTGGCCTGTGCCAAGTCGTCATTTTCATTAAGTGTGAGATTGCACCTGAAGGACAGCTTAATTTGCAGCTGCTAAAAATATTTCAACAGAGTGATACTGTTACAAGTGGCAGGTGGTGCCAAACGTGGGTTTTGCAAGAACCGCCATCTGTGGGATGAGACACAGAAGAATGTCAAGGGGGTGGTAAAGGAGATAAAGACGAAGAGAAAACAGTGTTGTATGTACCCAGGATTGATTGCCATTAACGAGACTAAAAATTCCATGCTTCATATAACAGCATTGGCCCAAGATTAATAAATAAGATTATTTATTTAGCTTCTATCGTGTGCCCACGGCATTGCATAAGGTACCACAGTATCTGTAAAGACAAAGTCCCTTTGCCAGAGGCATGCCTTTTAAGCTACCCAAATGAGAGAATCTTTCCAATTATGTTTACCTTTCATGGCACTTACATTGAAGCTTTACGCTGCTGAGATCCATGCCCTTTGATCTTGTTTGAATGGATCTTGCCATCTTTGTTTGATGTTTAGGTTTCAAGGCACGTTATCATCAACTTCCCGCTCCACATCCCAAGAAATTAGTCCAAAGTGTGCGAGGTGGCTAATTTCTTTGAACCTTATCACCTGGGATTTGGCAAACTTCACAGAGTAAAGAACATTTCAACATGAAAGTAGCTAGTGAAGCTATAGCTTTACATTATTAAGAGTTCTTTTCATTTATGTTTGTTAATTTCAATGGATTTGGTGTAACAGTGAAACAAGAATTCCTATCTGAGAGATGGAAACCGACATTTTCCTTTTGGCTCTAGTACTTTACAGGACACAGACTCAAAAAGAAAACCAACTAGTTGGATGTTTTTTGTTTGTTTGTTTGTTTGTTTCATTTTTGTGCCCCCTTGTACAAGTAGCTGAACAGGGTAGTAGCTTTCTTTTTGAATGCTAGGAAAAATCTTAGGCTCCTAAGGAGAATTCACAAAGTACTAAAGCCGGCCATTGGAAGGATCGTGGTAAACTTTTGCCTTGGAGGATTTGGTGGCAAGGCCAGTTGTTGTACTGCTTGCTGATCCTCTGGGCAGTGGGAATCTCTGGCCCGTACCATGTGTGTTGTTTTTAGCTCATAGAACAGAGGGACATATTTTAGGTTATTTTAATCTTACTGATGAAATCTAATTTTGAAAAAAAATGACAAACAGAAAATTAAGTTTATTTCATTAATTATTTAATGCAAAAGGAAAAGATCAAAGAAGAAAAGCTTTTCCTAGCTTCAAAGAACATTCACAGACTTTCAGAGAACATTTTGAAAACTCATCATTGTGCAATGACTTTTCAAAGTAGTTTCAGTTAAAGAAGCATGTCTAATCACTTTTATACCCAGAAACCTAAATGTTTTGAAGTCTATAACAAGTTTGTGCTATCAAAATAGCTTAAGCATGTTAAAGAGAAAGGAAACTGTTTGTAGTGGCACCTGCTCTTAGGAAATGCAAAAGAGGCAGAGGCAGAGGCAGAAATATCATGATTTCAAGACCAGCCTTGATTGTAACCTTTGGGTCATCAAAATGACACTACAAGTAAAGGTGTCTGCCACTAAGCCTGACAATCAGAGCAAGGTCCATGGGACCCTGTCATGATTAAACATGAGAACCAAGTTCTACAATTTGGACTTCTCCTAGCAAGGCATGGCTGATTTTTTGCCTGCACATAGGCACATGAAGTAAACACATACAAATGTAATTCAACAGAGAAAGGAAATGTTATTCCTTCTTTTAATTCATTTTACTTTATTTATAGACTCGCATCCATTCACCAAATCATTTGTTTTTTTATTTATATATTGTTTTCCATACAACATTTAGTCACAAAGAAAAAATAGGAACAACTAAAAAAGAGAAACAAAACAAGTAATGAAAACAGAGTTTTATATATTCCAGCTGTGGTATATGCACCAGGTGCCAGGGAATGGATTTTCATGCTGTGTTGGTCACTGTTCTATTGCTGTGAAGAGACATCATAACTATGGCAACTATTATACAAGAAAGCATTTTCCTAGGTCTTGCTTACACTTCCAGAGGTTTAGTCCATTGTCATCATGGCAGGAAACATGGCAGCATTCAGGCAAATGCTGAGAACTACGTCCTGATATGTAGGCAGAGAGAGAGAGACTCTGGGCTTCTACCCCAGTTACATATTTCCTCCAACAAGACTATACCTCCTAATCCTTCTAATCCTTTCAAATAGTTGCACTCCCTGGTGACAAAGAATACAAATATATGAGCCTCTGGGAGGCCATCCTTATTTAAAACACCGCACATACTGAGAGGTACAAGAAGCTACAAAAATTTCAGGAGAAGGTGAAACAGAAAACATAGAAAATACATTAAATGTATATTCCAGGAGAGAAGAGACAAAGGCATAGGCCTCTGGATAGAGCTCTGGGGAAAAGGCAGAAGCTGAGAGGAAACCTTCTTATATGTTATATGCAGAAACTAACAAGAGGGAGTTGCAAATACCAAATAAGTGCCTAGGATAACTGTAGAAATAAGAATTCTGTGGAAGAATGCAATGCTAAGAAATGGGCAGGAGAAAATGTCATTTTATATGAATAACACAGCTGGGAAAGCAACTAGTGGGGTGTGTTTTAGATAGTAAACAGGTTCATTAAAGGAACATTGGTAAAAAAGAATAGTCTGTGAGAAAGAGATGTGGAGCTAAGGTTGTAGGCAATAGTCATTCTCATAGTCTCTTCTACCTTAGGTAGGTACATTGTGTCTAATGTAACTGGCAGCTTCTTTCACCACTTGTTTCTTGTGGTAGATCACTTACAGTCAAAATTTTGACCTAGCTCAAGTATATATACTGACCACCTTCAGCTGTAATTATCAGTGTCTCCGAGGGACATTTGTCTTTGTGTCATCTTTGCTTACTATGACCACCCTGCCATATCTGTGGTACCAGAAGTTTGCTCTATGGAATACATTCTATCAGTGGATTTGCACTTATGCCTGTAGCATTGCAGAGATGGCTAGAGGAAACAGATTGTACAGTAGAGTTTCTAGATTCATGCAGAGAACACTTTTATATGGTAATGAGAACATGGCTGCATCAGCAAAAGTAAAGCTGTTGTGCAGTGAAACAGTAGAGAAAAGTTTTCGGGATTTAGGAGTCAGAGGGAAGTTCTGAGGGAAGTAGAGACTATTTAGGTAAAATGACTATTTATATAAAAGCACTAGGGATAGCACCAACTCAAATGAGAAGTGCAAGAGCAAGAAAACTTTGAAAGGAAAGTGCAGCAGGAGGCCAGATACAACAAGTCTGACATGAAGAACTGAGGAGAGCTTTTAACCCGACCCATGGTGTGCACAATTGGATGTGAGAAGAAAGCAGTGGGGATTTGCTTTGCTAACACGTGAGACTTTGGGAGAATAGATGCCCAACGGGAAGCAATGATATAAACAGATTAAGGTCCTGGAGGGGTGGAAGGAAAACTAGATCAGTTCAGTTAAAGGACAGAAAGGAAAAAAATAACATTATCCAGAGAGAAGTTCAGAAAGTGTACATGTTGAGAGGTTTAGATAAGAGAAGAAAGGAAGGAAGGAAGGAAGGAAGGAAGGAAGGAAGGAAGGAAGGAAGGAAGGAAGGAAGGAGAAAAGAAAGAAAGAAAAAAGAAGAATGGTATTAGAAAACTAACAACTTAATTTCAGTATTAAAAAAAAAAAACTCAAGAAGTAAGATAAAATGCAAATTGTAGAAAGACCTGAGTACATTTTTGTCAGTAGATAAGCACATCCAAACTAAACTTTACTGGATGGTTTGGGATTTCCTGATGCCTACCAAGGGAACGCTGGTGAAGATGAAAAAGCGTTGAGTTAGTGAAACTGGGGAGCAGATAGAAACTGGGCCTGTGCATTGGTCCCGGGTTCTGATATATGGAAGACATTCCAATGCCACCTAAATCTCCACCTGTGGATATGTTTTCATTCTTAAGGGAAAGAAATTTAAAAGGAAACTTTAAGTCAAAGTAAGGGTGTGTTGAAGAGGGAAGATGGAAAACGTTCACGGAATACCACCTCTACAGCGACCACTTACTTTCTTTCTACTTTAAATCACTTTTCTTTCAGAATGTAGGGTCTGTGCTAGTTACTTTTCTTGTCACTCTAATAAAACACCCAGCTATAGCAACCTGAGTAAGAACAAGTTTAATTATTCATAATATGTTGGACATAGTCCATTCTCTTAGGGAAGGGAAGTTTGGGTAGTGGAAATTGTCCTAAGAACAGCTTAGAAACTGGGGAAAGAAGGGACAGGAAATGAGGATGGACTACAAATCTGAAGATCACTCTCTAACAGTCCATTTCCTCCAGTTAGACTCAATATGCTAAAGGTTCCTTGGCATCCAAAAGTGGCCATGCTACCTGAGGGTCAAGTGTGCAAACACAAGAGCTCGTGCTTAGCATTTATATTCCAACCATAACAAGGCCTAATTTCTATTCTCTTTTAGCCAGTAGTATCCTTCGAGTCATTTTATCATCTCTGTTTCAACTAACTTCAAATATGGTCATCTTTCTTCTAGATAATTGTGTGTGTGTGTGTGTGTGTGTGTGTGTGTGTGTGTGTGTGTGTGTGTGTGTGTGTGTGTATTTGAATGAGAAAAGGCACAAGTCTATCAGTCTTAAATGCTCTAAACTGATAGACCCATTTGGCCCATTTTTACATATTCTCTTTCTGTAAAGTGACTCTTCTTCAGCCACTGATTTAAGTCAGAAATTTCTTAATTTTCCATAGTTTTAATCATGACTTTGTACAAATGAATCTAAGCCACCAAGTCTAAATTAAAATGATGTCTATGCATCCTTTTCTTCATCTTCACTGTCTCTTGCTCACCCAGGTTACATCGCTTCTGTGCTGTGTCTGTGGCTGCTTCTCCATCTTGCCTTACTGTGCCTTTTTCTCTGCTCACTTACACCCTCTCTCTTATTTTATTCTTTGAAGCAACTGGGGGGTTACAACCCTTCAGCATAGCAACATGTGAATGTTTCTGTGTTTCACAGGCATTTTGGTTCTTCTTCCCACTGCTGTGAGGAAATCCTCATCCCTGAATAGAACTTCATCTCTTAAATCTTAACTTTCTGTCAACATCTCTAACCAATTTTTTTCTCTGTTGCTTTTGTCATCTTGTTCATATTTGCCTTCTTTGTGAGACACCTTTTGTTCCTCATATCTTAGCTTCTGAGAAATAAAGTAAGAACCATTTCTTTATTGTATTTCCAAACTCTTGGTTTGGCTCTTTCTTGTGTAACTTAAGAATTAGAATATTTTCCTATTTGATAGTTAGTGTCTGTAGCCATCATGAGGATAGAAAATTATCTTAGTAGCCTGTGATCTTCTATAATCAAAATAAAGAGTAGATATATAAAAAGTATTTAGTTAAATGAAAATACAGATGATAAGAGATACATGAAAAATGTATTTGAATATCAATTTGAAAATACAAGGTATTCCTTCTTAAAAACATAAAATGGCAAAATAATAAAAGATACATTATAATTACAATGCTGTGTGTTCTTGAGTTGATGCTTTGTCATGGGCGGATGTACTATATTTTTTTATCTTACTTCCCCTCTCAAATTTATTAAGTTAATTGTGGTATTACAAACATGGATTTTGCTGAAGCCTTACATTTAAAATAAATTATTTTCAACAAGAAGGAATCTAACAAAAGGCAGTTAACTTTGGTGGCTTTAAATTCTTTGTTACTCCCATATTTATAGAAACAACTGCATCAGTATAGAAGGTGACATTTGATCAACTTCTTCCTCAGTTTCTCTAGCATGAAAGCAGAATAATACAATTTTCACCATTCTCCTGTATCTGCCTTAGAAGGCAATTCCCAGGCTTAGTGTAAGACTTCCTTTAGCACCATACCAGTGCTAATTATATACACATTAACAGCACACATTCATACCTAAAATTTAAAATAATTTTAATATAAACTATGATAAAAATATGTTAGAACCTCATTTTAAATACTTCAAATTAAAGTAAAACCACTTTAAGACTTAAATACCTGTATTCTGAAAGAAAACAAACTTGCCAAAGACCACACAAAAGTTACAAATGACTAAATAGACATCTTTTAGATTCAAAATTATTATATATTGTTCATGCACATAAGATTTAGATACACACACACACACACACACACACACACACATTTCCCAGAGTTGAACCTCATTAGTGTAGTAGTAATTCTTAGTCTACAATAGGAAGGCTAACTATGTCACATTATTTTGCTTGCCATTCCTCATGAGGACTGTGTGTGTAAATATATGGAGGCATATGATCAAGTAAATTTTATTCACTAAAGCAAGCTTATCAATAACTAATCTGAACATTATTTCAAGAGTCTTTCAGAGTTCTAACACTAGGTGATTCCATTTTTAAATTATTACTGCCTTATTCTTGTTCATGGGAAATATTTCATGTGTTCTACAATACTTACAGAGTCTGTATATTTAGCCTGAAATAAAGAGGCGTATATCTTTGAGACGCACACTATGGAGCGTATTATAGCAGAGCAACATTTAGAAGATTTCACACATATAGAACACGTGATAATGGTGATTGTTTAAGGGTTTATATCAGGACTGCATGACATGGATTTTACATGGATAAAGTTAGTCTTATGCTTTACTCATTTTCCCAGTATATGTATGTGAGAGTGTGTGTGTGTGTGTGTGTGTGTGTGTGTGTGTGTGTATTCTGTTAACCATCAGTGTGAAGTTGTATTACTGCAGTAATTTAGATGTTTACACTATTCTAAAAACCTTTTTCTATGAGTTTGAACACAACAAGCTGCATGGTACCCTTGAAACAATTACACAAATTTAATTTACAGTATATATACAGCCATACCAACCCAGTTTTTCACAAAAGTATTTTTAAGGAGGAACTCTGAAGTCTGAAGACTGCTGATATATTTTCTCCTATTATTAGTAGATTCTAGGTCGTTTGTCATTTTTCCCTTTCTTTGCCTTCTTTACAAATAACCCTTGATTTGATATAGCTATGTGGCTTTTGCAACCCATGCCTAACACTCTGAAAAAATGTCGTTTGTTAAAATCAATATAATGTATGATATAATTCATAATGTACTGGCATCAGGTCAAATGAGCCTGAAAAAAGTGAGCTATGCAAGGAAATATTGCTTTCTTAACATGTCACAAAGGAGTCAGAAAGAAGTAAAAATCAATATTATGTAATAGTCATTAAACTGCAAATTAATAAATATGATGTTTTTCTCAGATCCTAGATTCATCAGTGCCCATCTCATCCCAGAGAGTGACAACCCTGAAGATGACAAAGTATATTTTTTCTTCCGAGAAAATGCAATAGATGGAGAACATTCTGGAAAAGCCACTCATGCTAGAATAGGTCAGATATGCAAGGTGAGGTAAAGGAAGAAAAACATTTATAATTTCATTTCTTTTCCACTGTTGTAAAAGAGTTTATGACAGATATGTAAATGTTAAAAGTGATTGAAAATTATAATTAATTGCTTTTGAAAAAGTCATAAGGTTAAGCTTATATAATAAATAGGATAATAATTTATATGCAATCAATTAGAATGACTATGACACATTTGAAAATGAAGAATGAGGAGCTTCTTGGTTGCAAGAAAAGATCACTCTTTAATAATAAAAAAATCAAAAATGAAAAAAAATGAAGATTGCATTTATGTGTGTAAAGTTAAGAAATAGGAAATAAAGACATATTGACATTACTGTGCACACTTACTCTATGGAACGGCTTTTATTATCTTTCAGAATGACTTTGGAGGACACAGAAGTCTTGTGAATAAATGGACGACATTCCTGAAAGCACGCCTGATTTGCTCTGTGCCGGGTCCTAATGGCATTGATACACATTTTGATGAATTGCGTAAGTGGCTGATGTTTGATGCAAAAGATATATATGTGCAGCATTTATCAGAACTGTAAACTAATAGATTTTGTTTTCAAACAGAGGATGTATTCCTAATGAACTCTAAAGATCCTAAAAATCCGATTGTCTATGGAGTGTTCACAACATCAAGGTAAATAAATTTTTATTATTGTTTTAGGTAAATTGCACACTCTGTAGCTTCTTTGGTCATGTTAGTTTTTGAGTGTTTGTGAATTCCTGCTGCTGATATACCCTGATACTGAATTAATTAGTTCTTTGCTTTTAAAACCCATCACGGGGGTGGGGGGGTCGGCTGCTGAGAGGCTTCTGGGGTAAAGCTGCTGGCTAATAAGGCTGGATAACAAGAGTTGGATGCCCAGAATCTACATGGTAGAAGGAGAGAACTGACTCATGCAAGTTGTTCTTTGATTTCTGCATGCACAGCGGCAAGCTATCTGAAGTTTTTGGAAGAAATATACACGTATTGGCATGACTATTAGTAAGCACATGCAATGAAAGATAGCAAAGTATTTAAAATAAAAACAGTATTGATTTCATTCAGAAGTATTATAGGTGACTATAGGCATTTAAAATAATATTAAATCCACTCAGTACTGAGCATAATTATGGCCATTTAAAGAGAAAGATAAATTGTAGAACCTAAATCTGGTTTATTTATAAATATTACATTATAAATCACACTAACATCATTACTTAATAAATTTAACATTGGAAAAGAAGAAACCTCTATTACTAAATCTGTTTGCATGTCCTTATGCCTATGGATTAATGAGCTTTGGTGTTAAAACTAGACAACTGCAGTAAAGATTATGGGAAGTGAGTGCCAAGTGCCAATCTGGTTTTCTGTTTTCCCACTTCCTGGAGCAACAAATATTTCTCATGTTTCCAATGTATGTGAGAATCACTAAGAACGTGTTAAAGCTTAATTTCTCTATTCAACAAATCATATATACAAATGTTAACTATAAAATATAAATGATAGAAATCCATACTGTTTATCCCAACTAGAGTTTCTGACCATGTAAGAATGAGCTGGATCTAAGAATCTCTAACCAGTTCATAGACAATTCTCATGCTGGTGTTTAGGGACCAACATGTTTCTTACCTCAGTTTAAACGGTAAAATAATTTTTTCTCTCTTTTCAATGAGATAGGTTATTGGTGATGAATGTCTCTAAATTGTATGCATCAAACCTCAGAGCTACCTGATTCATCAATAGACAACTAAATATTGAACAATAAAAAGACGATTTTGCAACTAACTTCCACTGAAAGGGGTTATATCAATGTGTGTTAGCTTGTTATTTACTCTATCATTAAAATAATAAATATTAAGCATATTTATTGTGATTAGTACTCAGTCAAGTACTCATAAGTGGTTGACAGAGCGTAATAAACATCAGCTTCAGCCATGCATCATTGCCTAATGAGCAGTTTTTATAATTAAGAAGTCATGGCTCTTATGTGGCCTGATTTATGTGTGATTTCAATAAGACTTATAGGTGACAATAAGACTTATGAATGCATGCATTTGTTGTATTTTTATAAAACACATTATATAAGCTGTGTTTTTGTAAACAAATAAAGGGAAAATAGTTTCATCTCCATGACAAACTTAAAGTTATTTCAATTTCCTGTTTTTGATTTAGGGGATGATAGGAATAACCTCCGTAACCCTCCACTTTGATCATGTGTACCGCCTAAGATCTTAGACCTGTGCTCAGCGTTGTGTAGAGATGATGCTTAATTCCTCACTCATGTCACTATCCATACCTTATCGGTTTGAGAGGGTAAAATATCATAATATGACCTACCAAGTGTCACTACACATTCCATTAGAGCATCCGTTTAGCCTTTAAAATGACTTCTTAAACAGTCTTGATACTTTGTTTTCTTTCTTCAGAAGCAATTCCTGGGAGTTAAACAGATTTTAGTTTTTATTTCTTTATGACATCAAAACCAAATATTCATTCAGAGATGATCATCCATGGATGTCTTTCCCGTTCATCTTTAATAGTTTATATTCGACATGAATGTATATATATTTACTGAATACCAAATATTATTTCACACACTTTGGACAAATCATCATTTCTTCTTTTTTTTTTTTTTTTTTTTTTGATACTTTATTTACATTTCCAATGTTTCCCCTTTTCTGGGTCTCCTCTTTAGAAACCCCCTATCCCCTCCCCATCCCCGCCTCTAT
>CM052700.1:135596883-135669874 GCA_028551405.1 Uromys caudimaculatus
TTGATCTTAGCCATTCTGACTGGTGTGAGGTGGAATCTCAGACTTGTTTTGATTTGCATTTCCCTGATGACTAGGGATATTGAGCATTTCTTTAGGTGCTTCTCATCCCTGCGAATTTCCTCAGTTGAGAATTCTCTGTTTAGCTCTGAGATCAAACTAATCCCAAACAATATTCTTGATTACAAAAAGATTATGTTTGAATTGATCATTAAGATCAAGATAACTAAGTGTAAGCCACCACACTGCCATTAACTATATGTAAAAACCAGTTTCTACTCTCTTCCAGCAATATCTTTAAGGGATCTGCTGTGTGTATGTATAGCATGAGCGATGTAAGACGGGTGTTCCTTGGTCCATATGCTCACAGAGATGGTCCCAACTACCAGTGGGTGCCTTACCAAGGAAGAGTCCCTTATCCACGGCCAGGAACTGTAAGTAGCCTTGGTAATTAATGGATGGAATGAATATGGTTTTGACAAAGAAAACAAATGATTATAACTATAAACATTAATACAAAGAGTCCACGACTTTAATAGAACCAAGACTAGGATTCTGAGGTTCCCTATAATTCTACATGTAAAGCCATGTTCATTATACATGTCAGTATTTAAATTCTTTTATTGTGATTTGATGCTCCTAATATTTTAATAAAGCCTGAATAACCAGCCTATGCACTTTCTTTTCTGAACAGAAGACTAAGGAAATGGTCTTGATAGAACACTGAATCAAATCAGAGGTATTTAAACTGGCTCTCTGCAATGGCCGAAATGCTGCTTATTCTGATTATATAGTTGGCTTTGCTCAGGGAAACGATATTAGAACCAACATCATTATTCTATAGAGTTGGAACAAACGTGCAACATTATCATCTCAATGAGCCTGTGTCAAAAGGCATGAAGAAACTCATGCACCAAAACATTATTTAAAAAAGCATAAAAAGGAACAGATTGATATGATAGAAATACAGGGCAGTCAGCCTAAGGACCGAGGCAGAAGTAACAGTTTTGGGGGTGTTGAGAGCAGAGAAAGGGTCAGTTTCAAATGGCTAGTTGCAGTCTATCATTAAGGGAAGCCAAGGCCGGGGTTTGAAGAGGAAACCATGGGAGAAAGAGTCTCAATGGATGGGACCCTAGGTTCTGCTAAACTAGCTTACTTATCCCACCCAGGAGCTCCTAACTATAATGGCATCGTTCACAGGGACCTGAGCCCTCCTCCATCATTAACCATTCTTGAAAATGCCCTGGAGACAAATCCATCTGCCAGCGTGATGCAGCCAAACCCAACTGACAAGCTCTCAGATAACTCTAAGTCTAGTTCAGGGAGGGAGCTGAGTCCGGAACTCTTCCCTTGTGTCTTTTTGAGACTTAATGGCTCCCCCAACCCCGTTGCAATATTGAACTCCTCCATTCAGTGTGTCCTTTGGCCTTCACAACCCTCAGTCATTCAAACACTAAAAATTCGTTTACTTGTTTTTTGTAGATGTGATTAAGAATTATAGGTAACCCTCTACCCCAGTACTCAGGAGTTTCATCCACAGGCACCATATGGCTTGACACCTGTTCTACTTAACTACATGGCTAGTGGCTCCACCACTTCTGTTGTTCTCACTAAATTGCTAAGGCTTGTTCTCCTGCCTCATCCTTCTGAATAACTACAATAGCTTATGCCACAACTTGGCAGCCCGCAAGGTTTTAGTGAGCAGATTACCACTACACCTCTGTGTCAGAGGTTATGTTCATGCAGCTCCTGACCCAGGTCAATTTTGTTTTTCTTTTTGTCCATCAAAACTGGAAGTAACATTTCTAATTAAATTAGCATTTATTGACAATAATTTTAACAATGAAAAGGCTTACATTTGAAATTTAACTATTGCTTTAACTTCACTGCAGTGTTTAAATAGTCTGATGATGAATTCAAGTAAAGTATGTTTTCATTACTTTATTAGATATAGGACATTTAATACTCTCATTTTCTCTGCATTTCTAACATTATATATGAGAAAATTAAATATTTCATGTTTTATGAAAATTGCTCCTAGCTAATAATGCTCTTTGAAAATCAATAGGATTTGAGAATAATAAATGACTAGATGGAATATTTTTGGTTATGAGAAAACAAATGAGATTTATAAAAACACAATGTATTTATTCCAGCTCTTAGTTACACATTGTCCTCTTTTTCTTAGTAGACAAAGAAGTCACATCATCTCTCTAGTCACATAAATAATTTTAAAAGACTTTAAGTTTTGTGTTGTTTCTTTTTTTATAGATTTTTTGTAGATTTTTATGTGATATTTGATATTTCTATAACAATATTTAAGTAAATTTCTAATTTATATGAAAACTGTAAGAATATTGTTTTATCATATCTAATGCATGTATGGGCCAAGCATATGCATACATATAATATTTTCACTTGAAAACATTATTTAATTGCTCATAAATTATTAATGAATTTGTCAAGTAGCTGGCAAGAAGTTGATTTCATATTCTAATCGTGTAAGATAAGGATCATCTCATAATAACATTTTATCTCTAAAGTACTTACATTAAATGTTAAGCATTACTGAACTGTAGGACAAGATACATAAAACTGGGTATACTCTGTTCTACAACACTGTTCTACATAATCAATTACAGCTAAGGGACAATAAGCCTTGATTTCTTCAAATCTATTTACTGACTTAGAAGAAGAATATTTCTATCCAGAGTTGGTATACTGTCAGTTCACAACCATGCATTCTTTCTTGGTTCTTGTACCAGTATGTATTTATCTTAGCCATGCTGACTCCATTCTGATTGGTTAGTTGCTGTGCCATATACTGATAGACACTAAATAAAGCCTCTGGGTTATTTTATTTTATTAAAGTCATTAACAATATGTTTTCAAGCTTATGTAATTAGTCAGACAATAAAGAATAATTTATATTGATTTGTAGTTGGAACTAATATTTGGGTTATTCTAAACTAAAACCAGTTATATATAACTCAAGAAAAGTATTGCTTCTCTAAACATCCTAGTTGTACTTAATTATAGCATATTTTATCCATTATGTAACATATCTATTATAGAAATGAAACACTGGCTGGTGCAACTAAGAGAGGCATCAGACTTCTCCTGAATACAGAATAATCAGATACATTTCAAGTTTGTGTGAGAAATTTAGAAATATATACTGATCATTTCACTTACTAATTTAAGTAGATAAAAGCTGGTGCTAGCTAATACTTAACTATTCTGCCAGTTTCAAATATAAGTATTAGAAAATAATTACAAGTTTAGATTTAGACCACTGAAGAAGTGTCACTTTATAATCTATAAGCTTATTTACTAGGTTTTATTTAAAAGATATTCTCTTCTTTTTAATAGTGTCCCAGTAAAACATTTGGTGGATTTGACTCCACAAAGGACCTTCCAGATGATGTCATAACCTTTGCAAGAAGTCATCCAGCCATGTACAACCCAGTGTTTCCTATTAATAATCGCCCAATAATGATCAAAACAGATGTAAATTATCAGTTCACACAAATTGTTGTAGACCGAGTGGATGCAGAAGATGGCCAGTATGATGTTATGTTCATCGGAACAGGTACACTTTTGTATTCCTATTTTCTTTCAGAATACTGTATTTAGCTGATTAAGTATACTGAGAACCAAGGCCAAGTTCTACATTCATTGTCAAGGTACAAGAATGGTCTACCGTTTTAAATAGGGTATCATTTTAAAGATACATTTGTTGAAAATAAATTTTCTTCATAGCATAACTGTCATCAGAAAGACTTCATATAGCAATTGATAGGAGCAGTTGCAACCATAGCAAGCATTAGATGGAGTTTGGAGAATCCTGCAGAAGGAGGAGAAGAAGGATTCTAGGAACCAAGGGATCAAGGACACTATAAGAACATGGCCTACAAAATCAACTAAGCAGGTTCCATCAGGGCTCACAGAGTCTGAAGTGACAATTGGGGATCCTGTATGGGACTGAGCTAGTTCTTTTCTGCATATATGTTATGTTCTTGTGGGAGTCCTAGCAGTAGGAGTGGTATTGTCTGCTTTGGGACCTTTTTCTTCCTACTGGGTTGCCTCACCCAGACTTGAAAAAAGAGTATGTACTTAGTCTTACTGTAACTTATTCTTCCATGTTTTTTTGGAATCCCTGGGAAGCCTGCTCTTTTCTGAAGGGAAACAGAGGAGGAGGGGTGGATCTAGGGAAGAGTGAAGGTGGGATAGGGATGGAGAGGAATAGATTGGGATATAATATATGAGAGAATACATTAAAAAAGGAAGATGTGACAAATATAAAAATAGTATCATTGTATAGAAATACTGGTCTACAATTTTCAAAATGTCAAATCCATGAATAAAAGGATAGTTCCAAATTAAAGATGACCTAGGCATATCAGGTAGATTTAATACCTAAGCAATTAATTATCATAATTAAATCATATTCTGATTAGGGACACACACACACACACAATTTTGCCCAACTCACAACTGAAATTCCCAAGATATTCAATAAATTCCCAAGAATATGTTACTACAAACTTATCTGAATCTTAATATTACCACCAATGAAAACCTTCAATTCAAAAAAAGTTACCCAAATTCTTTGTTCATTCTTTCTGCCATAAAAATGAAATATGAAAAAATATTTATTAGAAAATTTATTCTACATTTATCAGATACATTTCTTTAGAAATATGGTATCTTTTTCCTAATTTCACTTTTAGAAACAAATGTCTGCAGGTATATTTTCAGAATCAATCTTATTATTACTATGACATGTTATTTTGTTTCCAGAAACTCCCTAAATGGTGGTGCTATTTATGAAAATACCAGTTACAAATCTGAAACTTGCTATTTAGAGTCAGATTTCAAGGTAACAAATCCCTAGTCTTCATTAACTTCATCAACTGACATAAATCAACAAGAAACAGAGTGCTCCACTGAAATATTGTATGATAACACTTATTTTCCCTTGGTGAGAAACAGAAAGAAAATTACATTGACTACAGCACAATAGCAGACAGTAAAATTACTTTAAAGTAATTTTCATAACTTAATTGCAAAATACCGATATTATCAGGTTTAATGGTGTCAGGTTCTTAGCAGTACATTAAAGTCTACTTTTACGGATAAGAAGATTTTCCTACGAAATAAATGAATCTTAATGAGAGTCCGTAAAAGTCAGTGACTGCGAGTAGCACCTAACATTACAAATATAATCAGGAAATATAAGACAGTATTTCTTTTCAGTAAATAGTAGATTATCGTTCAATGTCAAATTTTAACTAAATCTCTGCAGAGTAATTGGGTTTGTTCAATAATGTCATACCAGCCTTGTTCTTCATCTCTAGCTTAAACTGGTTTAGAAGTCCCTTATTCACTCTCAAAACAACAAGGTTATTTCTGGGTATTTAAACAAAGAAAACCAATCATGAGCATTTAATTCCTCTCGGACACAAACTGCCTTTAAAGACCCCGTTTTCATGAGGATGTTGAATGTTGTATGATGTGGATAATTGTATGTCAGTAAAGACCAGGGTCATCTGTCAGTGAGTAAATTGATGACAGTAATTTTATCTTTTAACTAAGTTTCACTTCATAGCACATTGATCCTTGTTGAGTAATCTGATTCAATTTGTGTGAAATTGTTTGAAATACTATTCGGTAAAACTTGATCTGGAACACAGATAAGTTGTGTTTGGGTCCAGCAGACCCTGTGGAGGGACTAAGTAGATTAACCTAATTTCCCTTTAATCTTTGGTGCTATGAGTTGACTAAGGTCCTGTAAACAATGGAGGATCCTCTTCAAAGTGGACTATTTTTAAACTCTAAAAGGGATAACCTTGATCATACAGAGTGTGTTGTGGCAATCCACTGAGGAGGGTTGCCAATAAAATGAATATATTAGTTTATATTTCTGGCATAGCAGTAAGAATTGCTTTGGGAAAAATAAAGTTTGTAAAAATGAAATAACTGAAGCTGCAAAGAATTGATCAAGGTTACAAAAAGCTAAAATTGTTTAGACTCAACATCTTAACCAAAGAAGACCCTGTCTGCCTTCTTACAAAGAGTGGAATCACATCTGTAACACAGGAAAATTAACATTACATAAATGAAACTTTAAATAAAAATGGTAACTCTTTTCATTAGGCATTTTTTTCTCTCTCTTGACAATGGAATTTAGATAGTAAGTTTAATCTCTGTAAAACTTATTCAATGCTTTTTTAATAATTTGCACTCCTGAATTTAAATTTTCTTAAGAGTCTAAAATTGATTGCTCAGTGTATGTATTGTAGACAAACTGTTATGGTAAGTATCCTCTACTGTTTATTTTGAGAAATGACATCATCATTCATCACCTCAGTATTATTGAACCTGCCTTAAGGGCCTGTAAGTGCTGCAGCTTTTCTTGGAAGGGGTTGGCTGATGGGCACTGAGGTTCCTGTTGTACCTGGAGAGAGACAATATCCCTTACATTTCATGTCTACAGAGTCCTCTGTGGGCATATTCTAGTTTCAAAATAAAACTGGAAAATTTTGTCTTGTCAAATTTGTAAATTTCAGGTTAAAATCTTTTTAAAGTTTGATATTGGTTTTTTGTTTGTTTGTTTGTTTGTTTGTTTTGTTTTGATTTGATTTGATTTTTCGAGACAGGGTTTCTCTGTGTAGCTCTTGCTGTCCTAGAACTCACTCTGTAGACCAGACTGGCCTCGAACTCAGAAATCTGCCTGTCTCTGACTCCCAAGTGCTGGGCTTGATATTGTTTTAAAAATTGATTTTTATACTTCAAAGATTATCTTTATAGTTTATAAACTAAGAGGATAAAATGGATTTTTATGTAGAAGCTTTCATGTATCCATGTGAAAAGAAAATATAAAAAGTGAGGTTGTTAAACAATTGTATTGTTGGGACTGGGGAGATAGCTCAATGCATGAAAATCCTTGCTGTGCTTGAGTTTAGTGCTTGAGTTCAGACCTCTGGAAGACCCAGAGAACTAGGAGATATTCTCAGCATTTCTATGGGGAGATGGAAGGTGGAGACTCAGAAACTTGAAGACCAGCTAACCTAGAATAGGGAGCAAGGCACCACAAACAATAAAAGAGACCCAGCTCTAGCAACGTGGAATGCACAGACTTATTTCTAGACGTTTTCCTCTGAGCTTCATATGAGTGCCATACCAAGCATACACTCTCCCCATTCAATAAGTTTAAAAATTAAACAATAACAACAAAAAATATACTTTTTGCAAACATCCTTATTGCTACATTAGGAATGAGCTCTGTTCCAATCTACTTAAGTTGTTACATTAGGAATGAGCTCTGTTCTTAAGTTGTAACTTTCTCCTCTGCTTTCTTTGAAAGATGTTGGAACTGTTCTTAAAGTGGTTTCAGTCCCCAAGGAGACTTGGCATGACCTAGAAGAAGTTCTTCTGGAAGAAATGACAGTGTTCCGGGTGAGTGCTGACTAATGCTAGTTATCTCCCAGGACAACTGCAGACTGAAGCCACAGTAGATGGCACTCTTGTAGACCTTTCCAATTAGTTTGTCAAGTAGAAAGCCAAACACTAGTCAAAATAAACCTTGAAAGTATCACTGCAGTTAAATGTAAAGATGGAAAAAATTCTTGGCTTGTATCTTATTTATTAAATAATAAAGTATATAATTTACATTTTGCATTATGTATACATTACCTCGAAGAGCAAATGTCTCCCATTCAAAATCTCTTCTCTCACAATTTATAGTATATCTGGCATGGTATGTAAGTCCTAGATGCAATGAGGTAGATACAGTGGAGGCTTACTGTTGAAAAAGCTTACCCTTTCTTTTTCTCTCTGAATACTGGCTGGCTGGTTCAATTCATACATTCTGGCTCAAAATTCCTCTTCAAGCTGACTGATTCCATCCAGCTTCTCTAGGTTTCTAACAGTGGCTCTGCTTGGCCTCATACTAACTTTGGCAATGTGTTCTTATCTTCTGGTTCCTTATTCTCTGGCTTGTTCTGTCTTCACCTGTGTCTAGTTTGTTCTCTCTGCAACCTGTCTCTGTAAAACTATCCCAGTAAAACTGCCTCCCCCTCACCCAAATCTGGGCAGCTCTCTTAAGTAGCCTCTCTTCCCTATATGTTCTCATGAGAGTTGAACTTATTCTATCTCTGACACGTTCTGTCAAGTCTTTCTCTGACTCATCACTTTCTCTGCTCCTCAATTAGACGTCACTTTCAAACATGGCTGCTTCCTTTGACAAACTAACTTTACCTTCATTGTTTGGGATTAAAGTTGTATACTAAGGGCCTGTATGTACTCCAGCCAGAGTTATTAAAAGTGTGACATTCTAGCTGAATCACACTGACCTAGAAGGTCTCTGGATGCCCCAATATGATCAGGTTTTTTGGTGGAATTTTACTTGTTTATCTTTTGCTATGATTCCATCATGTCTCCTTAGCCAAGCTGGCCTTGACTTTGCTAGGTAGCTGAGGGTGATGCTGACCTTTTAATCCTACTACCTCCACTACCTAAGTGTTGGGATTATGAGCATGTGACACAGTGCTTCTCTGAAATACCATTAATATTTATTTTTTATTATTTTTACCTATCAAAACTAAAAATGAACTGATTTCCTTATATATGTTTGGCATAGCCTTAATTTGAATATTCAAAACAGTGAAGTCACAATTTTGACTTTAAAAATTGATTCCCTTGGCCATTTTTTAGTGTTGATTATAGAGTGTAGACTGATTCTTGCCAGTCATTATTCCAAAAAGGCAAGCACATTGGAAGCTTAACCTATAAATTGAAAACTATAATTATCCAAATGGGCTGTCATCCACTACAGAGTCCATTTAGATTAGCAAGCAAATTATGGGCAGTGAGAGCTAAATTTATAAATGGCTGCCTAGTATTCATTATTATATTTCTAAGCCTAAAGTGTAAATTCATCAAACATTTATTAAATGAAACAGTACTGATGCAAAAGTGAAATATGATAAAGATTGTAAGGACCTTCTTTAGAGAATCTAGTCTTCAAGTAAGATTGAAGATGATGGGGAAGGTGATTCAGAAAGCACTTGGGAGGTAGAGGCAGGTGGATTTCTGAGTTCGAGGCCAGCATGGTCTACAGAGGTAATTCCAGGATAGCCGGGGCTACACAGAGAAACCCTGTCTTGAAAAAAACAAAAAAACAAAAAAACAAAAAAAAAAAGAAAGAAAAGAAATAGCACAATGTAGTCCTGGTGATCTGATTCCATATTCTTCTCTAATAGAAAAGGAAAAAACTTAATTTTAAATAATTATTAACCTAACTTTTGTAAATAAATTCATGAGACACACTAGCACAATATCCTTATAAACATCCAACTATTCACAGACAACTATGTGACCCATAATTATTTTCACCCTTCATATATTTGGGCTTTTATAAATATTGATGTGTTGGGGATGGAGAGAGATACAGAGACAAAGAGATTAAAAAGACAGAGATGGGGACAGAGAAAGACAGAGGGACAGAGACAGAGCAAGAGACAGAGACAGATGACTACTCTAGGCACAGTCTCTGATCTCATTATGATAAAAAGGTTTTCTGGGTTATACATCTTAGTTTCAAAGACTGATTTTTGTTGTCACTTAGTAGAGTTAAATTTTACTGCAAAGAATTATTTTAATCATGTTATGAAATTTATAAATATTAATTTTTCCTATATTTTCACTATTTTCTATGTTTTATTAATTAAATAAATCATGCATGTTTGGGTAGTAATGCTATATTGTAGCTAAATTCCCTTCCTAATGTTTCTGGAATCTGAGATTTACATTTCACATCTTACTATATTCCTTGATATGTTATTAAAATTTACAACTAAAAAGAGTTTAATTTAAGCTAAAGTGGCTTTTAGCAAAAGCATGATGTGAGCCAACAGACTAGCAGATATAGATATTTAATACCTATAACACTTTGTTCTGAATTGGGAATTTCAAAGAAATACATTTCAAACTTACACCTGAGGTGACTGCTAGGACCCATTTTTATGGCACTTAAGGTATGAGAAAAAAATCTTTATCACTCTGTAACAATTATGAATACTTAACATTGTGCTATAGTGGAAGAAACTGTTTAGATATCTAAATTGTATTAGAAGATGGCTGCATTTGAAAATAGAACTTCTATAGAAGCTTCTCGCATTTTCCTCCTGATTTCTACTCTGCATATTGGCACAATTAATTCTTTGGCCCGCAAGCAGACAAAACATCTTTGGACAGTGTTTATATTTATTTTCAGAAATATTTATATTCAGCATTCTATTCTATCACCCCAAGTCATACATATATTGTGGTCTAGCAATTGGAATATTTCACTGTCAAGCTTTGTTTAATTTTGCAACAGGGGACAGAAAACGAAAAACCTCAACACATTATAGCGATAGCCACATACAATGAAAGCAGGAAAGTGTTATGGTCTCTATGTTTCTATTTGACACTTGTGTCATTCCATTTAAAATAAAATACAGTTTAAAAAGATCAACTGAGCTTTACAGCAGCTTGATAGGGTAAATAAACAAGATAAAGATTTAAGGTCATGATCCTAGCTGAATATTTTTAATAGTATTTTAAACACATTTAATGTTAGGTTAATTTACCCATATTACCACCTTCATTAGACCCTGCTCTTATGAGTCTCTTTTAGACTGAATAACTCATAAATTCTTGGATTAAAACCAGTACATACCCCTGCCTTCTTGAGATCAGTTTTAAGAAAACATCCCAGCTAATCACAGAACATTCCAGTGGTTTTAGTTACAAGATACTTTTATTCCTGTGAAATAATGTTCCAGTCACTATATAGAAAGAAAAATGTTCTTTGGCAATAAAATTTTGCAGAGTAAAAATTTTAATAGACAATAAGAGGTGAAGTAAAGTCAGCATTGGCGTTGAGCTAAGAAACCAACAGATCTGCCGGCACCTATTCAAAATAGCGTTGTAGCACTAACATACAGCCTGAATGTAACTGTAATTTAACAGCAATCATCTGAATCTGAAATTGTTTTACTTACTACGTGCTTTGGAGTGAGCTGGTTAGTTAATGGAGCATCAATTTCTTCTTAGAATGAAGATTATAATCATGAACTCTTAAAGATTCTCTTTTTATAGCAAAATGAAGCTAACTGGTAAATTAGTTTTTAGAAAATGGTTATGCATGTAAAACTCTGCTCCAGAATCCTGGGCTTCCATGTCATTTCTTTTTCCTAAGTTAAGAAGATATAAAAAGCCAGACACATGGTAATTTTTTACCTTCACTGGACAGTACGATGTCCCCCACCCCATCCTTCCAAAGAGCTTTCCTTTTGAGTCAATTTAAATGTCACATCCAGCCATGGAGCCGTGGGAACAAAAGAGTTTATTTATAGTCCTATTGACTGTAAAGGATTTCAAGGCAGTTACATCAATAACACTTGCATTTCAAGCCCAATGTATGCAATATTCCGTGAACAGCTGAGCAAACAAATGAAAGAGTTTAATTTTCATTCAAATGTAAAACATAATTGATGCTTTCCAAATTCCAGTCTATTAACTCTTATCTATGAACTATTAATTATCTGAAGGAGCTTCCTTTCCAGCGCTAAACAGCTAGTAGGCTCAATCGGAATCTCCTGGGATCAGCAGGTTGAAAATCTTTGCAAGTGCAAATGATTAACCATGACTGAATTGAAACATCTAGGAGATGTATAGTAAATTTGAGTCATAGAAAATCTTGAAAAGATGCTAAGCTTTTAATTTTTTTTCCTTGAACACCAGTTAAATTTGCAATTGAAACCAATGCCATAGAAAAGTGCTTATGTAGCTGCATCTGGGTTAAATGGAACTTATATTTGTCACCAGTTATTTCTCAGAAAATATACAGCTTATTGAAATGGATGTCATTGTAATATATTGTGCAGTAAAATTCAGTTGTAAACAGTACATATTCTGACCTGTTATTAATTTATTGGTATAAATAACAAATATATTTATATTAATTAAGGAATACTATAATCTTAATCTAGAATGTTGACACCATAATATGACCTCATAGAATCCGGTGTATGTTTGAGTTTGTTCCATGTTTTACATTTACATAGAAGAAGACCCATTTCTATCTGCTTTATAGATGTTTGCTTTTGCATAATTAGTGAATAGGATATAAAAATTTAATCAACTACATTTTCAAAGAACTTAGACTTCATATTTTCATGGCATTGGAGTGTTAACTTTTCTGTGCCTTGACCCTTGACTGTATAATTTCTTTGATACAAACTCGCATGGTTAGTTATGTCTTTAGTCACATGAGGAATTCTCATGTGAAATGGTTAGAGAGGGGAAAGTTACCATGGAAATTTCTCCTCACACACGTAGTTTCTGTTATACTTAATGAATAACAATATTGTACCAAAAAGAAAATTCTTTTAAAGCAAAATATTTATCATGAAATATAAATATTCTTTCTATGACTTGATACTACTAAGTAGTAAATACACCATTTCTGTGTAGACACAGTGGCATGACATAAGTTGCACAGCAGTTGTCTTTCTGATTGATAATCCTTTAAGAAATCATTATTATATTTGATAGTTACTATCACTCATTTAAACTATAAAGTAGAAAAGTATTAGGAATCTCTAAATTACTCCATTACGGTAATGCACATCCTTCATCATTTATTTCACTTGTGATCCAGGCAGGTTGTACGGAAGTTATTAAGAAAATCATGTGCTCAGTTCTGCCATCAGGTTTGAAGTGGAGCACTTCGGCCCTGCCTGTGCATATGAGGTCGGCAGCAGCACAGAGTTGCCTAGCTCAGTGAAATGAAGGCAGAGTGGGAAGAATCAGCAAGGGAAGACAAAGCTGTCAGACCTGTCAGAGAGACACAAAGAAGACCTCAAGGGAGGCTAAAAGGAAGCAATAGAAAAGGATTTTGAGGCATAATGGAGCTGGTTAGTGAATTTTGCTTCTGAAGATGAGGAATATAGAAGGAAGGAGAGGGCAGAGTGGTGGAGAGAAGTGATGACATCAGGGTAGAATGCTTGGAGCCCATCTAAAGCACCAAGGAAAAGATGTGCTGCCTCTCTTTGTCGTACATACACATAGAAGGGACAATAGAGTATAGCAAAGTTAAGTAGGTAAGGAAGGGGTAAGGAAATGTAGACAGTTTACGTCTTCTTGACTTAGTGTAGACCTACTGAGTTGTCTCTAGGCCCATTCAACGGGCGACAAACACAACTTGTCCAACTGCAGGCAGGATCCCCAAAGACATCTGGATGATGCTGGTGCGCCCTTCTTCTTTGTGTTACGTATTTACCACTTATCTCACTAGCCTCTTTCACAGATCTTATTTCCACTTATACTATTTGTTGTAGGCAGTGACATTCTTTCTCTGAGAACTTGTGTGTTAACCAATTAGTCATTAACTTTCCTCATTTATCAAACATTTCTTTTGTTTATGTTCTAGGAACCAACAACTATTTCAGCAATGGAGCTTTCTACTAAACAGGTACTATCATAATATACTATAGTCAGCCCTGTAGTTTGTTATTTTTGCATTTGAACTTGATAGATTATCTTACTATCCAGCATATTTTATTGACTGGTAGGCAAGTGGGTTGTAAAAGAAGTGAAGTGCAAAGAGGTATTTTTATTCTAACAAGCTAAGGGAATAAAAGTTTTATCATCTGTGCCATCTGAATGTGTTTCCCTGATAAGGGAAAATAATAAGAAAAATCTTTAAATTTAGATTGATAGTACTTCAGTGTCTAATGATATTTTTCTCAATAGGTATTTTCATATTCTAACAGTATCCTTACACATATTTTAAATTTAATATTCTTAGATCATTTTAGAATAAAGCATTTAAATTTTATTTAATTTTACATAAGTAGGCAGCATACACTGTATAGGTTGATAAAATACTACTTTATATGTTCAAAAAAAGTAACCAGTTGGTTATTCTGTTTGGAAGATCTTCACAAGTAGCTCCTACGTTCAGTAATATTATGGTCATGAGTGGAGGAAAGCGTTCACTTTGATTAAGCATACAATCAGGCACTACCAATAAGTATATTCGACAACTCTAAGAATTCAGAGTTTTAGAGTAGCTCATGATTAGTCTTTTCATTTATAACAAATGTTTTATGAAAGACAAACAACGAATTTCTTAATACTGACTTCTAAATTTTATATTTTCTACATCACTACCTACTCTTCAATCCATTAAATGAATGGTAATTTTGAAAATAAGTTAATATACAGAACTGTGGTCTATTAGTAAGTAGCGTAGTATAAAGATGAAAGTGAACTAGGATGTCCATTACTGCTGTAAAAACTTGTCTATGGAACTGTGAATATAAGAGCCAGTTGACTAGAGTTATTTCTGATCTGTTTGCCTGTCTTACTTTTGACAGTGTTCTACCTCTTGAACAAAACATCAAATTATGGTGCCAACCAAATGCAATGTGTACCCTTTCCACACAGATGTATAAAAATAGATTGATAATCTCCCAGATATTTAAACTCAGAGTGCAGGTATTATTGATCTGATACTGCTATCTTAAACCTCATTAACATGTATTCACCTGTTCTTCGCATCTAAAAATTGTCACATCTTGGCAAGGAAAACCGGGGCTTTCCAGGATGGAAGCTAGACAGGGATAATCTTTCCTGTAATGATTTTAAAGGTATTTATTTATATTTATTCTCTGCTAGACTTCAGAGCCAATCCTTCCTGAGTTACCTCTAATCTAATTTAGTAAAACATCTTGTTTGAAAAGGAAGTAAGAGTTTTATATATTTTAAAATATTGTCTATAAATACAACATTCAACTAAAAAAAAAAAAATAGGCCACAATAAAAGAAAGAATCCCCGACTTACATTTGCCATTGGTGGAGGGAAAATGGATTTCATTCAGTGTGACACAATTTCACTCACTCTTAGGAACATTTTTAAAGTGAAACAGTATCTCAAGAAGAACCAGCAGTGATGAAACTAGCCTTCTAGATAATGAAATCACATCCAGCTCACGGCCCATGATGTCATGAGGAAGCTAGTGAAATCTCCTGCGGTGATGTTAAATTGGGCAGAAAAAGCACATCAGGTTACAAACTAGTCACTGGATTGTGTTCATTGATGCCTGCAAGCCCCTATGCTTCATGTGGATAACATGATCATTTTAGGTATCATTAGTAATCCTGAAGAATTATGATAAAATCAAAATGACATTGAATTGCATTTAATTTAGGTCAATTTGTTGGAGTTTAGGTTTTCATGACCATAAGTCTTTTGGATGGCTATACATTTTTTTTCTTTTTTTTTTTTTTTTTTTTCTTTTTCTCATTTTCTTGCATGTATCATTTTTCTCTTAAAGGCATGTGCCTGATGTAGTTACTTTGTTTGAGTAATTCTTTGTCTCCTCAAGTGTCATATAACTATAAATCTATAATTATGAGTTTCGCATATGCTTCTTAAACATTATTAGGCAAGCATGAGATCTTTTGATAGAACGGCTAATTTGGTCAGGAACCTTTTCAGGCAGGATCACAAAGGCAGGACTAACAGTTACACTAACATCCAAACACTTTGGAAGTGGAGGCAGGAGATTCAGGAGCTTAAGTCTAGCCTAGTCTATATGACACTATCTCAAAAATATCAGAAGAAAATAGGGTGCCAGTGTTGGGTAATCATCTTCCTGTTCACTGTTACCAGCCATGTTTCTGGTTATTTCTGTAACCCTCTAAGTAATCTCATATTTGCTTAAATATTTTGTACCTGCTTCATTTCTCATGTCATTGAAACTGCTGTTATTCAATAGATTTTTAAGTTTATTGTTTTAAAAAGGTGAAACATGTTCTCTTACTAAGGAGTCAACAGTATTTTCAAAACAGTGCCAGTTTATAGCCTCAAATAGAAGGCTTTTGCTTAGCTTTAAGCACTGGTATATTATCTATAAAAATACTCCTCAAATAATTTCTTAGATTTCAGTAAATACTTCAGCCTACATTCTACTTCACACACACACACGCACAATATATAGAGATATTCAGTTACAGAATATCTATATTCATATACATATTATATATATTCTGTGAGTGAAAATCTTTGAAAATGCAGTGCTGACTATATTCATTTCTATTAGACAATTTATAGTGTCAAAGAGCATCTTGTTCACAGTGAAGTTGTTCTAATACTCAATTTTCATCTGAATCCTATAAAATTAAAATATATTTTTGAAGTCTTTTTCTGTGGGTTATTATCTTTAAAATGTATTGCATTTTTATTCGTTTTGTATGTGTGGGAGTTGTCACAGTGCAGTCATGAATGTGACTGTCAGAAGTCAGTTCTTATGCCCACCATGTGGTCTCTGGAATCTACATCAGAGTATCAGGCTTAGCAGTAGATACGTTTATCTGATTAATCATGTTCTGGTATAGTATTTATGTAACTTTTACTTAAGGCTCATTATATCATCAATCAATCATTTACTGAAAGAACAGTATGTCTCTCTCTTCCCTGTTTCAATCAGACACTTAAAGTTTCTTTTTAATTCACTTGAACCAGTGTTATCTGCTACACCTTGGAAGAAATGATGGAAGACAATTTTGATCCATATATATTATTTATTGTTAAAGAGCCTAAATAAGTTAGTTTAAAAAGCGGGAGTCAGAAGAGTGTTTTCTTAACTCATCCACAGCAACAACTGTACATTGGCTCAACTGCTGGAGTGGCACAGCTTCCTCTACACCGCTGTGACATTTATGGCAAAGCCTGCGCAGAATGCTGCCTCGCTCGGGATCCTTACTGTGCCTGGGACGGGTCCTCATGCTCGCGCTATTTTCCTACTGCAAAGAGGTAAGGTGAACAGTAAAGGAGAAATATAACGTTTACTGGCAACTGGATTGATTTGTTTTATAAATAAGCATACCACCTTTCTGTGCAAATAAGATTTGAGGTGGAATTCGAGAGGTGCATTGACATCTTCGATGTATTAATATTGATTAGCTAATATTCATTTTTCATCTTCATAAAAATATTTTATTTAATGGAAGAAAAGTAGAATGTTGGGTGCGAAATACAACATTTGATTCAGAACTGGTGGAAGACTATAACTACTGTTCATGGAATCATTGGTGATCCAAATAAAAAGAAACTAGCAAAGGCATTTTAAAAGAAATTTGTCTGGAAATGTAATACAGTTAAGCATCCAGGATATGGAAAAGTCATTCAGCTACAGAGTTACTAGTGTAAAACGTTTGCCAGCTCCTGTTGGACCATCAAGGAATATCAACTGAAGGTTCATAGGTTTCAAGTGATTAGTTATTATTCTTAAATATATCTCCTTATTTAGCTAAAGAATTTTTAAATTTTTCCTGTTATTACTGCACCATCTTGTAGTTACAGGATTTCCACTTGAAGCATAAAACTACATAATGAAATCTGATCGTTTTGTGTGTGTATGTGTGTGTGTGTGTGTGTGTGTGTGTGTGTGTGTGCGTGCTCGTGTGTGTGTACTATTCATGCATCCCAGATGTATTCTTGATAATATTTTATTTACAGTTATTTTAGAGGGAATTTTAAAATAAAAATTAAGTTATAATTAGAAACTTATTAACAGGTGCAGGGGAGATGGGTTGATGTGTAAAGTCTTTATCGTACAAGTTCCTGAGTCAGATTCCCAGAACCTAGTGGAAAGTCTGGTATAGAATCACTGAGAATAAGGGGTACAGAGACAGAGGGATCTTGAGAGCTCACAGATCAACTTCTCTAGTAAAATTGGTGAGCTCCAGGTTCAGCCAAATCCATGCACTCCAGATTCCGTGAGATACCCAGTTTTAAGATGAGGAGGAGGAGGATAATGATGATGTTGTTGATGATGGTGGTCGTGGTGATGATGATGATGATGATAAAGTGGAGAGCAACATAGAAAGACACCCATTTTCAAGCTCTGGCTGACAGAAAGTACACACATGTACATGCACCTGTATGCACAGAATACATATACGGCATATATAATGTAGACTTTCACAATGAAAAACACATTGAGAACAACACATATAGATTAGACATAATTGCAGCTTCCTACACAAACTCAAATGGGAAGGATCGAGTGGGAGTTTAGGGAGAAGAAGAATATGATAAAATATATATAAAACTTTTAAATAAAAAGATAATAAGACAGAGTGGGAAGTTCATCCTTTAACGTAATATTATTTTCATATTACATAGAACTGTTAGACACACCCTAAAGTTGCAGACAAATTATTTTATTAGCGTTTAATAAAATAAAAAGTTTTTAATTTTTAAAGCATCAATATCATCATATAGAATCTTGTTAAAGTCCCTTGAAGCTTGCCACCATGCATACCGACCTTTTCAAACATAGATTAGGTTACCATCATCCCTAACCCATTGCACTTTTGGTGCAATGTGACTTTGTTTTAGCACCGTGTCTTTCCAAAGCAGCTCTGTCTGTCACAGTAGTGAAGTATTTGTGCAGCATTGGTAATATCACACATACTATAGGAAACCATCTACTAACTGCAACTAACATCTACTTAATTATTTGCAATGATGTTTTAGATACTATTGTTTGAATATTAAATCATCTAAAACTGGGACTGGAGAGATGGTTCAGTGGTTAAGCGTACTTACTGATCTTACAGAGCACCCAGTGCAGTTCCAAGACTCTCACAGATGGCTCACAGTCATGTATAACTCCTACATGAGAGCACCTGACTCCCTCTTCTGGTCTCAAGGTGGATGGAGAAATGCACAGAGATTCACAAACATATCCATACAAGAAAGAAAGAAGTAAGAAAGAAAGAAAGAAGGACGGAAGGAAGGAAGGAAGGAAGGAAGGAAGGAAGGAAGGAAGGAAGGAAGGAAGGAAGGAAGGAAGGAATCTTTTGAAACAATGACCTAGAGCTTAACTTACATTATCATATAATTAGAACAAGAATCACAGTAATACTAAATGTAAAACTCCTATTGTAGACTACATACATAAAACAATTTTCTTACTCTTCAAAATTCCATATGTAGTTGTTCTAATCAGTACTTCCATAATCTGTTGGGATTTTGCATTAGAAAAAATCTTAGTTTGAAGATAATATATATTGATTAAAGAAACCATGACTAGTTTAATACATTAAAATATACCATCATTACAGTGATAATTCTAAATTATTTAAGATTAAATTTTTATCCTTCTTAAAACTATTTAGTCCTCAGGTGCTTTTGCATTACTCAAATACACATATGGAAATTTCATATGAACTGAAAATAAGGAATCTTCCTTTTATAAGAAATAATAATGAAGAACATTGTGTGATTTGGTGATGAGAGGTTTAAATTTTAATCAAAGAAGGAGAAAAGAGTTCAACATGACTCTAATTTAAACCAGTATTTATGTATTGAAAGTGGTTCTCACACACCCGTAAATTAGAACCCAAAAATTTTTCATAAGTTCTCTTGTTTTCCTTGTGAATTATGGATTTTACTTAACCTAATTTCGTGTGTCTCAGACTAGATATATCTTTGAAAAGGATGAATGGAGGCCTTGTAATTTATATGTTCTCTGTGTTGGCGATTTTTGAAGTTTAAGTGACTGGGAAAGGCTTTCCCCAGTGCTTTGGGATTCATGTTTCACAAGTTCTCTTGTTGGCTCAATTTTCAAATGTACACATCTGCTTGATAGTCTTCCTACTTCTACAAATAGAAATCTATAAATACTTTAGACTTCTAAATTTATGAATACAGTAATGAGTTCCATATTTACAATTCTCATTGGCCATTAAATGATGCTAACTAATTTTGTAGCAAGATAATACCTTTAAGATTTATGAAAAAGAAAAAGAAAAAAAGAAAAGTAATCAGTCCAGTTGCCCACACTTTCTGTGTTACATAGCCATTCTCCTAATCTCTGATATCTCAGTTTACACATCTATTTTGCATCTAATAGCAGGGGCCATCTCTTCCTCCAAGTGTGTCTAACTGCATGGGACCCCCACATACAGTTTGAGGAGCCTGGAAAGGATGCTAACTGTGGTTTGATGCATAAATTCTGCTTTTTGGTAAAAGAGAAGGTCATCTTGGTTTACCTACTCTCCTAGTAAAAGGAGACTTTGCTCTTAAGTTCAAAATTTGTAGTTGTTTTCCTCCCTTTCTCCAATGCATAGATAAACTGATGTACAACCATACCCTATGATAGGGCTGTCACGGCTGTGTGCACCTCGAAACCCCAGCAAGCTAGCCATGACTGTAGAACAGGACTGAATCTAAAACAAGGAAAGGGAGAACCAAAGGCTGGAGGTGGCATAGCTCAATAGTGTAGGACTTACAGTAGGCTCTGAGGTTCAATTTCTAGCACCACAACTCATCAAAGATGCAATAAGGATGTTTCTCTATAAAATAGTGATATAATAAATTAAAAAGCAACAAAAGAAATAATTCTTAGATTATACATCAACGTTAGACAATAGTATATTTTAAAAAGATTACACACAGACCTGTATGTAATCTCAATGTGTTGGCATCAGACTCATAAACCCATGATAGAACTATGGGAGCAATGAGGCAGTGTATACATGATGAGGAAAGTCATCTTCATGTGAATTCTAATGTTCAAACTTACATCCACATTGATGATCAGGACAACAGTTGCTTATTGAAGAAATGGGTTGTTCTTTCAAAATATTATACCTTATTTTCCTCTAAAATGAAGTCCAGAGCTTCTCAGTGTTAGATTTTTATTGACTGGTAGAAAACAAGGCAGAATGTCTATTCGTGATGGTTAATGGCCCTTTGGTTGCAGTGGCTGGAACTCAGTATATTTGCTTCCCAGTCTGGTCACCTTTAAGTCCCGTCATCCAGCCACATGGGCTGCAGTTGCATATCTTCCTCCCTTGCCTATGAGATTCAGTACAGACGGGATTCTTCAGTCACATCAGAGATTTAGAATAATGTCTCTTGAATAAAATTCTTTTAGGCGCACAAGACGACAAGATATAAGGAATGGAGACCCACTGACTCACTGCTCGGACTTGCAGCATCATGGTAAGCCACTGTTTACCCCTCCAGGGCTAAGTACGTACAAGTACACACATCGTTCCAAGAATGGTTAGGGGAAATGTAGTCTGGAATGAAAAGGATGCTGATGAACTCACAAAACAGGAATATATATTTTGATCACAGGTACAATACATTCAAGATTTTAGATCTTTACAAGATATAGAACTTGAATTTTTTACATGAACATAAGCAGACAAGTTTATGAACACACTCTTATATATTAGCAACACAAAGAGATAGGCAACAGAAGTTTTCATTAAAATATATCAAATAAATTAATAATACATAGTGTTAAAATGGATCATGGAAGCCAGACATCTATATGCTGATGATGGTAACTCTGAGTGTTTGAGTCAAACAAACAACAAAACCACATCCTTTAATTAAAATACTAGCCATATATTTTCTTAAAATGAACAATTTGGAACCAATATATTGAACCAAGATATTGTAACATTTTAAATGTCAGAGTTGCTTATTTAAGCTGAAGCATCATACAACCCCATTTAATATACATAAACTCCTGTGCAAGCTTGTTTTCCCCAATGCGACTTATGAGATAAATAATGAAGCTGCGCTTCCCTCTGCTGGGGAACTTCTCAATGGCAATAGCACTAATAAACAGTTAAAAAAATAATACTTAACATACAAAGCATGAACATTGTAACTGAACACAATTATTCCGCTTTCTCTTCAAGTGACTTTTACAGTGATCACAAAGCACTCTTTGTATTTTTTAATTCATTTTGATTTGATTTACTAGGTGTGTACAATATTCTTATTTTATGAATGTTAAATAGGGACTACCCCCACACATAGCACTTGAATCTGCATTGCCAAATCTGTTACCTTCTTGAAAGGCAGGCCCCTCTGTGTGTAATCTCAATGTGGTGTCATCAGACTCATAAAGCCTCGGTAGAACTCTGGGAGAAACAGAGAATTTTGGAACAAATGCTTAGAATCAGTCTCTTTTAAACATTCTTGGTCAATGGCTTCTTTCCTGTGGGTTACTCTCCTGACATTGAAGAAGAAAAAGACCATTGAACAGGAGCAAAGGTTTTGCTCTGTGTCTCTGACTAAGGAAAGTGCCCATACTAATACACTCCTCCTGTTTTACAAGTAACACCATTTAGACCAAATATTTACTCATTTTTCATGAACTTATTTCAACTGAAATTATTGTAATATAATTTCATCACTTCATAAATAAAAGACTATTAATTATTAATTCATTATATTGAAGATTTTATAGGCTTGTACCTTGAGAGTGAAAAATAAAGACTGGAAACAAAAGCAGGAGAAAAAAAACAAAGTTATTTCCAATCAGACTATAATCTATATTTCTGTATGGTCTATTTTATATTGCTGTAATGGATATAACATTGGGACTATAAGAAACATTCATTAAACTCGATGTGATTTTTAAAATAATATCATTTTTTTTAAAGTAATATCATTATGAATCCTAAAGTATGTCTCAGTCAGTAAGGTGACTCAGGTTTTATCCTCAGCGCCTATGTAAACACCAGGAATCAAGGAGTGTCCTTGTAATCTCACGACTTATGAGACAGAAACAGGCAGATCCCTGAAGCTCATTGGCTACTTAGACATTCCAACTGCTTAGTCTGAGATCCCAGTGAGGAAAAATAAAGACAGTTTCTGAGAAGGAGCAACATTGGAGATTGCCCTCTGGTCTCTATGTGCATATCTGTGTACCACACTACTACATACATACATCCACAAGCCCACATAAGCACACCTACCTGCATACACACAGAGAAATATCACTATAAGCTATCATTCAACTAACCATAGTTGATTATGAACAAGTCACAAAACTGCTCTGAGAATCATTAGCAGTTATACACGTATCATCTTGGTGATGCTTCTAATGGTTTAGCAATCTAATTCCTTTTTAGTAAAGTTCTTATACTCTTTCAAAATATTATCTTCCAGGGATAGAAATGTCTCAGATACAAATGGGAAAACTGACCAACAACTATTTAAAAGTGGGACTGTGCTTAAATAAATATTGTTGACCATTTAGTGGTTTTACTTGAGATAATGTTGTCTATTTTGAAGACATGTTTGGGTGGCATTATGTTGATTCAAGCCTATGAAAATTAGCTACACAGAATTGTTTGGCTATAAACAGTAAAGTCTTTGTGAATGAATTCTTCTCCAGATAACTCAATTAGAATACATATGTAAGATGAAATAGAATTGTTATAGTTTAGTGTTACAAGAACTATTTTTAGGGTTTTTTTTTTTTTCCGATTGATAAGCACTTCTATTTTGTTTAAGAAAGATGGGAGGAAAGGTCCAAGCAGCCCACAAAATTCCACTGCAATAAAACACTCCTATCTCAAAGGTCCCTGTGCCTGTTGGCTGCTTTTGTTGCTAATTGAACAAACATAAAGCATACTCACCATAGGTTACAGTAAAGTTCAAATATGTGGAAAGTAAGTGAGGAATCCCCATTTGGTCAGGCTCAGGCCTACCATTAGGGATCCGTGAATTATCTCAGAATAGTAGATGTCAATATTTGAACGTGAATGGGCTCCAATCCAGAGCCCAACCCTGCTTAAATCATGTATGTTGTCTTGCTAATGTCACTTCTCACATTCAATAAAATATATGTGCTCATATGGAAACAAGTAAAGATATGCAATGTTGCTTAACAGAAAGCTCCTAAGCAACAGGAAGCCAAATTACACACTTCCATTTGATCGCTTCCAGCTGCAATGGTAAACATACTCTGTAACACTCTATATTTTAGATATCCTGAGATTTTAATAAAGTGACTATATATAAAATAACTTGAAATTAAGGTGGAAGAAATTGCACTTTGGATGAAACCTTCAACACACCCTCACTGAATTTCCCCACTGTGCAAAACAGCACGGGGCTGAACTATTCTGGGCGAAACAAAAATCCAGTTCACTTCTCTTGATCTCAAACAGTCTTCTCTATCACCAGAGTCATTCACCCAAAACCTAGTATCAACCCTAATAGCACATGTGTGTTGGGAAATTGTTTTCTCCAACCACATACCAGGCAGTATGCTAGCATAGAATTCACGTTGCTTGCAATCCATTCTTTATCCTCAAAAGAGGATATGCGCCTGCAACTGAAGCTTGTCTAACTTCCCTTTTAAGAAAATGACTGGCCACATAAATTACATCTCCACTGTCGCCGTTTTTTCCCTCCTTACAAACCAAAATGAGCCATAACACAATTTATGATTTATATGTCCAGAAAGCAAAACGCTACATTTTTTAAATCACACCATCATCTTATATTTCTGGATCATGGAGATATTTTATGCCCTATCTTCTAATTTAGTGATATCATTCAATTTCACTTTCCAATAATTTTCTTGGCTGTTCTGCACTATGCAGTTCCTTTTTAATGTCCCACAATAAAATATCCACAGAAGTCAATCTTCTAAATTATCTCCACACTAACCCATCTCAATTTATGTCTTGATTGGCATCAAAATCATGCCCAAATTTCATAAACTCTTTTTTGGCAGTACTGTCTTGCTGATCAAGAGAGATATAAATTTAGTATTTTGTCAATGATTTTATGGTCTGCACTTTACCATCTTCTAAATATGAATATGATCATTTAACCCAAAGAGGAGACCTAAGATCTGATCTAGGAACTGATGTCATCCTTTTAAACCTCCAAGTTCCATAAATTATGAAATACCACTTGTGAGGGAAATACTGAAGATTAAATGTACTGCTGCATCGTGGACTGCTAAGAAATAAATGGTCCAATAATGTCAATTGCGTGCCAGACTCTAGATTCAATCTCACAGACGCAATCCTGGTGAGAAATAAACTTCTGTGCCGATGAGGGAAACAGTGAAAAAAATGCCTATCTCAGTCATAATCATATGTGGAAGAAACAGAAGAAAACCCCTCTGAGGTTTTCCTTTTTTTCATTTATGACTTTCCTTACAAAAAATTTCATCTCATCCAAGATAATCTATTTGTGCACTTAAATTTAATTATTATGAAGAGGGATTCTAGGTTGTATGCATTTTCCCTTTTATGTGGAAAGTTAAGAGAATCAAATATCATTATAATACAAGATGGTATTTTCATTACTGTTTATGGGAGGTTTCTGCCTCTGCAAATGATTGTTTCCTATCTCCCATCAAGTCGCTTGGGGAAAGAAAATGAAAGACTAAATCCTATGTTTCCTGTTCTATTTCTTAAGCAATTCTTCCTATGGCAATCCTGCTCTGGCATATAGGTTATGTTGCTTTCTTTGGTAATGCATATAAAATCATAAAAATAAAATGTACCAGATGTTGCACATAGACTCATCATATTACAGTATACACACACACACACACACACACACACACACACACACACACACTGGTACCCCTCTGTAAGATTTTGTGCTTCATCATACCATGAACTAAGAAGCACTGTGGTTCTATCATATACTACCAAGTAACTATAGCTGTGGCAATTATAACTATTCCAATCTCATGTAACATTTCATAACACATTGATCTCATCATTATTTCAAAATATTTTTTCTAAAAGTAAGATACACTAGTATACTAGTGACAGGAAAGATGCTTTGCCCAATATAATTGTACCTTCCAAAGATACAGCTAAACTTTCCTAGCCTATCAGTCTGCTTATCTCTCTCACTGTCTATACACTGACAAGCACACTGTAAGAACCACTCCAACCAAATAAGTATATCACTTCAAGAAATATTGAAAAGTGTCTGAATTTTATAATTTAAAATACTATATCCCAGTTGACGAATACTGTACAGCACAAAAACACATCTTGATTTGGGGTCTAAAATATAGTGTATAAGTTAGGTTGGCTTTTTCAAGTATATATTTTATATATTTACATTTTCTGTAAGATCTCATTGATTTTTTTTGTTCTTTGTTTTTCTTTTAAAGTTTTATTTTTCTTTTCTTTCTTTATTTTTTTTACACTCCAGATTTTATTCCCCTCCTAGTTCATCCTCCGAATGTTCCATATCCCATAGCTCCTCCCCACCACCTTGTCTCCAGGAGGATGTACCCACTCCCTACCCCTCGCCCCCACCCCACCAGACCTCTAAACTCCCTGGGACTCTAGTCTCTTGAGGGTTAGGTACATCTTCTCTGACTGAACCCAGAGCCAGCAGTCCTCTGCTGTATATGTGTTGAGGGTCTCATATAAGCTTGTGTATGCTGCCTGGTTGGTGATCCAGAGTTTGAGAGATCTGGGGGTGGGGGTCCAGGTTAATTGAGACTGCTGGTGCTCCAACAGGGTCGCCCTCCTCCGCAGCTTCTTCTAGCTTTTCCCTAATTCAGCCACAGGGGTCAGCAGCTTCTGTCCATTGATTGGGTGCAAATATCTACATCTGACTCTTTCAGCTGCTTGTTGGGTCTTTCGGAGGGCAGTCATGATAGGTCCCATTTTGTTAGCGCTCCATAGTCTCAGTAATAGTGTCAGGCCTTGGGGCCTCCCCTTAGGCTGGATCCCACTTTGGGCCTGTCACTGGACCTTCTTTTCCTCAGGCTCCTCTCCATTTCCATCCCTGCAGTTCTATCAGACAGGAACAATTATGGGTCAGAGTTTTGTCTGTGGGATGACAGCTCATATTCACCGTTCTTCATTTATGTTGGTCACATTTCTAGTAGATGGGTTAATGCATTTGCTTTCATGCACAAATCCGAATGAGACTGCCCACTAACATTTACAGAGACTAGTGGCTGTAACCATCACCACGAACACTGAAAAAACATGTCACTGGCATTCTATTGATAAACAAGTATGATTCCTTTCACCTGCTATATTATTAGATTTTAAATGCCCCCCCAAATAGACAATTGATAAATTGCTTGTTAGCCATCTAAATAGGCAGATATAAAATATATAGAAAAAGTATGGTTATAATGACTTTTTATTCATTTTAATTTTTAATTTTATATTACCCCATGAAATGTATCCTCTCATCCATGATATGCCTGTAATTGACTGCTGCTATGTTTTTTTCATATACTTGAAATTGCTTTGCTGATAAAATGGGTTTCTGGACAGTCATCTAGATAACCAGTAAGAAAGCCCTAATGATCATTTGTCCAAAGAACACATTGCTATTGTTTTCTGTTTCACCAGATTTGTGAGTTATGTTCACTTTTTGTTGCTTGGCCATTTTCAGGGAATATAAATGAAAAATATCACAAAAGTAATGTGGTAAATCAACTAGAATTGATTTGTCTGAATACAGCCTAGTGACTATATTTCCTAAGAAGCTGAAAGGGCTAGTTAAATTACTTTGTATCTGTCTGCGACTCTTTTGACCTGCATTTGATTTTTATATTTATTGCCTAGAAAACTCAATTTTTAATAAGGGTCAAAAACATCAAAATCTAATACCAGAAATCAAAGAAGGAGTGACTATGTGGCTCCCAGCCTCATCCATCTGTCTCCTATCTGACATTACATTTTCCAAGACTGTTATGTTGTTCACATTTCAATCTTGGGAGATGCTTATGGGGTTAAAATGAAGAATGAAATAAATGGGAAGCTGAAATGTGATTCCTTCTGTTTCTGTACTATTGGAAGAGAATCAAATGCTAAATAAGGCCTTAAGCAACATGATATTTCTGGCCAATGATGGATATCATGACTTTCTGTTGTTACAAAAGGAAGCAATTTATTTAACTTCGTTCTTTCCTCCCATTCTTTCTGCTTTATTAGTCTCATTTCATTTCCATAAATTATGCCGCTAAAGGAGGAAATGATTAATTGAAGATTGCTTCCTCAAAAACATTATTTCTTGTCATTAGCAGCTGTAGCATATTGAAACGTTGTGTTATCCAAACACACTGGTGCTTTTTACATAATTTAATTATTTAGATGCTTTCAATTATTTTGCTCTAACTATTCAGATTGCTGAACCCAGTAGAACTTATTATTCAGTTTAATGACTATATCCTTACTGTTTATGGTGGTTTACATGACAAAGAGCTGTAGTGTAAAATACATTTTTAAATGGTTTTTAGTTATATTTTTTCTCTCTGGAAGTGTACATTTTTCATGAGCCATTGTTAGCATAGGCTTCCATGAAGAAGGTAAAACTATTCATATAACTTGTTAACATCTTTATCATCTTTTTGTTTCATAGTACAATATTTTGATGTGGAACATACTTTATTTTACATGTCTGCTTCTACTACATCTTGACTAAATTATTTTAGTTATTAACATTAAAATATTCCATATAAACAGCAGTTTAATGAAATGATCTATCACAGAATGACTATAATTTCTTTTCCCTTTTACATTGATTAGGCTTACAGTCTGTGCCTGTGAGTGTCAAAATCATTTGAGATCTCAGCTTTTAAATTCAGTGTATTTAGTTGGGTTTGTCACTCAGCAAATATCTGGTAAGATTTCATGACTGCCTTTCTGCTAAAATTATGGTAGAAACAGAAAGTAAGAGAAATGGCCAATTTAACAATTGCAAATAATATAACTATGTTTGCCACAAAGAGTAGAACAGTTCTAGAATGCATTGAAGCTGAGGTGTTTTCTTTAATTCTTTTATACTTTTGTGGAAGTAGGAGTGCTATTAAAGGCACCTCATCACTGTCTCAGTATTGACTCTTACACAGGATTTTACTTCTGAACAATCTAAAGTCTTGCGATAGTCATCACATTAGTATCGTTGGTAATCATATTTAACTGTTCTGTGTGCAGATGCTCTACGAAATATCTTCTGTTATGCTTTTGCACTATAATGATTAGATTTTTTCTTTCTCTATTATGTATGTCTCTTAAAGCAAATCAGAAAAGCATAAGTAGAAGAGAGACAACTGCCAAGTTCTCTGTAATTTGAAACAAGCGATCTAAAGGGCTCCCTCTCTCCACTCCAAAAGAGGCAAAAAAGTGACTGGTATATGGCAGCATAAATATTTTAAAACTATATTATGTAATTTTAAACACATTAAAGCAATGGGTGAATATGAATTGAATATCCTTTCTTGGTGATAGCTCTGCTATTTTGAAATTAAAATAAAATTGATAATAAAACAGAAGTGATAGAATTTTAATCCTATTCATTGACAAACAATTGAAATTTTAACTTTTGAAGCAGTTATTCATTTGTTTTATATGTCTATATGTGTGTGCAATTTAGTACATGAATATACTCAGAGACCAGAAGAAGATACTCTGCTGGAACCTTGTCATGGAGCTAGATTTGAACTCTGGACCCTCGTGATCGCACAGCAAGCTCTTGTGATTGCTGAATCCTCTCTCCAGACCCTATTTAACAATTTTATAGTGATTGATTTTAATTTTTTGTAATTTAATGGTCTGAGAAATTTAAATTGCAAAGTGTTGCTTTTTTCCCTTATAAACAGATTTTATATAAAATTCTGTAAGTAAAATAAGTCCAGTTGTACTATATGACAAATAGTTGTGTGATTATAAAATCATGGAGTTTTCTTAACAGATGATGGAGAGATAATTAAACATTTTTTCCTTAGTGAACCTAGAAATTGTAGTAAATGTCAAAGTATATGCCTATAACCCCAGCATTTGGGGGGCTGAGGCAAAAGAGCTCTGCGTTTCATGGTAGCCTTGAGCTACATAGCAGGGGAGGCTTGAAGGTGACCCAAACCAACTGTATCACTGCATCATGTATTAAAGACAATTTTATCTCATGGAAGCTGCATCATGGAGTCACCAACATATATTTTAAGAAAAGAATATTTAGAAGTTATAACTTTACATATTTCCTAAGTGCCATGAATCTTTATGATACATTCAAGACAGTTTATAATCATTTTTCTTTTACTAAAGCAAAAATAAGGGAAAGAAAAAATACCAAAGAAAAACAGGCAAATTTTCCAGAACAAAAGCCACCATATAGTGAGAACACATGTCCTGAGATGCCAGGGTGTTCCCAAAGACAGGGGAGAGGGAAGTAGAATCAGAGTTCATTTTTACTAGGCAGTTGCTAGCAAAGAATCTCAATAATTCCTAAACCGGAAACAACGCTTCCCAAAGGTGGACATACAAAAAACACTGCAGAACAGTATGCTCAGCACTCAGAATATTGTGACATAAATACAGAAAGCAGCACCATAGAGCGTTGCTATGGCCCCTGTCAGCATCCACCAGGTTCTGCTTCTGACCCAGCTTTGATAGAATACATTATCTGTTAACTCTGTATGTGGTAGGACAGCAGCTCTCAGGTCAGTTGCTGCGTGATCCAGAGTGAGATTTCACGTTATACTTATCCTGAATATGCAGGAATTTATATCTTTTGGAAAATGAACAGTAGTCTTCAGTATTCAGTAAAGCCTTTGACTCAAATGCAGTAACTGTGACCTCAGTGTGTTCTATGAAAGTATAGTACGCTGATGTTACAAATGACTACTGTGTTTAAAAATGGGTAATAATCAAAATATCCAGTATGGTGCAAAGAAATCAATGGAAATAATATTTCTTCTGCTTATACATTTTTGGGAGATCGAAGATGGATGGAAATGATGAGGAGAAAAGTGAGAGGGGAAAGCAGACTATTGTATTTTCATGGTTCCTACGCTAACCAACATTTTTGCAAGTAGTTTGAGAAACAAAGTCAAGACAGATAATGGATGATTTATTGCCTTCTAATCATCATGTCTAAAATATTTACTCAGTAAGCTATAAGATATAAAGTGAAATAAATATAAACACCAACAATGTTGCTGCTTCTGAGTATTGAAGTATAGCCACCTACATGAAAGTTCTGGTCCTAAGTTAGAAGTTGGTCATGGTAGCCAGGTCCTACTATAGAGAGTTCAACAGAAACAACTGAACCCGACAGAAATTTAGTCTTGGTATTTCGGGCTGATGCAGAAAAAAAATAGGAGAATCTATAACCAAATAAATACAGTAGGGCATCTGTGTGCTGTTTGTGATTTATGGCTATTAGAACAGGAAATTTGGTTTCATTGGTTATTAGCTAGATGTTTCTCTTTCTTTTGCTTGGAGAATGGGGAAAAAGAAAGGGTCAACTCAATAGACAGAGAGTCCTTAAGGTATTTGCAACAGTAGTTATCAAAGCAAACTAGCTAAAGACACCAAGCCTATGAACCAAAGTAACCACAGGCTGTTTTCTCACTCGGGCACTAAGAACCTGACTATTGTTCTTCTCAAAGAAAATCATAACATAGTGTATAAATTCTCTGTTAAACCATACATCATTTTATATGAGTCTTAACTATAAAGGAGAATTAGATAAACTGTTTTATAAATGTATGGAAATATCTGTTATTAAGATGAATTTTTATTGCTACTTGAAAAAGATTTGTTCCTACTGGAAAAGACAAACTGAATTATTTTTCCAGCACTATCAGGGATATTTGGTTTAATTGGCAAAGAGACAAGTCAGACAATGATCTTAAAAAATATTTTATTAGTTCTTTGAGAATTTTATTTGTTGTGCTTTGATCCGATTAGTTTTTTTTTTTTATTTTGTGTGCATGAGCATTTTGTCTGCATGTATATATGTGTATTGTCTATGTGTAACACCCACAGAGTCTAGGAGACAGCCTCAGATCTCTCAGACCAGATAGTTGTTAGCTGTTAGGTAGGTGCCAAACCTGGGGTTCTCCACAAGAATAACTAGGGCTCTTAACTGCTGAGCCATCTCTCCCGTCCACAGACACCCACTTATAGCAAAGAACTCTTCTATTATTCAAGTCACATTGGACTTACCTATGTGTCAGCAAAAACATATACCATAGAGTTCTATGGGAGAGTGCTTCATTACTATAGATACCAGCATGAGAGTAAATCACATTGGTCTTCTTACCTATGCATCCGCAAAAACATATGTCTTAGAGTTCTACTAATGAGTCCTACATCATTATAGATACCAACATGAGAGTATTTTCCGGAGAGGATATGGCTGTAAACCAAAATTTAGGAGGATTTTCTGTCATCCTGGTGTCACATAAATTGTAATTCAAGAATTTGAGACAGAATGAACGATATCTTCCCAAGTGTTCAAGGATTTCATAATCAAGCAAGTTTACACTGTTCAGCAGTTAACAGAAAATATATTTAATATAAACACTAATGACTTCCATGGCAAACCACACTCATTATTTGTGGGAGGTTTGTGAGCCACAGATTGTATAGCTCTGCTGCACACGCAATTCAATCCTGCTCTTACCAGGGGACAGATGACTTACAACATAGCACAGAGACATGTAGAGGGGGAAAGTTCTGTCCCAATCATTATAGAACTTAGTGTTGGTAAATACATATGCACACGAATGCAAATGTGTGTGTGTACATATGAGATAAACAATGTGATATCGAATCAATAATTATTGCTGTTTATTTCTTTGTTGTTTTCAGAGTATTGATATTTAACAAAAAGGGACAGATATGTCTCAGTATCAGAAGAGCTTTCATCCCCAACTAGGGCATTTGATAAGCAGGCAATGGGGCTGAGATATTTAGAATGGTGACGTGGTAGAAGTCTTTACAGCACGGTGAGAGTTATCAGTGGGAAGCCTAGGCTACACCAGAGACTGGAATAGAAACAGTTTTCAAAAGCTTTGAGCCTAGCATAAGCAAATCCTATTGCTTATGACAGACACAAGTACTAAGTTGATTAAGACAAGAGTAAAGCTGTCAAAGTGAAGCCAAGGAGGAGGGAAAACATTTTTAAAATTAAGATCCTAGCTGAATTTGAAGGCGAAAGCAGAAAATTTTCATCTGTCTACACTGTCAGCTCTCTGTGCATGTGAAAATATATTTATTATTTTCTAAATTAATTTAATGAGTTCCAGATTGTTCAGGATGTCATAATGGAAACAGGATTACACAAGATAACATAGAGTTTTGTTCTCTCACTAAGTTTTACCTAGACTCTCTGTGTCATACTTTTGATCTGAGCTGTGTTTCAGTTACCACATTGAAGGAGGTTACATAAAGGGTAAAATAATAGAAACTTAATCAGGAAACAGATTTTTGTATTGCTGTATTTTATTATGTGCTCCTGCCATGGTCCACAGCCTAACTCTGGAAAATAACAAAGGGTATGTCATTTTAAAATAAGAACAATTGAAACCACATTGCATTGTAATTATATGACTTTCTCCTGAGCCATCCCAAACATTTCACACCAGTTGGACTTCAGGACAAACTTGTGAATTATTTAGGGCTTATTGGTGGGGGGTATAAACATCCTAAACTCTACCTTCTGTAAAATGATAGATAAATATTGGTAGGTAAATCTAATTTTACAGTTGGAAAACAAATACAAAGCAGCAATCTAACCTCTCAGAAATTGCTCCTTTCTGCAAAAATCTAGACTGCTAGAGAAATAGGTTTAAAAGGGTGGAGCTCTATGCATTCAAATGTCACAGTACAAAGACTCAAGGTTGTTTGTAGTGCACATGAGCAGATCTGTTCACGTTATGTTACTTGCTTGCAGACAAAACTCTGCACATACAGCCCCAAACAAAATGATGGATCTATTGAGGCAAGTATTTGTGGTCTGAAATCCTTGACACATTTTCTATCTTTAATAAACTTGAAAAATGACGTTGAAGTAGGCAACAACTTACCATCTGAATTTTTAAATTAATATGTTTGAAAATGGAAGTTACTAACAAACATTTTCTCACTTAACTTATCATTGGCTAGATAATCATCACGGGCACAGCCTCGAGGAGAGAATCATCTATGGAGTAGAAAATAGTAGTACATTCTTGGAATGCAGTCCGAAGTCACAGAGAGCCTTGGTATATTGGCAATTTCAGAGGCGAAATGAAGATCGAAAAGAGGAGGTACAGGATTTCAGCTGATTGAATTATTTCTGTCTGGTACACATATTGTCACCCCAGTATCACTGAGTTGGAGGAAGGAAAAGCACTGATTACTCCAACATCCTGCTGAACCAAACAGTAGCTCCTTAGACCGGTACTCAGTGTGGGCTGGGTGTATAGCAGGCTACGTATGAGAAGCAAGCATAAGTTGGTAAGAGGTCCAGCCCAGCAAGCACTTTGAGCACATATTTTAGAGTGCTTATTTCTTACCTTGGTTTAATTGTGAAGCACTTGTGTTACCTGTATTTGTGCATTAAGAAAAATCATGTTTCCCTTGGTAAATTTGGTGTCTGCTCACTGATTTCTGTTAAGCCTTTCATCTTCCGCAAATGAGAATTTGGAAGAGAACTGAGTACTTGTTTTAGGGAAGAAGTTGAGTCTCACCATCATTTTTGGTATTAACTATTGAAACAGCTTCAAGATCCTTTTTCCTCAATATATATATATATATCCCTTTGACAATTGTAATAACTTACACTAAGAAAATCAGACAAAATTGCACAGAGAGCTCTGAAATTTAAATTACTTACAAGTATTAAATAAAGGTAACCAGAATGTTTCATTCACTTATGAAACTCATTAAGTACAGGTAATTTTACAAATGCAATGTGAATATGAAACTAAAAGCAACCCCAGTTAGATTTGTTGTTGTGGTTTTGTGGTTTTTGTTGTTGTTGTTGTTGTTTGAAATGTTAAGCGGTTTTCAACTGTAGAATCATATTGTAAAAATGTAAACTTGTTTATACACTGATAGGTTATGCTTTCTGGGGTTTCTGTTATAAGCCCTGTTCAAAGAAAACATGAGACTACATATATCCCAGAGTGTACCCTCATATTATGCCAAATGCAGGACCTTGTGAACTGATAATTCACTAAACTTAAAATATAAGACATGTTTTCTTCCTTTTGCTCAAATGCTGATATTTTATTTTGTTCTTTACAAATCATATTATGAATTCATTGTAATACATTGTTTTCTAACTTTATGTTCATTTAGTTTCCATTTCAATCTCTAATATTGACTTTGTGTCATATTTATACACTTACTTTCAAGTTCAAGTGTACCTTCATTCTTCCCTCCAGTTATACTGAATATTTTTAATGGTAATAAAATATTCTATAAGAACAGTGGTATTGTAGAAATTTTATAATGGATCTAAAAAAGCAATTGGCAGACACTATAGCTCTTGTCCAAACTCTGACTTTTTAAATTTAACTTAAAAAAAAAATGTTATTTTCTAAAACCTACCTCAACTGATCTCTAAGTTCTAACCAGAATGGCAGATCTTGTATTTCTAATAAATCCACATGCTTTCCTCTGCCTTTTCCTGATAGATCAGAGTGGGTGATCATATCATCAGGACAGAACAAGGGCTCCTGCTTCGTAGTCTACAGAAGAAAGATTCAGGCAATTACCTGTGTCACGCCGTGGAGCACGGATTCATGCAAACTCTTCTTAAGGTGACCCTGGAAGTCATCGACACAGAGCATTTAGAAGAACTTCTTCATAAAGATGACGGTGGAGATGGCTCTAAGACCAAAGAAATGTCGAGCAGTATGACGCCCAGCCAGAAGGTCTGGTACAGAGACTTCATGCAGCTCATCAACCACCCCAACCTGAACACAATGGATGAGTTCTGTGAACAAGTATGGAAAAGGGACCGAAAGCAACGCCGACAAAGGCCGGGTCATTCTCAAGGGAGCAGCAACAAGTGGAAGCACATGCAGGAGAGCAAGAAAGGTAGAAACAGGAGGACCCACGAGTTTGAGAGGGCACCCAGAAGTGTCTGAGCTGCGCCACCTCCCAAAGCCTCAAACAAGTACAAACTTGCTTAGATAATAACTGGAAAAAATGCAATACACATGAACATTTCATGGCATTATGTGGATGTTTACAATGGTGGGAAGTTCAACCAGGTTCCACCGATTTAAGTCCATGAGGAACTTTCCCAGCAGGCTTTCTTCAGAATACCAACGCCTAACAGAGATCACAGGTGAGCGTAGATGTTCACATCTGCTGACTTAGTGTTTCCTCTGAGAGTTCATTTTGCTTTCTTCTTTGCCTGAGAAATGAAAATGTCATTTGCCATACTGCCATCGAAAGGAGAAAAACTGCATCAGCAAAGCCATCTTATTGAAGCGAAAGTTGAAAATAAACTGCATGGATTTAGTAAGCAGATGAATATTCCAAAACATGGTTGGATTCAAGGATGTTTTGTCTACCAGCACTGGTGTTTGTACGTACTGGAGGAGTAAACTACGGAGAATGAAACTGAGTGAAGGGGTCTGTGGAGATATAAAAACGTAAACCATCCATCATCCAGAAGAGTAATGGAGTACACTGATCTACTACTGATGTCTTCTTTCAGCTTTGATCTAAAGATGTATTTTATTAAAGCTGTAATTTAAATGTACCATGGCAAATATGCAGTAAAGATTAGCTGTTTTCTAAGCTAGAGTAGATTTTGTCTTGCAGTTACCATGCTATATCGTTTGTTTAAAAATTCCAAATGTGTGCTGCTTTTTCACATTGCGTTTTCAGTTCTGTAAGAGGCAGTATATCACTTTAGATCCATACTCACTATTAACTTACTGACACCAAGAATTATGTTCTTCCCCTTTGAAGAAACCAAACAGATAGAAGGTTCTCACCCTGACTTGGAAAGGTAGTTTCAAAGTTAACTCTCACATAATGTTTTTAGCCAATCAAGAGTTAAGACTGAAGGAAACAGTCATTAGAGGCATCCTGGAGGATCAAGAGTAAAACCAAAAGAGCCATGTGTCTCATGAAAAGAACGTTGACTTAACAGAGTGTTAATAAAAGGTCCTTCACTCTTGGCTTGAGTATTTGCATGATGTGTGAGGCACAGGGCTCTCTCATGATTCCACATCCCAATGAAGATTCTATTTTCAGTAATTTAATGATTTCCAAAACAGAGAGAGAGAGAGAGAGAGAGAGAGAGAGAGAGAGAGAGAGAGAGAGATAGATCAGTGATATCCAGACACATTTCTCAACCATTTCTTGGTGAATCAGCTAAATTTTTATCCACCCTGTATGATACAATTATTTGTATGAACAACTTATAAGTGTTTTTATCTCAATGAGAGTGAATTTATAACCTATTATTAGATCATACACTTCACTTAGCAAGTACAAAATTCTTTGTTTTATGAATAAAGTAAAGACAACACAAAATATTTCAGAATATATACCCTTTGTTGGCTGGAGATGATTTCCTAAGAATCATTGAGTTCAAAATGCTTAACAAATTCTGTATTATAGGACAGTTCATTGGTGCTACATGCCTCACTTCAGGAATTCCTCCTTTGATCCTTCAGCATGCACAAAAATGCAAAGTAAATATCTTCTTGCTAATTAATGAAGTGGCGTTGATATTTTAACTCTAGTTGTCTCTGAATTCTAATTAACTCAGCATTAACTTCTCACCTCAACTACACCAAATTGTTATTCCCTCTCCACTGAAATATTTCACAGATGGAAGCTTGTGTTTTAGTTTTAATGATTATTTAAATAAACAATTTGTTGACATGTCTTTCAAATAAAAGCCTAAAATCATTCTACATCTGATTTTAGGCTCCGTGACTAACATGGTGTTGCTTTTGGAAATACGTCCTCAAAGGCAAGCTGAATTGATGAATTATTTGAAGATCACACTCTGAGCAGCCAATTGTGTCAGGATTAATTGTGTCAATTAAGTCATACAAAGAGTGATGCTCCAAAGAAGCCATTCTCTCATTTAATAGGGTCTTCACCGTCCAAACATTTGATGTTAGGTTTCATTCTAAATTTGCAGCTGATACAAATTTATTTGCAATTACATAACTCTCCCATTATCTTGTAGCACTTAACAATAAAGGACCTAATGGAATGAAGGTTGTATGATAACTTTATGGATGCCTTTCAAAACCTGAATGCATTTTGTTTAGCACTATGAAATAGCAATAGAAAACCGCTTAGGTTTCAATTAAAAGTGTTACAAACAAACAAATATATTGACATGTCTCAATCAATCACCATGTCTAAGTTTTCAAGCAAAGTCATTGATCTAACTTGCAAATAAATACATAAATCTTATGATAGTTATAACCTGACATTGTGTATTGAGAAAGGACAGTTCGCACGAAGAAGAATGAATGTCCCGTTTACTGAGTAATTTAGATGGACTTTTGCATATGCATGTATCATCCCAGGTAAGACCTGCCCAAGAGATGCACGTGACCTTAAGCAAATCACAATAGTCTCAAGTTGAAAAAGATACATCACAGTGGAGAGAGCAGGCCCCGCAGATAGCAAATGTAAAGTATAAATGCATGCAAGTGCACACTTATTGCTTCTTTATGTATTATTTAGTGAGTTATAATGGTATGTGTTTAATATTTTTGCTACCTACACATTAGACAAAGAGGTGTAAATAATTTTGAGAAGGGTAGAAAGAACATTGTAAAATACAAGTTTCTGTAGATGCTCCATTCCAGTTTGCTTACCACCATCCTCAAGTGCAAGATTTCCCACACAAGTGATGCGGTGGCTTATGGACTACTTAAGGGCAGAGAGGACTTGCCCCTCCATGAGCATGCTTTTTGCCAGGTCATAAATTGTTCCATATCTGTATTTATCATTGCATTTCAGATGGGAACGAGAAAACTGGAGAGAAAAATGTAATGATATTGCTGCTGTAAATTATTCCTTTTTAGCATGTATTCAGTTGCTAAATACACATTTCTTCAAAATATTTGAATTCAGATGTCTTTACTGTTCCCTGTAACATATGGTATTGAGGAACATAAGCTTTGAAACCTTCAAGAACCAGAGTCAGGGAGCTTCATAATTAGCTAACAGATTTCTTCACTGTAGTATTCTGTAAACTGTGTTCTATATTTATAGTGATGATGTGAATTTTTATGCCCTTTAAATCAAATGCTGTTCTCTTTATGTCATACCTGGAAAGAAAACACATAGATGAAAGTCTTTAATCAATGGATTAGGATGTGAAAGATCATAATTCAAGATCAATACAGATTCCAGGTGACTGGCACCCAGAGGCCTGTCCTGAAGCTCATGGGCAAGCATTGTATTAATATGGATTTGTTAGTGGAATGTTTTAAAGTCTTTCTCTTATGAATTACTATGTTAATTCAATGAAAGTCTGTCAGAGTTTTGGGCTTCAAAGGCACATTTGACAAAATAGGTCTTAACACTATTATATAACAACATGATAGTTACAAACTGGCCTGTTGCCAAAGAATCCAATGCTTTTAATTTTTTCTTGGTAATAATTATTTAAGGTCAATGTTAATGTTTACAGTAAATCTTTCCTTAAAGAAGAAAACATTATTTTCAAAAGTATGCAAATCCTATTAGTTTTACTTTTAAAACTTTCCTATACTAGTTAATTCAAGAATCACATATTTGTACATTAATTGATAAAGGCAAATCCAAAGTGAAAGAGAGAAAAGTGTCACAGAAATGGGTTTTCTTATAACTGATCAATTTTTCTGATCAGCCTAGCCAAAGAAAAACGTTATTTCTTCATTTCAAACACGCAAGTGCACAGACACAGGTATAAATAAAACCATCCAATAAAAAAGACATGATTTTAAGTCATGATACTGGGAACCAGATGTGAAAGCACCAGCCTGCAATTCCAAGAGGAGGAAAAGGCAAGAGGATTGTGGGTAGGCACCACCTGGGCTAACTAATGGGACCCTACCTCAAACAAACCAATGAAAAGATTAAAGAGAAAATAAGAAAATAAAGTATATCTTCTAGACACTTTGCCACTCAACACTAGGCTTCTATCTGCTCAAGTCTTATGGACAGATCATAACTGTGAACTTGTCAGGCATTGTGATGCTGAGTTGAAGGAGGTGTGGCTCTGCTTTCACAAAGCTCATAATGAAATGAATGGTGACAGGAATTATCATCACCATGTGCAATAATGCTTTTCTCTTACCACTAGCCTTAGATAGCAGCAACATGACTACCTTAAAAACTACCTTGCGCTGCTTACACTTTGCCTGCTGCACTTAGCTATGATGTACCTGCTCTGTACATATTTCCCTTTCTAGACTGAGAGTTCCTTGAAGTAAAGAGCTTTGTTCTGTTTGTGACATGGTCTCTTGTAGCTCAGGCTGGCCTTGAATTTACTCTACAGCCAAGCGTATAATTTTGAGTCTGATCATCCTGACCTACCTCCTGAGTGCTCAAACATGCATCACCATACCTAGCAGGGCTGTTGTCCAGTTGTTTTTCTTTCTGGTGCCTCATCTGATGCCATGTAAAGCTAGGGCTCAGCAAATCAGTGCTGAAAAAAACCACATTGATATGTGCTAAGTGCCAAATTAAAGGTCCCAGCCTAAATGCTGTCATTCAGAAGGAAAGAGGAACTGAGGTTTGAGGAGGGTCCAGGAGAGTTTCACAGAAGTGACATGACTTGAACTATCAGTTGGATTTTCCTAAAAAAAGAAGAAAAGCATTTCTAGGTAGAAGAAATACAATGAAGGCAGGAACAATGAAATTTTCTCTATTTCCCCCAGAGAACCAGTATTCCAAATGGATAGAGCAAAGTGTTCATTCAACAAAATAAAAAACAAACAAAATATCACTCCTTTAAGTCAAAATGGTGTCCTAATTTCTGAGTTTGAATTACTGTCCTCTGGGTTTCAGCCATATTGTCATCCCTGGCACATATAATTCTATGTCTGGTATTTTTTGTTATTTCTTCCACACATCCCTTAGCTTCCTTCCTTTTTTCCTTTTCCTTTTATTGAAAATAGATTTTTTTTTCTCACATAATATATCCCCAATTACAGTTTTCCCTTCATCTCGTCATCCAAGTTTCTCCCCACACCCTTTCTCCCATAGGGATCCAATCCCTTTCTGCCTCTCATTAGAAAACAAACAGACGTCTAAGGAATAATAATAAAACAAAATAAGAGAAAACAGAATCTAATGAGTGGGTCTCTGTTTCTTCTGCCTTCTTTTGGATCTTTCCCTTCTGTTTGTTTATTGCATCCAATTCCTATGTCTTAACTTCCTTAATACTGAACTCATTTGTCTCTTCTCAGTGGGGGCTGTGCCAATGGACAATGACACTATAGCCATTCAAAATATTTTCTGTCAGAATCTTTTCTGTAGTCTTCTTTAAATTAATTTATTTATTTATATCCCAAATGCAACACCCCTCCCGATCCTCTCTCATAGGGTTCCTTCCACTATCCCCCTCCCCTTCGTCTCTGAGACTGTGTCCCCGCTCCTGTATCTCCCTATCCTGGTGCATCAAGTATCTGCAGGATTAGGTGCATCCTGTCCAATTGAGGCCAGACAAGCAGCCCTCTGCTGCACATGTACCTGGAGCCTCACACCAGCCAGTGTATGCTCTTTGGTTGTTAGCTCAGTCTTTGGGAACTCTCAAGGGTTCAGGCTAGTTGACACTTTTAGTCTTCCTTTGGGGTTATCAAAGCCTTCCGAGCCTTCAATCCTTCTCCTAACTCTTCCATGGAGGTTCCCAACCTCCGTCCAATGTTTGTTGGTGGATGTCTGCATCTCTCTCAGTCAAATGACTGAGATGGGTAGAGCCTCTCAGAGGACAGCTATGCTAGACTCCTGTCTGCCAGCACATAGCATCACTATTAGTGTCAGGGGTTGATGCCTGCCCATGGGATCCCAAGTTGAGCCAGTCATTGCTTGGCCATTCCTTCAGTCTCTGCTCCATCTTAATCCCTGCATTTCTTTTAGCCAGAAACAATTTGGGGTCAAAAGTTTTGTCAGTGGGTTGGTCACCATGCATCAGCTAGAATTTTGAGTTCTGCAGAGAAGTGGCAGAAAGATACCGGATTCTTTGTTTAACCCCTCTGTACACTAACTCAGTTCAAATGACAATTTCTGTTGTGTTCATCTATCTGTAGTGTTGGAAAATGTGGCCTAGCCTTGCTCGTGAGCAGTATGGCTACTATAAAACACCATTCCAGTATGAAATCTGTATCTGTTCAAGGTTTTTCCGGTGGAGTAATTCATAACCAAGCAACCCTGTATGTCAGACAAGCACAAGTGATTAAAGGCAAAGATATATATTTTAAAAAATACAAAAAGTAGAAATAAAAGTCTTAGGTACATTTTGAATTTGTCAATGGCACACTATTCTATTAAATTGTCATTATTATTTTCATAGAACAAAATATGTCTTATTTCTTTTGATCTTTACATGACATGAATAGATATAATGTCTATTTATATAGAACCTAAACAAAAATCTCCATAAATATGTTCAAGCCATCATAACATGAGTAATTTTGAAGGATTAATTCACGCCCTCTTTCCCTTGTATGCCTCGTTGAGCATTAGACATGAGTAAAAACATTTTAAACCCATGTTGCTTGTGTAGCCTATTTCTTGATGGTTTGTTTATCTTGTTGATAGCTAAATCCAGAAAAGTTTAAACTTTTTTAAAGACAAATTTGTTTCAAATACAAACATCTTTTCTACTTTAGTTGACATTTTTAAAGGAATTTATATTTCCAGGGTAGGTGCTTCCCAAGATTCCAAAAGAGAGTGACAATTTTTATTATCAAATTTTTCATGCAATGATCAAGCTATTGCCAAATATGAGCACACATCAATTTAGCTGTTGGTTTCTGTACACATTCCTATCAAACCTGAACCATGACTAATCTATGTATTTCATTTGAATTTTTTTCATCTAATTACTATGAGCAAACTCATTGGATATTTTCATCTTTAAGGTAGTTTGACCCTAAGGACAAGTCCATTGAAGCTATTTAATTGTATTTGGTTTGAGTTAAATGAGTAAAATTATCATCTAATAATTGCTACATAGAATAAGAAAAAAGATACTTGGTATCTATATGAAGAAGTGTACTATTAATGACTATATTATTCATTTCCATTTATTAAAGGTGTTCACTCAAAAGCATAAGTATATACAGATATCAAAAGCACTGCATTTCCATCTAAATAGTTGTTTACTCATTTGGCATTGAAATATTCCACCCTTAAGGATAACTCAAAATTTCTAAAGCACAGAACAAATACCTCAGATTATACCAGCCCTTACCAATACATCTTCTTGTCATCTTTGAAACCTGAAATATAGATATGATGATGCTTTTCATATTTTTTCTCCTATGCTCTTTTTTGTCACTTAACACTACTTCTTAAAAAATATGTCCTGTCAGGTAGGTCTGTATTTATTATTGAGAAGTATTCATAAACTTTAAAGAAAATATCTATATGTTATAAAATTATCTGAGTGATTGATAGTACACCCCAAAACTTAGACAAGCTGTGTTTGAAACATACTACAGATTATTATAATTTAATTTTACATTATTGAATAATCTCAAAATAACTAGACATTCAGAAGCACTAATATATACTCTGATAAGGTGACTGCTTGGTGAAGTAATAGATTTGACATCACTTCAGTAAAAGAAAGGTGTTTTCAGAGTATATTTTGAAGTTTCCTCTACAAAGTAGAAAATGTTTATCAATGCATCTTTCAAGGAAAGAAATTAATATACAAATTTCCTTACATTTAAAACTCAGCAAGTTTGATTGTCATTTGATGCAATTAAATGAGAAAATTTTGATCTTTGATCCATGCTGCCACAGGAAACCAAGTTGATGTTAATGATCCATGTTGCTAGGGCAAGAAACTTTCTTTTGCATTGGTACTGATGACTGCAGACTCAACTGAGAATGAGAGGCATTGAAGGCTCCTGTGGCAATGCAAATTGGACTTAGTGATGGGGTTAGAGGGTAGCCCAAGGGTAGAAGGGTTACCCTGGGAGCAGTGGGAAGCAAAGGCAATCGAAGTACAATATACAAAATTTCCAAATAACTTATAAAAATATTATGCTAGGAAAAAAGTGAACATTTTATTATCATGGTATATAACACATGGCACAAATAAAATGGAAAGTATATAGTACATTACCACAACACTACGAAATGCTAGAGTTCAGATCATTTTGGAATAATGTGTATAGAAATAAATGATGCATTGACTTGAGTTTGGATAACATGATATGAAAAATGAATGAAGCTATGAAAAGCTGGGCAACTGATCAGTTACAACACTTTAAATGCCTCTTATGGTGTTTTTTCCTCTAAACAACAAAATATATTGTTTTTATGAATTTGTAAAACATAGTTTAAATATACCAAGCAAGGGTTGTACTCATATAAAATAAAACATTTGACTGGATGAGCAGACTACCAGAGTATATCACCATATTCTCTGCACTGACTTTTATAAATGAAAGTAATTGTTAAAATGTCACACTGTCATTACCATGTTTAATAATAATTGTAAATACTAGTTGTGTAGGCATGTACTTGTGCAGAAACCCAGCTGATAAGGGGCGACATTCTATGAGCAAATTTTTAATTATTAGTATTTTAACACATTTTCAAAAGTCAGAATGCAAGAAACCTGGAAAATTTCTGGGTTGAAGTGAGGACACATTGCCATGAGAACTTTATGTTCTAACTGCGCTCTTCCTTTCTCATCATCCTCCACCCTCCTTGCTATGGCACTCTGTATATCTGGGTCCTTCAGACACAGTCTCAACAACTAAGAACATTTTATTGTCTAGAAATAAACAAGAGCAATTGAGGTCAATGAAGACAGTCAGGACTGAGATGAAAGTGACCAGAGGCTCAAACCACTTTTGCTTTGTGTGAGAGTGTCTTAAGGCCCCAGCACAAGAATAAATGCTGAGGAAAAAGTAGTTCCTGAGAATCAACTTGTTGTAAAGTGAGAAACCAAATGTTCAACATGTGTTATCTAAGAGGAGACTAGCATCTTTGTGATCAGTGTAATAAGAATAATAACAGCAATTTAAAGCATGCAACATGCTGTTTTTATTATCAGGTATGTTAGTTTCATTACTTCAGCCAATCATTAAAACTGAGGTAGAGGTCTTATTTTTATCAGTAAACAAAATGAGGTAAATAGTCGCTAAATAACCACTTTATTCATACACACACAAAGAGCAACAGAAATAAATTCCTGGGCAGGTTATGATTTATGCTTATCTGTGTGCCTTGAAAGATAACAGAATATTATAAATATAATTTTAGGGAAGAGAGAAAAGTAATGTCAAATAGTCTTAGAAGATGAAGAAGGCAATGGGCTGTGGGCTAATTGAGCAAGATTGGAAGACTGTCCTTCCTATTGCAATGGAAGAGATCAAATATAAAGAAGCCAGCAGGTAGCACTGGAATTGGAGATCAGCAACCTGGTTTAAGAATCAACTCACTTCTTTTCTTAGTGATTCCTTTGAGTAATTTTTTACATACTTTCCAGCTCTTTCATCTGTAAAGTGGATTTCTAATTTCTGTCTGTAAACGAGATAATTGATAGAAGTCATGAATGAAGATGGATGACCACTGGTGTGAAGGTCCCACTAGTGACCATGGTCTCTCTTCTCTTTTCCTCATGGCATGGGCACTGGTGAGCACTGGTGTAGAACACACACTAATGAGGATGATCTCCATTTGGTTCCCTGCTTTTGTCTTCTAGAAAAAGATCTTCCTCCTAGTTCCCAAGAAAACTGTTCTGGGATATGCACAGGACACTCTCTCTCCATGGCCAGCTTGTCTTACTCACTCCCTTGAACCTGTGATATTCCCTGTTTTCTTTCCAAAGTAAGAATCATAGCATTATAATCTTCTCCCTCACAGAGTAATGTCCATCTGCATAGCTCTTGTCTTAGTCATGCTACGACCCTGTCTTTACTTTTTAAGTAAATTAGTTTTATTATTTGATGTTGAGTAACTATTAATTTTTATGTACTTTTATAAATTCATATTTTCAAAATCAAATGGAAACATTTGTGTCACTTTATTGAATAATATGCAGTGATAGCTTATGTACACCGATATAATTTTTATATAGGTAAAAATATAATGTATACTAAATTAAGCATGGTTTATATTTTAAAATATGGTGCATATATCTGAGCAATTACAAAATGTTGATGAAGAACTTACAAAAGCAGAGTCAAAATTGAAAAAACTATCTAGCATAAAAGCAATTACATACTTTTTGACAATCTACTTCGTGGAGAAAGACGCTAGAAGAACAGGCATTTACTCAAAATTTCGAAACCATGTATCAAAGGAGAAGCACCATAATTCACACCAAGAAAGATAATAATTTATGCAAAAACACTCCCTTTAAAGATGAAAAGAATCTTGACACATGCAAACCCTGCCAGACCATGGAAAACACCAGAAACAAACCATATGTGTTGTGGGAGGCGCAATTCAGATGCAACTGTGACACAGTCCAGATGCTAAAATTCTCAGAGAAAACTGACGGACTTCAAGGTCTGTAAGGAAAGAACACAAGTTCCAAAAGTGTGAACACTGATTGGCTTCAATTATTTGGTAATGCTTTTGAAATAATTGCCTTTTGTTTGAAGTATCGTCATCTTTGAGCTTTAACTATCTTGGAAATTGATAAAAAGCAGCTTAAAGAGATGAAACAATGATGAAGACTTTGAAGTATAATCATTCCTTTCCCAGGAACTTTAAGAGAGCATTTGAGCAGGTCTGCAGGAAAGGCTCTTGTGTAATTTAGAGAATCTGGAAGGGTCAGAGAGAATAAGAGCTAAACACAAATATTTCATCCTATCTATAACTACGCAGAACACATTAAAGTAAAAAATTTAATAGGCAGCACACACATTCATGGTAGGCAGTGTGGAAAAACAAGGGTCAGCTATTTTAAGGATAGAATCTGTTCTCTCCCCCTCCAGCACTAGATTGTGTTTCTAGGTGCTTCCTGGAAATGCCTTCTGATGAAATGATGTGCACAGAATGGACAGCACTGTTGATTTTGCACTCACTTTTCAGTCATCAGCCATACAATGACATAAAGTATGTATCATGACGTTCAGAAATTGAATATTGTAATCCTCAACATAAAAAAAAAATTAAGAGAATAATGTGCAGAATATACTGACTCTTGGGAGACTAGAAAGAGAGAAGAGAGACCTGGAAGCAAGGGAAGATGTGTTGATCGTCAAAGGAAAGAACAACAAAAAGTATAGAGATGTCAGAACTTTATTACCAGTGTTAATTCTTGACTTCCTGTCTCATTGGTATTTGCTTTCTGCAAATTCTAGTTTCTTTTGCTGCTGCTCTGGTCAAGTGTCCACTAATTCCAGGAAACAAAACCCTATTGATAAGAGTGTAGACCACTGACCCTGGCACCAACTGGGAGTTCACACTTGTTATACCCATCCTAACTGACAGAATCAGAACTCATATAGCTTAGTGCCTGTGTGATTTGTGGACACGTAAAGGTCTGAACATTTACCTCCCCTCTCTCCTTTACCAAATCTTAGGTCCAATCCCATGTGGAGGACACAGATACAGGTCGTTCTTACACACTGATGGTCCACTGATCAAGAATCCGTGTCTCTACACAGGCTTTTGCCAGCTTGTGAAATTAAAAAGTTGCCGTCCCACCTTGGGTATAATAATCCTTAGAATGACATCTGCCATTCAGATGTTAAGATGTGAGCTGCTACCTGCCAATGGCAAGCTTTGGCATCCAAGTGGTGAATAATCTGAGGCAAACAGTCATCCGGAGGTCAGAGCTTAGAGGTCTGACAGGGTGGATCCAGAGACCTACAGGGGCTGCGGCCAATGGCAGCCAATGATTAGAGAAGTTACTCAACAGACGTTTTCCTGAGGGAACAAAGCTTAACTGATTGGGGCTGGCATTCCCTGTCACCAGCAGAAAACATATGAACTCTTAATTCCTTGAGGGCAGTGAGAAAGAGAAGGAAAAAAATTTACACACACACACACACACACACACACACACACACACACACACACACTCACCCACTCACTGAGTGGATGCAACAAAGGAAGAGTCCAATAATTTCATAATCACAAATACATATATACAGACAGACAGACAGGCAGACTTACAGATAGACACACACATTCACACATAGAATGGTTAGATCAAAGCTCCAGCAAGGCTCTGAGCATTTCACACATATACATACATACATACATACATACATACACACACACAATTGGTGGATGGAGCAAGTTCCAATACACACCCAGACAGGCTTTACAGATATGCATACAAACACATAGTTGATGGGTAGAAGGAACAACGTTCCAACCTCCACTTATGCAAACCTTTCACATATACATACATACATACATACATACATACATACATACATATGCATAGTTGATGCATGACGGTTCCAACCGTCCAGTCACACAAACCTTACACACACACACACACACACACACACATTTGATAGATTAAAGTACCAATGTTCCAGCCCTCCTTTACTCTTTCTTCCACAGTTTATATATCCCAGCAAAATCCTTCGAGCAGTATAAAATTACAGTGTGACTACTCTTTAGTTTTCTTCTAGTAAATGTTTATGAAAACACAGTGTGTTCCCCAAAATCTTTTCAAGAAATAACATTGCGTAGTAGTACAGGTAAAGAAAACAGATTATTTCCAAAAACCTACGCACATTTGTAACTAAGCAACTTGTTATAGACTCACGGTGTAAGAAAGCACACTAGTTTTCTCAGCCAGCTCCTCTTACTGGCAGGCAGCAATGTGTGGTTACAAAGAAAGGAGTGATTATTTTATTATTTATCTTTAAAAGTAATCTTGTGATAATCTTAAGAGAATCACAAATCTAAACTTTTATATTAAAAAAAATCAGTCATATCTACCTTAAATCCTCAGAATGCACAACTACACATCAGCTATTCCTAATAATCATATAAGGAGGTTGAAGGCAAAAACTGGTATAAAGAATCAATCCTCACCAGTCCAGCCTCAGTGAGAGTCACATCAGCCAGTGCTGCCACTGTTCTTGTTCCCTGACCATAAAGGGTCCCTAGCTTAACTAATAAGTGTGTGTCTTTCTGAACTTCACATTGTTCCATAAGATTTTCTACATCAGAACCAGTAGTAAAAACATCTCAACCTAGCTTCACTAACAACTTTATTTTCCCAAATGTTTTCTAAGGGTGGTAGTCATTTCTGACAATCTACGTCTCTACGTTCTTCTCTAGAGCGGTGAGAGAATCATAATCTGCTCCAGCAGCAATGCCTGAAAGAGATCAAGAATTAATATTGTGAGTGCCGGAGACACTGCCTCGTGAGGGACAAGAAGCTCCCTTAGAATTTACATATAATTCTTAGATGAAGAGGGATGTGAGGGCAGCAAGCACAGAGCAGAACTCTGTAAGAGCATAAAGTCCTCAGGACACACCTAGGCCCACTCATGTGGCTGTGGTAATGCATAGGCCTCATGCCATGAATTCTACAGCCATTTGACGTTCCCCTTGCATGGTTCTCTGCAGCTAACTTATTAAATGATAAGGAAGAATTCCTGCATAATTATGAATTGTGACAAAAATCAACAGAAAGTTGTATGTATTTCAACAGTATTTACCCAGCACTGAGTAGGTGAGATTCAAGACAGAATTTCGCTTAGACGATATTTCCTTTTTTCAGCTGTTAAAAATAATCTTTCTTGACATTTTGCTGAATTTAGACAAGAAGAAAATGAGCAACTCAATTATAGGGATACTTTAATATAACTTATAAGTTCCATTCTAAGAAGAGGCAGTAAAGGCAGCAACAGCAAACATTCCACATAATCCTCAATTCCCAATTTAGATTTATCTTCCAGGATAATAAAAGTATATTTGTCCTGAGATTTTACAGTATCAAATCTCCTGAATTTTGGCAAAAATGTAAGACAGGCTATCAGAATTTCTCAACAATATTTCTACCAATTTCATTGTATTTTCTCTATAGAATGAAGCACAGTGATTTAAATACTTCCTATAAATAAAAATACCAAAATAACCTATAGAAGAAATATTTCAAGACAAATATGTAACATTAGCCTTAAAAATAAATCAGAGACAATTTTCTTAGACTATCTGGGTATAGTTAGACCTCAAAAAATGTGCATCCAACACTTAAAATCATAATTTACAATAGCCACATATATATATATATATATATATATATATATATATATATATATATATATATATATATGTATATATACCATGTATTTGAGGCATTTGATTTATTCTCAGCTCCTGCTGGGTGGTCTACTACTGCTTTTTTCACTACCACCAGCTGATCCAAATTCAGGCTTATTAAAAAACCATCATAAATAAAATCCATGTGTGCATTGTTTGTGTACCAGACACTATTTACCAAGCTTTCAACAACGGTGCTATTTCTCTGCCAGCAAAAAACACCAGTGTCTACTATGGCTATTATAACTCAAATGCTTTCATAATGTTGAATTCACCCCCAAAAAAATCTCCTGGAAAATTCCTGTAGGAGTGTAAAGGCATGAAATTATTTATTTGTGTTGTGCTTGCTGTTGCATGTCAGAGCAACGGACACTATCAGTTTAGCGTAGTCGGCACACTTCTGGTTGGGCTATCAACTGCCTCACATCCATACCTTCTCATCGAATGGGTTATCATTCCTTACAAAAAGTAACAGAGAAATCTATTCACTGCTATTTGTATAAAAAGAGGGTTTTTTTAGAAATTCAGATAGCCTTACATGCCTATTAAAAATCCCTTCAAAACGAAGCCCATTTAGAACTGAAGCCCTGGATGTTTTATGTCAATGAGAATTCAGGAAACAGAGACCTTAAATTAAAGCTCAAGGGAGTTTCCAGCCATGAAGTTTAAAAAATGCTGTTTTATCTTAAGCCCTCTGTAAATCATGTTGAAACACTGCTGATTTGGTAATGTGCAGCACAGACTCCTAAAATTGGGATAGGGGGAAAAGGATAAATTGGAAGCAATAGGAACAGGAGTCTGGAAGCAAACTGAGGCACAAGGAAATTTCCAAAGCCAGTAATAACCGCTAGATAAGCAGCTAATAAAAGAAAGACTGGAGCCACCAGTAAAGAGGTGCTAGGTTATTATCTTGGCAGTATAAAATACCAGCATTCAGTGTATTAATTCAATTAATGAGTTCACTCTTTACTTCTAATAAAAAAGATAACATTTGGATAAAAACCTTATGATGGTACAAAGCCACTGTTAACAGAATGTTTGTACCGAAGTTTTCATTCACAGCACACAATCTATTCTCTGTCTGTTCCATTAAATGTGTTGTCCTGTTGTATACAGTGGGAACTCCACGATGCCAAGGACCTCTTGAAACTATTTTCTTTGCCAGGGACTGTGGAAACCCATGCTCCTTTCAATGTTCACTTCCGGTGCTATTTCTAATAGCACCGGCCAATAACTGATGAATTGCAAATATTATTTAAAGTAGATTAGTCTTTAGTCAATCAGAAATGTTGGGGAATTGTACAGATTAGAGAAATACATTTTTCTGGAGATGCTCCATCTTTCCATGTATCCAGAGGTGAGGAAGCCTCTAAAGGATAATGCTCTTCTCAGAGACCAGAAAGAGGAAAGGTAAAGGACCATAGGGAGAAGAAAGGTGGATAATTCTATCTACTTTCCATTAGAAATTGAAATTTTCAAAAGAAGTTTTCCCAGAGCAAGATTAGAGCTGCTTCATCTGAAAAGACATGAGACAAAGCATTCCATTTGATAGTTGCTTATTGAACTACAAATTTAAGAGCTTCTCATATTTTGATTTGTAGCACCTACATTTTTAGGGAGCTGTGTGTGTGTGTGTGTGTGTGTGTGTGTGTGTGTGTGTGTGTGTGTTGCAAGTAGCCGTTTTCCCTCTCCATTTCATATAATGTTCACCTGTAGGAAAGGTCTTAACGTCTCATTAAGAATGTATACCTCAGTATACTCCAAATCTTAACTTCTCACCAAATGCAAGAAGAATGTAGAAAAATATATGTCATATTGCACCTTACAGGTCTCTGTTCCCCCTGTAGATGTGACCTTCAAATTCTATTCATTTCCTCTCTAGGAACTATACTTTCTGAAGGATTCCACATTCACCCAGCTCCAGACCTGTGATACTTAGTGTCTGCATTGACCCTGTTGACTGTATCTATTATATATACAACTTAGAGCCCATCTCAGTGGATGCACATGATCACTGCTTCAGAAAGCCACAGTAGTCTGATACAATGTTCACTTCCTTTTAAACCTGCTCCACTGCTCCAGATAGATTCCATTTCTGTTTTGGTCACAACCATTGAATGGCATTATCAAACATTTTATTCATTTTTACGTTTTCGTTAATAATCTCACTTAAGAGTCTTCGTTTTAAAGCCAATTGCAAGGATACTTCCAACAAGACAAAGATGTCTTTCTTGTCTAGGGTGATGGTGCACAGCGAAGTCCTGCCAGTTTGAAGGTTACTTTCTGGAACAAGGATTATTAAGCCTGAGAAAGTAAACAGAATCAGGATGTCCCTGAAACATAGAAGATTCTCAAGGCCCTTCCTCACAAGATCCCATAGGCAGAAAGGATTGTTGGAGAGAGGAGATTCTGACCTGTTCGGCTTCCTGCAAGTCTTTCTGCTTTCTTGATTTGTCAACCAAGCTGGGGAGAGGGGAGCTTTCTGCTAATTAACAACTTTAAGCCACTCATGTCCCTGTGACTAGCTTCTAACTTCCCTTGTTAGTAACGTCAATAAAATCACTGCTTCACCCGGTTGGAAATTTCTGGTATCTTCCTTATCTGTCATTGTTGCTGTCTCTGGGACACTGGGATGAGTAGATAGATGGTTGTTCTCATAGAAGGAGAAAGTGCTCCCATACAGTGGCTCTCATTCTCTTTTCAGGGTACATTTTAAAAGAAACTAAAAAGACATCTCCGGGTCTTCTAATTGATCCATAAATTTCAGGTAAAGGAAGATAATGAAAGCAAATCAGTGAGAAGACCTGCAGAAACCACTCTTTCCAAGATAATTGCACCTGGTATTCTGTATCATCCTGGCTGTCTGGACCTGCTCAGAATTATAAACATTTAGACACTGGAACCAGGGCAGAGGTTAAATTATCCACTTCTAAAACAAGTGTCGTCCTATCTCTTGTAATATGTTCATAGCAGCTTCATGTTTTGGTTATTACATCTCCAGTTTCATTATCCAGAAACATAGGGATATGACATATTGCTAGTTATAATATGCTTAGAAGATACAAAATTATTAAACCATCTATGGAAAATAATTGCCAATGCACTCAAGATGGCCAGCAACACTGCTAGAGTTCATTGATTTACTTCTTTAACTTCTCCATGAGAAAACAAAGATGGTGGTGGACGCTGGAACCTTCCTCAGAGCTCTGAGGAGTCTGAGAGACCCATGGACACGGTGCCGGAAAAGGTGTCTGCAAAGCCTGAAATAGCTCTGGAACAACTAAGAAAAACAAGGCAAGAGTTATGGGAAGATGTTTTTTGAAAATGTACTCATGAAATTGGAAAGAAAGGTGGTGGAACAGAGCCATGTATGCATGGCAAATATATGCGGTCCGATGCTGTGTCTCGGCCAGTGGACTGTAAGCACCAAGGTCATGACCAATGAGCCATGAAGCAACCAGTACCAACAACAGGAAGGTGAGCAAGGGCTTGGAGATTCCACAGAAACAGTTCAGTACTGAATCGAGTTCCCTCTAGGCCTGTCAGCCAGCTTCCAGCATGGAGCTTCTGCAGCTGCAGTCCCTGCTGCTTGCCCTGATGAGAGATGAAAAGCAAGGGACCAGTTCACCTACAAGCACAACAGTCTTGCCCCAGCTGCTGCGCCAACGACAGGATGGTGTACAGTGGCCTGGAGCTCCCTCTGAAACATGTCATTGCTGAAGGGGGGCTGCCCTATGGATGCAGAACTGTTCATCTTGTGGATTGATGTCTTCAAGGGATCACCATGATGTGTGCTGCTGCCCGAGCCCACACTGATGTCCTTGGTCTGTGCAGCTGAAGACTATGATGGTGTCTGCGGCCTGCGCTGCAGCAGAGGATGTGTTGATGTCCGCGGTCTGTACTGCTATCAGAGTCCCTGCTGAAATACGTGGATCATGCTCTAGCTAGAAATCACGTGGAAGCCCGTGCTCCCGCTGACTGTAAAGGGCAAGGAAGCTACTTTTGCCCAGGTATTGATGACTGCAGACTCACAGATGAGAAAGAAAGACATAGAAGGCCTATTTGACAATTTCTACACCATCCACCCTCAAAAAAAGTAACAGTCTAGACAGAAAGCCATTGAAGAGAATTCTTAAATACTGTGATAAGGATACTGAAGTGTAGCTCTCCAGAATTGATGGCTTTTGGGTGGGGTGCTGGTGGGGAAGGTCTCAGTTTTCTTTAAGGAGCTGGCCACTGGGAGTTTGACCATGCTCCAGTGAGTACATGGGTAACAAAAATCAGACTTCTCCTCTCCCCCTCCTCTTCTTCCTCTTCTTCATCTTCTTCCTCCTCTCCTCCCCCTCCTCTTTATCCTTTTCTTCCTCCTTTGTCCTCCTCCTCCCCCTCCTCCTCCTCCTCCTCCTCCTCCTCCTCCTCCTCCTCCTCCTCCTCCTCCTCTTCTTCTTCTTCTTCTTCTTCTTCTTCTTCTTCTTCTTCTTCTTCTTCTTCTTCTTCTTCTTTGGAGGGGTAGGTCATAAAGGTGGGGATAAACCTGAGAGGATTTTGGAAGTGAGTGTATGATCAGGGTTCATGACATCAAATTCCCAAATAATCAACAAAAGTATTATAAAAAGGAAAAATAATCAACAAAAATATTATGAAAAGGAAAAATATGTATGTATGTATGTATGTATGTATACATGTATGTATGTATTGCAAAGAAGGCATGCTGGACCTCAATTGCTCCAGGGCATGCCTCATTTTAAGGAGCAGTTGACCAACATATAATGAACTCCACAGGTTTGTGTGTGTGTGTGTGTGTGTGTGTATGTGTGTATGTGTGTGTGTGTGTGTACTTTTATTTGGTTAGAGTTGGTGAGGATTTTTTTTTCTTTTGAAGTGTTGTTTTATTTTCAATTTTTGGTTTGGGGGGATTTTATTGATATATTGGGTTTTTGTTTGTTTTTTAGAGAAAGAACTTAAAGTTGGGTGAGTAGGGAAGGAGAGGGGATCTGGAAGTCTTTGGGGGAGGGGGAAGAATATGATGAAAACATATTTAAATTAAAATTGGTCTAAACAACAAAAATAAATACAAAAATAAAAGTCTTGTCCACCCTCTAACACATACTCTGCATAGGAAACGCAAAACTAAATTTCTAGGAAATCACAGTCTATCAATCATTATTATAAAAATACTGAACTTTGAAATATATAATGGAAAGTGATAGGCACTTTAAAAGAAGATGGTCATATAATTTTAAACATTCTCCTAGAGTAATTTCAGAAACTACTCCCTCTGCCAACCAGGTACAGTTTTCATCCTGCTATCCAGAGAAATGGTCACTTAGTGGGAGCCATTGCCTGTAGGATTCATGTGTTCTTCTTCCACAGTGTTTATCATGCTAATTATCAGTCTGTAAGATAATATTGGTGTTCGGTGGTAATAACATATGTATATAAATTCATCCACACACAATTTCATGTCAGTATATGTGAGTATACAAAATAAGAATTACAGCCAGGAAATTTTTAGTGTATAGTGATAATTTTGTTCCTAGAAGTCCCTTTTAATTTAAGTTTTCTTTCTATGGAAAAATATTCCAAGAAGAAAGATAATTCATTCACATAAATCTGAAGCAATGCTTGATTTATATTTATTGTGAAGAATATATACTCCAGCAAGAGGGAGTCTAGAGAATGGGTTTGCACTGGAGAATCCATCAATAGGCTGTTAACTTTTCAAATAAGCCTCTCAGGATATGAGCATCTAGGGATTTTCCAAAGGCTGTTTTCACTTCATAAAATGCCAGTCTGGATTATTCAGTGCTGTTTGTTTTTGCTATTTTATTTTTCGATTCTGAAACATCTTAACCTGTCATTGTCCTGACGAATGCTGTATTTCAGGAGTCCACCTGAAGAAAAAGCATCAGGATTTCAGCCAACATTACCTGCTCTTGTTCCTGGAGAGATTCCTCTGCAACTTCCTCACATGAAATAAAATATGTTGACAAGTTTGGGAGAATGTGAAGAAATGTGAAATAAATCTAACATTTTACAAAAATCAATTGGTGAAGTTATATAATAAGTGTAAAATAGATTGAAAATTTTGGCCCCTCCTTTTTTAGGTCAGGCTTGCAATTCAGGGCTAGGCAGATTAAATTACTTCCTAAATCTCCAAACTCATCAATAGTTAAGGATATTCTTTCATTTATTCATTCAACAAACACTTCTTTTTCCTTTTTTTTTTTTTTTTGTTTTTTTGTTTTTCGAGACAGGGTTTCTCTGTGCAGCCCTGGCTGTCCTGGAACTCACGCTGTAGACCAGACTGGCCTCGAACTCAGAAATCCACCTGTCTCTGCCTCCCAAGTGCTGGGATTAAAGGCATACGCCACCACTGCCCGGCTTCTTTTTCTTCTTAAGATTTTATTTTATTTAATACTTTGTTAATTATATTTATTTCAGGGTGCTTGGTATTAAACCTAAAGGTTTTCTACATGCTAGTAAGCAATCTACTGCTGAGGTTTATCCCCAGCCTTCATTCAGTACATTTTTCCTGGGCATTACTTTCTACACTAAGAGTGATTCTAAATGACACGGAGTAAGTAATAAGAGAAAAAGACAAAATTTCTGCACTGAATTTTGTACAGTTTAGTGTGTGAAACAGACAATAAGATATTAAGCAAGTAGATTTCAAGTATAGTTACTTTACCAACACTTTTCTTTTGCACCATAGGCTTTGTAAATAATAAGAACTAAATAATTATTTATTCAAAGATACCCTGGTTCTCCACTAATTAAAAGATACACTTTAATCATTGATAAATACAATGAGAAAATGACTTATCTCTAAGGATTACTTAAGGATAAAAACTGTATTAAACCTGATTCACAGTGCCTGCTTTGTGCTGAATGCTGAGACATAGCAGTTCACTTCCGTACTAAATGATGCCCTTAAATGCTTTCTAGAATTTAGACAAGCAGTTAGGGATGCTCTGGCTGGCCACATAATATTGACAGGTTGACCATACTTGAATTCAGGATGAAGGATGGAGGGTGCAATTAATTAGTGTTTTCCCCTAAGCTTCAGGAACGGTTTCTAACAATCCACCACTCGGAATCATATGATGGCAAAGAAAAGAGAGTCTTTTCAGTTGATGACTTGACCGACTCTGACAAGTAATATTGATAACTCAGCAGATGAGTAATTGGTCAGCACAGTGTGAAGGCTGAGCTTGTCAGCCGGGCAGTTCTGCAGCTGTGGCTGAGTATTAGCCTTCCCCTGTGGCACCCATACATAAATTGAGGGGTGAAAGCACACAATGGCAGATGTGTCATGTGGGAGGGAAAGTGTGTTGCTGGTACTAACGTCGATCATTATAACATTTAATATTTTCATGATCTGTGCTATACCCCTTCCCTTGGGCCGTGATTTTGATTAATATCTGATTACAGTACAGGGCCAAAATCATCTGTTCAAAAATCGGGAAACCTTCTAACATTCCAGAAAATGTGCATAGGCTTAAAACGGCCATGTCACACAGAAATCCTTTCATTTCAGACAAGCACCTCCGTTTGTAATCTTACTATGAGCAACTCTTCAAATCCCTTTCGCTTCCATTGATTCTTGCTATCAGACCATCTATGAGTTTTCACTTGTGAAGTTTATGCGATGACGATAGACTCAAGTGGAAAGCACGTGCTGAAGAGCCAGGTCCACTCAGCTGGAACACCAATATTGGTCCTTCTTCTAATGAAAAGCCCCTAGGAAAATATAATGACATGTTGTCAGTCAAGGATAGTTCCCATCGGTGTCACTTGGCAGAGTAGAAATAATGCTATGAATAGAGCCAAAGTGTTTGACATGTGTAGACTCCATACACAGATTTAGTTCATTTGCTTTTTTAATAAAAAGGTAAGTAGGTGTTATAAATCATGAAATTATAACACTGCTGGAAAGCTACAATAAGTGAGTGAATACACATCCTTATAAATACCGAATATATTCTTCATGAATTTCCTCAGCCATCAGTATTTAATTCATTAGAAGCAATACCATGAGGAAATGATCACCCCTTTCTCAACTTTCTCCTGGGCTAGGGAGAAAAACCTAACTAGACAAGAGAAGAGAAGTAATATAAAATCAAATATATAAATAGTATGAATTATTGCAGAGGGTTGTAGCATTCTTATTTGTTTACAAATATTTTGAACCTCAGGCTTTCTCCGCCATTATCTGTTAAGCTTTGAAATCACAGAGTGGTTGGCTCTTATATTTTATTATTTGAATCGATATCCTCAAGCTCTTGGTTAATTGAGGAAACTTACATCATGTGCATTTTCCAAATGAATGTGGTTTCAGATGAAGTATATTTATGAAAGAACTTAATTCTCCTGTTTTTAAAGTAAGGTTGTTAATCTTGGTTACATATTACCATAACACCTAATTTTTTTAATGTGGCAAATAAATGTAAAGTTATTAAAATAAAAAACTATAAAGGAAGTTATTCTTTTTTGTATATGATAATTTTTTGGTTAATAATAGTGAAATTTTTCCCCAAAATATTTAAACCTTGCTATTTTAAACTAAATGCACTTCTTGCAAACTGCTGTATAGCTATAGATGACAGTTATTTATATGGCTGCTAGTATCTGAAATAACTAGATAAACTCTGACCCTTCTGTTATTGTTAGCAAACATTTTGGTCCACAATTTCTCAGTTATCCCTGAATTTGTCAGTATTTTCGATTATTTATGTGTTTTACATTGAACATAGCAATAATTAAACAATAAAAATATTGACATATTGTCTATGCAAAAATATGCAGAAATTAAACACAGCAAGATTCCTGTTTAGCAACTAATTTTCACAAAGATATGCACATGGTATAAAACCACACTAACCCACAATGACAATATCTATAATATTTCAATAGATCTTAGCTACTTGCTCATGCAACACTCCAAATTCAGTGATATGTCAAAAGAGAAACTACATTCTGGTGCCTTGTTATAATTACATAATAGCAACATTTTAGAAAGCACTTTTTTTTTCTCCAAATGAATAGACACAGGACAAAGCACAGACAAGAATCTCCTCTACGTTTTGGCTGAAGAAACACCATTTTAATCTTATCAGTTGGAGATGATTTAGTTAAGCCCTTTTAAGCTAGGTGTATATGAAGAATAGCAGTAACAGGATAACTTCTGAAATCAAATATGGTCACTCCAGGCAGAACAAAAGACAATAACACCACTGGCAAAATTTGCTTGCCAAATGAATTAGATTCCAGCCAAACAATGGCACCAGCAGGTCAGTCTGACACTGAGCTAAGACAGAGTGACATGTTTTAAGCAAAGATTTCACACAGTTCACAAGACAAAGAGGCACTGTCAAAGCAGATAAAGAACAAAAAACCAACAGAAGGCCTCGTGTGCTCAAATAACCATGACCATAGAAGTCAAGATATTCAAACCATGAGGTCTTAACCAAAGCACCAGGACTTTTCCAAGGGGAGATTCTTGGATTCAGGTGAAGAAAGTCGACAACACTGAAAATGAACAGTAATCAAAAGTAATTGCAAATATTAAATCTTGATTCCACATTGTCATTTTCACTTTTGCCTTTAGCAAACAAACAAATCATATAGTTACATCTATACAGTACATGTAAAGTGTTGTTTGTATTTTATATAACTGGCATCATAACCAAAGGACGATTTTCTTTTGGGCATAAAAACATCAAATTTAGGACTAGAGAGATGGTTTCAGTGGTTACGGGTTGTTTTCCTGAGGACCTGGGTTCAGTTCCCAGTGCCAGCATCAGGTAATTCAGAACTTTATGGAGCTTCAGCTCCAGGGACTTAACAACTTCTAATAGCCATAGTCTCTGCAAGAGTCTGCACAAAGACATCCATGTATGCACAGAGTTAAAAAATAAAATATTTTAAAAAGCAATATTTTTATGAATACTGCAGCTACATCATGGCTCTACATACATAATAGTAAGTATAAACCCCATGCCAAGTTGATTGAATTATTGCTGAAGTATACTGGAGACATGTCCAGCTTTTGTTCATGTGCACTTCACGGTCAGTTATGCCATCCTTGAGCTGTATAGAGAATAGATGTGTTGCCCCTGCAGAGAAAAAAATCAAGACAATATACGACAGCATTGCACAAGAACATAGATGAAACACACACATTAGCTGTCTTCCTTCGGTTCCAGAGATTCAAAATTGAGTTAGTCCTACAAGACAGAAAGGAATCAAACTGACCAATGGAAGAAGAATGCTTAAAGAGCAAAATTCTGGAACAGTTTGATTGATATTTACGATTTGTAGGAGCCACAATAGTGTATAGTGACTGCCTGGGATTGGCGAGATTTGATGCAAATGTAGACTTACCATTAAGGAAACAGCACATTCATACTGTTCTGCCATTCACAGCAAACGACCCTCTCCACTAGATCATCAATGTCTGTCTCAATATTCCCTTGGATGGAGACAGAAGACAGTTATCTTCTGGACACTGTGCAGCATGAGAGGAAGGTGAAACAAGACCCAGAAACAAGCGCTTCCCCTCCAGCCCAGACATTCTTACCTTTCTCCCAGAATCACTAAAAGAGTGGGTAGTAAAAAGGCCAGATGTAGGATGTATTCAACACCAGACAGATCTCATAAAGTAAATAACCAAACCCTGAATTACAAATAAGAACACTTGGGTGGAATCACAAGACACCTTAGAAGCATTAGCTCTATGGGAAGCAGGGGGGAGGAGCAGGAGAGGAGAGGAGAAAAAGCAGTATGCACCCATTGCTGCTGCACAGGACCCTGTGAGGAAGCAGCTGTGTGTGGTGGTAGTTATCCCAATGAATTTGGCCATGCTGAACACTACACAATAGGTACATGTAGCAAATCGATATTTTGCATAACTTCCGCACATGTAAGTTTTAGGTATAAAGCATTTTTAGTAAAGAAAAGTGGTGGGGACTCAGTCCGCTTCATATTATGATGTCACTGGCCCGGGACACTAGCTGGGGATCAGAATGTTTCCAGCTCCTGATATGATGCTGAGCCAAGGCTAAATCTTTCCTGACAGTGTCACTGACAGGAACCTTGAGCTCATGTGTGACTGCACAGAATTAAGGCAGTGACTGAATCTGTGACACCCTGCTGATATCCAGGGTCCTCCAGCTTTTACAGTGTAGTTTGTCTCTCACTGGCTTCCTTTGTTGCAGCCTCTTATTACTAGGGATAAGAGAAGATTTTCATTCTTTTTTGTTTGTTTGTTTGTTTGGGTTTTTTTTTGTTTGTTTGTTTTTGTTTTTGTTTTTCCAGACAGGGTTTCTCTGTGCAGCCCTGGCTGTCCTGGAACTCACTCTGTAGACCAGGCTGGCCTCGAACTCAGAAATCCACCTGCCTCTGCCTCCCAAGTGCTGGGATTAAAGGCCTGTGCCACCACCACCCAGCTAAGAGAAGTTTTTATAAAGAGCTGTGTGGGTGACCTTAAAAAGTAACCAAATATGGGTCACAAAAGTAAAATTAGCTTGCTTGCATTCAACAAGCCTAATGTTAGAAACTTGGCCTTCCAGATTCCCAGAGCAGATGTACTCAGGAATGCAGACTCCACACTAGAGAAACCAACATAAAACACAGAACAGTGATTTGTTAATTTAGAATGAGAATTCTTACTTGGGATGAAAGAGAAGCATACAGAGGGAGTTACATCTTCTGTTCAGTTGTGAGATAAGAAAGGAAATCAGCCACAGGATTGAAATGCAGCTCCATGAACTATAATTACTTGAAGCACCAATATGTCTTTCAATAAAGAAATATTGAATTTCTACACTGTGTCTTAGTTAATTATAAGGTTGTAGACAGCAGTCTTTGTCTCAAGACGCACCATGGCTGTAGTGAGGAGGATAATAAATAGAGCAACTCATAAATTAAGAAAAATATCAAACCGTTTGACTGAATAAATGTCTCTATAAGCTCTATGTCTCCTGAGAACTTTTGGGTTTGTCGGGAAACAGATTTGGGAACCAAGTGGCTGGGATTAGGAGTGCAGAGTACATAGAGAGGCACATGGAGAAGGGGACCATGGGAGGTGGAAAGAGGCAGTGATTAGAGGTTTGTAAGGTAAGGAATTCCAGAAGCCACCAGATGCTTGGAGAAGCAGAGAAGGGCTATGCCCAACAGCTCCAGTCTTGAAGACCATCTTCTCATCCCCTTAGTTCCAGACTTCTAGTCCCCACCAGTGTGAGAGAGTGTGTTTTCGGTATAAGTCGTCTTATCATTTGATGGGATTATTTGCTAAGGCCATGCTGGGAACAAACACATTACTCATTCAGTGTAGTGAAGAACCAAGAAGACAATGTTCTGATGAGAAGTAAATACTGTTTATTATTTTGTTTGAACAAAAACAAGGCAACACACACACACACACACACACACACACACACACACATATGATAAATTTGATGATGTTCAAGACAGAAGTAATGGCAGCAACATTTGGGGACACAAACAAGGTCTGTTTCTGGAGCCACCTCCACCATTGTGCTCAGGGAGCTGTGTGTAAGCAGAAGTTGACAGGGTAGAAAGGAATTCAAGATTCATACAACATAGGAAATTATGTAAACTCAACTCTTACATGTAATTTGAAAATGCCAGAAATTTAAAAATATAAGTAACAAGTACACTTCTTCTGGTTTGGGGTTTTGAAAATTTCCTTCAGCTGCTGGGGGGATGAGAGCGTTTAGCACACTGCGCCCTCAAGTGAGCAATGGAATCCCACTAGCATGGAAACTTGGAGTATGCGCAGAAGCAATGCCCAGGTGCCTAGCTCTATTTGACGTACACTTTGATATCAATTAGAAAGCAGAAGGCACATGGGAGAGCCTTGAAGGAGGAAGATGTGGATTCTACGTGGTTGCGTGGGTAGACCACCTGACTTAGAATCCGTCTCTCATTAGCAGTCACTGCTTTCTAGGCGGAAACGTAGTAGAAAGGTTAAGATTCAGTCTAGCAACCACTGTTGTTGCAATGGCCTTGGACAAGGATTATTTTAGAGAACGTTTGCCTCTTTGTTGTTTAGTCTGTTTCTCACAGAAAGACAAAGTTGACCAGGCTAATTTTCTGAGCTAACGATATCTGAGTTCTTAAGATTTCCCAAGACACACTAAACAGAAAGAAGCGAGTGGAAAAACCGCTATTATGTGTCTTCTTCCAAGGATAAGATCTTTCTGTTATACAGCTAAACAAGTGCATTACCTTCATAGACAACCTTCTGTGCAAAGGTTTCATCATAATAAGCCTGGAAAATTTTAAAGTGCATCTTCAACACTGCCGGATGGAAACGGGTAACAGGTGATTTCCTTGTTCTACTAATTACAAGTAACGATGCAGCCATTAAAAGCACTGTATCCTGCTTAATGAATTTTCCACCACATACAGGGAAGAATCGTAGCCAAGAGGTGGTTTTTTACTCTAACATAGATCATCAAAAGGCATCCCCCTGTCCTCCCTCCAGTTAAAAAGAGAGAGAAAGTTCTCTAGAGCAGTTATGCTCACCTGGGGAGCTTGCTCTCATCAGGTAATTTTGAGTGCAGGAAAGAGGAAATTGCGTCTCAGCCAGCTTGACACAGACAAGAAGAGGGCAGCTTTCTTATTGCTTAACCATACAATGCGGTGTGTTCAGGTACACTGCGGTTTCTTTCTCACAAAGAGCAAAACCAGCCCGAAAGATGAGGGAAGACACTTCTGGAGGAGAATTTATTGAAATGCTTTCCATCTTGAAAGGATTACTTGCACCTGCACATAAAGAATCTCAGCTGCTTTAGACACACAAGCTAAAGGCGCCGTCTTTATTATACTTCTTTCAAGTGTACCTACTTGACTGATAATCTGGACAAGTTTCAAGTGCGCGGGGTCAGTGCAGAGGAGCAAGCGCGCCATCTACTGGTCAATATGATCGGGAAGCAACAGAAAGCCTTCGGACTATGTAGGGGGGAAAGGACCAGCCTGAAGAGTGTGTGTTCATTTCTTTAAAGCTGAGTTACATAAATTGTAAAAGATGGCATTTCCCCCAGGTTTTTATCCCATTTCCAATTCCATGAAATGAAATAAAACTTAACTCTAAAAAATAAATTGGGAAGAAGGGGAAAAGGAGAAAAAGAATGTCTTTAAACAGAACATTTATGAAAAAATCCTCCTTTACAATAAGTAAAGAGGATTTGTTTTTTAGTGTTGTTGTTGTTGTTCCCTTCTTTAAACTATTTATATTTTCTTATAATTTACTTTAACTAAATTAGCTGTCAAGCTGTGTGGAAAATCTGGATAGCTAAAACATGTTCTCTACTCAAGCACATTAAGTTGAAGCAAGCAGATATTAAAATATAACAAAGTTTAATAGATTTGTTACTGTTCAAATATTTTCATTAACTTTTGTTCTGCTTTAAAACATTCTACTTATGTAAGATAGTTTTCATTTTTAAATTCTTTAGATGGAGTCTTTAGTAATTTGCTTTAAGGAAATCTATAATTGAAAATTGCTTTTGAAATAATTATCAGTAGCAGCGATGGCCGAGTGGTTAAGGCATTGGACTTGAAATCCAATGGGGTCTCCCCGCGCAGGTTCGAACCGTGCTTGCTGTGGAAGCAGGTGCTTCATGTTTTGCCGGGTAGTGGTGGCGCACACCCTTAATCCTAGCACTTGGGAGGCAGAGGCAGGTGGATTTCTGAGTTCAAGGCCAGCCTGGTCTACGGAGTGAATTCCAGGACAGCCAGGATTACACGGAGAAACCCTGTCTCGAAAAAAACAAACAAACAAAAATAATAATAATTATCTTAACATATTTCTACATAATCTACATATATTTTACTCCTATCTATGCTGACTTAGAGCTCACACTTAAGAGATAGTTAAGGTTTCATGACTACCAAGCTGTAGAAAGTTGTAACTGTAGGTCTTCCTAGACCTCCCTCCAAGGACCTGTAGCTCCACTCATCAGCTGCTAGCCTCTTGAGTTCCCCATCAGCTGCAACACACTGAAGGTCCCCACTTGCCTAGCTTGACATTAACAGAGGCGGAAGAATGGTCTCAGACAGAACTGCAAGGGCCAAAGATTTCCTCCTACTGTTTAGTTCAATAAGCCACCTTAGCGTTTGAAGTTCCCGTCAGTTCTCTGAGCGAGAATTCGCTCTCTGTCTAGACATGTTCTTCTTTACCTCTCCCTTACCCCCTATGAATGATAAGACCAGTTTCTCTAGGCAGCTCCTGCAGGTAAATACCGCCTCAGCGAGAAAACAGCTGTAGCCTCTGATGTCAAGACCACCTCTTTTTGTTCTACTCTCTTCTGTGAAAAGACCACATTTCTTAATTTTATTTGCATATTTTCATCTGTTAAAACATAACCAAATACATCATAGAATTTTTTCAAATAGAAATGATACAAACTGCATGTTTTTCCCTCGAGTGTAATTTGTATCATTGGAATATTTTACCCAATCCTGTATGTATGGGCATATGTGTAGATTGATGCTTTTATAGTTGGTCTATTTTATGAAATTGATATTTTAACTTCTATTTAGTGTAACTCTAGAATGCTGACGTCTAAAATAATCATACGCTGTGAGAGCATTGTGTGTCACAGAGGAAAATACGCTCTGAATAATTTTAAATTATTTACTGACCTTTGCAAATTATATGGTGACTCAATACTGCCAGAAAAAGAGAGAGAGAGGGAGAGAGAGAGAGAGAGAGAGAGAGAGAGAGAGAGAGAGAGAGAATATCAGGATTTCAAAATGGGAGTAAAATGCCCTCTAGTGGTAAAGATTTTAATAAAGCAAGTTTTACTTATAAATATTAAACTCGTTTACCTAAAAGAACTAACTAAGCCTGTACTGGAAGCTCTGCCTGGCCAATGTGCAGTGGCTGACAGGGTTACCATGGGAGACCCCTTCTGTGGGACACTGTAGTTTAAATTAAATAGATCCCATAAAGAAAACAACAGGATAGTTTTATACTTAGTGGATGAAATGAAAACACAGTGACCATTCTTAGAGAAGAGTGATGGATAATTTGTTTTACATACTTATTTATTTGGATACTATTGATTCCTTTACTCTTGGTGTCTGCATTTGGATCTACATTTCTGAGGACTGACAGTGGTTTTCTTTTCTGCTATTAATTTGTTTTGAACCTTCAAAGAGGAAAAGGGCTTGGGAACTTCAAATCCACAAGTGCTCTCAGCACGACACTGCCTTATGAGAGGTATCTTAGAATGCCGGCCGATACACACAACGGAGAGCTTCGTGTTCATTCCTGCCAACTTTGTGAAACAACAAAGAAGAAAGTAATTGTATTAAAGTCAGAAAGACTTAAAGGCACATGGTACTTCTGAGCCTTCCTCTCTCTAAGAGCATAATCTGGTTACTACATAGCAACAACAGTATCCAGGAGGTCTGCAATCCAATCAGGTGAGCATTCCACCAAAGAAAGATGAATCTCCAGGGCTGAGACCCTCCGAGATCCCACTGCCCTGTCACTGGTAAATCTGGGCCTCTATATTCAGTTAGACTAGATTCTGCCGACTGCTTGTCTCTCTGGCAACTTCATTCTCTCCAACAACATACACAATAATAGAAGTTCAAGGTAGGTTAAACATAGATTCTGTGAGCAATAGCTCCCAGATTTCCAGTACCATAAATGATGGCTGTGTGTCTACTCACTGTCCATAAAAATGACCACGCAGAGATTGTCCTTAGCAGAGCAGAAGCAGGCAAGCAGTCTACTCCATGAAAGCACTGCATCGCCTTAGGTCACGAGGCTGTAACGTCCTAAGTATGTGCTGTGTCGGGAGAACCTTGCCATCAATCTGCAGAGTTAACAAGGCGATTTCTCGGACCAGAAGCCACTCACATGCCACGCCTTCATGCAAAAGCCATGTGAGAAAGTGTCACACATTCTCAGAGAGTAATGGAAACGGGGACACTGGATACTACCTCATGGTTGTAATATTTCAGGAATATTTTCCGTTACTAGCTTTGTAATTCAACGCAGTAGAAGAACTTCAAATCTCACTTTTTCTAAAACAGAAAATGAACTTGACAAAGCTTTCCTTCCAAATATGTTCAAAATGAATAAAAGCAGTTTATATGAAAATGACTCTGTTATCTTGAATTTTTAATAAAATGTTTCATTTGAAGTTTGAATTTTTTTTGTCTGGCCATAAACAAAGTTACTAACCACCAGTACCCTCCTGGGTGTCTGTTATGAATAAATTGCAGTGCTAGAGATTAAGTCCAGGGCCTCATGCTCGCTCCCACATGCCCTTCCCTAAGCTGTATACCTAGCCTTGGCTGCTTAAGGAATTATTGAGATAGTCTACACTGGGATGATTACCTACTCAGATCAATGTGCTGTCCCTCCTAGTACCACATTGGAAGGTGTTTAGTAGGAATCAATGTGGTGTGTGTGTGTGTGTGTGTGTGTGTGTGTGTGTGTGTGTGTGTGTGTGTGTGCCTGTGAATGGGTCTGTGCATGCCTCTGGATGTGTGTGTTCGTGTGACTTGGATGCCTTAAGATTTCTTCCTCACCTGTTCTCTACTTTACTAGTGAGACAGGATCTCTCACTAAAACTCACTAAAAGAGTTGACTAAACTGGCAAGACAGCAAGGCCCAGAGACCTGCCTGTCTTCAGAGCCACAGTTCTCATATTACAGGGATGTGTTTTAGGTGGATGCTGGCTATTATATTCTGGTGCTCAAGCTCACGTGCCAAGCACTTTTCTGACTAAGTCATCTTCCTCTCCCTGCCAATGACTGGCTTTAGTATCCATGTGATGGGTAAAGCAAGGCAAGCAGTCATTGGGGCTCAGTGCTTAGAGCCACTGACAGGGGTGGATCCAGATACCTACAGGGGCTGCTGCCAAAGGCAGCCAGAGATTAGGGAAGTTACTCAGCAAACAATTTTTCTGAAGGAACAAAGCTTAATTACTGGGGCTGCCACTCTCTTTGGCCAGTGGAAAACTATGAACTCTTTTAACTCCTTGGGGCCGGCAAGAAAGAGAAGAAAAGCGAGGAAAATCCACATGTACACACACACAAACACACACACACACACACACACACACACACACACACACACACACACACACAAACACATGCTGAGTGGATGAAACAAAGGGCCACGTCCAGTAACTTCAAACACAAAAATGTAGACGCATACATACATACATACACACATACATATATGCATACAGACCTACAGACAGACATATACATATTCACATATAGAATGGTTAAAGCTCCAGCAAGCAGGTTCCAAGAATTTCACCCATATGTATGTACATACATACATACATACATACACACACACAGTTAATGGATGGAAAGAACAATGCTCTAACCCCCATTCACGTAAACTTTACCCATACACACATAGTTGATGACCGGGAGAGACAATGCTCCAGCCACACCACACTGTGTTTTATTCTTTGTTCCATCACTTATATATCCCAGCAAAAATGTTTAAGCAGTATACATTTATGATGTGATTACATTTTAGTATTTTTCTAACGAATGATTATGAAAAAAACAATGTTTTCCATTACCTTTATGGGAAATAACATTACATAGTACAGGTAAAGAAAACAAATTATTCTTAAAAACCCACGTACACTGATAAGCAACTTGTTATAGATTAACAAAGTGTAAGCAAGCAAGGGAGTTCTCTCAGCCAGTTTCTCTTACTGGCAGGCAGCAATTTGAGATTATAAAGAAAGGAGTGATTTATTTTTATTTTTTTTTATCTTTAGATATCTTGTAATAACCTTAAGATAATCACAGATATAAACTTTTATATAAAAATCAGTCATATCTACCTTAAACCCTCAAAATGAACATCTACTAATCAGCAATTCTCATTAAATCATATTTAGGAATCTGAGGGCAAAAACTGGTGGCTGAAATCAATCATCACCAGTCCAGCCTCAGCGAGAGTCACGTCAGCCAGTGCTGCCGTTGTTCGTTTCCTGGCCATAAAGGGTCCCCAGCTTAACTAATAATCGTGTGCCCTTCTGAACTTCATATTGTTTGTTCCCTAAGACTTTTTACATCAGAGACAGTGGTAAAAACATCTTAACCTAGCTTCACTAACAACTTTACTTTTCCAAATGTTTTCTAAGGGTGGTGGTCATTGCTGACAATCTACGTCTCTACGTTCTTCTCTGGGAAAATGATAGAATCATTAATCTGCTCCGGCAGCAATGCCTGGAAGAGATCAAGCATTAGTATTCTAAGAGCCAGAGATACTGCCCAGTGAGGGACTGGAAGCCCCCTTAGAGTTTACATATTAGATTAAGAGGGCAGCAAGCACAGCAGAACTCCCCAACAACATGAAGTCCTCAGAACACATAGTCCTCAGGGCCGCGCCACACTGAGGCCCACACGTGTGGCTGTGGTAATCTGTGGGCTGCATTCCATGAGTTCTAAAGCCATTTGTCCTTCCTCTTGCATGGCCCTCAGGACCTCCCTGCCCTCTTGATGAGTATTTTTTAGTTACTTGCTTTTAGTTATCATTGTTGCTATCATCATCATCATCATCATCACCACCACCACCATCATCATCATCACCACCACCATGATTCTTGTCTCTCTGTGTGTGTGTGTGTGTGTGTGTGTGTGTGTGTGTGTGTGTGTGCACATGTCTCACACTACCAACTTTTAGGAGTTGGTTCTCTCTTTCCAGTGTGAGATCCAGGGATTAAACTCAGGTCTTCAGTTTACTCAAGCAAGGGTGTCAAGCCTTTGTTCCATCTCCCGCCATAACGCATTTTTTACTTATAAATTTAATGCACAATAGTCTCTCAACTTAGGGATTCAACACTTGAGGTCAGGTGAACTGGGAGAAGATTTTATAGATTTTTGTGTCTAAGTAGACCCTTGGTTCAGGCAAACAGGTGTCCAGAGAAATGTTCAGATGTGTTCTGGTACTAAAATGGAACTCATAGAGCCCTGACCCATGTCTTGCTTAGTGCTTGGCAATGAAGAATATTGGAGTGGGTACTTGACTCTAGGCAAACATATCTTACAGACTAACTCCAACACTGTATATTATGTGGCTCTTAAGAAGAAGAGTATTCAAATATGTGTGTGTATCTGTCTGTCTGACTGACTGTTGCTGGGTATGCATGTAGGATCTGGGTACATATGGACTCAGGTATTGATCACAAACCATGTGCTTTGTTTTATGAAACTGAGTCTCTCATTGATCTGGAACCAAGTAGCTAAAACTAGCTCATTTGTAAACTCCAGGGAACCACCTGTCTCTGTTTTCCAAGTGCTGCTTTTACAAGTGTACACCACTATGCCCCCCTCCCTTTTCTTAAATATGTATTCTGGGGAGCAAACCTATAGAGTATAAGATTTGCTTTTTATACATAATGACTTGTTTTCTGCTAAATACACAGTGAATCCTTCATGATTCCACAGGAAATATTTTTATGCTAATCTTTATCCTTTCCTGCTTCAGAGGAAATTCTTTATAACTTTCTGCCACCCAAGAATTAGTCTCCTAGGTGATGTCTTCCTGCGTCCCCAATAAAAGCACAGTGGTTTTCCATCTTTGCTCACCTTCACCAGTTTAGAAGAAGTATTTTAAGAAAACTACTTTTGTGGTATGCCTGCATCACCAAGTAGCACATTGTTTGGCTTAGGGGTGAGATACACGTGTACTGGGTCATTGATACACTTTAAATGTTTATAAGTGTCTAGTGAACCAGTTCAGAGTTTCTCAAATTAAATGCACATGCAAATCACTTGTGGGGCTTGTTAAAATGTGTGTTGTGACTCGGGAGATCTGGAATGAAGTCTGAGAGCTTGCATCTGTTATAAGCTGCCGATACTGCTAGTTAAGGTTCCGTACTTAGATGGAGAGAGAAGACATGCCCACAGAAGACATACAGATATGTCACAACATAAAACAAAGCACATTGGTTTGATGTGCCTTTAGGTTGGATCTAAGCTGCATGCTGTAGGCTGGGAATGCTTTTGATCAAGGAATATTTACAAGACCTCAGAAACCGGAATCTAGCACCAAGGACGTTAATAGGTGAATTCATGACGAACTAGTGAAAATAATAAGAAAGGATTAATTATATTTTTAACGTACTTTCTTTAATTGTGGAACATTTTTGTCTGATATCATGTGCTGTATCTGTGACTATTTCCTAAGGGCTAATGCTTTACCATCTACTTTGAACAAATAGATTCTTAATGATTCACCAAAAATATTAAGCAGCTTCTGATGGTCTAGATTTGGTGAACTAACGAAGTAGATAAGTCTGTTTTTATGTAGTGTAATTCTATTCCCCTTGTTACAGGCCAAGGCAAAGTAAATGTTGAAGCCCAAAGCCTGAAAACCATAAGGTAACATATGGGGATTAGGAAATGAAATGTGTGTTGCCGTTACATTCTTTACCTCACTTCTGTTTCTCTGCATTAATATAATCATGCTTAGCAACTGAGCCACTGAGCAGCTGAGCGCCATTAGGACTCTGGTAGAGCAAGGGGTAGAAAGCACTTTGTAATGAGAATACATTATTTTAAATGCAAACACATTAAAGGAACCAGATGACCAATATTACCACTTTGATATTGCAAAGGTAAAGGAATGGCCACATGGCAACACACTTCTAATGGACTGGTAGTCCATTAAAAATAGGCACTGTTGGCACACGCCTTTAATCCCAGCACTCGGGAGGCAGAGGCAGGAGGATTTCTGAGTTCGAGGCCAGCCTGGTCTACAGAGTGAGTTCCAGGACAGCCAGGGCTACACAGAGAAACCCTGTCTCGAAAAACCAAAAAAATAACAGCTTAAACCAGAAGTTGCTAGAAAACCAAGGAATGTTGGTGGAGAAAAATGTGTTTGTACAAGGACTTTGAAAACAAAACAAAATACCTGAGGAATAATACACACACACACACACACACACACACACCCCTACACGCATGCACACACATGCGCTTGCACACACATAATCAGAATGAAAACCACATAATTTTAATCCACTTTTTTATACAGTGACTTACTCTGAAAACCATTCTTTATTGCATCAAAGTAGATAGCGTAGTTTATGTACTTTGCCCTCCTGCCCTGGTTAGCATGGGCTATTTCACATAGGTACCAATGCCACGACAGAGTTTGTTATGGAGGGAGGTTGTTATAAATGGATGGATTTGCTTGTTACTCCATTCTGTAACTCCATCCCAATTTATTCTTCTACTTTAACAGTGGTTTGTTGCATAAAATATTAAAAAGAAAAAAATAATGCATGGTCCTGTGCTATGCCCTGGTTCTCTCATCCCCAGCAGGCTGACCAGCCAAGCACTGACGGGCAATGGCTAACCTGCTTTTATCTCATGGAGCTCAAAGCTCCATGATCTCTCTACCCAGCTCACTAGGTTCCCACTGGCAGGTGACTACCACACCAGCCCCATGCTTCAATACCCCCATGACCTCTGTGGTGCACATCAGGCAAACCCACACTTTGCTGCTATACGTTTCTCTCTCGAACCCAGACAAGATGCTGTGTGAAGGAAAACACAGCACAAACTTAGCTCAGAAACAATGGTAACTCAATTTCTGGGCGCAACAACTAAAACCTAATCTTGTAAGCCTTATCAAAATCTGATTCCTCTAGTGGCAAATCCTTGTGGATCCACCATGATACCAGGAGACTATAGTAGCTACATCTTAACCATCTGCTGTCCCTGTTCCAAAAGGACCCTCCCTCCTCCTCCTCCTCCTCCTCCTCCTCCTCCTCCTCCTCCTCCTCCTCCTCCTCCTCTTCCTCCTCCTCCTCCTCCTCCTCCTCCTCCTCCTCCTCCTCCTCCTCCTCCCTTCCCCTCTCCAACCCGGAAGTCCTTCCTCCTC
>CM052700.1:135669974-135681717 GCA_028551405.1 Uromys caudimaculatus
GAAGCCCCTCCCAGGAAAGCAGAATTAGTAAAATGCAAACAGCCCCAAGGCTATCCACAACAGTGGTTCTCATATGTTATTTCCTCTGACTCCATCCAGGATCCTGAATCTTCTCAGAAGTTCCATGAGATTGGTCACATATCGATAATACTTGTGTGCTACATACTTTACACATTAATTAACTCCTCAGGGTTAAACGGAAATTTTCAGCAACCCTAGAGATATTCAAAATCACTAAATAAGCAAGTGAGAGTGTGCAGCTATTTTGTGGTTGTTTGTCAGGCATCATAATAAATTGTGAAAAGTAAAATGTTGCTTTTCGGCCTCAGTTCTGTCAATAGCTTGGGAATGAGCGAAGCCTCCATGGAGAACAGTGTGTCTGACACTGTGATGCCATGGATAATGGTGTCACTGTCACTGTGATGCTACTGTGAAACTCGGGTGGGGGTGGGGAGCAGCGATGGCACTTGGTACCTGGACTAATGGGAGGTAATAAGATAAAGGCTGTTCAATGCCTTGATAACTCCTGTAATGACCAAAAGAAGCAAATAGAAGAGGTAAACAACCATACAAATTTGATTTACAAAAGAGTAGCCATTGTACAAATATTTGCCAAATAATTAGCATCGCATCTTTAGAAGTAATACTGTAGCTGAAAAAAAGATAGCCTTTGATGCAGTTTTTTTACAGTAATACAGACTGGTCTTTTGCAAAGATGGTGCCCTTAATCATGGAAGAAGAAGACATGGAGGAATGTATAAATTTATATAACTCTATTTGGCAGTAACACAGCTAAGCATATTATTTAAACCTGATTTGAAAAAAAACATTTCAGACTTTTTGGCTAAAACCATTTCTTTCATATTTTCACATTAGTAGTAACAACACTGTGAAGGACAGAAAATGAACCTACCTTAGATTCATAACAAAATTTGTGAACCAAAGAAAATTATATTTGAGAAGAAATAAACTTCAAACATACAGATTAAGAGTAATATTTATATTTTATTCAAAAGATTATTTTGCATTTTAATGAAAAGAAAAAATAATGTAGAATTTATCTTATTCTGAAACAAATATAAAAGAAAATAATCATGAATAATGTATTCTTAAGTCACACAACTGCTTACATTTATAATTCAGGCATTGGATAGTTTCACATCATGCATTCCAGAATAATGTATTTTCATTTTATGTGCATTAGTGTTTTGCCTACATGGGTATCTGTTGGATCTCTTGGAACTGGAGCTACTAACAATTGTGAGTTGCTATATGGGTGCTGGGAACTGAACTAAAGTCCTCTGGAAGAGCAACCAATGTTCTTAACCAGTAAGCCATCTCTTCAGCCCCTTCTTATCACCTTTTAACTATAATAATTTTAGCAGCATTTTTTAATAGAAACAATAGAAAAATATACTCCGTTTATTAATAGATTAGAAAACATTTTACCTTTAATCAGTGGATTTTATAGAAAGTTTTAATTGATACCAATTTAGGTGACCCATCAACCAAATTTCTTCTCTAAGCAAGTCATATTTCAGAGATGGCTTTTTTAAATTGCATGACATCTTTTGATCTGTGTATTATGTATTTTGTATTTTAAATTAATAATTTTGTTTATATTATTAATTTTGTTTCAGTAATCTGACCACCATGGCCTCAAAGATTTCACACATAACTGAAACTGGAGAATTGTATCTTCCCTAGTTGTTGCTTTAAGGACTCATCCTGTGAGTTGTCCTTTCTCACTTCTAGATATCAGAACACCCAGATTGTAGTATGCATCATATTTTACTTATTCCATAATTGATTTGAACCTATGTCATACTTGATTAATAAGCTTTCAAATATCAAAAGAAATTATCATTCAAACAATGCTTATCTTGGCAGTAAAATCCACTTAGGCGAGAAGGGGCCAGTTTAGGTTCACAGTTCTCACTTATATATTGGAACTTCAGGGACATCACAGTAGAAGAACGTGAAGAACAGGTCACAAGGTATCTATAGTCAAGAAGCAGAAAGGCAGAACTAATGCAAGCATATTAGTGTACAACTAGCTTTCTCCATTTTATTTAGTTATATTATTCCCTGGACTCCATGTCTAAGGAATCACAGTACCAAAGCTGGCTAAGTCTTCTTATCTCACGATTTCTACAAATTAATGTAATTAAAGTGATCTCTAATAGACTTCCTCAGTGGTCTTCTAGAGATGGAATCAAGATTGTGTAAAATTGTAAACTAGAACCATAATACTCAAATCAAATAATAGTTTCTATTTTCTTTTGTTAGGCATCCCTCACAATCTTCCCTAAATGAAATTAGAATAGTATATGTAGGGTTTTTTTCAACTTGTAAATGAATTTTATATTTTGCTTATGTTCTAAGCTCACTCTGAAATCTTCATTAATATGTTACTGTTTTGTGACAGGAACAGACTTTCTTTTTTAGAAAACTCAGCCTTTCAGTTGTATTTGTGAAAAACCAAGGAGAAGGGAAGTAAATGTGGCAGGCTATTAAAGGAGTATGTTTGATACCATGGTAGCAACTTTCATTTGAGCAGCATAGTTAGGAGCTGCTGGTGGAACATGTCCTATGCACTCACTAATGTTTGTCTGGAACTCTCCCAGCTATAAACATAGTATGTCACACAAAGAGAAGGTGATACATGAATAGGTGGCAATGATACTGTCTTATATATAGCATTAAAATGTATATACATGTAATTGAATTCTGTTAAAATTCAATCATGTTAAAAACACGACTTGGAAGGTTTGGTTGTTTTTTGTTTTTGTTTTTGTTTTTTTTATTGTAATGGGACAAATTGCCAAATAAGTGTCATTTGTTGAAGGATATAAAATATATATCTAAGAATAACTATTGGTTTTTTTTAAATTTGTTTTAAACTTATTTTCTTCATATTTCTCATTAGTCTAATTGAACTTAAAACATTTTCAGGTGGCACAGGAATATTTTCATTTGGACATATCCTAAGTGCACATAAGAAGCATTTCTTGATAATGCCTATGAAATTTGAGAACATCGGTTTCATTTTACCCAATAATGGCAAATACATTTCATCCAAAATTGCATCAGTGAAATGGTTTTCATTATCTCAGAATAAAATAGAATGCCCATTCTTGCTCATTCTTTAAGCTGCCCTGGCTCATCCTTATTTCTATTACATTCTCCATGATTTTTAGTTTTCTTGTTTGAATTACTGAGATTTTCATCTCCAAACCTTTATTATATATATAAAATCACCCTCCCTGGAGTTGTTCTTCCTTAGGTCAGCTGTCTTGTTTATTTTCCTGAGGTCTATTTACTGTCCCTATCCACTCCTTATCATTAGAAGTCATTGTAGAATCGTTATCTTTTAGAAGAATAGGGTTTTGTTGTTTTCTTGTTTTGTTTTTCTTGTGTTGAATTTGCATTTGTATGGGCTGAGTCATGTGCTAGAAGTATTGATCTCACTTATGCTTTCTATTGAAATATTCACAAAGACTCAGGCAGCACTCGAGTGCAACTGGATTGAGGTAGTTTTCCACAACTGGTTCTGGGAGGAGCTAGAGAGCTATCCACCAGTGTGCCCAAGGCACCTTCTTGATCCATAGCACCAAAGGGAGGAAAAGTAGCAACAATTATTAAAAACTAACCAGCTTTGAGATATGTATATCCTATTTGGGAATTAGCACATAGCTTCTTATCGCCAAGGCTCCAATGTATTCGAAGAAGAAATGGCAACATTATAAAGAGCCAAAGGTCAGCAACAACATAAAGAAAACTATTTAGCTGACTACAGGTCAATTACACCTAAGAAATCACAGTAGTTTCAGAGTATGATAAAGTATTTTGCAAGCTCTAGTCAGAAAAAATAAATCTGCAAAGAAGGGAGAAAGTAGACACAAATAACAACACGGAGAAGCTATTGGTATTTGATAAATACTGGAAGGAAGAAAGTCAGCTTTCTCTAAAGATGTGACCCTTAGTAGGTTGATTACATTCTAAAGCAGGCCCAACTCCCAAAGTTACATGGGCTATACAATCTGAACTCAATGGGGAAAGAGAAGAAATAAAAGAAAGAGAAAGAAGAGGAGGAGAGAAAGAAGTTTTTATTTAAATAGAATGACATCATTTTCCACTTCTCTATCCACCTTCTAAAATCCCCCCTGCTAACCTCCCTCACTCAAATCCATGTCATCTCCTCTCAAGTTGTTTCTTTAGTAGTAGTAGTAGTAGTAGTAACAATAACAATAACAGTAGCAGTAGTAGTACTATTGGTGGTAATATGGTGTGTGTGTGTGAGGGGGGGATGGGAGAGAGAGAGAGAGAGAGAGAGAGAGAGAGAGAGAGAGAGAGAATGTGTGTGTGTGTGTGTGTGTGTGTGTGTGTGTGTATTACTACATGGTTTCAAGGCTAACCACTCTGCAGTAGACAACCAACAAGGGAGCTCATCCGTACAAGAGGCCTTCTCCCAGCAATCAATCATTAGTTGCTGCTAGATATTTGTCTAGGAATAACATCTCTGATAAATGTTCCCATGCCACATTTGCATGTCCATTGATATTGCCTTTGTTCCTGTCTTGTTTGCACAGCCATTTACAGGAAAGACTTTCACAGAAGACTTACTGGTATTTTGGCTCTTCCAGTCTTCCAACATGAACTCCTCTATGTTCACTAAGTCAGAGATGTCAGATTGATGATATAGATGTATCCTTTGGGGCTGGACTCCCCATGAACTCTTGATAGCTGCATTGTATCCAATTGTGGTTCTCAGTGATGGTCTCTATTTGCTGTAAAGAGAGGCTTCCTTTATGAGGGGATCGTGCTATTCTGGGGATATTGCTGGCCCAGCATAGTGACAGTAGTAGATTCTTTTCTCATGCCCATGACTACACAAGCCCCAGGAAGCTGACGGGATGTAGGATGTACTATATTGTTGAAACAGTTCATGCTAAGGGAGCGTCAGCTATGGAATGTCTGAGTACTCTCCTCCAGTGTTCCACACTCCAGTCTGCAGCTTTCTGTAAGTAGGCTTTGGATCATAGTCCCTTGCAAAATGGCTAGTCTCACACTCGAAGGTCTCTTATGTAGCTTCCCTAACGGACAGCCTTAGGTAAAAAACTCCTACCTATTTCTAAATTATTTCTCATCTATAGACCGGCACCCAACTGATCCACTTTTTTTGGGATTTCTGGATGACTGAAAAATGTAATTTTTGTTATTGTTCTTTTGTTTTTTGTTGTTGTTTGTTTTGGGTTTTGGGTCTTTTGGTTTTTGAGACAGGACTTCTCTGTGTAGCCCTGGCTGTCCTGGAACTCACAATGTAGACCAGGCTGGCCTCAAACTCACTGAGATCTACCTGCCTCTGTTTCATGAGTGCTGGGATTAAGGTGTATACCCCCAACACCACCAAAGGCCCCTACTCTACATGGTTTCCCATGACTGCAGCCCTAGGGTATGCTGGGAAGGAGAGAACACTACCCCGGTGCTGGCATGCTATGCAAACTCCTGTCTGGACTACAGTGTGCTACAACCAGTGTTAAGTGTGTCTTCAGAGTGTGACTTTTCCCCCCTTGTATAATCTCTGCCTTTAAGCATTTGCTGGGCACTGTCTCCCTCTGCTTCTTCCTCTCCCCTCCCCCTCTCTCCTCCTCTCCCTTCCCTTTCTCTTTCTCCCTTCCCCCTCCCATACTACTTTTTTGTAATTTTGTTGTTGGTGTTTTGACTTTTTAATTATTTGAACATGTTAAATTCGGCCCAACCCTATCTGTATATTTTGAAACTGGAGTGGCTTCCCACAGCGTCTAGACACCACTGCCCAGTTAGCCCACTTTTCCTAGGAGATATTGACTGGTTGGTACCATCACCCCTCACCCATAGTCTTTATTATAGCTTGAATCTTGTGGAATTTTTGTTTTTACTTTAAGAGTGATAATATTCAACAAGTTTTAATAACAGTTTGAAATGTTCATTACGTGAAAACCTGAGTTCCATCGATGGAACCCACACAATCAAATAGAGAACTGACACCTGCAATTTCTCCTCTGAGCTTCACTCATATTCATGGCACAGGTACACCCTCACCAACAGACAGACAGACAGACAGACAGACACACACACACACACACACACACGAAGGCACACAAATAATAAATATAAATAAAATTTAAAAGACAATTTACCCACTGGGTATCAGTTGTACTTGGCAGTAGATGTCCTTTATGTTATCTCTAAGAACAACAAACACAAAACAAAACACTAAAACATGTTATTTCTTGAAAGTGTACATAATATAAACAAAAATGTATGGAAACTGGAGTATAACAGATCCCCTACCAAAAATCATGTCTATTCATTTTAATATTCTGAGATTATGATCAAATTTGAATCATTGAGATATTACATTTCAAGGTGTATAAGGTGAATGCATTTTTCAAGTATAAATATTAGAACTGCTAATATGAAGGAATTATAGTATTTTTAATAGATGTGGAAAAAACTAGTGCTATTTAGCTACAACAGAGATCATTTGAAAGAACTTTTATTATGTTTGGATCTATCACTGAAGAATATAGCAGAATCATCTTTTGCAGCCATGAATGAAATATAGACCAAATTTTATTTTTTTTGTCTAAAAACCCAGCTAGTTTCATAGGAGCTTTGGCATAGGACATTTGTGTTCTGTGAGTCCTTTATTTTAAATGTTTGTTGCTCTCTGCTATGCCTTTCTTTCCCAAGTACTAAGCAGCCCACTAAAGTACCTCAGATAGGGTGCAGCAAATTCATTAACAGCAGATTTCAGCAGCCTTTACTAGTTACATCCCATAACCATGCTCTTAGGCTTGTAGAGCCACGCCCCTGGCTTCCAGTCAGCAATACTGGGATTTGACTTTCAAGTGACAGTAGTTCCATTAAAATGTTTACCTCTAAATACCAGAGACAAAATGTCACTGTCACAGAGGAGAAAGTGTGCAGCCAGATCAAACAATTGGACTCCTCTTAGCCAGCACGGCTTTGCCAATGGCTAGAGCCCCAGGCTCCAGTTTCCCTGAACCCCTATTTTCTTGCTAGTGATGTAGTATCTGGCTCTTTATGATTCACTCTGAGATAATGAAGGCATTATGTGCCTTGCTTTTTCTTTCGCAGAAGACTGGTAAGTATATTTTTAGGGAAAATTTTATACAAATCTCCCAAATTTCTGGCAAGGAAATTAGGCTGACATCTGGAAGAGAAACTGCTTAGCCCTATCCAAAATGTGTTCTAACTTCATGTCTGTACATCTATTCCCCAAAAGATAATACATAAGTTCCTCTTAATCTTGAGTCTCTTAGAGGAAAAAAATGCTTAGGCATTCCGTGGGTTACTTTCTCTGTGGTAGACAGAGAAATTAGTGCTTCAATCCCATTCCTGTATTTCATAAGCCTGAAATTCTGTGGAGAGCTGTCTCTCATATTAAATCAATAACATTTACTATTGGCAGGAAAATACAATCTGCATGCACAAAGTTGTAGAACCATAAATATAGCAGCACAGGGAAGTTGGTCAAGAAGCTTGGTTATTCTACGTCTGCTGCCATGAAGTTTGGCCACATCTTTCCTTTTGACATTTTGTATGGTCTGCCTTCTGATAACCCTCTCTCTGGTAGATGCTTTATGGACTGCGTTTCCTGAGATGATAAGAGACTCTTTCCACACTCATTGAGTAGCTGTGTTGATTGATCTTAACAGATCTTTCAAAAATTGTGGTGGAAATCTTTTCCTCCTTGCAGTTTTCAGAGATATTGGCTATATAACAAAATAAGGAGAGCCATATTTCAAAGTAGTGTGTTTGGAAGAGTGCCCAGAGTAAAGAAAACATTAATAGGCATAAAAAGCTAGCATATGGATGCTATAAGATGCATAATGGAAAATGTCCAAACAAAGTAGTGGAACCTTCCAGTCCGACAGTATGAGGGGCAGTAAGGAAAATATGTTCTCTTATGTTCCTGCCAAAGTCTGAGGACAATACCACCTATAGAGAAAGCTTGACAGATGCTGGAAACTGAAAAGATGACTAGTTATAGCTGGCTTACTCTGAATTAATGAGATACTATTTGTGTCTTAATTTGATTGCAATTATAGTCTCTATAATTTGATCTCAGGTTCTATCAAACCCAGTCTCAGTTCATGTAATTAGATTTTATTAAATTGTTGACACAGAATGAAAGAAACATTGAAAACCGTTTCCATGGAGAGCTTAACCTAAAAAAGGGAAGTATAAGCTGGGCAGTGGTGGCACACGCCTTTAATCCCAGCACTTGGGAGGCAGAGGTAGGTGAATTTCTGAGTTCAAGGCCAGACTGGTCTACAGAGTGAGTTCCACGACAGCCAGGGCTACACAGAGAAATCCTGTCTCGAAAAACAAAACAAAAAAAGGGGGGGGAGTATATAACTCTATCACTCAGTAACTGTCTGATTTCCTACTGTATGCAGAGATTTGTGCCAAGCATGTATGTGAAATAAGATGTAACTACTCCTTTAATGAGTTTTTAAAACTTATTGAAGTGGTATACAGTTATATTTCCTTTATTCAGTCTAGGGGATCATTTCGAAGTTTCTGATTATGAAGACAATTATTTTTCCAAATTCTGACAAATGCTACCTTGTATATAGTTACATTCGCATGATGCTCTCAAGTTTTAATTGCACATGTTTTTACTTAAGGGTTAATATTTTTGGATGACAAGACACAAAGAAATAAGTGTCTGGCAGAAAAGAGTCAGAACGTTTTCTAACGTGCAGCTCCACAGAAGACTGTTAAACAGGCTCTTGTAAGGGTTGCACCTGGAACGCGGCCAACTGTGGGCTGAGCTATGACGGGCAAAATACAATGTGGGGTGGGGTTTGATAATTTTTTCCTGCTCCCTCTGCATTTGACTGAGTTGAATGATTTTGTGATCTCTGCGGCATAGGAGATGTCTCTAATTGTCTAGTCCATCACCCTTGTATATTATGGCTGGCGTACAGTGGCCCAAAACAATCACATAGAGGGCACAGAATATGGATGTACTCAAATGCATGATGAGGGAAACTTACTCCTAGATAAGACCTCTATATTTAGCACAACTGAGGAACAAAACATAAAATTAGTAAAGATATAAGCTGCAAACTTTTTTATTGTTTATTACTTCATGGTTTGAACATGTATTCTTGGTACAAACACTCTATATTGCATCTATGACAGATATTGATGAGATTAAGATAAATAAGGGGCAGGGGCTTTCAGTACACTGGGAAATACAACAAATGATAGCATTGCACAGTTAGAGATCCATGGTACTAGTGATATAAGGAGACAAAGGTGTCACTTCAGTATCAGAGACAAATCAGTGAAGGGCAGAGAATGTATCATGAGCACAGGAGCAAGAAGGATCGGATGCTGAGTTTCAGCTTGGAAAGGCACACTGAGGGCGGGAAACAACTAACATGGTAACAAATATCAGTGATTGCTGTTTCTGAATTGTGTGTTGGTTGGCTCATTCTTCTTGAATGAAATACATGAGTGAGTTCTTATGGACTTAGGATCCTGTCGTTTTATTTAATAATGATCCTTTAGATATCTAAGACTACCTGAGGCATGGGAAAAGTTATTGCACAGAATTTTGATGTGGCTATCTGATAAAAGAAACATAAGAAAAATGTGCATAGATCTACAGTGTGATCCTCGGTGGACTGAGGGAAAGTGAAGGACTCTGTTGCCTCAAAACAGAGGAAAGAGACAAAGAACGGAGGGCAATTGTTCCAAATATGTTTGTAATATAATAGAATTTAGTTCTAGGTTGTTGAAACTGGTGCCTTATGCCTTAGTAGGTACTGTTACTTAATTAACAAGTAAGGCAGTATGCTACATTTTTAAAGCACAGATCAACTTCTATATTTACTTATATTCATTTTTATTTTGTAGTGTGTGTGTGTGTGTGTGTGTGTGTGTGTGTGTGTGTGTGTGTGCGCCTCCACCTGAGCAAACACACATGTACGCAAGTGACGATCAGGAGAAAATGTGTGGTAATTGACTCTTTCATTCCACCGTGTGGTTTCTGTGGATTTAATTCAGATATCAGTGTTGGAGGCAAGAGCCATTGCTCATTGGTCTATTTCACAAGCATACATTTTCATATTCTCTTAAACAAACGTCAACAACTGATAGTTCTCTCTAAACTAATGCCATTAGTTTTTAAAGATTATACTTAGAAAATAGATTCAGTAATTACAATTAACTTAAGAGGCAACAGAATTTCAGACCTCCTGAAATATATGAATTAAGTGTGTTTGTGTATGCTTAGAACTTACTTTACTTTTAGCTTAATTCTTTTCTTCTAGATTTGTTATATCTGGTCATCAACTTTGACCCACAGATTGAATGCAAATATTACAGCAACATTAGTCACTCCCTTTAACCCTGGCTCCAAGAACAGATTTCAGAACTCATGCTATAGCATCAGACATTTAAACTAGCACTTTTGTTCTCAATTGGAGGTTCAAGGCATCTATCCATTGTTCCCTCAGCTCTGTACATTCCTTTGTTGCATTAATTTCATATTAATACATGCTTGTTAAGCATTCACATATTTTTTTTCTCTGTATAGTTCAAATGCCTTAACTCTTCAATACCTAATGACACTTTATTATGGTGTCTAGTAAAAAGTCGTTGAATGAACGAATAGAGGAAAGAGCATGTTGCTTCTCCTTTGGAGATGACTCTAAGCTACACCTTTATCACCCATGTTGAAATTTGCAGGCAAATGGATGGAACTAGAAAACCACATCCTGAGTGAGGTAACCCGTACCCCGGAAGACAGACATGATATGTACCCACTTATAAGTGGATCCTAGCTGTAACGTAAAATATAATCGTGCTATGATCCACAGACCCAGGGAAGCTAAGTAACAAGGAGGAATTTGAGGGGCAATTTCAGGGGTGAGGTAGAAACTTTGTGCAGTGTAAACTCCATGAAACCTGAGAGCGTAAGCCTAGCAAAGAATCCTTGTAATGGGGGACAGGGGGCATGAACTGGCCATCTTCTGTAACCAGGCAAAGCCTCAAGTAGGGGTATTAGGATACTGACCCAACCACAAAACTTTTGATCTATAGTTTGTGCTGTCTTCAGGATATGCTGGGACAGGGGCCTAGTATAATCACAATCAGAGAGACTTCATCCAGTAACTGATGGGAGCAGACGCAAAGCCCCACAGCCAAACTAGGTGGAGTTCTGGCAGTCTTGTAGAGAAGGGGAAGAAAGAATAGAGGAAGTGGAGGGGTCAGGGACACCAGAAGAACAGTCCACAAAACCAACTGACCAGGACTCATGGTGACTCACAGAGACCAGGGAGCCTGTAACGGTCTGACCTAGGTCCTCTGCAAATAGGCTGCGCAGCTGGGTGTTCGTGCGGGAGTTCTGGTTGTTCCTAAGAGTGGGAGCCTGCTTTTGCCTGCATGTGGGTCTCTTTTATGCCTACTGGGTTGCCTTGCCCAGCCTTGATGTGATGGTATGTGCCTCGACTTGATGTAGTTTGTTATGCCATTTTCAGTTGATGTCCCTAGGAGACCTCCTCTTTTCAAGGAAAGGTAGAAGGGGGGGTGGATCTCGGGAGGAGGGAAGGTGTAGAGGGGAGCATGGAGGAGGGGAGGTGGGGGAAACTGCGATCGGGACATAATATATGAAAGAATAATAAAACAAATAAAATAAAATAAAACAGTCTCGAAT
>CM052700.1:135682217-135735024 GCA_028551405.1 Uromys caudimaculatus
TCAGTCTCTGTGGCCCGCAGAAAGCGGGCAGAGTCAGTGAGCTCTGGGGACGCTTTGCCCCTGCTATGGGCTTTTCTGCGTTCCTCCCGGAGCTGCTTGTCTATGGAATCCTAGTGTCCCAGGCAGAAGTTTCTTGCCACAGCCGCCCGCTTTTGGGATCCAGGGGGGTTTCTAGGCCCGCCTACCTCGGTCCCTGTGTCTCGCGGGTTCCTTAACATTACTTCTACGCATAATAGTACATAAACTTCTTTTCATATAATGTGCTATCTAGAAAATATTTTATAATGAGCAGAGATAATGATGAAATTAATTAATTTCTAACTCAATAAATGAAAACACAAAACAATTTTTATTGTAAAAATAGAAATGGCAATAAAACACAATACTAGTTGTTCTTTTCTTAATTTGTCTTTGATTTTTTTATTTTTTGGTCTGTTGATGAAGATGTCAGAAAATAAGTTGGTGAGCATATTTATGAAAAAGCTAAAAGAAGTGGGGAGAGGAACAGAAATGGAGAAGGGGAGAAGGAATAAGGAAAAGAAGAAGTGAGAGATGGAAAGGGAGAAGGAGTTAGAGAAAGAGGGAGACAGAGGTGTGGAGAGAGAGAGAGAGAGAAAATTTATGAGCCTGTGTGTGTGTGTGTGTGTGTGTGTGTGAGAGAGAGAGAGAGAGAGAGAGAGAGAGAGAGAGAGCGCCTGTGTGTGTGCATGTGTGTGTATGAGAGAGAGCCTGTGTGTGTGTGCATGTGTGTGTGCATGTGTGTGTGTGTGCATGTGCGTGAGTGAGCCTATGTATGTGTGTGTGTGCATGTATGTGTGAGCCTGTGTGTGTGTGTGTGTGTGTGTGTGTGTGTGTATGTGTGTGTGAGTCTTTGTGTATGATCCTATGTGTGTGATAGAGACAGAGACAGAGAGAGAGATAGAGATATGGAGGGAGACAGAGGGATGGAGAGAGGGAGAGGAAGAGCAAGTGAGCAGATAACAGTCGGGGTTAAGAAAATCTTTACTTGGTTTTTATGTCTTTATAGCTAACTTTGTTTTATTTCTTTGGAGCAGCACAGAATCACTTTATTGAAGTTCCTGAGCTTTTATAAAATTGGAAGACAGTTACGCTCCTTACTGTCCCCACATGAATTACTATCATCAACATAAATATAAGATTTCCTGTGTATTTGCTTAATAATCCTCTGTCCAAGGATGTGCAGCTAGCCAAAGAATGTCAATGTCTTGCCAGCTTTCACCCAGCTGCCTACCCAAGCAACCCTGTCTGGAAAGAGTTCAGAAGCAGGCCTGAAGACTGCCATTCTTGGAAATAAGATTGGAGTTAGCAGAGAATGTTCTTTTCCCAGATTTTGCGCTGCCATGTAGTCTGTTTTAACACTAATCTAAAAAAGACCTTCCTCTTGATTTGCACTTATAATATCAATATTTATATAGCACCATGGTTTGAGTCCAGTCAAGAGTTACCACAATGTGAATGATATCAACAGAAAGGGTGTTCTGCTTTTAGTATTTATGTGCAAGCTTGACTCGTGGTTTACTCATGTACACTGGCCTTGTTAAGTAGCCAGGGAAGGTTGTATAAAAAAATTGGTGTCTACTCTCCTTTTTAAATGTACTCACTACATCCCCATGATATCTACTTTCTTTCCTCAATAATATAGCAGATATATTTGAAAATGTAGACCACATCAACCTAGGAGAGCATAATTCAAATGAGAAATTCACTGTTTAAAAGACTGCATTTCCTTAGCAACGGCCAAATAGGTAAGCCATAAAAGACATACTCAAACATGGTTATTATAAACTTTTAATTTTTCTTCTTTAAAGCAATTCAGTTTGATTTAAAATATCCATTCAAGTAAAAAACAGATAAATTAGTTCTTTCTCCCTATGACAAACTTGTGATAAACTCTACACCATTCATCAAGGTTAGGATAATAGCACAAGAAAAGAAGACCCTAGAACGGCAGTTGAGTTGGCTTTTAAAGACTTTACAGGATGAAGAGATCTAAGTTTTAGATTGATCTCAACTTAGATTAGGATTTTCCCAATGCATAATGATTATTAAACTTTAGAAAACAATTAAGGACGTTTGAGTTAAAATTTTAAGCTTAACTTTTAGAAAAGCCACAGGATATGACTAAAAATGTTTGATTGGCATATCAAAGTAGGGAACAAATAAGCTTTAAAGGTAACTGCTTAGTACATTTGCTAGCAAGTGTGATATTAGCGAGTAATAATAACTACATTAACAGTAGGAATTGTTCATGCTTAATAACCATCATCATGTTCAAACTCACTGTACTGCTGGTTATTATCTTTATATACATATATACATATACATATATATACATATACATACATATACATATACATATATACATATACATATATATACATATACATATATATACATACATATATATAAACATAGCATCTTAGGTTTATAATCACCAAGACTATTGTCATTAGCATAGATAAAATATGAGCTAGGCCCTAAAATATTCACACTTTAAAATATGTGTTTACAACAATATTAGATTGTTCTATGTCAACATTGTATAAGTTGTCACAGTGTGAAAGTAGACACCAACGTAAAGAATCTCTCTACATTTTGTCTTTTTCTTTCTTCCTTTGCTGGAGAGAAGTGATTGCTCATGTCATATCACTATCTATAAAAAACCAGGTAATTTGATATGAACAGACTATTTTGTGCTTGGCATATGGAAGTGTTTTATGCATGATACTGTTTTTAAAAACCACCTGAATTCAATAAATAAAGCACAAATATGCTTCCCCTCCATCCCATGTCATTTTCAATTTAAAAGCCATGAATGTTTCCAAAGAAAAATCAAGCACACTTAGACTGGGTATCTTTTTTTATCAAGCAATTTGAGGAAATTTTTTGAATGGGGAAATTCTTCATCTTCACACAAAGATGAGCGAACCTAGGGATGAATAAAACCAAATGCACAATACCTACTCATGTTTCTAAAGCATAGAGGCTGTTTCTATGCGTCAGGACAGCAGAGAAAGGCAAGTCTAGAGAGAATGAAGGATGTTAGTAAGAGTGTAGGTCTCACACTTAGGGATAAAGGACGTGTCTATACTCACACCTTCCATGTTTCCATCATCAGCCACTTGAACTTCTGCATGTAGTCATATGCTTCCTACCTATCCTGACAGATCCTCACTTTTCCCTGGCTTTCACCTGTCAACAGGCTATGCAGATATCCTGGAAGAGGAACCTCAAAAGTTACCATCTAGAAAATAATGAAAGGATATCAGGAGATTAATTCACATTTTCTCCACAAATAAAAATCCAGGTATATATCTTTACTGATAAACTTCTCCAAATATTTCAGTGATAAATTATGTAATTTCTATACAAACTAATATAGGGAACTCAAAAGGAAGGAACAATTCCTGGTTCATTCTTGTAACCAGAATGATTATCATAACGATATAATATACAGACATTACACAAATGAGAAATTATAATATTTTGCATACATCTCTAAAAAGTTTAAAAATATGTATTACTGCTTCACCGTGTTCTAATGGGAGTTATTACATGAAATTGATTACCGTGCCAAAATCTATCATTGTAATCTACCACATTGTTAGTAAAGATTAAAAATGTGGCTATTGTGATTTGAATATGAAGTGCTACCTCCCACCCCCCACCCCATAGACTCATATGTTCAAACCCTTAGTTCCCAGTTGTTTGGGAATGCTGTAAAAATGTTAAGAAGTAAAGTCTCAGTAAAGGAAGTGAACCATTGGAGGTGGTCTTAAGGATTGATGAGCCACCTCCAACATTTTGTTCTTCCTCGGTTTCCTGAGTGCAGATAGCATGTAAGCAGCGAGCCTCCTGTTCCTGCTGCCATAATACCCCTAACTGCTGCCATGACATCCCTACCATGGCATACTATGCTCTTCAACTGGGATCAGAATGAGAGCTTTCTCCCTTAAATTGCAATTGTTTTTTATTACAATAAAAAAATAAATTGAGACAACAGCTCTCTACAATGGAAGAAAAAGCATTTGGTAACATATAAACACGAAATATAATATATATTCTCCAAGAAGTATGAGGAGAAGAGAGCTTCCCTAGTCTTTTTTAAGATGACTATAAAAAATCTAGAGGTTGGGACTTGAAAGATGGCTGAGAATTTGAGTGCACCAATTGCTCTTCCAGAGGATCCCGGTTTGATTCCCAGCACCCAGACAGCAGCTCACAACTGTCTGTAACTCCAGTCCTAGGTGATTAATGACCTCTTCTGGCAAATGTGACACTGCACACGTATGGTGCACAAACAAGCATGCTGGCAAAACAACCATACACATAAAAATAAATGTGTATTAATTAATCTAGAGGTGGCTTAGTCAGAGTTTCTATTCCTGCACAAACATCATGACCAAGATGCAAGTTGGGGAGGAAAGGGTTTAATGAGCTTACACTTCCATGCTGCTGTTCATCACCAAAGGAAGTCAGGACTGGAACCCAAGCAGGGCAGGAAGCAGGAGCTGATGCAGAGGCCATGGAGGGATGTTCCTTACTGGCTTGCTTGCTTCCCCTGGCTTGCTCAGCCTGCTTTCTTATAGAACCCAAGACTATCAGCCCACAGATGGTACCACCCACAAGGGGCCCTCTGCCCTTGCTCACTAATTGAGAAAATGTCTTATACCTGGATCTCATAGAGGCATTTTCTCAACTGAAGCTCCTTTCTCTGTGATATCTCCAGATTGTGTCAAGTTGACATACAAACTAACCAATACAAAAGGCAACACTATAATCAAAAATAAAGTTCATTAGATTTATTCTTAAGGTTAAAAAAGACAAGGATACATAGTTTTATGACTTCTTTTCAACTTTTTGGTGAATAGCCTTATCCAAAGCAGGGAGAAAAAAAAAAGGTAATTAAGTCAAAAATGATTAGAAGATTAAAGAGAAAATTCTGTCATATATGACACAAATACATCTAGTTAATTCAACATTAGAAAATGATAGGATTAAGATTTTTAAGAAATCTAAACACCCAATTAAAAAGGAGAAACAGGAGAAACAATGTAAAGCATTATTTACAGTATCACACTTGTGTGTAGATTTTGTCACTTTAAAGGTTGTGGTAGTTGTGACAGTTTTCAAGTGTTAGTGTTATATAGGATGTGTCCTGTGTATACAAGGGCACATATGTAGGTAGGAAAACTCAAGGCTCTTCTCACAAGTTCACTCACAGCTTCCATTTGAACTCCCAGTCCATATGTGTGTGGGAGAGTGAGAGCAGAGAACAAAGAGACGTAATCATGTGGAAACATTAAGATCCCATATCAGCCAATTTAAAGGGAAAAATACCTCTTAGGATTCACTGTATTTCAGCATGTGTAGTAAAGTTTCAATAGCTAAGTTAGCCAGAAATCCTTTTTAGGGAGGTGGGTGGGTCAGGATATGCCCATTGTCATAAAAATATCACAGTGTTTTGTGGGGAAAATATGATTGTTTCAGTAAATTTTACTCAAAAAATATACAAAAATTATTGAAAGTACACTTTGGAATACACCTTGCCCATGCAAAAACATGTAAAATAACACAAACACTTTGGTTGCTATTAAACAAATCATTTTAGAAACTGACATGAGAACATGTTCAGACATCATTAGTATTTTTCTTAGAATTTATCATTTAAAATAGCCCCCGTTAGGTGTTTTTAAAAAGCCCTAGCTGTGGTCCTGTCTAGCTATCAAGCCCTACTGCCTGAAGTGGCCACTCCATTGCAGCCATGCCTAGTCAACTAAGTTAAAGCATCTTTTAGTGAAAAAAGTCTCCAACATATACTGCAAATCATTTAAGAACATAGCTAAGTTGTCCCTGTCTGTTAACTTTAGTAATCACTCATTTGAGATTTTACGCTGACATGGTATTAAAAGGCATGTATACTTTCTGGCAAAGGAAAGAAATAGGAACAACAGCAACAAAAGGTGCAACATGAAGCAAATAGAAGCTGCTTGAAGAATTGAATGGTCTTTTTTATTTGGATTCTCTTTCATATTGGTAAGCAGGCAACCAGATCATTATCGTTGACAAGTATGCTATTATCTTTTCTCTTCTCTGCTCTAAAACGCCAATCTAAAGTTTCCTAGTCACTTCAGAGTGGGAAAAAGGACTTTTACTCACACATTTCTGAGAGCCTCCTTAACAGCATCTCTGACTGTAGGCCTTTTTTTTCTGAGCTCTTAGTAGTGCCAGGTTGAAAACTCCTGGGTGCAGCTGATTTATTAAGAATATATCTGTTCCACTGATACGTGGTAGCTGCTTAGTTCTTCTGTACTCAGTGATATTAGCTTTCTGATGTTCAATGATAATCTCCAAGCTGAGAAATTATGAAGCTAACTTATAACACCTGATATTTTGCAAACTCCCATGAAGACAATGTAAATAAAAAAATGTTAATACAAAATAAGGAGAGATGATAGATCAGAAAATATGTCTTGGTGGTGTTTAAAAGTAAATAAATGGAATTTACATAAAATCCAAATCTCCACATTTTTTAAGTGTTCAGGGTATACTGAGCCTCTAAGTAAGTGTGTTTGTGTATGTGTGTGTGTGTGTGTGTGTGTGTGTGTGTGGTGTGTGTGTGCTTCTTGTTGAATGCTCATTGTTAAATGCTTATTATCCCCCAGAAAACTAGTCATCAATGCCCTATCTTGAATTGCAATGATATTTGCAAGTCTTAACTAGAGTTAAGTAAAGTTGTGAGTGTTAAGCTTACATGAAGGACATATACTCTTATAAGAAGAGAAAGACACATTACTCCTCTCTCTCTCTCTCTCTCTCTCTCTCTCTCTCTCTCTCTCTCTTTCTCTCTCTCTCTCTCTTCCATGTGTACTCACTGAAGAAGACCGTGTGGTGACACAGCAATAAATCTGCTATCCATAAGCCAGGAAGTGGACTCATTCCAGAGCCTGAGCGTATGAATGTCTGACCACTGTGATGTTTGATCTTGCACTTCCCAGATGCTATTTCTATTATTTACAGAGTTTGTGGCCTTTTTTTTTTTTTTCACCATGAGTACACTAAGATACCAAATCAAAACAAGGAGGTGTTTTTCCATTTTTCTTCCACTAACACAGAATATGTAGGATACCATAACACTGGCATCTTGATTCTCTTTTGCTGCCTGCCTCACCTTCAGGACATCTGGGTTGGCATTGCTTGGATTATGGGTAAATTAAGTTCTCCTTGTAAAGGTCCAATAGGGAAATAATTCCATGGGTCTCTTTCCCAACATCTAGCCATCTTCTTATCTCTTATTTAGAGCTGCTGATCTTGTTTCATGCCCATCCCTTCACAAATGCTGCATTTATCCTGTTCTGAGACATCATTTTAATACTCCACTGTGTGAGCCCCCAAAATAAATCCACAGCACAGTTGCTAGGTAAACAGATAGGTATGTAGGTAGGTAGGTAGGTGGGTGGGTGGGTGGGTAGGTGGATAGATGGATGAATAGGCAGCAGGCAGGCCAGCAGACAGACAGACAGAAAAACAGATAGACAAATAGGGAGAGGTGATGGATATATAGATGATAGACAAACTTAACATGGGATAGTAAAATATGACATGTATAATATCTAAGAAATGCAATGTCAAAATCTCAGGTATGGCTAATCTTAGTCTCTTCATATGGTCTAAAGATAGACTAGGCCCAGCATGGCAATTTTATTTAAAGGCTCTGCTTCAATGCTGGTGGAGACATACTTAATTATTATACTAGCTGCCAAAAGAGTGGTTTCCAAACAAAATATACACGTGTACATCTATGACTTCCAGGAGAAGAAAACAGTTATTATAGGCAGTATAATTTTAATATACAATAAAAGGAAACAAAATAGATTCCTTTTTTTCATAATTTATAAATTGCCTCTTACAAAATAAAATTAGTTTTCTATCATACAAATTTGAATTTAGTGATCTTTCTCCAGTCTGATGACAAGATAGCTTCCCTACTGTAGAAAAGGAAGCTTTGAGATGATTCATTTAATTATAAATAAAATATATTCTTCGCCTAAAGTCTTACTTTCTCAATTTTTGTCCTGAAAGTCCAAAGGACTAATTTTATTCTATTTCTTTTCTAAACATACAAAAATGAATAAAAGTATATTTAAATATTTTAAACTGGCACATAGTAACTGAATGTGTGTGGGTTGATATGGGCTGTTTTAACATATTCACCAGCAACATAAGAAAAATGTTTCTGAAAGTACTATGATTGCAAAGTTTTTAAGTCTAACCATCAAGTTTCCATTCCTAGATTAGGCTTTAAATTTATATTTCTTTAAAACAGTTTTCTTTGCTACATGTACTTTTTTGATTATTATTTATTCATCAAATAAATATATTCGGTGATGATAATGCAAATAGATACTATTTTAGCTAAATTTGATTAAAGGAAAGTTATAGATTTCCATGCACCTGAATCTTTAAAAATAATATGCAGTAACGGTTCTTTACCTAACACAGGTCACTGGGAAGGAGCTTACAAACAGTGATTCTGACTCAACTTGTGTGAATCATTCGCATTTCTCAGGAGCTCCCAGGCATGCTGAGTCATATGTTATGCCCACAGACTAAATCATGAGACCATATGCCTGAACCTCAAGGTGTCCATATGGAACTGGATAACTCCAAAATGTGAAGTATGATTCAAAAACAGTTGTGATGAGACCAGATGGAGATTGTCTATGTAGTTTAGGGGGAAAAAATACACCAAAGAAAAGTGACCAGTTTCTTTCCGTGGGATCCTGTGCTTGCTGGAAACCAGAAATGCCAAAAGTACTTATGCCAAAAATATCTTTGGGTTCTGCCATGGTCAGAGATGGGAGCTGCAAGAACATAGGTCCAGTTTTTTTTCTTACCTCTTTTCCCTGAAGCAGTTTCCACCTTTCCAAGCAACTATACTGAAGACATGATAGAAACCATACGGCAGGTGGACACCTGGAGTAGGAAGTGGGATTACTACCTGGTCCTTTACTCCTTCCATCTATCTTGTGAGGCCTTATTAACTCAAAGGCAGGAAGTCTCAATGGAACCACACACACCTTCCTGCTGTATATGCATGGTGCTGTCTTTCTTCTCTGTTAAGCTCCCTATAATAATACATTTCTTTCTAAAATCCTCTCCTGTCTGGTACATGAATTTCATTCTTAGAATTTGTAAGATAAGAATCTGAAAGCAAATGAATTGGACAGCTGTCGACTTTCTTCCCCAAGTCAACCACAAGAGTCAAGAAGGGCTCCATTACTCTCCAAGATTTTCCAGGATTCCTGAATCATGAGTTTGCAAACAGAGAGAAAGGCATTAGTTGACAACCTCCTGATAAAGGTATCAACTGGTCAACCAGTCCTTCATTCTTCCTCACCTTCACTGTGGCCTCTTCCTGTCACACACTGATTTTGTGTTGCCTTTTCAATAGTTCTCAACTGAAGAGCTCAGGTACTTTATTAGGCTTAAAAGAAATTCTCTGAGAACATTTACAGAGAAAGACACACGTGATCCAACTAAAGAAAAGTGGCTATTTTTATAGAATGATGTTTGATAAATTTATAGAGTGAAGAAAAATTTACAGATTCTTTTGGTACTTGGTAAGTGAATTTATTGACTCTCTGTGTGTTAAGGCTGGATTTACTACTCAGGAAATGAGTTTGCTCCCTGTTCTCTTCAAGAGAGTAAGGCAGATCATGTTTGTTAATTTGGGTGAAAATTGGGTAGCTGTAGATAAGAAATTGTGAGTGTTGATCTAGTACTGTTTGCTTTAAATAATGATCTCAAGTATAAAACATTGTATGAAATTGTGTTTCATTATTATTTACAAGGCCTATACAGTCTATTAGCTTTAATAATAATATTAATAAGTGAGTTTGTTCAAATTCAGACTTAAGGACCAACTCATTTACGACAAGATTGATTAATAGTTGCCATTTTGATGACTTTTTTTTTCTTTTTTTATAAAAACTGTTGGATGCTTTTCACAGTCCATTTTAAGCTTGTTGCACTATGAGACCAAGTTCTGGGCAATGAATTACATTCTGCAGATGGTAAAAGACTGAGTCAGAGACTCTGGCTAGAGCAATCCTTTCAGGCTGGTATGATCCAATTTCTGTATGCACTTACGGTGTACATTCAATTGGTAGGTTGCCATGTGCTGTTTGAACTGAAAGAGAACCTGCTCCTAGCTGCCCTTCCTCCACTTCAGGATATGCATGTGTGTCTCAATGTACTCAGCAAACCCCTTTTTCAGAGGTAGCCTGCTCTCCTAACTCTGTGATATTGAGGGAAGCAGACAACAAAACATCCCTAGTGTAAAACCATTGTGTTGTGTTTAGACCACCTGGAAATTAAATCATTTTCAATACAAGTCTAATTTGACTATTTGATGAAATTAAAAGGCCTTCATTAGGAATGTGAAGCTGGAAATTGAGCCATGAGAAAGTTGTCCATGGAGAGACCTCAACTGAGAATTTCATCAAACTGTGTCAAATGCCCAGTGAATTTCTGCTGGATATTTGTAAGCTCCTGATTAGATGTTACTTTTGTTCACTCTCTCAATCAAGGTGACCCAGTCATTTCTGTTGGACTCCTGATTTGATGGCATTTTATATATCTGTTACTCTCATCTATGTACTACTTTCTATTTGAAAATTTACATTTGCTTGCTATATGCTTAATAAACTGAATGTATGATTACTATAGATCATTCTCCAGACCATACAGAACAATGCTTTTACAGTTACAAATATTTGCATAGTTTCTATACACTAAAATTTACCCTTACTGCTTAATTTATGTGATCAGAGAGATTTAATGAGATATTGTCATAAAAATATCTCAGTAATCCTTTCTTTTAGATTGAGTATTACATATACTACTTTTTAACAGTGGAAGGACATTGGATTTTGAGAAGTGTAGTAAAAGATGAAGCATAGATTTGACCTTAGACTCAGACTGATGATCGAATTATGTTTTCTATGTTCTTTTGTATCCCTTAACATTTCACTTATTATACCTATTAAGAAAATTATCCCCATGTATTTATACCTCTATTTTCTCTACCTGCTTATAATAAAGCTTTTGTGATATTTGCTTTCTTTAGTGTTCAGTTGTTTTTATGATTTTTCTTACAGGGATCAAATGCTATTTTATATAATTAGTATCTACTATTACCAGAATATTATTTGATTTAATTCTATATAGAAGATATATGAGGGAGAAATCTTATCATGTACAAGATTTTGAGATGATATCATAAAGCCTATGTTAGGCACAAAATGGAATAAAGAACAGATATAAAATAATGCCTAGACTTTGATAATAAGCAATTACTCTTTTAATAAAGATACCTATAAACTTCCATTTTCTGTCTGTAAAAAAAAGATTAATGCCCCATCTTTACTTTTAATCTCATCAATAAATGTTATATATAAAGCAGAATTCTGAAATTTTATATTCCTTGGTTAAGGGGATTCCTATTCCAATATCCACAGTAGCACCGACTCTACACCAGATGGCATGATCTACTTTAGCTAGACAGAAATGAATTACCAAGATGAAAATTCATGAAGATTAGTACTTTCTTGTTTTATCACATCTGAATCACATTATTTACACAGGAAGTACAATCAAAAGGTTTCTTGGTATAAATAAGCTTTTAATAGAGTAAATTCACACATGTGTAGGTTAAGTTGGGATTTCTAATCATAAATGAATTTTTGTTTCATAAGTTCTACAAACATTTAGTGTTATAATTATTGAACACTTTTATGTTCATAAGTGTCAGCACTGTTAAGGGTTAGTAGTAAAGAATTCATAGAAATACGAAGCTATGTCATTCATGTATACTGCACAAAGAATTAAATGTCTTCTCTGAAAAGGCAACATGTTTTACTTCATCCACAAATGTAAACTCCTTTCCCTCTGGGAGTGTCTGAAATCTTCTGACGCCTCTGGTGCCTTCTTGGAGGAAGTGTTGGCTATTTGCTAACAACACGAAAGCCTTCTCCCAAGCCATTGCTTTCTTTTTTCTTTGCTATATGTCAGTGATGTAATTTATTAATCTGTTCATTTTATCCAGAAATTAGAATAATCATTTTACCACCTTAATACAATTGTAAGAACTTAATAAATAGCATAATTAAAATTTGGAATAAAACATCAATAAATAATTGATGTTGGCAGTAATAATAGTAGTAACCAGAGCAAAATGATAATTTCTAACATAAAAAGAAAAGTATGAAGCAACCAGAAACATTTGTTTCACTGATTTTTGTGTGTGGGTTGTGTTCGTTCCTTTATATAAATACAAAAACTCTCTACGTAGCACAGGCTGTCCTGACAGTCAAGATTCCCCTATTTCAGCTTAGAGAATATTGAGTTGTCAGGAAAGCACCCCATTACTGGTAAAGAATACATTTTAACAATAACAATAGCAACAACAGCAAAGTCTTCTAAAAGTAAGAATTATATATTTTACTTGTCTGACAATTATTGATAAGTTATTCTCCACCGGTGTAATGAGCCAATTAAAGCCAAATTAAAAATATATAAAGATAGGGTTATTGGGAAGCAGCTCTCAATTGAGTTCACTTATCCCAATGAACTAGACCAGGGAAGTCTCCATGGGGAGGTAGACAGAGAGGGTGGGAAAGAAAAAGAGGGAAGGAGCATGTGCTCAAAGAGAGAGAGAGAAAATGCAGAGAGTGGGAAAGAGAGCTTGTGAGGGAGAGGAAGCCCAGCCCAAGGGCTAGAAAATTCAGGGCAGAGAGCGGGGTATGCCAGCTATACCCTGTATTAGGGGCAGAGACTGAGGGATTCTGGGAAAAGCTGAAACCCAGGTCTCTTTGGTATGTAAAATTGCACTGCTTCCATTTGTCCCTGGTCTGAATCCTAATGTCTCAGCCTTTGGTTGATAGTTAATGAGTAAGTGGCTGTTTTACTTGCTGTCTATGTTGTGAAACCATCTGGAACTAGCGATGTGAAGGCCCAGTTGAAGCAGCTGTGGGTAGCCACTTCAGAACTGTCTTGGAGATATAATATATATATGTATATATATATATATATATATATATATATATATATACACATACATACATATATATATGTGTGTGTGTATATATATATATATATATATATGCAGAAGATAAAGTTAAGGTGTCTAGAAAGAAAATAAATTGAAGGAGGGTGTACATTTAAAACTTTTAGACCCGTGATCTTGGCAGGTTGGGGTAAGGAAGTCCCAAAACCAAAGAAAGAGGTAGGGCTCACACTCTCAGGAATAGGCAGGTGGTAAGGGAACAGGCTGTGATTGGCAGTACTTATCTGAAGTCCATTTGATCAGGGAAAGATGGATATGAGTGGATTCCCTGAAGATTATAAGAATATTAAGTTTATAAAATGAGATAAATTTCATATGTTAGTGTTATCACTGTTTAATATTAAAGCTCTGAATTTTGATGTCTCAGTACAGCAGTAGCATAGATTTTGACTATGTTCCAATGAGTATATGAGGAACATAAATTGGGCTTGGTTTTGTTGTTGTTGTTGCTGTTGTTGTTATTGTTGTTGTTTTTGTTGTTGTTGTTGTTCTGGGGGTGGGAGTGGGCACAAGTGTGGGAGGGTGGACCGGGGAAGAATGGGAAGCAAGTGTGATCAGAGTGCATTGTGTAAAATTCCCAAATAATTAATAAAGTTATCTGGTTATGGAAAAGAAGAAATAAAAACAAAGAGTAGAATGAAATGAAGAGAACAGTCTAAGACATGAAGGTGGAAATAAAATCAATAAAGAAAACTCAAACTGAGGAAAAACTGAAAATGGAAGTTTTAGAAACTCAAACAGAAACCTCAGAGGCAAACCTCAGCAACAAAACACAAGAGATGGAAGATAAAATCTTAGGCATTTTGCAAAGACCCACAGACAAATATTAGGCAAAGCTTAGGGAGCACCACAGAAGGGAAGAAAGACTGTAGGAGGCAGAGGGGTTGATGATACCAGGACAATATGGTCCAAGGAATCAATTAAGCAGGACTCAAAGGGGCTAAAAGACTGAAGCAGATCTTGCATGGGTCTGTGCTAGTTCCTCTGCACACATACTGTGGTTGTTTAGCTTGGGGATTTTGTGGAACTCCTAACAATTGGAATGAGGAATGTCACTGACTCTTGGGACCCATTTACTCCTACTGGGTTTCCTTGTCCAGACTTGATATAAGGGTTTGTGCCTTGTCTTATTTTGTTTTTGTTATACTGTATTCCATTGATATCCCTGGGAATCTTACTTTTTTCTGAAGGGAAATTGAGAAGAGTAGACAGAGGTAGAGCAGAGTTGAGGGGACAAGTAACAGGAGTGGGTGGAGGAGAGACTTCTGTCAGAATGTGTTATATAAGAGAAAAAATATAAAAACAAAAAGTCTCAAGCATTGAAGACAAAATAGAAGAAATAAATACCTTATTCAAAAACTTAAATCTAGAAAGAAACAAGTCAGACATCTTGGGAAGCTAGAACACTATGAAAAGATTAAATCTAAGAATAAAAGGAATAGAGGAACAAGAAAGCCCAGCCTAAGGCACAAAAGGTATTTCCAAAAAAATCGTAGAATATTTCCCTAAAGAAGGAGGTGCCTAAGATGCAAGAAGCATACAGATCACCAAATAGAAAATCATGCTGGCAAGGATGTAGAATAAGGCAAACACTCATCTATTGCTAGGAGGGCAGACTTGTACAGCTACTATAGAAATCAATATGGAGGTTCCCCAGGAAGATGTGAATTTATCTATCTCAAAATCCAGCTCTACCTCTCTTGGGTATATACATCCTACTACAAAGATATATGCCCAAACATATTTATTGTTTCTTTATTCAAAAATTGGAAAAGATGTAGATATCTTTCAATAGTTGAATAGATAAAAGTATATGGTACATATACACAATGGAATGTTATTTAGCTATTTAAAGAATGAAAACATGAATTTCACAGGTATTTGGTTTATACTAGATAAAACCACAATGAGTTAAGAAACCCAGTCCTAGAGAGACAAATATAGAATGTATTTGTTTATGTGTGAATGTTAGAGATTAAGTCATTGATAAGCAAGCTACACGTTTTATAATAACAGAGGGTTAGGCACAGAGTGCGGAGGTAGAGAAAAGGCATAGATCTTCCTTTGAAGGGGAAATAGAATATGTAGTTATGAATGGATGGAAGAAACAAGTGGGGGAAGAAGAGAATGGGGAGGAGAGAGGATAGAAGGAGAGACAGATAAAACTATGGGCCATTTAAGGGGTTGTCATGGAAAACTAATACAATAGAAACTTCCTAAAATATGTACATATATGAATGAAGGTGATCTAAATTAGGTTACCAAATAACGAGGAGGAGGGAGGGCGGGGCCTTGGAGAGCCCTAACTGGACAATCTCTTGTCACTAAATTAAGCTTCCAGTACTGCAGAATGGGTTTTATATAATAAAGGTTTTGGACCAAAGTGGAATTCTGGGAAACCCAAACAATCCAGGTTACTGCAAAGGCTTTGGGTTGTTCTGAAGATGTTGACAACATCTTCACAGCTCATGAACATGGAAAAGTCAAGCTGATATTTACCTAGAGCCTTCACCCCATGGACTAATGTTCATGGTGCTGAAAGCTCCTCTGCATGCTACCAGCAGAGAAAGGTCAACTCAGCCACAAACTGTCTATTAGATATGATGGCACAATAGTGGCAAGCCAAAATGCCTTCTCTCTCTGTCTCTGTCTCTGTCTCTGTCTCTCTCTCTCTCTCTCTCTCTCTCTCTCTCTCTCTCTCTCTCTCGCACACACACACACACATACTAACAATTAACAGCGAAAAAACAAAGTTCGTTGAGAGCAATGGGGTGTGTATGGGAGATCTTGGAGGAAGGAAAGGGCAGGAAAGAAATATAATTATATTATGATCTCAAAAAAATAAAAATATATGGTAAATAAAAATTGAAAGCCAGTGCCTAAAAGAAAAGAATACTTGGAGACTGAAAGTTGTATATAGTTTATATCATTGCCAAAATCATACTTAAATGTGAGGCTTGATTGTCTGTTTTGGGTTTTTTTGTTTTGAGAGAACTTGAAGGTTTGAGCATGTTTCTATTAATACATAGCTATAATAAAATATTGTGTTTTCTATAATACAGAAATGCATCTCAATTTTAGGAACTTTTGCATGTGCAATGGTGGGGAAATGATATAGATACAAAAGAAAAGAAAAAGAGTAGTGAGAGAGAAATAAGAGGAGAGAAAGAGGAAGAAAGAATTTTTCATTTGCATAATACTTGAATTGCTTGCTTACTTCTTATTAGTCAGCAAGGCACAAGATATTTTATCAATAACAGCTTGTGAAAAATCACATAATTGATATTAGGTATTTGGAGATGTTCTTGCTTATAGGAACCCCTGAGTTCTATTCCCACCAGGTCTAGTCTTGCTCTCTTCTTCATGCTATGGATCAGATCTAAGCTCTCAACTACTGCTCCAGTAGCATGCCTGCTGAAATGAAACCTAAATGAAAAATACATAAACAAGTACTCAAACAATTGAGCCTCCATATACTGGCAGAGGCTTCAAATCCCAGTGCTGTAAGAACCCTCATGTAACCAGCTCCAGGGACTCCAATGCCCTCTTTCTGATCACTGTATGCACTTGCACTTGTGTGCACATACATACTTAAAGGCCTACCCACACAGATACTTAAAAAATAAATAAAAATTATTTAAGAAAAGAATAAACTTTAAGAGTTAGGTTGGGTGAAGTACCACATAATAGAGCCATAAAATAAAGTGATTCATGGCACCATCTTAAGAAATAATATGTGGTAAAAACACAAAGCTGAGAAAAATTTGTGTAGCATACTCTTTGTCAAAATATTATATTGTTCCTTCAGGCTACAAATAATGTGTCTACCTTCACCATAATTTTTTACACAACATTCTTCTTTCTAAAGCTGATTCTAAATAGTCAATTAGTAAAAGGTTGCCATCATAGCCTTGCCAAACTGAACCTTGGGTTTTAGAAGATATTTTATAGGTGACAGTTTAATTTCTGTACAACTTAGAGACAAACTGTATCCTTTAAGATAAAACTTAGGACCAATAGAATAAATCCAAATTCTTGTTTAACTTCTACTTAAAATTGTAAAGTCCTATTTACCATCATTTGTTTTTATATTCATATATTTACAAAAATGAACCTAAGATGATGGAATAAAAAATATAAACTAATTTTAAGAACAGAATCTTAGGTGATATGTCTTAGGTACTTTTTTCTTGTGAAGAGATGCCATAACCAAGGCAACTAATAAAAGAAAGTATTTAGTTGAGGGATTGCCTCAGAGTTTCAGAGTATGGGTTCATGGCCATCATGCCAGTGAGTGTGGCATCAGGCAGGCATGTTGCTAGAGCAGTAGCTGACAACTAACATCTGATCCACAAGCATGAGGAAGAGAGCAAGACTCGACTAAATGGGCTTCTGAAACCTCAAAGCCAGTCCAACTGATGTACCTCTTCCAATAAGGCCACACCTCCTGATGTTTCCGGAAACAGTTCCACAAGCTAGGGACCAAGCATTTAAACATATGGGTAAATTGAAGCCATTTTCATTCAAAGCACCACAGCTATTATTTGTTTTCTTCCACTTTTTAAAATTCCTTATTAATGGACATTCATCTTGTACAGTATAAAACTGTTTTCATCATTTCCCCTAGGAAGTACAATAATACTAAAATGGAAAGTAGACATTGTTGATAGTAAGGAGGTGACCCAAATTAAATCTAATTAACCAACTTTTTTTTTTTTAATTTTTAAAGCTCATTCCTCTTGTTCTTTCCATTGCTATTCCCCACAGATTTCAGTCTGGATCCTCAAGGATTTGATAACAACCCATTGCTTATTCTCACCAAGATCTTGATTTATAAAGCAGCCAAGAAAGAAAGAAAAAAGAAAGAAAGAAAAAAGAAAACCTACCAATCTTACAAATGTGCTTCTTCTTATAAAGCTCTTAATGACATTGAACTATGTGGAAAGTCACAAACACAAAATACTTAATTTTTTTAAAAAAATTATAGTAGTGTATATTCAGCCTGTATGTAGAGGTATTAGAATCATCATTAATATTAAAGGACTTAACATAGGCAAGTTAATTAAATGTTTAGTTGTTTCACAATGAAGGCAATTAATAGATTAGATAAGTTTTCCAACTCAATGAAAGAGTTATCCATCAATACAGATATTTCTGAGTCAAATAATTGCTAATTTACTGAAGACACTTTAGTTTAGACTAATGCACAGGAAAATATTAAATTATATAATCTTCAAATTCACACTAGATCTAAGACCATGGTCACGAATGATTTAATATAAAAATACTGTTTTATAAACTTTTGAGAGTTTTATGCTATACATTATAATCCTATTTGTTCCCTTACTGCCACTCCTTAGAGCCTCTCCATCTTTCACCCACTTTCATGTTTTCTCTCTGTGTCTACCTTTCTGTCTGTTGCTGTTTTCTGTCTTTCTCTAGCTCCTCTCTGTCTCTCTCTGTACATCTGTCTCCGTGGTTCTGTGTCTTTGTGTTTGTGTGTGTCTCTGTCTCTCTGTCTCTCTCTCTGTCTCTGTCTCTCTCTCTCTCTGTCTCTCTCTCTCTCTGTGTCTGTATGTGTGTGTGTCTGTGTGTGTTCTTTAAACCCACAGAATCCAGTTTGTGTGTTAGTTAACTACTGCTAAGAGTATGACGGAAATACCAAGTATAACACCATTAAAGAAAACTGATTTTTTCCTTTCAAAATCACAATCAACACCAATAGCTCTTTAGAAAGCAGTTGGTCTCTGTTTCTATCTCCCCTTCTTCAAGCTGGGATTTTGCCTGCCTTGAATTTGTACAGGTCTTGTGTATGCTGTCACAGTCTCTGTTAATTTATTGAATCGGCCTTATTTTGTATAGAAAACATGGTTTACTTGAAGTTATCCAGCACCTCTTGTTCCTAAAGTCTTTGCACTCCCTTTATGAATATATCCTTGAGTTTATATGGAAGGATGTGTCATTATCATCCCATTTACAACTGGGTACTCTGAAGTTTGACATTGTCTACATATTTACCAGTTGTGAGTCAACTAATGTATTAACTGTCATCTATTGGGAAGAAGCTCTCTGATAAGGATTGAATGGTATACTACTCTATTGGTATAGTATTAAATTATTCAGAGTCATTTTATTGCTATATCTATTTAGCAGAATAATAGTAGTAGATTTTCTTTTTGGAAACCTGACTTACCTAGCTAAAAGTTCTTGAGATCACTGATAGTATAAGAAATGGATTCCATCATGTGGACAATAAGCACTATCAGAAAGTGGTTGGTTACACCCATAACAGTCATATCACCATTGTACTAGTAGACATATCTTGCCAAAAAAAAAAAAAAATGTTATTGTTGTTGCTCGCAGGATTCACAGTTGTGTGAAACTGACCATTTCATTTCTCCTTTGATAAAATGTATAGCACTTTCCAGCACCATGAGCTCTTGCCAGTAGAGGTGAAACATCTAGTTGAATAACAGCAAGATTTCTCCATGTTCTGTAACTCAGGAATATAGGGTCTTCATCAGTGCCGTCTTATTATCAAGTTCTGGAAGTTAAAAACTAGCATTGGGAATAGCCTACAATAGCTGGGTGTGGTATTGCATCTCTGTTTTAGGGGTTCTATTGCTGTGAAGAGACACTATGACCACAGCAACTCTTATAAAGAAAATCACTTAACTGAGAGGATGAATTACAGTTTAACAGGTTTAGTTCTTTATCCTCATGGCAGGAAGCATGGTTGCATGCAGGTAGACATGGTGCTGGAGAAGTAGCTGAGAGTTCTACATCAATGAAGGAAGAGATAGTGACACTGAGGCATGACTTGGGCATCTGAACCCTCAAAGCCCACCCCCAGTCCATCAAGGCCACTTTGCCCATCAAAGCCATGCCTACTCCAACAAAAAGACAACTCCTAACATGACACTCCCTATGAGCCTGGGGGGGCCCATTTTCTTTCAAATTACTACATTCCTTTCCTGACCCCCTTAGGCCAGCAGTCATATTATTATGCAAAACTACATTTGGTCCAGCTTCAAAATTCCCATTGCCTGCAAGTCCAGGTGAGAAGAGAGAACCTGGTCCAGTGGGGTGTGTCCGGGGCTGAGCAGGATGAGTGTCAACGGCCCAAAAGAAACACACCAGGCCGGGAGTCTTATCGAAGCAGGAACTCAACTTTATTGTATCAGTCCCTTGCTTATATAGAGAAAGCAAAGGGGGTGGGCTCTTAGGTATGGGAAGAGATAATATAGGAGGCAAGGAAGGGTAAGAGGTAACTGACAGGGCCAATAGCAAAGCTCCACATCAGCAACAGCAGGGCCGAGGGAGGGTCAAACAGGTCTTGCTGAGTCGCTCCTATACAGAAGTAACTGAGACAGGTCTCAGAACTCGAGCCAGGCTCGGGTTTGTCCTTAAGGCCCAAATCAGGGTCAAAATGGGACCCAAGACTACCACTGCCCGGGATCCCACCCTCTTGCCTTTGGGACAGCTAGAGGGGGAGAACACCCCAGAGCCGCACCATCGGGGTCCGATTCAGGCTGCCCCCCAGGACCAAGCCCTCACCCAGAGCCACTGCAGTCCCAGCTTGGCTCCACAACATGGCAACCAGTGAAGGAGGGAGGACGAGCAAGTCAGCGAGGAATTGGGCCATGAACCCGGGACCCCTGCACCATGCCCCTATGGCTGGAGTTGCCCCAGGCCATGTGCAATGCTCCCTTTCCGTGTGCTGGGGAGGTGCGCCCTGCGACTGTCAGCGACCCCCACAGAGCAGGGGTTGCTGGCCTAAGCTGAAACAGCTTTGGGTCTTGGCCTTGGGGCAAGCCAAGGGCCAGCAGACCCTGTTCTAAAGAGGAAGCCAGAACCCGCTCATCCCTGTGCTAGCTCCAGCATCGCGTTCATGACATGGGGCCTGTGGATAGGCCACTTCGGGCCCCACCACCTCCAGATGTGGTGCTGAGGGCCAGGCAACTGAAAGCAAGTAGTGATGATGAAGATGCTGCTCGCAGTGAGGCCGTGATCAGGAGCAAGGACGCCACCAAGGTCCAGGCGGTGACACACTGAGGGTCTTGTTGGCTACCTGCCAATCACTGCGGGAACACTCAACAATGTTTAAAAGTCCAAAGCTTAAAGTCTCTTTTGAGAATCAGGAAATCTCTTAACATCAATACCCTGATTTAAAAAAAAAAAAAAAAAAATATATATATATATATATATATATATATATATAAAGCAGATCACATACTTGAAGAAACAATGACACAGGATATATATTACTGTTCTAAAAGGGAGGAAAGGAAGCATAGTAAGGAAATACTGGACCAAAGCAAAACTGAAAACCATCTGAGCACACTGCAAACTCTGCAACTTCATTTTTGATGGAAAGGTGCTTTTCAGATCTTCAACACCTATCAGCTTTGTTGACTGCAACACACTTCTTTTACATGGTTCGTTCTACTCCCCATTATCAGCTTTTCTAGGCAACTATCCCATGACTCTGGCATCTTCAACATCTTGGGGTCTCTAAGGAAATCCAGGCTTCACATTCAGAGTTTCATACAATGGACTCTCTAAGCTTCCATGTAGGGACCATTGACATATGCCTGGCCTCCGTGAATTTCCTTGGTTTTGTAGGAAGATTCAATAGCACCTTTCTTATATCCTTGACTCTAATGCCGTAACTATGTGGTTCAGCCAAATTCTGCTGCTTGCTGAGGCTGGAACATTCCTCCCTTGTTTAAATATATTTTCATCAGCCTTCTGTTTCTAGTGGTGTTTACTTCACTGCCTATACTTAGCTGTCCTGGAACTTGCTCTGTAGACCAGGCTGGCCTTGAACTCAGAGATCTGCCAGCTTCTTCCTTACAAATGCTGGTATGAAAAGTGTGCTCCACCAGCCTAGCCCTAAGCTTTCCTTTGATTTCTTTTCTCTTTTCTTTAATTCCTTTTCACAAGTTGGAAGCTTAGCTAGGTCTGAGGTCACCACTGCCTTTATTCTACTTAGCATTTGGCTTTAATTTCTTTATACTTCCTGCTGTGTTGTTGTTGTTGTTGTTGTTTGTCCTTCAACTCTACATTTTGTGTTTTTCCTTGCTCAGCTTGCTTTTTTCATTATAGATCTGCATAAGAGTAGCCAATAGTAGCCACAGAACACACTTAATGCTAGGTTGTTTGCATAAGTCCTCTGCCAAAACTGTCGATTCATAATTCTTTGATTTGGCCTCAGGCAGATGTTTAGACAAGAGCAATAAGCAGCCACATTCTTCAGTAAAATATCCTAAGAATGATCTCTGGGACACATGTTAATATTTTTCTCCTCTGAAACCTCTTGAGCCAGGATCCCATAGTTCAAATCACCCTCACCACCACTGTCTTCCAAGTTCCTACTAGTATGGCCCATAAGGCCTGCTTAAAGTGTCCAATTGCTTTTGTGGTGAAAAGTCCCAAAGTATTCCATGTCCCTCCAAACAAAAGCATGGCACAGGCTATCACAGAACTACACTCATCCCTGTTATCAACTTCTGTGTTAGTTATGGTTTGCATTGCAGTGAAGGAGCAGTATGACCAAGGCAACTCTTATAAAAGAGAACATTTCATTGGTGGCCTGCTCACAGTTTAGAGATTTGATCCATTTTTATCATGGCGGGAAGCATGGCAGCATGCAGGCCGACATGGAGCTGGAGAAGGAGCTGAGAGTTCTACATCCAGACATGATGGCAACAAGAAGAGAAAGTGAAATTAGGCCTAGCTTGAATATCTGAAGCCTCAAACCTCACCTCCAGTGACGTATTTCCTCCAACAAGAACACATAATGCAATCACATCTAATAGTGCCACTCCCTAGAAAGTGTATGTGAGGTGTTTTCATTCAAACTACTGTAATGCCTTTAACCTCAGCACTAAGGAGGTAGAAGCAAGAATATCTTTGTGATTTAAGGGACAGCCGGTTCTACATAGCAAAAACCCATCTCAAACAAACAGAAAAGTAAAATAAATAAATAAAGTCAGATTTTTTAACATAGTTGATACTTGGTTTACTTTATGTTAGGCCATTGGCTTATTTTATTTTGTTCTGAATATAACCAGAAGAAAGGTCTCACTAAACATATTGTCAAAAAACTCTCATAGAGCAGGTAAGATATTTTCTTGGTTTGTAAGTAATTGCTAACATTAAGGCTGGAGAAATGGCTCAGCTGCTGAGAGTACTGGCTGTTCTTACAGAGGATATGGGTTTGGTGACCGGCTTACATTTGCCCCTAACTCCACTACTGGGAGATTTGATAGACTCTTCTGGACTCTGTGGGTACCAAGTGTACACCTAGTTCACAAACATCCATATTGGTATTCACACATACACACAAAATAAAAATAAATATCTTTTTTGTAAGTTTCCTTGTTATTATAAATATGCTTTTAAAATATATGCAATGTATTTTTATCATATACTTCTCCCTCCCTCTGACACCTCCCAGATCCTAAATATATCTTAAAACAAATAGTAAATTTTTAATATTATTCTAGAAGAGAAAAATGAGAAGGAAATCTAAAATAATGACATGGAACATTATTCAACAATTAAAGACAGAAGAACGGATTAAAGTATGAACAAAGACCTTAATTCTCAACCTTAGAGAGATCCAGTACCATAGAAAGAATAACAACAACTTTGGAAACATAATTTTATTTCCTGCATTTGCTTCATGCAAAGTTCATCAGACATAGTATTTATTTCTCTTCAAAACCTAAAAGAAAAGGAAATAATGTAAAGTATGTCCATAAAAGCATAATTTCAAATTCCAGGAGCAGAGCTTGAAAGGTACATTCTTATTATTGGAATGTAGGTGAGTAAGTTTTAGGACTTTCTTCTTGTTAGCAAGTGAGAAGGAATTTTGTCAACAGTAAAATCCTCAGGTAGATGAAGAAAACCATAATAAGCACAGGGATGAGCAGTCTCCTTTGATGTTCTCTGGTTGAGTAGATGGTGTTTCTTTGTTGCCTCTGGCCCAGACAGGCAAGGCAATCTGATCCTAGCCATCACTTTACTTATTCATCTGAAAACAAAGGTGGATTGGGCAACAACAAAAGATAAAAATACAATAGACTGCTCATAGGCACAGAAATTTTTTTGTGTATGTGTTATGAAAACATTCTAGACATACTTTAGTGATAATTTTACAGTTCTGGGAATATATAAAAGGTACTGAATTATGCAATTTAATCGGGTAAATATTATGATGTATAAGTTATATATCAAAAATATTTTTAATTGTAATAATTAGGCCTAAATGTCTGTGGACTCCATCTGGACTCACTATGACAAAGTTAATAAGACTGGCCCATTAATTAGCATGAGGGACCTTCTTTTATTCATCCATTTCTAAACACAGATGTTTAACATATTTAGATTTGTTTGAATTCACCAACCAATTAATCTTGCCATTGTTAACTTATTGCTTTACAGTTCTCTCTGAAAATTTCAGTAGCAATTACAAATTTATTGGAAAATTAAAGACATGTTATGCTGAATTACAAGTCAATAATGTGATTTCTCCTCATCCTGTAATTAGTGTTACATATGAAAGAGAGAAATAAACATTCTGATATTCTATAACTAAATGTTTATAATACACAGAAATATTGTTAAAATAATTCTGAGGAGGGAATCAAGGTGTCCATATTGTTTTATCTTTGGATCTAAAGGAACTAGAAATGTGTTTCATTTCTCAATTTTGGGTTTTTTACAAACTTGAAATTTTGTGTAAAATCTTGTGGTATTCATGAAGATAGAGCAACCAGTTATTTTCCGCAGGAAAAACTTTTCCCAAGGTATTTGTAGAGCTGACAGGCTATACTTTTAAAAGTGTCTTAAAACGTTGCTGTGTTTATTTTGGCCCAAAAGGTAGTCCCAATGATCTAAAATGAGTTTGACTACAAAAAACTGTGTCATTTCAACTTAATGCTTATGATTTTTGCTATTGAAGAGTGTTTCCTTTTTTCTCACTGTCTTAGAATTTCCATTGCTTTAAAGAGACACCATGACCACAGCAATTCTTATGAAGGAAAACACTTAATTGGGGCTGGCTTACAGTTTCAGAGGTTTAGTCAATTATAAATATGGCAAGAAGCATGGTGACTCACAGGTAGGCCTGGTGCTGGGGAGGTAGCTAAGAGATCAGCAGGCAGCAGAAATAGTCAGACACTGGGCATGGCTTGAGTACTTGAGCCCTCAAAGCCTACCCTCAGTGACACACTTATTCCAACAAAGCCACACCTACTCCAACAATGCCTTACCTCCTAATAGTGCCACTTCCTGTGGGACTTTAGGAGCCATTTTTATTCAAACCAACATATCTTCCCACAGCCTGGTGACACTGTCTCTGGATTGCTAATTCGAGGTCTTTCCCATTCAGTTATTTCTCTACTCTGTTTTTCTTAATTGATATCTAATCAATATTGTGGCACTGGGCTTATATGCGGCAGCTAAGAGAACACATTTCTAAAAACTTCAGCTTTAAAAATGTAGTAGTAACTTCCTGTGTATTGACATATTTGAAATAAGACTATACTCACCATTGGATGATTCTTGCAAGTTTTTGAGCCAGCAAGGGTGGTGCAGCAGTAACATACCTGGTAGTGATGAGGTGCCTCTGTACTGTGTGTTTGACTACTTTGGAAGCTTGTGCACACTCTTCTAGGTTTTACTTGATTTGAAATCCTTCTTTTCAGACCTCTCTCTGACCTTATGCTTTGATGACTATTCTGAACTTCTGTCTCCCATTTCTTTTTCACAAAACATATTGTGTGATATCTGATTCTTTCTGTGTATTTTTTTTACAATGTCATGTATGCACATAATACATTCTGGTAATATACATTCTCTCTTATCCATCTTCCACATCTATTTTCCCATCGCACTTTACATGTCTTCTATTTTTTTCTTATTTTTTTGCTTTGAGATTCACTGGCTTTGACCAGTGCCACTTGAATGGGAAATAGCTTGAAACTATCCACTAGACTGTGAGTATCTTATCCATTGGCAACAACACAAACACTTTCTCTTCTCCAACAGTCCTCTACTGGTGACCATTAGCTCCCCTGTACAGCGAGAAGTTCCATGAGCCCCTGATTCCTACCACCATCTGTAACTGAATGTTTCATCTCATATTTGTGCAGACAATCTAAAGGCAACATTTATCTATGGGTATAAACATAAAATATTTGAGAGGTTGCGTGACAATATGTCTCTGTAACTAAATAAAAATAGCAAGTTCATCCTTGTGCCCATGATCTCCTCATCTCCCCAGCTATGGGCTTTGTGGTAGTTTCAATAAAATTGATTCCTATGGGCTCATATATTTGAATGCTCAGTTACCACCTAGTAGAAGCATTTGAAAGGATTAGAAGGATTAAAAGATGTGGTGTTATTGAAGTAGGTATAGCCTTTTTGGTGTAAAAATGTCTCCTGGGGGGAGGATTTTGAAGATTTGAAAGCCCACATGATTCTCATTCTCTCTCTCTCTCTCTCTCTCTCTCTCTCTCTCTCTCTCTCTCTCTCCCTCTCTCTCTCTCTCCTCTCTCCCTGTAAATTAAGATAAAGTTCTCAGCTACTGGTCTAGTAGCATGCATGCCACAATATTCCCTGCCATAAAAATAATGGACTAAGCCTCTGAAACTGCAATTAAATGTTTTCTTTCATTAGGGTTGTATTGTGGATAGCCCTGGAGCTGTTTGTATTTTGATGCTAATTCTGCCCTCCTGGGAGGGGCTTCGGACAAGGACTGAGTTACATAGTCATGTGACTTCTTGTGAACCAATCCCCTAATGAATAAAGTGGCTAATCACTGGGCAAGGAGGAGGAACTTCTGGGTCAGAGAGAGGAGGAGGAGGAGAGAGAGGGTCCTTTTGGAATGGGGACAGCATATAGGTAAGATGTAGCTACTAGAGTTTCCTGGTATTATGGCGGATCCACAAGGATTCACCACTAGAGGAATCAGATTTTGATAAGACTTACAAGATTAGGTTTTAGTTGTTGCACCCAGAGATCGAGTTACTATTGTTTCTGAGCTAAGTTTGAGTTGCATTTTCCTTCACACGGCAGCTCATCTGGGTTCCAGAGAGAAAAGTACAGTGGCAAAGTGTGGGTTTGTCTGATGTGCACCACTAAGGCCATGGAGGATTTGAAGCATGGGGCTGGGGTGGTAGTGACCTGCCAGTGGGGACCTAGTGAGATGGGTGGAGAGATCGTGGAGCTCTGAGTCAGAGATAAAAGCAGGTCGGCCATTGCCCACCAGTGCATGGCTGGCCAGCCCTCCGGATTGAGAGAACCAGGGCATAGCATGGGAACATGCTATATTCCTTCCTTTTAATGTTTCCCACAACAGAGTTGCCTTGGTGATAGTGTCTATTCAGAACAATAGAACAGTGACTAAGAGAAGCCTTTAAAGAGGTCTACAGTATTGACCATAAGCCCCTTTCTATGACCTGGGCCTCAAATAGAATATTGTTTTAAGTTCATTTTGTCATGATTCTCTGAGGACTCAAACACATTCATCTTTATTCTTTATCTCTCATATCTTTTCCAGCTATATTCCTTTCAATCAATATCTTATTCTCTAAGTCACACTTTAATGACTGCTTTGTAGAAGTCCAAAAATGACACCCATTTTTAAAGAGGAAATCTCAATATTTGACATCATAGCATAGATCTTTTCTGTTTGGAACAAATTTGAATAATTCCTTAATCACTGCCACTCTCTTCCAAAGCATCTTTGACAAGTCCTAGATGTGAATATACAAATTCTCAAATGCTTGAACCAGATTTCCTAACACATAAAGTGCTACACTTTTTGTAACATCTAAATATCTTAAGTGCACTCCATATGTTCCGTTTACAGAAGTCTCCCAAATCTCAAAGATTGCCTTGAAGCATTATGATCCATAAAAGAAAGAAACTTTCTAAATTGTCACAATAGTGGTTTTTGAAGGAAACTGATTTTGCTTCTCTAAAGCTTCACATATCAAATGAAATTCTAGAAACATGTTTCCTTATTTGTTTGCCTCTTAACAAACCCTCCCAAAGAGTAATAGTAATGTTTATCCTATGCTAGTCATAATTGTAGAATAAACTGCAAAATACTCTAGAAAACAAAAACAGAACTGTTTGCCTGAAACTAGAAAGGACCAACAAAAGAACTTCACTGATTTTAAAGTCCCCATATTTTTAGAAAATACTTAGGTCCTGCACAAGAATATGGGCAGTAAGTTTTCATGGATGTACTGTGTGACAGATTTTTCCTTGAGCGATGCTACATATGTACACATGCACACTTGGGCACACAGACACACACATCTGCACACACTTTTTTTAAAAAATGTATTTATGTATTTTTTGATACTTTATTTACATTTCCAATGTTTCCCCTTTTCTGGGTCTCCTCTTTGGAAACCCCCTATCCCCTCCCCCTCCCCGCCTCTATGAGGGAATTCCACCTCCCACCCACCCGCCCACCCATTCCCGTATTCCCACCTTGACATTTCCCTTTATTGGGGCCTCTAACACCCTCAGGCCCAAGGGCCTCTCCTCTCCCTGGTGGCCAACGAGGCCATCCTCTGCCACATATGTGGTCCGAACCATGGGTCCCTCGATGTGTATTGTTTGGTTGGTGGTCCAAACTCCAGGACGACCGGGGGCGGGAGGGGGGATCAGGCCCATTGACGCTGTCTGCACACACACCTTTACTCACACTCAATAGGGAACTGCCAACAGCCCAGAAGACAGAGTCCACCAAAATCTGACTTTCTGAACCAATGAGTTTATTGGGGCTACAGGAATATGTAAGAGGTGTTACTTATAGAGTAACACCAAAATCTGCCTCCATATAGGTAATACCTCACTAAAGCTGAAAACCTGGGGGGAAATAATGCACGGCCTTCAGACAGCTCCACCGGTTAATGAGTCATCTTTTCAGGTGGCTCAGTTTGTCTGAGCCTCTTCCAGGCAGCTGGGCAGCTATCTGCTTCATTCGGGTGGTTGGGCTTGTCTGAAAGTCTTCTTTGGAGCTTGACTTGTGTCAGAGTGACTCTCAGTAGTCCTTAATGTTTATATACTGTTGGGGAGTAAATAGCCTAGTGAATCTGGTCAGTTTCAGGTACTTCTTGGAGATATTTTGACTTGTTTACTTCCTGTCTTAAGCAGCTCAGCTACAGATAGATTGTTTCAATCTGGAAAGAAACTTCTGTGCAACAGGAAGTGAACTGATATGAGTCTTAAAATTGCTTCATCAAATTATCAATTTTTAATTTTAGGTTAGGCAAAGTATAGAAAGCTCTTAATACTTTCATTTTATTATATGAAGATTAATTTTTAATGAAAAGATAATTGAAAATATATATATATATTTGAATTTTGCTTAACTAATACAAATGCTATTGCTTTTTAAAATTACCTTTTTGGAGAACTGTATGTGCTCATAATTTGTCAAAAAATATCTAGCAGATGATAAGGCTGTGATTAAAACCTAAGAAAATAAGATGCACAAAAGATGGGGAGCTTTATTGGTACAAGTAATAACTGATTTATTTTGCATATATGAGAAAATAAGATATTTGAGTGCATGGTTTTGTTATAGTATTTCTCTTTCACATGGTTCTTATCTTCATTTTATTTATTCTATCTTTATTTAATTTTCTCTGTTCAAGTGGTATTCCTTTTCACTACCATTTGTTTATTCTCCATCATTCTCTGATTTAAAGTTCTTGTCAGATAAGAATTATGTGAAAACTCTAAAAAAAAAAAAAGAATCAATCATATGATGTGTGTTATACATAAATATTACCTGAAGAGAACTGAGCAGGGACCACATTTTCTGACCATTCCATTTCTGCTCATTCATATTTAAATAAAAAATGTTGTATTCATTTACTCTCATGGGTTAGCCTTTACCTTTGGCTAGTTTGTAATAAAAGGAAAGTAAACACAATTGTCTAGAATTTGGATATGTTCTATAAGTGCTGATGTTTCACGTGTGCGTGCTTGTGTTGGAGCATCTGTAGTGAGCAGGAAGAGATGCCTGAATCAGGGAGGATGAAAAGGACGTAACTTAAAAGGAGGCTATGACAGGTGAGAGCAATGCTTGTGGAGATGACACAATGAATTGACTGGGGAGGATACATAATAAAGAGATCCCTAAAGAGCATCTTTATTCATGTAGGCACTGGAGATTTAGTGATGTGGAACATGCTTGGCTAACACATTTCAGAGACTTTGAACAACAAAGGTCAGGTTTAGAATCTTCCTGACAGTACTGGTCCAAGCCCTTTTTGATTACCTTCTTCCCCGGTTTGATCTGGGGTTGGTCAGGCCCATTCACTATTGTGAGTATGAAAGGGGCTGTTTGTTCTCTTGACTCTGGCATATCATCACTTTTCTGGGTTCATTAGAAAGACAAACATGTTTTATACCCATGAATTATAGTTAATTGAGCAGGTATTTAAAGCATTAAAGGAATTCATTCCTCCTCAATGGAAAAATTGTACAAGCAGAACTTTACACTTACAGTAGATAAAATTTATTATTGTATTTTGTGGTAGGGAGTTAGTTATTCAGTGCTTTACATATGCTTCTGTCTGGTTCAGAGAGTTTAATTCTTATTCATTATTCCATTTCAGCTTGGTATAACTAATCTATTATTAATTGGTTAAATTAGCTTTTGCTCAGGTAATATAAGAAAGTGTTTCTATTTTATGGTTAGGATAGACATTATTGCATCTTTAATGAGGTTTTTTTTTTTTCTGTAAGTTCTCATCAGAATCTCAGTTATCCCTGGTTTGCTTACTTTACCATGAGCTCATCACATTTTATCTTGTTCTATAGTGTCTTTGCATTAAATGTGTATTATTTCTGAGAAGAGATTTTTAAGTTGAGCATCTGCCTCAAATTATTCAATAGCCTAGTTTTGCTGTGTTTTGCTGTGTTGTGTATGTACACCTATGAATGTTTGTGTGCATATACATGTGCATATGAAGATCAGCTGATGAAATTAGATGTCTTCTGTCACGGCTCTCTGCCTTAGTGTTTGGACTGGATAGCTCACTGAACCAGGTGCTTCCTGATTGATTACCTAGATTGGTCTTCCTAGTCTACAGATGTATGTGTCCCACAGCGCTATTGTTATATTTATGCACCATGCAATGTGTCTTAGTTAGGGTTTCTATTGCTGCAATGAAGCATTATGACCAAAAAGCAAGTTAGGGAGGAAAGGATTTATTGGGCTTATATTTCCACAAAACTGTTCATCAACAAAGAAAGGACAAGAACTCCAGCCAGTCAGGAACCTGAAAGCAGGATCTAATGCAGAGGCCATGGAGGAGTGCTGCTTACTGGCTTGCTTAATATAGCTTGCTCAGCCTGCTTTCTTACAGAGTCCAGAACTACTAGCCTAGGGATGGCACCACCCACAATGGGCTAGACACTCCCCCATTGACCACTAATTGAGAAAATGCCTTACAGCTGGATCTCAAGGAGGTGTTACCTCAACTGAGGATCTTTCCTCTCTGATGTCTCTAGCTTATTTCAAGTTGACACACAAAACAAGCCAGTGCACATTGTCATTTTCAAAGTTTTTATTTTGTTTTTATTTTGGATGCAAAGAATTTTAACTAAGGTATTCATGCTTGTACAAGCTTTTTACTGAGCCTACTCTCCAGCCTCCTTTGACTTGATATAGATACACAGTGTATTCTCAGTGTGTAGTATGATTTCTTTCTATGTAAGGATTTTGCTCTGTATTTGTACTTGGGATAGGTACATCATCATATCCTGATGATGAAAGTAAAGTACTAATATTACACAAAGAGGATTTAAAGCTTCTCTTTTTATGATTCTGCACCCTAATTTGCCCATGAAATAACACAGCCCTAGAAAATAGGGCCAATTCCTTATATTTATTTTTTCTAAAATATGCATTATATATGTAGCAAACATGATTGTTAATCTAGATAAAATCTCATCTGGCAATGAAAAGAGGATCAAGATATTCAATTTACTAGCTGTATAATTTCATTAACCTTACTCCAAAGTCAAGCAGCTGCAAAATAAAAGATTGGATAACAAAATGTTCCAAATACAACGAACAGCTCATACATAGTCATCCTCTATTGACATATTGCTTGGCACACGCATGAAATATCTCAATAAAACAAAAGTCCGTGGGTTGAAGTTTATATTGAATATTTGTGGGGTGTGTGTGTGTGTGTGTGTGTGTGTGTGTGTGCTGTCAGGACATCAAGTAAATTTGTAAGATGTCAAATTGATGAAAGCAGTGCAGGGATGAGATGTGATGATGGGTGGTGATACAGAGAAATATTTAGAAAAAGCTACTAAAGTGAAGCAGTTTTTGAGAAGAGACCTGAATTAAGTAAGTCACTTGTATAAGTTTTGGGAAGTATTACCAAAAGACCAAAGACCCACCAAAAGTGTTTGTTTGTCTTGAAAACATAATATAGGCATTCTGACATCATGGGTACACCCAGAGTATGCTACAATCAGAAAGATAGCAAGGCCTGCAGGACTTTGTACAACAGATTAGAATTTCAGATTTTATTCAAAGTCTGATTGTCCTTTGAAAACTTGGAGATGGTTGAGGAATTACCTAACTTGTGACTTAAGTAGAATGCTTAAAACAGAATGTCACAGACACTACACTAAGAAACAAGGCTAACATAGTCAACTCAGGTGTCATTGAAAATATTATATATATATATGCTCTTTTTCCAAAGGTTTATGTAATTAAGCCACATCTTGGGCTTTGAGTCTTAGCTACTACTTCCAAATGACAAAGATAATTTATTTTATTTCTGTAAATTTCTTTTCAATTATGACAACACGAGAACTTCAAAATTTTAGAGACACAGAGCACAAGAGGTAGAAGATGTTAGGAATATATGAGGAAGTCCTTTTCAATCAGCAATTCAGAAGCCATAGGGCAAACCCTTGCCCAGCAAACTTCAGCTGTATTTTCACTGCCCAATGTCTTCGGTTTCTTATTTGCAACCAACACCTAGGCAAAGAGCAGATAAACTTCTGGGGGACATAAATAGGAGATGGTGTGTTTATTCAAGCCACCATTGGAATTATTGTTGTCTTGAGAACTATTGGTTCTCTTTTACTATGTTTGAATAGCATGTGGAGCATGCTTTTAAAACTCCAAAACATGTAACTGTATCCCTTAATAAGGAAATCAACAGCTCAGAGGTGAATGAGCCCTAATGAAAACATTTCAAAGTCTTCCAGCTGATCAAGATGTGCATCAGAGATTCAAAATCATTCTAGACTCTGTAAACTGATGTTTCTTTAGGTATTTTCCTAAGCTAAGGAACTACATAAGAATATGTATACATGTATATGATGAGGTTGTTAATGAAAGGCTGTAAGGATTATATTACTGACAATATACTTGGTGATTTTTTTGTTGTTTCTTACCTAACATGCTTTTTACATCACTTATTTTTAATGTTTTCATTCTTGATGATTATTAAATATTCCAGTTGTAAGAGTAATATCATATAACCAATGCTCTGTCTCTTCTTCATATATATGAAGAGATTTCTAAAAAGAAATGAGCAATTCTTCTTTTCTTTCTGTATTTCTTTCATTCTTCTGGCAGAACCAACTCATTAAGTCTCTCTCAGCTCCTGCTGTGATGGATACAAACCCTACCAAACAGTAAGCAAATCCTTTAGGAGCCTAAAATAATAAGAGTTTGGGCCACATAGCTCGTGGATTTCTTTATGGTAGAAAAGATCAAATCCAACATAAATTACTTCTGTGTAAATAAATGTGCCACAACAAAGATTAAGAACCTTGAAGACAAGAACAAGGCTGGACATGCAAAAGGATTATTAACTAGCTACCTCTAGATTCAGCTACAAGCCTTTTAAAGCTTTTCCATGGCGCAAGCAAAACTTTTAAGCAATTTTATTCTCAGCTTTTTACCCTTGTCATCCCAGTGGGATTCCTGCTGAGATTTGTCATACTTTATGATGTTTTTATCAGGTCTGGATTGATTGTGCTAATTGTTCTCCTGAGAAATTTCAGCCTTTGATCATGGAATCGCAATGTTTGCTTCTGTATAAATGACCTTAAAAATGACCCACTCTTTCGACCTCTTACCATTTTATTTATTAGTTTTCAGTAGAAAATTGGTGCAGTCATAATTTGAGGATACGTGACAGTGATAAATGTCCCTCTGAACAGTATGTAAACATGGATAGCCATAGTGAAGCCTATTGTAGAAGACTCAAATCCTGCTGGTCTTGGCTTCCTGCTGGTTCACATTTGTAGGGCACAAGCAGCCTCCAACTGGCTTGGTTCTGTTGCTGCTGCTGCTGCTGCTGCCAAATACAACAAAGTTAGAGTCATTGCTTCCAGGAGTTGTGTCATTGTAGTGTTGATAAGAGTTGTGATTTACACTCTCCACTTAGTCTGTTCCTGGCCATCCTATTAATGTCTTGCTATTTTCCAATGGCCAACATTAAAATCTTCCATAATTAAGTTAACAAGCTTGGGCGTTTTTCAGAATATAGATTATGATCCAGATGGAACAGGTGTACTCTATGTTCTCCTTCTTCTCAGGAGTGTTCAGTGGTGCTGGTCTCCTTATACATGACCGTGATGACCAAAGGAAGGAACTAGAGAAATGGCTTATAACCCTTGGTATTGTGTCCTGGCCTTGTGTTAACTAAGTTAGATTCTCCCCCAAATTACAATTATCTCTTAATTCTGTCAATGAATTCTGATGAACCATAACCACTGAGGTATAATACAACAGCCTCAATACCTTTAGTCACAAGCAATGTCCAGTTGCCAATGAATTGTTCTACAATCTAATTTTCTCCTAAATCTTCTTGGAAGACCATAAAATTAAGAACTTCTCAGAACTGATGCTTATAAAGGAAAACAGCTGGAAAATGCAGTCTTAAATCATTAGGCAATACTTTTCTCAGTGATCTTTTAACTTGATTCAGTATTTGCTCAAATTGGCTTCAGAGTCCATAGATATTGTCATGGAATAAGAGCCAAGGACAACTTCTTAATCCCTTGTCAATGTTGTCTTCTCATAGCATTGACAACAGCCTTAGATTTGAGGCAGTGTTCCGAGGATAAATAGCATCATTATGCATAATTTCTTTTTTTCTCAAATAATTGATTGTTTGTTTACTTTAAACTATTTATTTATATAAATGGGCATTACCTGTTTTTATAAGATTCATAAGAAAAAGCACATTTAAATGAATAATAAATATAATGGTAGGTGATAGAATTTAATATTTATAAATAAAATCACCAAAAACTTTAATTGTCAAAAAATTCAAGTCATAAATTAAAACCATTCATTTCAATATTTCTAAATTAAAAGAAGGTATGAGAACAAAAACTAATATGTTAATAATATATGAGGAGTCTCTAATCTATACAAGAAAATAATTATTAATAAAGCCATAATACTACAAAAATGTGCACTACACTGCATACATTGAAACTGGATTAAATTGAATTGAAATGTAAACTGTAAAGAAACTTTTAGTATCTTGCATATCAGCATATACAAAGCTTAGAAGCTGAATAACAATACCTAAATACTGAGAACTTATTTCTATTACTTTTCTAAACAAACCATTCCATTTATCCCATAATGAATACATTTATACATTTATTTTGCTTTACCTTTTCATTAAAATATATTTGAGCAGGAACTTTTCAAAACATAGACTTAGAGCTTATATATTTTCAAATAGAGTTACAGAAAGGTTACATCGATTTATCTTTCTAGAAGGAACTATAAAGTGTCTTTTTCATTTTACCCATCATAACACTGAGCAGTCATTTTAAGCTATATCATGAAGTCTTGAATATATAGTCTTGCTAATGAGGTAAAAGTGAAAACAAACTTGTGTATTGAAATTTACATTTCTTATACACTCACCAATACTCAAGATTTTAGCAAACATTATTATGCAAATTTTGACTTTTAAAAACTATTCTAATACACTATTTGCTAAATTTTGTTTGGGTTTATTTTCATTAATTCTTTTTATTTTTAATAATTGATAAAAGATATGGCTAGGAATTGTGCCAAGACCTTTACACTTTCCATTTGATTTCATCCTCACGATGATATCCGGATGCATCAGTATCAACTTAACTGTGACTCAAAGAGAAAAATCACATGCATGTAAATAAGCTATGATCGTAGGTCTAGACTGATGGAATAAAGGTCTGAGAGAGCGAGGAAGAGGTCTTGAGAAAGGAAAGGAGTTGACAAAAGAGCACATGTGACATGGAATAAAAGAGGAAGCCAAATTCAGGGGAGTGGCTCCCTCCCCTACCTGGACAGGATAGGAGAGCTGGCCCTGATGCCTGGCGTGAGTGCAAGAGTGGCGCTTCCTCTGGTTTGAACTAGAGCTGGCTCTGGTGGCGCAGGCGCAGGAGAGCTGGAGTGTTGACCGACTGGCCACCACCCAGGCCCAGATCCAGGACTGTGAGTTGGCCCACCCCAACAACTACCCCATCTATAAACTGGTGAAGAACATGAAGGGGCTGGTCCTGCAAACCCAAAGCTGCAGGGTCTCCATGACACAGTGTAACAACAGGATACCTGAGCGGAGTCCCTGTGTAGATCCAGTTTTGATAGTGCAGCAGAAGCTAGGGGCCTCAAACCAAACCAACGACTCCTTGCAATGGACATTTGCAAATAAAGCTGTTTGGGCAAAAGGGTGTACTGTGTGATATACAGTGATACACCAGTTTCCAAGGACTTTTTTTTTTTTTTTCCCCTTGGTGAGTAGGTTGCAAAGGCAGAGGGCAGATATGGAGGGATGAGGAGATGAGTGAGATTGGGTCGCATTATGTGAAATTCACTAAGAATCATTTTAAAAGTCTCAAAACAGAAAGAAAAAAGAGTGGAGGCCCCTGGTGGCTGATACATTGGGAAAACCTGGGGGTTGGAAAAGGCCAGGGAAAGAGATAGTGAAACAAGTTTTATTTAAAAAATATCATAATGAAATCTAAATTCTTTCTATGGCAATATATATTTAAAATTAAATAGTAATATTATGGTGGTTGATGTCATCATCTCTATTCAGCACAGAAGTGCGCAGACACTTGGAGAAGCTAATAGACCTGCCATAAGCCAGAATATTAGCATATTAGCGGAAGCATACTTTGACACACATCCTGTTCTAACCCTCTCCTAGGACATGTAATGGAAACATGTTTCCTAGATTGTTGTAACTTTTTTACATTTTATTTTTCCCGTCAAAGTTAATTTCTAATTTCTGCATATAAACTCTGTGACTTCACCTACAACCTTGCTTTGGTCACTGTTCTGTTTGGGTGCCTTCCAGTCTCTTTGAAACAGCTGTCCATATAAATGAGCGGATCCACACTTGGGTGAGGACTGTGACTCTTCTGCTTGATGGGAAGAGGAAGGGCAAGTCTGAGGTCAGATCTGCCCACACAGGCCGACTTACCCTGCATCCATGGGGTTCTGACCACTGCCCTAGGGGAATGTAATCACTCACCAGGTGAGCAGCTCCACAGTGCTGACTCCTCATATGTCCTTCATAGTAGAGTGCAGTACACCTCTGTGACACCTCAGGCTGTGCTCTGGAGAGTGGTGTTGTGTTCCAGGTTCCCTGCTGGCTGCCGTGAAAATGCTCTCTTTGCCTCTAGGGCATCTTGTTTTCTTTTCCTTTCCTTTTTGGTTTTTGGTTTGTGTGTTTGAAGCTTTCTTTTTTATCCTTTTACCTAAAGACAATATCTCTGTCTCTTGGTCTCTGTCTCTGTCTCTCTCTCTCTCTCTGTCTCTTTCTCTCTCTCTTTCAGGAGCAAGAAAGTATATACATGTAGCTAGTATAACAAAAGTTATATTTTATTATGCTGAGGGTCATCAAACAACGTTCACACTCTAAATTCCTAACTACAGTCCTAAGCCTGTCTCCCCAAGGCTACTCACTGGTACAGTGTATTTTAGCTGAGGGTCAGGTCAAGTTTCTAACAGTAAAGTCTCTGATTCCAGGATCAAGATCCTGGGTAAGACTGTCCAGCCGCAGCAGCGTAGATCAAGGTGACGTCTCTCTCGATGTGCAGAGCAGAGCATTGCTCTTGGTCTCTGCTTATATACTGTCCACTGGGAGTCATGGGGTTCTAGGACTGTGTCTGGTTATCTCAAGAAAGTGATGTCACTGAGTTCAGTTATTAGGTACAGCCTTGGGTATAGTGGGGATCCTGACTAAGCTATTTTTACCTGTCTAAAAGGCTTTTTTTTTTTTCAGAGCTAGCCTTCACTCTTTGTTTTATTCCTCTGCCGTAGAGCAGGTTTCTTAAAGTGGGGCTAGCCTGCCGGTTAGGACTTTCAAATACATAGGGGTCTTCTGTGTCTACCTCTCACGGAGCTGTTGTGACTCGCACAGCAATGTCTAGCCTTTTGTCAGGACACTGGAAGCTGAATGCATGACCACGTGTGTGACGCAGGCATTCATATTTACTAAGCCATCTCTCCAGCCCCACCCATAATGCTTTATAACTAATCTTTATATACTAGCAGGATAAGCCATAAATATTTTTCCTTTTCTTTTTTATTGTTCTATGATACAGCCAGATCTCAGTTTCCTCTTTTTCTATTCCTCCCAGCCCCCCACTTTCTCTGTTGCCCAGATCCACACCTTCTTGCTCTCCATTTTCCTTCAGAAAAGCCTGGGCCTCCTGGGGATATCAACTGAAAACAGCAGATCAAGTTACAATATGCCCAGCCACAACCTTTATACCAGAGCTGAGTGTGGCAAGCCAGTCAGAGGAAAAAGATCCCAAGGTCAAGCAAAATGCTCAGAGATAACCCCCCAACTCTAGTGCTAGGAGTCTCACAAAACACCAAGCTAACAACCATAGTATATTTGCAGAGGAGCTGGTGCAGGCATGTGTAGGCTCTGATTGCTGTTCTAGTCTCTGGTGAGCCCCTGCAAATCCTGCTGACTTGATTCTGTAGGCCAAGATCTCTTGTTGTCCTTGACCCTGCTGGCTCCTACAATTCTTCTTCTCCCTATTCTGAGGAGCTCCCTGAGCTCCACCAAATGTTTGGCACTGGGTCAGAGTCTCTGTATCTGCTCCAATCAGCGATCTGTCAAACCCTCCCTGATAAAGAAAATGTGCTACATTTACACAATGGCGTATTTCTCAGCTGTTAAAAAATATGACATTGTAATGTTTGCTGGCAAATGGATACAACTAGAAAAAAAATCATCCTGAGTGAGGTAACCCAGACCCAGAAAGACAGACATAGTGTTATATCACTTATAAGAGGATATTAGCTGTTAAGTAAATTATAATTTTTAAGTTATGCCTTCTCCCTTTGATGGTGTTTTGAGGTCAGTGTTTACATTCTATTAATGTGTCATTTGTCTCCTCTTTAACCTTTTTCTTTTCTCTTTTTTTTTAACCTTACATTCTTCTAGAGCTTCAAATGTTAGCTTCCAGTATAATTAAGTTAGTACCAAGCAGCTGCGTTTTCTCCGTTTTGCTAACCCCACGGCTTTCCTGGTTACGCGTTGCTTGTTTGCTGAGTTCCACTCTCCTACTCTTTCAAGTATTCTCATTTTGTTCAGCTTATTGTGAAATTTTATATTGAAATGATTTTCATGTGTTATTTGTTATTCAAACAAAACTTCTTTTTGTTTTTGTTTTTTTGTTTTTCTGTTTGTTTGCTTGCTTGCTTGCTTGCTTGGTAGTTATAACAATTATATTTTGGGGGCACAATTACTTTGTTATCTTAAATTTCTAAATAAACTCAAGATCATGTAGAAATATCACTTGGAAGAATGAAGAAGGCAGTAGTAGGTATAATTTAATCGTGGTGCCATTATGAGCAGACATCAGCTGCCCCACAATTTACCTGGAGAATAGATTAAAGAAGAAGCATACAAGTACCAGGCTTTGTGCTCACACCTCTGCATTAATAAGTGGGATTAATTCCTGGTGAAGATTAGCTTACACCAGCCGGGAGAATAAATCCTTTTGTTCTTACAGGCAATGACAAATGGATCAGATAACATCCACTCAAAGCCATTTGCTTGTGTTCAACCCATTTGGTAACTACTTGTTCAAGATTCTGTTTAACTCATTTATGTTGTAAGACTTAAAAGAATGAGCAGTTTTGCTGTCCAGTTCCTCTGTTTTAGCTTCTGCAGGCTTAGAACAATCAAAATATCTCATCTATAACACCAACCGCCAATATCAGCTCTAGGAAGGCAGATGACAGGATTGGTTGATACGGGCCACGTAGAAGCTCATCAACTTTGGTTAGACTCCTTATGCCAACTGAAAGAATCTCTGCTGTGCCATGTTGTGGGTTGCCACAAGGAGAAATACCAGCTTAAACCCCAAGCCATTCTGACCCATTAAGTCATAACTGCTCTACTGTGCCATTTATCATTCAGTTTGTTCAAGAGAGAAACAACCGTAGTGCTCTGGATCACCTAAGTGTCAGAGGTAAACATTTCCATCTATGGCCTGACAGCAACCCCACTTCTTCCTGTTGATTAGGATCAGTTTTATCAACAGTAATGATTCCCTTTCTTGCATATATCACTAATGGGCTCAGAATCCTGAAGAGATGGAATAGCAGCTATAAATCAGGGTCCAACTGAGCTCTTAGTATGTGCTCTGATGAGAGCACTTTTCCCTCTCGGGGCATAAGAACAGCATCTCTTTCCAACTATTGACATAAGTCCTGGTAATTGGTCTAAGGGTTGGAAGTTCATGCACACAAGATGGCTTAGCATCATCTTTGGCCTCTCATCATGAGTTAATGATAATAACATTGACTTTTGATTAACAACATGTCTGTAGACATTTCCAGTTGGATTATTGGAGAAATGATCTCCTCCAATCCCTCAAAGCCTGCAAAGCCTGAAATTCAAAGGATGAGGAGTACAAACCCATCCACTGATGGTGTTCCATAGGCCTGCATTTTATTATATAGTAAACAGTACAAAACAGTGTTCATTAATTGTGGTGAATGGTGCCCTATCTTTATAGGTTTCTTTCTTTGGCCTTATAACTTCAAAAGGATGACCCTTCTCTTTTCAGTCTATTTGTCTCAAGCTACCAGGAAATTAGGAACCATGGGAAAAGAAACATCTTTATGAGTTTGAATGGAAAGTGGAAATATAAAAGAAACTTTTTGGAAAGAATTCATATATCACTAATATATATATATATATATATATATATATATATATATATATATATATATATATATATATATCAACAGTATCAACAGTAATATCACAGTGACACTAGAATTTGAGCTATGTCAATTCAGTTCCAAAATTCTTTCCTCTCTATACCCTGCTATGTGGGTGCTGATTAAGTATCTTAGACATATGCTGGGAGCACCATTACTAAACACACTTGCAGTGACGTTACTGATCTGTGCTCATGGCCATTTGGCCTGTCTTTCAGCAAGGTGATTCCAGTCATGACCCTCCTTAATATTTGGAAAACATGTATAAAGAGGTGACATTTTCCATGATAGGATGCTTTTAGCTTCCTCATGATCCATTTTGATTTTTTTCCTTTATTGAATAAACAATAGCCATATAAGCTTCTCTTCTAACCGGTACATTGGAACACTCTGTTCTGTTTTGCTTTTTACAGGTCAAAATCTGCCACTCAGACTTTGCTACTCATTATAGTAATTGCTCCCACCTGAATTCTGATGCCTAAGTGCTGCCAGCTGGTGTCCATCATGTCAGGATCCTTATTACTTTCACGGAGTCTGCTGTGAATCAGCACTTTGCAGCATGAGCCTGGCCTACCTGGAGAAGCAACTGTGGCCTTCTTGGTGGCATGCATTTCCTTCATTATCATTTTATTTTCATAAATAGAGTGCCCATTGGGCCCTCTCATGAATCCTAGTTGCTTCGTTTCTTTTCCAGTCTTACCTAAGGCAGCTGCACCAGAAAGCCTACTTCCTGGAGCTTTTCATTGTAGTTATCTTTTCCCACAAGCCCAAGACTACCTAAGGAGACTGCAAACTTTGTCTAATGTCATCTGTACCAGGTTATTAAAACTTGTATTGAACCCTTTGTTAGTCAGCATGGGATTCTCTCTGTGGCCAAATAAACAGTCTGATATTTACATATCACCCTATGTTGGAGGTCTTTCACCTACTCTGTACATATTTTTCTGTGTTTAGTGCAGCAGTAGCTTCCAGCAACAATTATCTAATTTAGTAGTCCTTAAAATTACTTACATCTCAGGCTGTAGATGGCTCAGAGGTTAAGAACACTGGCTGGTCTTTCAGAGGTTCTGAGTTAAATTCCCAGCAACCACATGGTGGCTCACAGCCATCTGTAATGAGATCTGATTTTCTCTTCTGGTGTGCATGAAGATAGTATGTTCATATACATAATATAAATAAATCTTTTTAAAAATTTTTAAAAATTACTACTTTTCCAATTTTTCTGAAAGGCTTGACAATTTTTACCAGGCTACATGTTCCTTTCATAGTTATCCCTCCCCTATTTATCATCTGTGAGAGTTTTCTCAGTTGCATCACTATCGAATATTAGCAGTGACATCACCAATCATCAGATGATTGAATATTCATTATCATCTGACCAATATGCAATCCACCCTTCAATTTTCACCTTATATTCTGTTTCCTTGGAGCATCCAGAACCAACTCTATTCATTCAGGCTTTCTAGAAATAAGGTGAGGTAGCTTATACATAAGAGGTGTATTGGCGGAAATGTTCTATTGAAATACTATAAAGTCAAAGAATTTGGCAGAGAAAGCAGAAATGGGAAAAGGAAAATAAGTTGAACTCTAATGTGATTACAATATTCCAGCTGATCCCCTCTGTAAATGATAGCTACCTTGGACCTCTGCAATCACTCAAATTTAAGGCAAAATGGAAATGCTCTTTTCTTCAGTATCACCTCTCTTCCCTTATGCCTCCTATTTCCCAACTTCATGTCACTGGAGTGGTTTGTAACAGAGAAATGTGCATAAGATTCAATGGGGCATATGCACCTCTCCAATGGCAATTTTCAGACTAGTAATCATGGCTCATGGAAAAATGTTAGCCCTAGTTCTGAAGGAAAATGTTGATGGTAGACTTGGTAATCAATAGAGATCTCTTCTGGTTCTTTTAAGTAAAAAGTAATGAAACTTATCCCTCACATAGCAACTTTTTTTAAAAAAGCAGGTCCTGTTTAAGAATCAAAATAAGTTCAGTATCCATTTCATTTGCTTACCTTTTTATTTGTTTTGAAGTCCAGAAACACACAAACAAACAAACAAACAAACAAAACTAGCAAAGAAAAATACATAAAATTAAAGACACATGTTAATTGACTAGGCTTCCTATTGTCACTGAGTATCAGCAATATTTTGGTAGCTAAGTTTTTAACCTTAAGAAAATAGAAAAAAGAAAAGAAATTCACAACCAAAGCAAAATGAAGGGCAGAGATAATGAAAAGAAAAGCTAGAACGCAATGAGAGCAAGAGGTTTAGAGAAATGTAAGCATGGGAAAGCCTGAGCAGAGTAAAGACAATAAACCGATTATCTTACCATTGAATGGTACAGAGTCTTGGGATAAAGTCCAGTGATGGCAAACCATACCAACAGAAAACAGAATTGTGATGGGCTAGGGACAAGATTAGGAGAGCAAACAGGCTACAAAGGGGAATTCGGAAAACATATCTTGATACCTTGAAGAAGCTATGGTTATATAATTATGTGAGATGCCAACGTTCATGCCAACATTACCTTAAATTGAATAAATGTGTAGAAACCATGGTCCTAACCAAATGAGAGGAATTCGGTACACTCCTGAGTGAATAAAATTTAAAAATAACAATATTACCAAAGAATAGAGGCTTCTCTGAATATTCCATAGGAAACTGAATTTCAGACCACTTAAAATAAAATTTTAAAGCACAACATTTGCCATATATTCCATTTCTCATGACACTTGTCATATCTCTTCTATGCCCTTACAGTGTCTATAAATTAAACACAATGGAGAGTTTGCATAACATCATCCTGGGCTGTGTTCTGCCTTATAATACTCATGCAATTTTTCCCTGACCATTATTTGCTGACTTAAGTAGGTCCAGTCTAAGAACCTTTGATTTGTAGTATGGTGATTTGTCTATCTACTAATCACGGATCATTTTGGAACTCATCCACAGTCCAATGTGGACGAATACAGGTTGAAGATCATCAAATCTTTGTACTTAGCAGCCCACCTTCTACTTTTGTCTATGCTAATTATACTTATCAAATTACATCACTAGTAAAGTGAAACACTTTGATGCTTAACTTCAAAATAATCATTAATGACTATTATGATAAAGAATACTGGTCAGAATCCATCAGTATACCGCTAACCAAAAGATTCATCTTTATAATTGGATTTAGTAGAAAAATTTTAAAACCTCAGGAAAAAATAAACTTACAACTGAATGTTTTGAACCAATGTATAGTAAGAATTAATAATATCTAAAGGTGGTGGTAAATGAAAATGATACCTATTCCTCTGTGTGCTATTATAAATATATAAATAATATAAAACTATTATCTAGACTCTACCTGTTATGTTTATAAAATAATAACCATAAGAAATATTAACCTATAGATAAGATTATATACAATGTTTATTCAAAGAGAGGAAATGGAAAATATCCAAACATAAGCATTCCATGTGAGATGCAGTACATGAGACAATGTGAAAATGGGCCCAGGAAGATAAAGTCTGCCCATCAGGTGAATCTGAGGATTCCCTCAGACGTCATTTTTTTTTTTCATCCTTTTAAAACTACTGGAGGGGCTGGAGAGATGGCTCAGCAGTTAAGAGCACCGACTGCTCTTCCGAAGGTCATGAGTTCAAATCCCAGCAACCACATGATGGCTCACAACCATCCGAAATGAGATCTGATGCCCTCTTCTGGGGTGTCTGAAGACAGCTGCAGTGTACTTACATATAATAAATAAATAAATAAAAATCTTAAAAAAAAAAAAAAAGATTTAAAACTACTGGAGGCTGCTTTGGCCCTTCCTTGGACTCTCACAAAATTACATTTTCTGATTTATTTAGCCATACAAAGGCAGCTCAGTATTGCAAAGGACTGCATTAAAGGGGTGAAAACCCTCTAGTATTAAGAACTTTCCAACTACTATGACAATACATATGGAACGGCTTCCTTGATGAGCTCCAACATCATTCACAGGAAACTGGGATGCTTTGTCCTTGATTCATTGCATTTATACTAACTTTGGTGAGGCTACAAAATATTACACTCAAATGCAGTGAATGTGTTTTTCTTGAAATATGATAGTTTCAGGATTAGTTTAACAGCCTATAGAATTATGACACTGATTGGTTTGTCAAAGTCAGAAGACAAACTTTCTGGAGCAAAAATATTTCTCAAAATTCCATTAGATTATTTCATATATGTGACTATTTCTCCAAATATATTGATATGGAGGCACATTCAATTATTTTATATATGAAAGTTACTAGAAAATTTATTTTTTCAAAATCTTTGATGATTCTATTCAGTTAATTGTATGAAAAGCAGTTACAGACCCTAATTACATATTTATTACTTCACTAAAGAGTAAATAATTTCTATAAATCCTTTCTCTATGGTAAATCTGAGATAATTGGAAGGGTCAGTCTCCATTCTTCATAGGGGATGTGAGGATAATGAAAAAGCAAACAGAGATACTATCCATATAGGACTTTTTCCTTAATTGTTTTAGATATAAATACATACTCTCAATCTACAAATATACAAACATACATAGAGATAGACACACCCGTGCTTATACACCAATGAATTCTGCGCATCTTTGCCACTGGTAACGTATTATTTAGTTGAATAAACCACTATAACCTGGTTTCCATTGATTTCATAGTTTAACTTCTAAAACTAGTAATTCTATGGTGTCAACTACAATACAATGAAGACACTATTTATTATAAGACTTTCTCAGTGTTTATTGATTTAATACATCGTAGAAATTCTGAGCTCATTAAGTGACACCTTTCACTGCTACCTACACATGTCTCAACTGTGTATAAGTTGCTTGGTCCACCTGCATCTCCATAAGGGTTCCACGGAGAACTGCCTGAAGACACCTGACAAGCACTCAGAGGGAACGTCATGAAGTCCATAGACTGTCCGGGCTCATCCTTGGGCACCTGGTAAATGGAAAGGCAAGAATGAATCTGTTCCCTCCATAATCCAGGCTGTTTCAGTTTTCCCAGAATATAGATCATTCAGTTCATTTCACAACACTGAAACAATTCTGAATATATATATATATATATATATATATATATATATATATATATATATATATTATTTTCTAGGTTTGAATTAATTTACATCACTAAGAAAGACAAGTTGTAATAATAGTATCCTATGAAAATTGGGACATGCTCCTTTCTTGCTTCACGTTCCCACCTTCATTTAAGTACATGGTGAACCTGTCAAATCATAGGAGTCATTTATCCAAACACCCTTGATGTCTCTGTGAGGCTTATGCTTGAGTTATAATTCTTACGATAGGCTCCATTCAGAGGAAGCCTATTCAGGGCTGCAAAGAAGGCTTAGCAGTTAACAGTAGTTGATACTCTTGCTAGGACCTGGAGGGTTCAGTTCGCAACACCCACTTAATACTTCAGAACTATCTGTAATTCCAGTTCCAGGGGAGCCTACATATTCTTCTGACATCATGTGTACATTCAGGCAAAATACTCAGACACATAAAATAAATAAATCTAAAAACATTTAAAGAAGCTCATTCAGTTATATTGCAGAAATATGGCTTCATCTGCGTCACTAGACGCTATATAGCAAGTGATCCAATCACCTCACATTTTTTCATGCTTTGATTTATACTAGTGAGCCGTTGTGTAGGAAAGAAATTCCACCTATCCCCTCCCCATACTAAGAACAGCTCCTGTAATTTAATAACATTTTAGTAAATATTCATCAAATACAAAAAATATACACTGACCGTACAATGGCTCCTCAAGGACAACTTGAATGAGAGGTAGCCATGTCTGAAATACAGAAGGAAAACAAATACGAAACTTACATTGGAAAGTTGGTTGGCATTCAAGTTCTCAAAAACAAATTTGGAAAAAAAAATAATATAAAGCAGATACTCAGTTGATGGGAGCAAGCTGGAAAGGGCTGTTGCCAAGCCATGTTTCAGAATAATCAAGTTCTCTAAATTGAGCAGAAGTCTGAAGCATGATCAGGTTAGCAAAAAAAGAAAAGACCACTGTTATTTTGACTGAATTGAAAACAGAGTGGGAAAATTTGTATTTTTTCATCTGAAACAGAGCGACTTTCTTCTTTCCATTTCGTGCCCAAATCCTTAAAGCTTCAGATCTTTACCAATTCCTTCTGTTCTCATTGGGCTTATTCATAACTTGAGTCACTTTCCAGCCTTTCATTACTGTCAGTGGAGGCTTTTCTCAACTGCAATTTAGTGTGAATGGTTATCAGTATAATAGATTCCTTTGTATTCAATCCATGTTCCACAAGGTTCTCTGAATTTAAAGATAACAACTAATGTAACTAATATAATGTAAAGATAGAACTCCAGTTAATTAGGTAATACTGGCACTCAGTCTATAGACTCAATACATACTTGTGTGCCTGATGTTGTGCACATAGCAGTTGCATTTGAAAGTTCTAATCACTGTTCATGTGAAACTGTCAAGAAGAGTCTAAAAACACAAGTCAGTAGTACCTGGGTAACCAGATTAGGTGAAGTAGAGAAAACTGTGACCCGGAAGTAGAAACTTGTATGGGCATTTAGATGAAATAATAGTAAGACACTGTAGGAGAGGCCATTGTATTTTCTTGCAGAGAAGACAAGAATAAGACACATCAAGCAGGAGATAATGGCTTCTTGGCTCCAGGATTTTGGTCTTGATCCTAGGAACTCTACCTTTTTCTCTTTGAAAAACGAATATTAACTACAGTGATCACAGGCCATTTCTGTGGCTGGACACAGTGGCCTAGCTCCTCCAGCAGACTGTGACCTTGGTTCCTCAGTCACAAACTCTCTGCTATTCTACTTGCCACTCTGTTTCTACTTGGGTCATTATTGCATAAAACGCCAATATAGATCTCATATTTTTATTTGTATATAGTAATTACACAAAAGAATATCATTAAAAGTTACAATCTGCATACAAGTAAAATGTTTTCAAACTGTGTGTTCCAACTAGCCCAGTGGCATGCAACAAAGTGCTATGTATTTAAATTTAAATTCTTTGCTAGATACCAGGTATAAGTAGGCCACTATAGTACTAGCATAAGTAAATGCATAATATACTTCCAGAGAGTTTCAATTGGAGCCACCATCACCAGTCATTTAGTGATATGGAGAAGTGGGTACCAAAGCATACAGCATGACAATACCTTTTTTCATTGTAAAGCATATTTAATGCTTCACTTTTTTGGTTTTCAAATTTATATTCCAGAGGCTTTATGGAAGTATAAAATTTAAGAGTTGTTTAAACCCTGAGATTCCACCTCACACCAGTCAGAATGGCTAAGATCAAAAACTCAGGTGACATCAGATGCTGGCAAGGATGTAGAGAAAGAGGAACACTCCTCCATTGTTGGTGGGATTGCAAGCTGGTACAACCACTCTGGAAATCAGTTTGGTGAACCCTCAGAAAAATGGACATAATACTACCTGAGGATCCAGCTATACCACTCCTGGGCATATACCCAGAAGATGCTCTAACATATAATAAGGACACATTCTCCACTATGTTCATAGCAGCCATATTTATAATAGCCAGAAGCTGGAAACAACCCAGATGTCCCTCAGCAGAGGAACGGATACAGAAAATGTGGTACATTTACACGATGGAGTACTTCTCAGCTACTAAAAACAATGACTTCATGGAATTCTCAGGCAAATGGATGGAACTTGAAAATACCATCCTGAGGGAGGTAACTCAGTCACAAAAGAACAAACAAGGTATATAGTCACTGATAAGCGGATATTAGCCCAAAAGTTTGGAACACCCATGATTCAATACACAGCAACTATTGGGCTGAGCGTGGTGTCCCAGATGGAGGAGTTGGAGCTGAGGGAGTTTGCAGTCCCATGGGGAGGGAGCAACAGTGTCAGCACCCCCAACCCCCTGGTACTCCCAGAGACTGGACCACCAACCAAAGAATGCATATAGAGGGACTCATGGCGCTGGCCACATATGTGGTAGAGGAGGGCCTTGTTGGCCATCAGTGGGGGGAGAGGCCCTTGGGCCTGAGGGTGTTAGATGCCTCAGCATAGGGGAATGCCAGGGAGGGAAGATAGGAGTGGGTGGGTAGGTGGAGGAGCACCCTCATAGAGGCAGGGGAGGGGGATGTGATAGGGGGTTTCCAAAGGGGAGATCTGGAAAGGGGAAAACATCTGAAATGTAAATAAAATTAAAAAGTAAATTAAAGAGTTGTTTAATAATTTTTTAGGCTTCCCTTCAAATTTTAAATTTAAAGGAAAGCTTTAAAGACCTACATTGTTGCTGCACTCTGGAGTAAACGATTTCGAGTATGTTGTCTCAGATACGCTGAGAGTAGAAAATTCTGAATTTAATATTTTCTTATAAACATTTAAATGGACCACATATTTTCCATTTATAGCAAAGAATCAGTCTCCTTAGAATCCTTATGGATCCTTCTAGTTTTATGAAATTGTTAGGTTGCAAGTAGTTGATTAAGTACCAAGGTATATTATACTCATGTTCACAATGGGGTTGTTTCTGCAAAATAGGAAGTTACAAACATAGGTACTCTCAGAGAGCATCATCTTTGTCCTCAAAAACTTCTTCATCAAGAAAGAGGTAGATAAGAAAATATGAGAAAATAGCTTTTCATTTTTTTTAGTAAAACACATATGAATGAATCATTTGTACAAACATGGTATATTAGTGTTTTCTTTAAAAAAAAAAAACAATTAAATGAATATTCGTTAAAGGGATTTTTTTTTTACCGGTCGGCTTACAGGGAAAATCTGAGTCATTCAACATTGGCTGTGGTTGAGACCTCGGTTTCTCACATTCCAGTAGACTGGATGCCTCGGCAGTGTCATTATGGTGCTGAAAGTCTGGAGGATGTCTGGAGAATCACTACCTTTGGTCCTCTTTCCAAGACTTTGCCAACAACAGCAAAAGTAAGCATGCAAAAGACAAGTTTTTTCCATCTTTTATCTGGATTATACCTGGGTCAGAAGGTACTGTCCACATTTGAGGTATGTATTTTTACTTCAAATAATCTGATCAAGAAAATCCCTCATAAAAGTTCACAGCGGCCTTCTTGACTTAATTGATTCCAGATCCAGTCAAGGCAATAGCCAAGTTGAACCTTGAGAGATAGCTTTACCATGTTCAACTGCATGTTTCCTAACAGCAAATGTTAACATCCACAGTAGTGTAAGCTTCCACTTACCTGGCAATAAAAACATATATACGTACAGGATTATGCAGTAAAATGCACATGTCAACATGTTATATGTAAAAGATTACCTTGTATTTTGTAAGTTCTCTACTTTAAAAACAACACTCAATTTTTGCTATTCTAACAATGGACAATAGGTATAGAATTTACTGTTGTCAGTCACAAGGTCCCCTAAAGATTATAGGATTTCAAATTTTGTATAAGATTGATTATCTCAAACTCCTCAAATAATTGAGAGACGTCTTGAAGGTTAAGAGCTGTAGTAAAATAAATATTATATAATCCTGATGTGGGATTTCTACCTGCCTTTAACCCCTTATGTTCCTGAACAAAAGTACATGCACAGTCTTTATATTTAATATGCCATAGTCAGTACAATAGGTGGGCAACTGCCTACCCTCCCGCGGTTAGAATTTACCTTCCTATCATTAACCAAAGTTACCATTTACTATGTTTAGTCTGGGCTGCTGTTAGCTCCAATTGGCCAGCCCACACGGCCACATTTTTATAATCCAGTTTCTCATCTCCTGCATGCTGTTCTTCTATCTCATGTTAGCTTCTCTCTGTCTCTCTCTCTCTGTCTCTCTCTCTGTCTGTCTGTCTCTCTGTCTGCCTCTCTCTCTCTCTCTCTCTCTCTCTCTCTCTCTCTCTTTCTCTCTCTCTCTCTCTCTCTCCCCCACCCCACTCTCCCTCCCTCCCTCCCTCTTTGTGATCTCAAACCCAGGAAACCTAAACCCTACTTATGTCTGTTCTCCCCAGCTATTAGCTGTTGGCATCTTTATTCACCAATCAGAATTAACTTGGGGGCAGGGTCCCTGAGACCCACACTTAGCATTACAATAGGCAGTAAAAGACAAAACCTCAACAAAGAGCATGTATTGCTCTTGCAAAAGACCCAGGTGCAATTACCTGGCAACACACAGTCTTCTGTAAGTCCAATTCCAGGAAATCAGACGCCCTCTGGGGACTGTGAACTTGTTACACTTCCATACATGCAGATGGTCATACAGGAACATGAAATAAAAAATAACCTTTTCTTCAAAAGCGTCAGACCTATAGAGATGTCTCAGTGGTCAGGAGCACTTGCTGCTCTTACAGATGAATCCAGATCATTTCCTAGCACCAACATTGCAACCAAAGATCAGTTCCCAGGGTCAACACTGCAGCTCACAACTGCCTGTAACTATAACTCTAGGGAATTTTATTCCTTCTTCTTCTTTCTGAAGGCATCTGTAAACATGTGGTGCACAGATATATGTGCATGCAAAGCATTAATAAACAGAAATTAAAATAAATAAATCTTTTAAAAAGTGTGTTTTCAAATGTCAGACAAGTCTGCCACATACCTGCAACTACAGTTTTTAGCCATACTTACACTAACCATTGTAAGACCCCTTTGTTAGCCTCAGAAAACGGTTTTAAATAGAGTAGTAATTTATCATTGAAAAATTATACATATGACACAGTTTACCAGTTGCTCCCGATCTATTACATAGCCATGTAGTATTATACAATGTTAAAAATCCTCTGTTACCTCAAAGGTAACATATTTTACTATCCACATTTCATTGTTGTTTTTAATCAAATGTTCTTATCGAGAGTATATTTTATAATTTAGCAGCTTGTGATTACCATGGACATCAATATAGCAATTTAGACTGGTTATTTGTCCTCTATGCAAGCCTTGTCTTGAATGGCTGAGATGGTTACCATGTTACGGCTTTTACCATGCTAAGGGCATAACATTTCCCACACACTCCTGCCTCTGGCCATAGAATTAATTCTACTTGTGAGGAGATAAGCCATGCAACCTCTGCTGTTCTCATGAGTGATTTAGAGAAAACAAATGAGCAAATTAGCTAGGTTTGTAGCTGGACATATACATAACATAAAAAGCAAGGGACAAATGAAGAAGTATGTTACTCTACTGGACAATACAACCCTAGAAGTGTGGCATTGAGGTACATGGTTCATAAAAAGGAAATGCTGTGATTTCTCTAACAGGGTGTTTCTAACGCTATTCTAGTTTTGCTTGTGAGACTAGGGATCCAATAGAGTTCTTTATGTTCTATTTGCTCTAAAGTAGATTCTTCTCTCATTAATTTTGA
>CM052700.1:135735124-135740124 GCA_028551405.1 Uromys caudimaculatus
AGGGCATGGGAAGGGGAGTTAAGAGGGTAGTAGAGGCAGAGAAAGGCAGAGAGAGGGAAAGAGTAGAGAAGTAGAGGAGTGGAGGCTGGCCATGACCACGTGGAGAGAGGGGGGAAGGGAACGGGGAGAGGTAAGGGAAGTAGGAGAGGCAAGAGAAAGAGATAAGAGAGAGAGGAGGGGGAAAGCAGCCCCTTTTATAGTGGGCCAGGCCCACCTGGCTGTTGCCAGGCAACTGTGGGGAGGAGCATACCTGGCTGTTTCCAGGTAACTGTGGGGTGGAGTTTAGACAGAATGCCAACAATAAGGTGTGAAATGTAACAAGTACATAAATTCATAGCATCTGTTTTTGACAGTTATGTCAGCATCTAATATAAAGTGTTAGTAATGTCTTAATTCATCATGAGGCCATATCTTGTATGCAAACTTCTATTGACAGATAGACTCACCACATCTTTAAGAACTCATAGTTAGTGTGTAGAGATGTGCCTTGCGGTCACCATACTCCACTTGCTCATTTTCTGGCTGGAGATAGAGAAGAGGGGCTTTCATTTAAATATGAAGTTTAGGAAACGGGAAAATATGAGCGCTCAGAAATTCAGCTGAACCCTAACCTTTAGGTGTTTCTCGTTGTTTATTCTTGGCAAAATGTAATGCTAGTTTAAAGATAAAAAGGCTTAAATGGGCTGTGAAAAAATCCTTGAACTTCAAAGACCTCTTAAAGTGAACATTTTCACATTTTAAATAGAATGAAGGAAACCATGTGGATCGGATTATCTTAAGCTGTACACCCACTTAGGAATTAAGAAAATATACATATATATATAAACTAAACTACAGAATCGTATTTAACTCTCCAGTAGTTGTCAGTAACACCAAAATATGTATTTATTAAGTCTAAAACATTAATGTGTCTAAAGCAGAAAAAAAGTATCAAGGAAAAGATGATAGATTACAAATTCATTTTACCCTAATATAAATCTCCAATTACTGGGGCTAGAGAGATGACTTAGCTGTTAAGGCCTTTGACTCTAGAGGACTGGGGTTTGACTTCTAGCAGCCATGTGCCAGCAGATAATCATTTGTAACTCTAGTCCCAGAAAATCTAACATCATCTTCTGGAGTCCTCAGGCAGGCACCAGGCATGTGTCTGGTACGTAGACATACATGCAGGCAAAACAATTATATACATAATCTAAAAACCAAAAATATTTCATATCCTTAATGTCACCCCAAATTATTTGTTGATTTCCTGACTGCTTATGAAAATATACTAAAAATGATGCTAAGTTAAATCTAGTCTTTACTTTCTGGAAATTTACAGTAATTAACCAAAAAGGCTGGATGGTGTTTACCAATATCTCTTAAAACATAATGAAATAAAAAAGACACCAGAGTATTTATAATATACCCAATACTGCATCAATTATTTCAAGTCTGTTGGCATAGCTGAAGAAGGCCCACATCACTGAGTGAGGAGGAGGAAAGAAATGGGAAGAAGATTATGAGCTAGTTTTGGTCACATCTGGAAGTGAAATATGAACATCTGAAATTTAATTTTCAAATGATGAGAAGACAGTGGTTTGGCAAGTTAAAGCTCTGCAGGGTATTCCACATACCTGGTACTGTTAATCAAATCAATTCAATGCACATTTTTGAGTCTCAGCTATTATAGTATACCAATAGAAAATATAAACTAAGATACAAGACACTAAGAAGTCCTTTTTATAAGAGGCCTCTTGTACAGAAAGCATGGAATCTTTGAAAGGATCCAACAATTGTGTTTTCATGACTCAGTTCATCTTAGGCTCCTCAAATGAAAAGACAACATAAAAAATATCAAGAAGTTTCTAGAATAGCAAGATAATAGGTTCCATGTGTCTGATATAAGGTCAGTCAGTAGAGATATTCATTTATATCATTACTTTTAATTTTTAATTTTAATTTTTTTATTGGTCATTTTATTTATTTACATTTCAACTATTATCCTCCTTCCCAGTTTCCCCTCCTCAAACCCTCTATCCCATGCCCCTCCCCCTGCTTCTATGAGGGTGCTCCCCCAATGATATAACATATATACATGTGTTGAGTATGGATATATATATATATACATATATGTAATTATTTATATATATATGTTTGCATAGTAAATAACATTATTATATTTAACACATTGATGTCTGCCAATGCCTCTGCATTTTGAACAATATTCTTGAAGATGATTCAATACTTCTGTGACTTCAATATGGACAATCTAACTCAAAATCAGGGAGTGGGAATATGGCAGCTTAGAGGTACCTGATAAGCCCCTGCTTCTTAACAGCATTTTGGCTTGCTTGAATGAGCATGGCCCAAAGATGCATATATTTAAATACCTGGCCCCCATTGGTGGAAGTGTTTGGGAAGGGTTAGGAGGTGTGCTGTTGTTGGAGGAGGTGTGTAACTGGCAGCAGGGTTTGAGGTTTTAAATGCTTTCCACACCATTCTAAGTCAATGCTACCTGAGTTGTGTTCTGGTTGTGTCTCAAAATGTGAGCTTACAATAGTTATTCTATTAGATACTTGCCAGACTGGGCAGCCCCTCACTTACTTCTATTCCCCATAAAACCTTGTTCTGCTGAGGGTTCAAGGTTGATCCAGCTTCCCATCCTGCTGTGTCAGGGTTGGGTTGGAGGAGAGCCCAAGGCTGAGCTTGGAATAAAGAGACCCTAATGGGATTATATGGGAAACCGCTTCATGGTGTTCTTTTGGGGTTCACAAACACCTCCTGGCACAACAGTACAACCATCCCTTCTATAGGCAACATAGCTAAAACTCACCACCCTGTTCTTTTTCTCTGTAGAAATGTAAAATGATTAGTAAACCATATGCCTCACAACAAACATTTTCTAAGTCTCTTAGTCATCTTGAGCTACTATAACAAATGCTGTCAATTAAGTGGTTTAAATAACAGGTACACATTTACACTTCTGAAAGATAGGGTCTCTAAGGTAAGGACACCAGCTGTTTGCTGTTCTGGTAATCTCTAAGGTAAGGAAACCAGCTAATTGGTGATTTGATAATCTTTAAGAACACCAGCTGTTTGGGGTTCTGATGATCTATAAGGTATGGACATCACCTGCTTGGGGTTCACATGATCTATATGGTAAGAACAACAGCTGTTTGGGATTCAGATTAGAATTCTTTCCTAGTTTAAAAACCTTCATATTATGTACTTACATGGCTGAAAGAATGTTATTTTTCTCATTTCTCTTGTCATGAGTACACTGCTATTATTTGTGTGCAATGTCCCTTTATGATCTAATTGCCTTATGGTCTCTCCCCACCCCACCCAAAAAAAAAAAAAAAAAACCATCACAATTGGCATAGGGTTTCAGCTTACCAACTTTAGAAAAACATGAACATTCCGTCTATATCAGGAAGGAAGGAAAGGGACATCAACTATAGAGGTATCCATTTACTTTGTGTGCAACTTTTACATGTATATTCTTTTTTAAAAAGTCCTATGATACTCACTTTTGAACGTGAAATTTTGGAGATTATATAAGTACCTAAATTTCAGAATGGAAAAAATTAAGTTACAGCTAAGGGGGGAGCAATGAAAATATGAGTCCTAAATAATCAAAACAAAAGTAGAGAAAGAAATGGAAAGTGGTTGAAATATGAGAAATAAGAATCAAATGTTTATAGATGCGCAATATGATACAATGTTTGAATCATGACTATTTCTTATTGGGAAACAGAATAGTTATCCACAAAAACACATCCACAGTGCCCTTCTTGATTGATATGTACAGATATCGCAAACAGACATTCTGCACAACTATTTTAAACAATCTCTGGTTATTTTTATGCACATTCCTTCCATGCTCCTGTGGGCTGTGAGTCCATTCTATGGTTGTTTGTCTATCATTACTCCTAATGATATTTTAAATGTCTTTTTCCACCTCAAGGGAATGAGAATGACTTGGCAATGAATGTTCCATGACTACTAATGAGATTTTTCCTACTTTGCACTGAAACAATATTATTTGGGATAGTAAACCAACTCTCTCTAAGTAATCTTGCCATGAGATTATAGCCATTTGCTGCTTTTTTCACCAAGATGAATATAGAATTTAAGTGCATTAGGGCTAATGATGTGAAAGAGCGAAAAATAATTACCATCATCAGCCACATTGCCTATTTTTATGCAAACACCATAATTAGATTTGCACACAACATTACTTAAAAATTCTTCATCAACTACTTTTACTGAGCTATGTAGAAAAAAAAAAGCCTCTGTTCTGGTTATTGCATGAGCTATTGGAAACTTAAGGATTCACTTAGAAAGATGTTCAGAGCACCTAAATAGTACCCATTACATCTTCCTGGTGTTTCTAATTGGAGGAGATGAGCGATAAAGAGGAGCCGGTGAGATTGAAGAAACCTATTGTTCTTAGTGAAACAAAGCTTCATTCTGTTCAGGTGCTCTGCTTGTCATGAGCACAGCAAGGCTTTGCTTGTGAAACTGATTGAACATACCTTAAAGATGCCGCCTGTGGGAAAGTAGTATTTCAGAATGAGAAAAAGGTTGGTAAGACATCTACGGATAGCAGTAGCTGCTTTAAATTAAGTAAATTTGAAAATTTTTGTGATGTTAAGATCTAAAATATAGTTAGCCACGTCTTACCTGAAATGTGCTCTTAGAAGTTGAGGAATAATTTCAGATTAAATCAAACAATATAGAAAATTAATATATACTTTTATTAGTTGAAAGGAAGAGAGTAAAATACAAGCAAGTATTCTTTAATAGAGGTTTTTTAATCATCAAAAAGAACATAAGTGTGAAAATGATTCTTATTGACTATAGTCATCATAGTTTATAATGGATTTTAAGAATTATTTTTACTCTTTAGTTGCAATATAAATCCCTTTCAAATATCTTCCCAACATCGCATCTTTCCTGAATGCCTTGATCTCGCCATTTTACTATTTTACATTCTGAGTTCAGCCTTTTCAAAT
>CM052700.1:135742624-135764646 GCA_028551405.1 Uromys caudimaculatus
TATGAGCATGTATAAGATATCATATGTACCTTATGATACAAAGGCATAAGGTACTATATACAAGAAAGCATTGAAATTTCTCTTTCTGCCCACAAACATACACTCTTCCAAGATCCTTGATACAGGAAAATACTGGGTTTATTGCACAGCCATGTTTTGTTTTAAAGGATAGTAAAAGCAAAATAAAGAAAATAAGGGAGGAAAAGTAGAGGAATTTGGTAGAGGGGACTTTAGGTTAAACCTTTGGAGAGAAGTGGATTAGAACAGGATACGTACCACTTGCCTTTGGCTACCGAAGTTGTAGTGAGTGAGATCTGCTCAAGACAGTTTTAAGGAAGTGCTGCTTATGGTATTGCGTGCCATGGGGAAGCTACCATCACAGTAATCTCAGGAACCACAAAAATCTACAGTATCCTGAAGGGGATGTTTTATTGTTGTTGTTTCATTTTATTTTATTTTGTTTTATTGGATTCTTTTGTTTTTTGTTTGTTCCCCAGCAGATATGGTCTGGGATTGATCATAGAATCTCATCCACATTGCCTTCCTTTGCTTCCCCTCATGTCTTTAATCCATAATTGCCCCATTAATCCATTGTCATCCCTTTAAGAACATATGAACTGTGAGTTTCTCTAAGATAGAAATCAACCATGTTCACAATACACTCTATATACTTCTGTTCTTGAGAATACAATACGTATTTCACACAAATAAAAAGTACAAGTATAGAGAAAAGGAGATAAATCTTGACAAACAATAGTTTAAAACCCACCCCCCCCCAATCTTTGGAGGTGCAGGCAACTCTACGACAATGACTTATATACCAGGACCAGAAGGAAACATTTTGAATTGACAACATAAAATTCAAAGTTAACAGCAAATTCACTGAGCTTCCAAATTCTATGTTAAGAAGCCATGCAATTCTAAGAAAGAAGATCCTAAAAATGTACTAAGTTTTATATTTTCTTGGGTGTTGTTTCTGTTCCAAATCTAATTCAGCCTACATTTTACAAGGCTTAGAAAAACTAATTTCAAACTGCATTGCATAGTGTTCAGCATAGAAACTAATTTCTATACAAAGTAATTTTAACATAGATGTAATGGAAAAATAAAGAAATCAACAAATCTTTGGTTCTCCCTGAATTTAAGAATTTTCTGTGTAGGTTTTGGATTATAGTTGGGAAAATTTCTTAGTTTTAGGAGTATAGTTATATTTTCATTGAAAATGAGCAGTTTTAGTATAGAATGTAGTTAGAGAGGTCATTTGTGACTTATAAAATTGATAATTTATTCAACAATATAGAACTGATTCAGTCATTGCTAATAGAAGTACTTCAAGTAATCTTTAGAATCTATTGATGTCTGTATTACCTACAAATATCACTATGATCTACCAGTTATTCATGAGACTTTCTTTGGAAAAAAAAATAAAATTGTTGCAATTACTCTGGTATGTAGGTTTGAGAACCTGGACATGCAAAGTAAATATCTAAGTCTTATAAAACATCAGTAATTTTGCAGAGATCATATACAATCATAGATGGATAGATTGGTTTTATAAGTCAATTGCTAGCCACTACTGAGCTTGAGAGACTAGTAACATGAAACTGTTTTTTGAGTGATTGTTGTTTTGTGGGCAACAGATCACAAAGCAGTGCTGACATATGAAATAGATAAAAATCAGCCAAGATATAATGAGACTGCCACAGGTATTCTCACTGTTCACTGAGAAGCTACTTTCTGCAGTTGCACGTGAATTCCGCAAATTATACTCACGTTTGTTATGCACGAAAATTGAGTCTGATGGTGAGATTAAAACCACATGTACCTACATCATACAAATAAGACCACTAGTGCCAAAGCCAGGAAAAAATGCACCTAATAAGAAAATAGAAATAGTTAGTCCTTCCGTTTTTCCTGGCTGTAGTGTTTCCTACATTCTATTTTACCTGTGAAAAAATAGGAAAATTACTAAAAGGTGTCCTCTATGATCTATTTGTCCCATGTTCTCATGTACAGACTTAATTATCAGTTAAAATGCATTCAGCTGCAAACAACTGAACACTATCTGTAGCTAAAGGACAGATGCATCATCTTCTTGTAATACAGAAAGCTAACATTGAGGTAATTGTTTTTACTGTATATTTCAACATGGTTCCTACAGTAAACTTTCTTTCTGTTAGAAAAAAAGCAACAACAAAAACAAATCCAAAAACCCTATCAAATTCTAATGTTTGTACAGATTTGCATGCACATGGGCCACAGAATGAAAAAAAGCAAATAGCTGGTAACATCTGTTACAGTTGGAGATAGTTTCTACTAGGCAAAAAAGAAAAAAAAAGAAAAGAAAAGAAAGAAAGAAAGAAAAAGAAAAAAGTAGATACTGATTAATCTGCAAGAATAAGAAACAGTTGTGTGTGTGGTCAATATATACTGAAGGCCTTTCCCAAAGTGTGTGTGGTCAACTTTTGGGTTATCTTTATTTGGGAGACAAAAGTATCACCACTCATGGGCTTTCACCTCACAGTTTTCTTATAATAAAGGAAATAAATTAATATTATTTTACTGTCCCTCAAATTAAGGCTACACTGATATTAGTTTTACTAGTTTTATATGAGCACCACTGCATGTTTTTTAATTTGTAAAAAAATATATGTTTGAAGACAAAAACAATATTTATGTTCAAATATTTCAAACCCCATGGTAAGCCTTCATTTAAGAAAAAAATTCCAGATTGGCACCTAAGGCATTTACTGACTCTTTTCATGTAGACGTGTAACTACTGGACTGTGTTGATGTGCCATCAATTATGTAATCAGTCATTCATTGTTGGACATTGATATTCTTAAAATTATTTGTTATTATAAATGGTAACAGCCCTAAAATACACATATTCACTGTTCACATTTTAAAAAGTTTACATAGGATGCAAAGAAAGTTTTAACTATAGTGTGTTTATACTAATTTTCCACAGAACTGGTAAATATTTATTTCACATTTAGTAATACGTTAGAGTATTTATTTCTAAACAGCTTCATCAATAATATATGTTTTCAAATGTTGGGATTGTAATCACATTTATATTATTATGCTAGACATAGTTTCAATAAATTATGATTATGTATTGATCATTATCATTTTTAAACACTTTTATTTATATTCTGACTTATGGTGTATTTTGCTAAGAGACAGCAAACACCCACATATAAAACAGAAATGAAATAAACAACACCCACACACAACAAACAATTGAGACTATGGAAATTGCTCAAGTGGCTGCTGGTCAAGCATGAGGACTTGAGGTTCAATCTTCCTACCAACATAAAGTGAAGAGCACTAACAGGCATCCAGTGCTAGAGGCAGCAACAGTGAGCAGACAGGTAGATCCCAGGGGCTCACTAACAAGCAAGTCTAGGCAGAGTGCTGAGCACTAGGCTCAGTGAAAGACATTCTCTTAGGTGGACAGTAATAGAGAAAAATACTTGTAATCAGCCTCTGGCTTCTACATATGCATCCATGTGCAAGCACACATGTACATACACCACATACAAAGACAAAACAATTTATCAAAGAAGTAAAATAAAAACCATTAACGATGAGAACACTGAATTAATTTCTGTGTAATCATAAAAATACAGTCACTTATGGTAAATATAGGATATCTTGGAAATGTTAAATATTTTCTTCTATGTCAGTCTCTAATGTTAATTACTAGATTTGACTGCCAAATCTGTATGAGTCTACCTAAGCCTCTCAGTAGTCTGATCTCAAATGTAAAGCATAATCTTCTGTGTGTTACTGTTCTTGTAAGCCCAACTGATTGAACACATAGCTACCTTCCTAACGGCCCATGTGTCCTTGGTCTGTAGCCACAGGAACATGGAGGTCTCTTGTACCCTCTTTTTCAATCTTGCTACTCTGTTCTAAGTCTACTTTAGTGACATCTTATATGTATAGATCAATGAACCTTCTTCTCTCGTCTTTCTTTATCTTTTGTATCACTCCAGAATAATTGTAGAATATGCAGGATATATAAAATACAACATCCTGAGAAAGAAACAGACCTGAAGAGCCCTGGCTCTGTTCTTTCCTTTGGAGCTAAATTTCTTTAGATCTTTAGCATGTTTCCTGTTATTCTTGCACATACCCGAGTGGGCAGGTTCTGAGTTCATTGAGCTTCAGTGCAAACAGCAAATGCAAAGGTAAAATTCTCGCCATCCTCAGCAGCTTTTCAGAGCCTAAGGTATTAACTAGGTGATAATGAATGCCCCTTTCCCTTTTCTCTTGCTATTTATATGTAAGTAGCACACTTGCTATATTATTAGGCAGATATTTTCATTGGGATCAGAAAAGTTACTAACAGTGAGTTTTTACTTGCAATATGAAGAGTCATTCATTCTTGTGTTTCTTAAGTTTGTATTCCCCTGTGCTGTTAGCAACATTTTCATAATTCTGTCACTGTCTCCTTTTCCTTCTACATCCATTCTCTCTTTCTCCCTTGTCCCAGTGTGGTTGTTTGACTGAGAATTGCTTCCCAGGCTCATATATTTGGATATTTAGTATTCAGTTGGTAGATTTCTTTGAGCAGGATTAGAGAGATGGCCTTGTTGGAGAAGGAATGTCAATAGGACATGGCTTAAGGTTTCAAAGGACTCCTACCAGGGCTGGAGAGATTCTGAGAAGTTAAGAGCACTGACTGCTCTTCCAAAAGTCCTATGTTTAATTCTCAGCAGCCATACGGTGGCTCACAACCATCTGTAATGGGATCTGATTCTCTCTTCTATTGTGTCTGAAAACAGTGACAGTGTACTCACATACATAAAATAAATCTAAAAATGAAAGGAAAAAAAAAGACTCCTACCATTCCCAGTGTGCTCTCAGCTTCCTGTTTGTATAATGAAATGTGAGTTCTCAGCTGCTGCTATAGCACTATGCCTGCCTGCCTTCCTCTGTGCCACCTGCCAGGATGGGAATAGATTTCTATAACCCAAGAATTGTAAGTCCCAAACAAACCTTCCATTTAGGAGTTGCATTGTTCTTAATATTTTATCAGAGTGATACAAAAGGAAGTAATGTAGAGTTGATACCAGGGTGTGATGAAGAGGAATTTTAATCTAGCAATGTGGCTTCTTTGATCAGATCCAAAGATCTTCTAGGCCTGTGTCATCTGGCTGGAATGCAGACATGCCTTTAGCACACACCCTCTGGCTGGAATCCTTTAGTATATACCTTTAATCCCAAACAAAGATGTCTAATTGAGGGGCATACAAAGTGACAAATCAGAGAAAGATTTGACAAAATAAATCAGAGATAGTATACATCCAACTCTCAGGAGAAAAACTATTCAAGAGTAGCACATGGAGACAGAGTTCAGTTCATCAGTGAGTTGGGAGTCTATGAGTGCAGTGCAGTGGAGTTGAATTTGTTCATGAGTACTCACAGCTCAATGCAGATCAGCAGAGCCAGTTGAAGCCAGAGAATAAGAAGGAACCAGAAGATTAGAACAAATTGCCGAGTTAGTTTGAGGCCAAGCACAGCAATTTAGTGAGAAGCCCAGAGAAGCCAGATTGAATCAGTCAGTTTGGAAAGGAGTTTAAACTAGAACAATTGAGTAGAATCAGCCACTCAGAGTTCAAAAAGAACTAGAAAGGGTGAGCTTATTCAGAAGTAAGCCTCCAAGGCGAAAATTACATCAGGGGAATAAAAGTTACCTTCCCAATGTTGGCTACTACTGTAACAGGCATGACCATGCTGTTTTTGGTTTTTGCCCCCCCCCCCTTTTTTCAGAAATGTGGAAAACTTTGGGATGTTGGACTAGAAAAGTGTTTGAGCATTGTAAGTGGGACTTAATGAACCACCGTAGAAAGAGCTTGGAAGACAATAATGCTGAGAAAAGGGTGAAATAATTATGGAGGCCCAGCTCAAGTGGTTTCAGAGAGGATCGATACTAGCAACTGGGCTAGAGATCATTCTTGGGATATTCTGGCAAAGGATTTTTGCCCTTGTCCTGAAATTCTGCCTGAGGCTAAATTGAAGAGTAATGGAATAATTTCTTTGGTGGAGAAGAGTTCAAAACAGCCTAATATTGACTCTGTCACAAGGTTAGTGATAATCACTCTTAGGCATGTCAACAATGAAAACAAGCAAATAGGGCAAAATGAAATCATGATGTGTAGTTCAAAGAGCAAAAGAATGCTATAGCCATGGCTTGTGTTGAATGAGCTTAACAGGGTCAAGGGTACCTCTGCTCTGCATTTCGATGATGAGAAGGTCAAGTGCCCTCAAGGCAAGACCTCACCCAGCTAAGCTTCCAGGTTATGACAAGAAAATGTCCAAGGAATGCCCTGTTCCTAGAAAGACACAACAAATAAAGGCCTCTGCAGATGTGATTCAAGGGCATCAGTGTTCCTCCCAAGGGCCCAGCTGAACTTCACAAATTATACACATGGTTCTGCCTTTACAACGGACATGTAAGTAGAGGGTTTTGGAATCTTATTCCATGGTTGAAGAGAGCTATTGATAGCTGACAATGTGTGGCAGGGAAGTCCCTGCATGAAGGTCCTGAGTGGGCAAGGGACTCAGAGAGGCCATTGCTTGAAGCTATGAAAGTAAATCCTGAGTTGCATTGGAGCCCCCAAGATGTTAAAGGTGCCAAACCCAAGGGATATCTGCCAAGGAGAGCTACATACAGGGGATGGAGCAAGAGCAAGTGTGGAGGCACTAAGGCTGGATAGAGCCAGCTAAGCCCTTTGGCATTGGACATGGAACTAAAGAATCGGTGTTTCAGCCTTTCTTCCTTTTGTCCTCATTCTTCCCGTTTGGCATGGTAGTATATATTCTATTCAACTGTATGAAGGAAGTATGCAATTTTCTCTTTTAATTTACCGGGTTTGCAGTTAAGAGATTGTCTTGAATCTCAGAAGAGAGTTTGGCCTTCAGTATCAAGACTGAAAGAGTATTGGAGTTTTGAATTTGAACTAACTGAATTTTGCATTATGATATAGCCTGAAGCCTATGGGGATCAGGGAGTGGAATATAGTGGTTTAAGTGAGAATGACCCCACACTCATGTGTTTGAATACTTGGACCCCAGTTCATGAAACTGTTTAGGAAGAATTAGGTGGTGTGACATTGTTAGAAAATCGGTGTCACAACAAGCTAGCTTGAGATTTCAAACTACTCCTGCCATTTCTTTGTGCTCAGCTTACTGTTTGTGGGCTGAAATATGAGCAGCTGCTCCAGCTCTGGCCACCTGCATGCTGCCATGGCCTCTCACATGATAGTGATGGACTCCGGTCCCTCTGAAGCTTTAAGTCCCAGATAACCCCTTCCTTCTGAGTTACCTAGGTCAGAGTGTTTTATCATTAGCAGTAGAAAAGTAACCAAGGCATCACACACACACACACACACACACACACACACACACACACACACACACACACACACACAAGTGTATGTAGTACTTTTGTGTACAAAATCTTATGTTTGTCTTCAGTTGGACTTGGAACCCTGACCTCTCCTCTTTTAACAGCTCATTGGTTGCATGTCCAGGTCTCCATATTGAATTTTTTACTTTCACAGCAGATTGGCTATTGTGATTTGACATTTATTCTTTTCTGTTTTTCTTAGTGCTTCACATGAGTTCATTTGCTCTTTATTAACCTTGTAAATTTTACCCCCTTGGGGATTCTTTCTACCCTGTGGTTCTTCATTTAGCAATATTCTAATAATCCCCTGCTTATTGAGTGCCAACTACCACATAGTTTCAGAATAACTCTGGTAAATGGTTTTCTATTTCTTTTCTAAAGATGAAACAACTGAAAATTCTACACTATTGGGTTTAATTTTAAAGGTGTATCATTACATATTTCAAAGTGAGCTCATAGAATTCATAATAATCTCCCCTAATATCAATAGAACAGATGTGCATATTGATAGTCAAATCTCTCCTCACTCAGCTATAGTGTGAAAAGCTACAAGGACACACCCTTGCCTTACAGTCTCGCCCCTGTATTCTCCTGGATGGACTGACATCCTCAGAAAATGTAGGACAAAACAAATATTTTCTTCATTAAAAAAGAAAGAATTCTTAAAAAATTAAAAGTCATTGTTCTATCCAAGTTTTTCTCTGCCTAAATTTTAGCCTAGCCTTACAATACAAGATTGTGGCTCCTAATTGTGTGTGTGTGTGTGTGTGTGTGTGTGTGTGTGTGTGTGTGTGTGTGTGTGTCTTAGTTTAGAAATGAAAGTTTATATAAATATAGTTTTGTAATCTTCAATGATAATCTAATCTTTTCTTTTTTTTTTTGGTTTTTTTTGTTTGTTTGTTTTGTTTTTTTGTTGTTGTTGAGACAGGGTTTCTCTATGTAGCCATGGCTGTCCTGGAACTCACTCTGTAGACCAGGCTGGCCTTGAACTCAGAAATCCACCTGCCTCTGCCTCCCGAGTGCTGGGATTAAAGGCGTGCGCCACCACTGCCCGGCTAATCTAATCTTTTCTAATCTCTCTCTTTTTCTCTCTCTCTTTCTCTGGAGGTTTGCTATAAATCACTTTACTACAGAAGGTCCCTATTATTTAAGCTTATGTAATTTCATACTTATACTAGAAATACAGTTTTTGTCTACATTCCAATTCAGCACAGCTGATAATTTGCTCTAATAATTAAAGTAATATGAATCTGTGCTCCGAGGATATGGTACAAAATATACTCAGATCATAAAATATCAAGGACTTTACCACTTTGGTCTTTATCAAAAATTATTCAAAACATAAAATTTTTTAGTTAACAGAAACACAAAGAGGACAGACAATATGTTTTGAAAGAAGACAGAATTATCAGGACAATGCGAATAGATAGATGGAGCATATAAAATAATAAATTAGTATTCTACCCATGTAAGACATAAAAAATGTTTTCACTACAGATTCTTTTCAGAGATAATTTATAATTAATTATCTAATTTATTCACAATCCAGCCATTGCCCCCCTCCAGGTCTTCCCTCCACAGTTCCTCATCCCATTCCCCTTCCCCCTTGCCTGTGAGCAGGTGCTTCCCCTCCCCCTAGTATCCTCCTTCCCTGGGGCTCAAGTCTCTCAAGGGTTAGGTGCATTTTCTCCCACTGAGCCAGACCAGGTAGTCCTCTGCTATACATGTGCCAGGGAACTCTGTCCAGTCCATGTATGCTGCCTGGTTGGTGGCTCAGTCTCTGGGATCTTCCAGGGTTAGTTGAGACTGCTGGTCTTTCTATGGGGTCGCCCTCCCCTTCAGTTCCTTCAATCCTTCCCCTAATTCTTCCATAGGGGTCCCCAACATCAGTCCACTGGTTGGGTGTTAAATATCAGCATATGTCTCAGTCAGCTGCTGGTAGGGCCTCTCAGAGGACAGCCATGCCAGGCGTCTGCCTGTAAGCACACCATAGCATCAGTAATAGTGTCAGGCTTTGGTGCATAAAGACATAATGTTTTCCCTACCGAATTTTATGCTAAAATAAAGCTAATATTTTTGATGAACATTAAATTCTCTTTCATATTTTATACTGTAGAATATGAAGGTGATCAAACAAATAGCTGTTTTAATTATGTTGTTTGTACCTTCAAATCAATCAGTTCCCCCATATTTCTGTCCTTAGGTGCCTCACATAAGCCCAAATAATTTCTTTTCTAGAAAATAACACAGCTTCCAACATGACTCTCTGCTTATCATGACCTCTTCTGTGCTTTGCAACAAAACTAGCATTTTGATTTTTCATAGATTCATTATTTTAGGGAAGGGAAGGTTTATTTTGTCATCCAGTTTCTGAGGATTTCAATCCATTGTAGCTGACGATGTGTGTGGCTTAGGAGTATCTTTGTAACTTATTCACACTGTAGCTGACTGAGGTCAGAGTTTGACTGTTAATATGTGCATCTGTTCTATTTCTTAGATTGGTAATATTTGTCCATGAAAAAAAAGGACAGAACCCTTCTTCTCACTCAGAATGAAAATGAAATAAAAATGATCTACAATATCTATTTTAATCTCCAAGAAAAATAAAAGTTGTAATAAAAGCAAACTTTGAGATAGAATAGCATAAAGCAAAGGCATTAAAAGTCCCTTATGAAAGGGGATAACATTTGAAATGTAAATACATAAAATTTCCAATAAAAAAAGGAAAAAAAAATGATAAAAGTCACTTATGGGGCCAGTGAGTAAAGTCACTTGTTACCAAGCTTTACCACCTAGTTCAGGACCAGACCAACATAGTAGGAGCAGAAAAACAATCTTCCTGTTGTTTTCTTCTGACCTACACACACACACACACACACACACACACACACACACACATTTTCACCTACATACACATTAACACACACATACACGGTTACATGTACATTTTTAAAAATGAATTTATGAAAATAAATTAAATATCTAATATACTTAAATTTTAGAGATTTAAAATATAAACATAAGTAACATAATGGGCAACAATGGTTGTTTGTAAAATAAAATCTCAATTGCTCAATTTTACCAAATAAAGACTCAGGAGCCATATGCTGGGGTGAAAACCTACTAGCTCAGAGAGGCAGAGAAAGCACCCAGTTGACCTTCCTCTTCAACCAGTGTCCCAAAAGAAAGAGCCCCTTCTCAGAAATGTCTTAAAAGCCTTTCAAACTAAATTTCCCTCCTTTCTACTTCCTGTGAGACTCTCTATCCATCCTTCTAACTTCCTCACTCTGTGTTTTTTCCAACCAACTTTCTCTGTCTCTTGACCTGTGGTTGACTTAATTAATCTTGTTTACAATAAACAGAAAGCTCTTGCATTAAAGTTGTGTGCTAGGGCTGAGCCACACTGTAATTAGAAACAGATTTTTCCAGTACACAATCTCATAATGTGACCAAGTATCCTACAACACTCTTGGATTAAATTGTGTGCTAAGACCAAGTCATAGCACAACTAGAGACAGGTTTTTTCAGTATACAATCTCAGAGTTCACAGTGTGATAAAATATGCCCCAACAAATAAGATTGATACATATAAGGAAGCCATAATCACGGTTTATAAAACCCTTTCTACTCTGAATGAGAGGAATTCAGATACTAGTTAAACTTATATCAGCAGTGTGAAAAATAAATTAATCAGAGCTTAACAATGTTTTGTAATAACTAAATTTAGGTGGTTTAAAAACTCATTATGTGATGAGAAAAACAGAAAACCTTAACTAAAAAAATTTAGTTCAGAAAGAGAATTATAAGTGAAATAACTGGCAAGTTATACTTCACTTCTGCTACTCATCAAATACCTTTAGACTGTAAAAAGACAAGCCAGGACCTAGGAAATACATAACACCCTAGAAAGACCTCAGGTCAGTCCCCAGTGAAATACATGAGACCAAGGAGCAGACTGAATGCTACTGGTGGGGATTGAAGGGCACCTCCGTTGCTCAAATTCTCTTTGAACCTAAAGATGCTCTAAAATTTCAGATCTAGCTTTTAAATAGGAAAGACATTTCTTTTTACCTCAGCGTGAAATATAAACCTTCACACAAAACATTTCTAAGTAAAATTACTTTAAAGGCCAACATGCTATTGCCTTTGAGAGATGAATATGTAGAATTTGCACAACTATAGAGTAGGAGGTTGTAATCACAAAAGCAGGGAATTACTCACGTATTTCCTTAGATAAATTGTGATATACAATTATCATAATCAGCAGACATTATAGGAGATGGACATTTCAGGCTCCATAGCCTCCATTGCTAGGAGTCTTAGCTAGGGTCACCTTATAGATTACTGGGAGTTTATATTGCACTTGGATTCTACCTCATCCCAGAGATGCTCTACTGCACCCATTCCATTTGTCTCTCCCAGTACTCTCTCCCTCCTTTTTACCCTCATCCCTCCTTTCCATATCTACCCACTCCCAACCCAATCCCCTGTCTCCATCCACCCTTTCCAACCAGAAATCAGGCTCAGACATAGGAGACAGAACAGTACAACATGCACCTCCCAGCTTTGCAGCTAGAATGACACTAACCCCCTTCCCTCTGGCATCTGTCTTCATGGGCTTCCACATACCATCTGCTTCCTCCACTTTGGACTCAGGGGCTGTCATTTCCTTTCTCCAGCTCCTCTAATTTTTCACTTGGCTAAATGTTTTTATCAGGGTATGTGTGGAGAAATGGCATGCATGTACTCCTATACATAGAAAGGACTTAAACCTTCTGCACATATGTAACGGATGTGTACTTGGGTATTCATGTGGTACTCCTAACAGGGAGAACAGGGACTGTCTCTGACTCTGCTGCCTGCCTTCGGATCCCTTTCCCCTAATGAGGCTGCTTCATCTAGCCTCCATAAGAGAAGATGCGCCTAGTCTTACTGGTACTTGATATGCCAAGGCTGGTTAATATCTATGGGAGGCCTCCCCTTTTCTTGGGAGAAAGAGAGGAGAGCTGTATGGAGGGGGAGAGATGGAGGAGGGAGGGGAAGCCGCAATCAAGATGTGAAATAAATAATAATGAAAATGTACTATTGCTACCCATACAACACAGAAAAATGTCTGAAATATATTCAAAAAGTGATCAATTATAAGAGATTGTATGGTATGCTTAATGAATCCAAAGAAAATAAAACTAACAACACATGGGCCATTTCTCCACACATACCCTGATAAAAACATTTAGCCAAGTGAAAAATTAGAGGGTCTGGAGAAAGGAAATGACAGCCCCTGAGTCCAAAGCTGAGGAAGCAGATGGCATGTGGAAGCCCATGAAGACAGATGCCAGAGGGGTGGGGGTTAGTGTCATTCTAACTGCAAAGCTGGGTAGTGCATGTTATCTGTTTGGTCTCCTATGCCTGAATGTTCTGTTTTTGAAGGTAACTGGACATGATTCAAAGTGGAATTGAATTGATTTCCATCAAATTATTTGTAATAATATTTTTGCAGAACGAGTAGAGAGAGCAAAAATAAATTTACTTTGAAAGATAGATGTAAACAATGATCCCATGTTTGCTTTAAACTATAGGAAATGTATTTCTAGCCCACAAAGAGAGTAGGCGCCTCTCCACTGCAGACCCTCTGCCACTTGTTAAAATTCCTTTTCAAAAGATGGAATTCTGGCAGTCTAGAGAAATAATCTTAAGAGTGCACAGAAATTGTAAGTTATAAAAATACATTAATATTTTCTTTATAAGTTTTAGAGATATAGAGAAAGCAGCTACAAAGGAGGAGCCAGGCCCGCACATACATAAGCTGCAAAGTAGTAACTAGGTCGACAACCGCATGTACAACACATGCTTATATACTTTAATAATTCCTCCTTCGCAAAAACCCAGCACCACTTTGGGATGAGCTAGAATCCAAGTACAATATAAGAATGTCTTCTCAGCAAGCTCAGTAAACTTAGTTTGCCTTTATGACTTCAGTTAGTATGTCAGATTGGATAAAGCAAAATAAACAAGAGTGAAGACATACTTATGTTAAAGTGTTAAAATTGGTCATATTGTATGTAAAATGCAGCAAACCACACTCGTCCTGACATGACCAATATAGATACAAGCACACTCAGTAGTAGTAGTAGTAGTAGTAGTAACAAAACAATGGGAAAATTTTCATAGTTTCATCCAAACTTTCAAAATTATCTTCAGATATTTTATGATTCCTCAATTCCTTCACTTTGAGCACATAATTGTTTCCAAAACTTATTTAATTTTAAACTTATTTTAGGTGTCTGGAGAAATGGCTCAGCGGTTAAGGACACTGACTGCTCTTCCAGAGGTCCTGAGATCAATTCCCGGCAACCACATGGTGGCTCATGACCAACTGTAATGGGATCTGATGCTCTTTTCTGCTGTGTCTGAAGGCAGCCACATTGTGCTCACATACATAAAAATAAATAAATCTTCAAACTTATTTTAATTTTAATTTAATTTTAATTTAAAAATTCTATTGAAATTATTAATTTAGTGATGAGATTCATTCCTGAAATATGAATCTTGTCCACTTCTGAATATACAACAAGGGATAAATAATCATTCTCAACTATGACCACACTAATTCCTGAAGCTCAATAAGCTCTAGATTTTTGTTGTAGCTGCTTGATTCACTTGCTCCTCTTCCCAGTGCTCTTTTTTCCCTAAGTACCTTCCAACCTTCTTACGTTGGGGCATCGGACAGCACTTTCACACTAGAGGCTGTCATCAGAAGCACAATCGCCAGCAAAGCCCAAATTGTATAAACTGGGGTGGTGACCCAAGCCTAAAGATCCAGCTTTCCTGAGATGGAGGCAGGAAGATCAGAAGTCAAGGCCTAGGTTATGTCTACCTACGTAAGTGTTTGAGACCTTATCTGAGGAAGATAAAGAAATGCAGGAACACTGAGCAAAGAAGAGAAAAATGAAAAAAAGAACAAGAAAAAGAAATAGGAAACAAATGAAAACCATGGTAAAAGTTATAACATGAAAAGATCATTTGTTGTACTATAAAGTGTGAGTTGGGATCATGAGAGATCAAGTGGCTTTGTGTCCCTTGGTGAGGATATACAGATGGTAACTGTAATTCTTTCTTTATGCTTCTCTGTTCATAAATTATCACCACTGCATTTTTTACTACTGATTTAGATATACAAATTAATTTTAAGAATAATTTGAAAATGCTAGGTCAGTGACTAGGGTCTGACTATACTCATCTTATAACAGATGCTTAAAGTAAAATAGACTGGGCCTGTATCCTCACTGGTGTGTTAATTCTTCATCCATTTGAAGATAAAAGTCAGAGCTATCATTAACTGTACATTTGACAAGTGTCAGATCTCTTTTCTTAAGATTTCCTATGCATTCCCTTATGCAGTCCTCAGAACAGTTCGACAAAGGAGAAATACCATCGTCATCTTCATTTTAGAAAGGAGTGAGCAAGCACAGAGGACTTTTAGTGCTAGTCATGTTACACATTATTTAAGTGGCACAGAGGGAGTTGAGTCCAAACTACCTCCCACAACTGGTTCAGTTGAGCATTCTGCAATAAAGTTCTTCTGAGTACCCTTGTAACTGGTCTCCCCAGCACTCCCACCACCAACGTCTACTCATGCCCTGACGACTTACTCTCACCCCCCCTCCCCTATTTCACAATTCCTAAATCCAGCTAAAAGTAGAGAAGTACTGAAATCGTAGACCATAGACTGGATGCCAGAAGTTCTTTTCATGGCGTGATTCTTCTAAATGATATACAGTAGAAAACACCCTGGGCTGTATATGGAACATATCATTGTATTTACTGCAGAGATGCTGTTGAGAATGTTTTCTACATTGCTCAGTGTTTCCAACATAGACAACCATGTGCTTTATTTCTTTCAGGCTTCATTCCAGGAAGAATCTGAGTGTTGTGAGTACATTTCATTGATGTTTTGAGATAGTGTGAGTCATATTAATAACCATGTTTTCTAAATGGATGTCTTTTAGCTCTAGTGTTCTCAAAACCATGCATCCACAGAAACATACACAGACATTAAACTTGCACCAAAACAAACTGATTGCATGTTTTCAGACTCTTCCTACTTTGACTCCTCTTGTTAAATTATTGTATTACTGTTCTATGCATGGGTGTTTTGCCTTCCTATATATTTGTGCACCATGTGTGTCCCTGGTGGCCCAGAAAGCCAGACAAGATGTAGGATTCCATGAAACTAAAGTTACAGATGGTTGTGTGTTGCTGTGTTGGTATTGGGAATTGAACACATGTTCTCTGAAAGAGTAGCCAGTGCTTTTAACCAGTGATTCGTCTTTCTTCATACATAGAAGTGCCTTCAAAATAGATCTGTGGTAAAACAGAGAAAAGGTCTTTAAATATATAAAATCATGTATTAATTTCATCTGATGTCACCTCAGTTTTCCTGTCAGTGTCATCTAATGTCTCCTATTTTGTAGACTTTAGAAATGACTCCTAAAAGACACCTAACAGGTTTCTCAGAATAATAACTTGGACCAGTTCTCACTCACTTTTATCAACTTTTAATTAAAATATAATATACATTTTTTTCTAATCTTTATAAATGCACTGTAAGGAGAGATCACAATGATTTATAAAATGTGCATTAATGTATTTGGTTAACTTCTATTTATGCATGCAAGCGTCTGTGCTTCGATTAAGCTCTATTTTAATAGCCTTTGTCTAAGTTTCTTCTTAAAGGTCTATTTTAAGTAAGCCATAAGCAAGGCTAAAGTAATTACATTTTGTGACCTGGGCCATTTCACCCCTCCATAGGCACCTTTCTGATCCCTCAGTCCTGGGAGGTCACCATGATGATGCCTAACTTAGTGTGGACACTGGAGCAGCATAGCTCACTACAGCCCAGAACTCCTGGATTCAGCATCCTCCTGTCTCAACCTTCCAAGTAGCTGGGACCACAGGCATGTGTCACAGAAACCTTCTAGTAATTATATTTTATTTTCTAAGAGATCAGATGAACAGATGTGAATATGTAAAGAGTCATATCTGTAAAATTCCCCAAAGCCAGCAAGTAGTGCTTCATAATGGTTCTCAGCCTAGTAGCAGCATCATATCAAAGCTCATTCAAGTACACATACTGATGATGAATGAATTTATTATGTTTCAAAATCTTCTAAAAATGTAATGACTAATTCCTATGAATTATAGAAACATACCAAGAAGATTTTTAAAATATTAAACAAAAAAATGAACATGATAATACAAAGGAGAAATTTCTATTTGAGCTGCATGCATGTCTTAGTCAGGCTTTCTATTCCTGCACAAACATCATGACCAAGATGCAAGTTGGGGAAGAAAGGGTTTATTGAGCTTACACTTCCAAGCTGCTGTTTATCACCAAAGGAAGTCAGGACTGGAACTCAAGCAGGTCAGGAAGCAGGAGCTGATGCAGAGGCCATGGAGGGATGTAACTTACTGGCTTGCTTGCTTATCCTGGCTTGCTCAGCCTGCTTTCTTATAGAACCCAAGACTACCAGCCCACAGATGGCACCACCCACAAGGGGCCCTCCACCCTTGATCACTAACTGAGAAAATGCCTTACCCCTGAATCTCATGGAGGCATTTTCTCAACTGAAACTCCTTTCTCTGTGATAATTCCAGCTTGTGTCAAGTTGACACACAAAACTAGCCAGTACAATGCATAATGACTGTAAAAAGCAATTCTACAGTTAGCATTTAGAAATAAGAAGAGGAGAATAAGCTATTATTTGTCTCATAGAATGGATAAGTGTGTTATAAAGTAAAGCCTGGTTTTATTTAAATACAAGCTAACCTTATTCTATCAAGAATATTTTACACCCAGAAGATATGCTCCATCTTGAAGAGTATAGACCTCTTTACATCATTTTAAAGTCCTTAAATTTATTTATATTTAAAGAAATTAACTCTATTAATTTGTTCTCAACATAACAACAAATTCTCTTCAAGTAATTTTGCATGTGATGTTGAATACAATTTAAAAGTAAATTTTGGATGGGTTAGTTTTCTTAACTTTAAAATTTTTGTACACATCAATAGTGATAGATAGTAATAGGTAGTAGATGATAGATAATAGGTTGACAGATGTACAAGGAAAAATATGTGTATGGAGAGAGAGAGAGACAGAGAGAGAGAGAGAGAGAGAGAGAGAGAGAGAGAGAGAGAGAGAGATGAATGTTATATATTTATAAGTAAAACAATTCAGGAGCAAGATCCTTCTTTGGTTATTTTAGCAAACCAAAAAAGCAAGTCTGAATCAAAATTAAATGTAACTGTATTTCCTTAAATGCTATGCATGTGTGTAATTATGTATATATAGAATTAAATCATTGTAAGGTTATTATTGAAGAATTTTTATTTTGGTGTTTATTTCAATGCATAGTATTTCTGACATTGAAAAATGTGTCAAAGAATGTCCTGTCATACAAGAGAAAACGATGTTTTTCTAAAATATGTATGTTAAAAAATGAAACCACAAACCTTCTTAGTTGTTTTTAAATTCTCACTTACAAGGTCACCAGATTTAAGTTGGGAAATAAGCAGAACTGTTTTTGATAATACAGCTTTTATCTTGGCATGAATCCCTTAAAATAAAATAAAATTCATCATACTCATGCCATGGAAAACTTTAGGAACAGTTCCTCCTAAGTAAGAGAAATATTTATTTATAAAATGATAGAGAGTATAAGTTCTACAAACATTAATAATTAATTAATAATTTCATGTGGGTATTATGTTAATAGCTAAAAGAAGAAGAACAACAAACCTCTATGTTAAAAGAACAATAAATATAACATTTTATAACACCTAAAATTATTTTTTTTCTTTTTAAAATTATTTTATTTATTTACATTTCATATGTTGTCACCCTTCCAAGTTTCCCCTCCACAAACACCCCTCTCGTCCCTCCTCTCCTTTGTCTCTAAGAGAGTACTCTCCCCACCCATTCCTGCCTCACTCCTCTAGCTAAAATTACATTTTATATACAATAATTAAAACGATGATATGACATTATGATCGTTTGAATGAGAATTATCTCCATAGGCTCATATATTTGACTCCAGTTGGTGCAACTATTTGAGAAGGATTAGGAGGTGTTGTTTTGCTGGGGGAAGTCTGTCACTGGAAGTGGGCTTAGAGGTTGCCAAAACCCATACCATCCTTGCTAGCTCTCGCTTTCTCTGCCTACTATTTGTGGATCAGATGTGTGGTCTTAGCTAATGCTTTAGTGTCATGCCTGCCTGCCTGCTGCCTTGGTCCCCATCATGATTGTCACAGGCTCTAACACTGTGAAACACTAAACAAGCCCCCAGTAAATTCTTTCTTCTATAAGTTGCCTTGCTCATGGAGTCTTATCATGGCACTAGAAAAAGTAACCAAGACATTTCAAATAATACATTTAGAAAAAATGATGCTGAGGATTCTTTCAATCACATTGGCATGCCATTTTTCACAAGAACCCTAGAAGACTACAGATAATTAATGGTTTCTAAGAGAGATAAATTGGACTTCTCTAAAACTAAGATCCCTGACAGACAAACCAATCTCAAGGGTTCAGCTCTAGACACATATAAGAGATACTAAAGAATCTCAGCATACTGTGTTTATAAAATGCACATGTTTGTGTGCAGGTGTGTATGACAATTATAATTAAAGAATAAAAGGTCATGGATTTGGCAAAGATTGATAAGACAGTAGGCAAAATAGAAGGAGAAAAGAGAAGAATGCTGTAAATACAGAACATTTACATAAAATTTTAAAGATATTTTTAAATAATTGTATCTTCAGAAGTTGTGATATAATGTATTAATTTGAGAAACATGAAAATAAATAGAATTCACACAGAAAAGCAACCAATGTTTTACTTTATCTTTTCATTTATTTTTTTCATTAATTAATTGATTTACTTTACATCCTGATCACAGCCTCCCCTCCCTTCTCTCCTCCCAATCTCTCCCACTCCCCTGCCCTCCCTCATTCTCCCTCCCTTTCTTCTCAGAGAAGGGGAGGCCTCCTATGTATATCAACTGGCCTTGGTGAATTGCAGTAGGACTAGGTATATATTCTTCTGTTATAGCCAATGTAGCCCAGTGAGGGGAAAGGGATCAGGCAACAGAGTCATAGATTGTCCCTGCTCCTGCTTCTAGGAGTCCACATGAAGACCAAGCTGCACATCTCTTACACATGTGTAAGGCACCAAAGTCTGTCCCATGCATACACTCTGGTTGGTGGTTCAGACTCAGCAAGTCCCTATGGGCCCAGGATAGTTGAGTCTGTAAATTTTCTTGTAGTATTCTTGACTTCTCTGGCTCTTTCAATCCTTCCCCTCTTGTACAAGAGTCTCTGAGCTCCACCTCATGTTTGGCTATGGGTCTCTGCATCTGTTTCCATCAGCTGCTAGGTCAAGCCTCTCAGATGACAATTATGGTAAGTTCCTGTCTGCAAGTATAGCATATTATTATTAATAATTCCATGGGTGGGTTTTCTCTCATGGCACAGGTCTCAAGTTGGGTCAGTCATTGGTTGGCTATTCCCTTAATTTTCTGTTCCCTCTTTTTCCCTGTATATCTTGAAGGCATAAAAAAAAGGTGAGTTGAAGATTTTGTGGCTGAGTTGGTGTCTTAGGGTTTTACTGCTATGAACAGACACCATGACCAAGGTAACTCTTTTAAGAACAACATTTAGTTCAGTCCATTATCACCATGGCAGGAACATGGTGGCATCCAGGCAGGCATGGTTCAGGAGGAGCTGAGAGTTCTATATCTTCATGTGAAGGCTGCTAGCAGAATACTGGATTCCAGGCAGCTAGAATGAGGATCTTAAAGCCCGCACCCACAGTGCCACACCTACTCCAAAAGGCCACACTTACTTGAAAAGAGCATATACAAACCATCACAGTTGGTGTCCCCATCCCTCCTCCATTGGAAGTCTTGCCTGGTTACAGGAGGTGGCCATTTTAGGTTCCATATTCCCTATTGCATTTCATTTATTTTTTAAGAGGCACATTCTGTACGTCCATGCAACAGCTAGTTGGTACATTTCATGTATAGAATTAAGCTTATTGAAAGGTTAAAGTTATTGTGGAATATTCACAATATGTTATATAAAATAAATATCCTTTATTAAATAATAAATAAATAAATATAATAAATAAAATATCCTTTATATTGTTGCCAGCCAATAAATTAGTCTCTACCTCATGTGGCTAATAAACACTGGAAAAGTAGTTGGTATTACTAAACAACAGAATTCTAATTTCACTTAATTGTTTGAAAATAAGTAAAATATAAATAGTCATATATGTCTACCATATTAGACAGCATTGTGTCACTAAAAGACAGTGTGACTGATGCAGGTTAGAATACAAGATAATCAGAGAAAAATTCAGTCAAGTTAGTGGCCAGGGTACACATGAATGCCTTAAGGGTGGGGTTGAGGCCTCTTTGTCAGGACAGGAGACAATGCACATTAACTTTATCAAGCCTTTATTACTACATAGAAGGATCAGTTCAGAATTGTGTTTTGCCTATAAACAAGTTGGATAAAAAAATAAAATTTGCATACATTTTCAACATCCTGAACAAGAGTCTGAAAAAATAACATGATTAAAAGAATAGTTGTTTTTGAAGAATATTTGATAAACTAAGAAAAAATAGATGCCACAGAAGCTGTTAATATGCTTAAAGATATAATTTTGTCAATTTTAACTTCTGTTTTAGATTCATCATGCATATCGTCTAAAGCTAGTTACTGACTCAGGGAGAAGAACTAAAGTGTAGGCTTAGAATTTGTTTTTTAAATTTATTTATTTATTTATTTTTGGTACTTTATTTACAATTCCAATGTTTCCCTTTTTCTGGGTCTCCTCTTTGGAAACCCCCTATCCCCTCCCCCTCCCCGCCATTGTGAGGGAATTCCTCCTCCCACCTAACCGCCCATCCATCCCCATATTCCCACCTTGACATTCCCCTTTACTGGGGCCTCTAGCACCCTCAGGCCAAAGGGCCTCTCCTTTCTCCCTGATGGCCATCAAGGTCATCCTTTGCCATGTATGTAGTCCGAAAAATGGGTCAATAGATGGGTATTCTTTGGTTGGTGGTCCAAACTCCAGGACGCCCGGGGGGGGGGGGGTGTCAGGCACATTGACGCTCTTGCTCCCTCCATGGGGCTACAAATACCCTCAGCTCCTTCAGACCTTTGTCCAACCCCTCCATCTGGGACCTCACTCTCAGTCCAGCAGTTACTGTTAAGTGAAACTTGGACATTCTGAACTTTTGGGCTAATACCCGTTATCAGTGAGTACATACCATGTTCGTTTTTTTGTGACTGAGTTACCTCACTCAGGATGATATTTTCAAGTTCCATCCATTTGCCTGCAAATTTCATTAAGTCATTGTTTTTAATAGCTGAGTAGTACTCCATTGTGTAGTTGTACCACGTTTTCTGTATCCATTCCTCTGATGAGAGACATCTGGGTTGTTTCCAGCTTCTGGCTATTATAAATATGGCTGCTATGAACATAGTGGAGCATGTGTCTTTATTACATGTTGGGGCATCTTCTGGG
>CM052700.1:135765146-135791091 GCA_028551405.1 Uromys caudimaculatus
CAACTGGGAAAAATAATCTGGCTGGCGGACTTCCCAGAGTTTCCTGAAGAGGTGATGTTGTACATTCAATGGGTTCTCTGTCTTGATCCTCAATTTTATGAGGTGCCACAGGTTCGCAATGACGCACTTCCTGTTCTCTTCCTTGCTCTGCCGATCTTCTCCCAAGCCTTTGTAATATCATTGCTACTTGTTCTCGTAGTACACCGATTTCCTCTTGTTGCACAGATAGTTTTTCAACCTTTTTGGACATAATTTCTAGTTGTACAGTTGTTTTTTCAAGTTCTTTTAAGAGGACATTGATAAAGATTGCGTTTAAAAATTGATAGACGCTTACTCCCACAAGCACAATTGCATCCAGTAAGGTGAAGGGGTTCTCAGATATCTTTTGTTCCTCTTCCACCCTTACCTTTGTATGTGAGGGATCAGACCTGGAGTTTTCCATTTGTAATGTGGTCAAAGTCTGTCTATACAATTAAAATTGTCTTTTTGGTTGGTTATTGTGACTCACCTTCTTAGAGGCTCCTGCTTTGATCCTTGCTATGGTCTTGAGGCTCCTGTGTCTCCATAGTTGCTGAAAGTCTCTGGGCACCCTTCAGAACTTGAGGAACTGATTCTCCCTCTAGAGACACCTCTGGTAAATTTCTTTTCCAGAGCTTTGTCTCGGAGGACTCTCGTAGGCGGCTTCCTGAAATATTGGTGGTCTTGATAGTGAATCTCATTCAGATTGCACCAGATGAAAACCAACCAGGTTCACCAGATGTATCTTCTATTTGCTAGATGACATTGTTGTCTCTGAGGCTTACTTTTGAGTAAGTTGTGGTTCTTCCTGAATTCTGACTAACTGGATCAACTCCAACACCTCTCCAAGATGACTGATTCAATCTCGCCTCTCCAAAATTCTCAAGGAATGGCTCTGCTTGTCCTCAAATAAACTCTGTCAATTAGGCTAAACTACTGACTTGGTCTGATTCCCTGTCTTGAACTAACTCTGCACAAACTCACAAGAAAGCTCACCTCTACAGCACTGGACTCAGGGAATGCACTTCTGACTCCAGTCAACTCCACTGCATGAACAGAACTCTCTCTTCTTAGGCTGTGCTTATAAAGGGTTTCTCCAGTGACGTGAGTATTTTTTATCTCTGACACACTCTGTGAGATCTGGTAGCACCTTTTGTATGCTTCTCAATTAGATGACGTTTCTGGGGATTAAAGGTGTGTACTAACAATGTGTCTGTATTCCAGCAGGATCAATCAGACCTTGGCCATCCCTGGATGTCATCAGAGCAGCCATTTTGCTGGATAAAATTTCCTCTACAATCAGGCCAGAACAGTCTTTTGTTTATCCTGACTTCCTGCATCGTTTGTTGACCCAAGCTGTTTTATGCCCAAGACACCTAGAAATCAAATACAATTCAATTAAGCCTACTCTAGGCATCTAAATAGTAGAGGAGAAAGAAGGAGAGAGAGAGAGATAGAGAGAGAGAGAGAGAGAGAGAGAGAGAGAGAGAGAGAGAGAGAGAGATTTGAGTTCCACCATGCCACAGGTGACTATGAGGAAAGATGTCCAGAGGTTTTCCCTCAGTTCCACGGTTCATCCAAGTCATAAACACATAGATCCCTGCCTACCACTCCACATCAGTGTTGCCTGGTATTTGATGACACTGTGAACCCTCAAATTGTGTGTTTACTGGAAACAACCTGTTTGTAATTGTGGTGTGCCTCTGTCTTAGCACACACCTTTAATCCTCTGAGTGCAATAGAGATATGCTCTTAGTACACACCTTTAATTCCCAAACACTGAAGGTTAGATTGAATCCTTCTGAGAAGGATTCAATCATCCTCCCTCTTCCCTGCTCGTTTATTGTCTTTGGTGGTTCTATGCATCAAGTCTTATTTATCTTGTATTTTACCCATAATATGCACTTAGAAGTGAATAGATGACATGAATGTTCTATGGTTTTGTGTCTCCTCTTATGATCAAGTAGAATTACACCTGACTTCTCAACAGAGACTCTAAAAGCCACAGAAGCCTGGCTGATATCTTACGGTCATTAAGAGAACAAACATTCCCACCTACACTAGTATACTCAGAAAAACTTTCAATCACTATTGATGAAGAAAACATGATTTCCATGACAAACTCAAATTTAAATTGCTATCTGCAAATCCAGTACTACACAAAAACAAAAATTCCAACTCAAGGTTTACTATATCCAAGAAAACACAGGAAACAGGAAATAATTTCAGAGCAGCAAAAGAAAGTAATTAAAACTCTCTTTCTCTCTCTCTCTCTCTCTCTCTCTCTCTCTCTCTCTCTCTCTCTTTCTCTCTCTCTTTAACACACACACACACACACACACATACACAAATAGAGAGTCAAACATACACACCATCACCACCACAACCACCACCACCATCACCATCACAACCACTATCAAAATAACATGATTTAACAATCAGTAGTCATTAATATCTTTCATTTCTGAAGCAACAAGTACTCCCTAAATATTGGTTCATATTTTAAGTCCAGCTTGTCTGATATTTTCTGGCTATCTTGAAATTGTTGACCCCGGGTAATTGAGGAATAGATATGGTGAGAGGATGCTGCCAACCGTGCATCAGAATCTGAAGATAAAATCTGGGGCAACAGCAGTGTGGAGGTCTGGGAATCCTTTGGCTTGAGTTGAGAAGAGTTACAACAGCCCAAATATTGTTCACAGTCAGGCTTCCTATTGTATGGATGGGAAGTTTCTGTTTGCTGTTGAAAACCATGTTCAGGCATTTGTTCAGGGGCAATTGGAAGAGATATTGTGGCTGTGGACTTGCCTCTGTTTCCTAATGAGGAGGTGCTGTAAGTTCAATGGACTGTCTGTCTTGATCCTCAATTTTAGCAGACACCACAGGTTCACAGTTAAGCACTAACTGTTCTCCTATTTGCAACTGAAAAGCACCCATAAAAGCACTAGAACTAAAAGAGCCAACATAGCCAGAGCAGTATATGGCAGGAAGTAATTAAAGTAATCAATAAGTAAGAAAATCTGAGAAAGGATGAAAGAAACCAAGCGATGGTTCTGTGAGGCAGTCAGCAAGACAGACAGATGCTTAGCCAACCTAACACAGACGCAGTCAGAATCCACACCAGGAAAACTGGACATGATGAAGGGTCATCACAACAGATGTGCAGGTAAACCAAAGGATCCTTAGGTTTTACTTCAAAAGCTTGTATTCTACAAATTGAAAAAATCTAAGTGAAATGGTTGATTTACGTTATAGAAACAAAAAAAAGTTAAATCAAGATAAGTTAACAATTTAAATAGTCATATAACCTCTAAGGAAATCTCCCAATTAAAAAAAAAAAAAAGGCCCAGGGCCAGATGGTTTTAGTGTGAATCTCTACCAGACCTTCTATGAAAAGCTACTGCCTATACTTCTAAATCTACACCACAAAATAGAAACAGAACGATCATTGCCAAACTTATCATGTGAAACTATAGTCACTCTGATACCTAAACACCCAGACTCAACAAAGAATGAATATTCACACTAATTATTCTTATGAACAATGATGCAAAAAATGCTAAATAAAATACTTGCAATCCAAATCCAAGAACACACTAAAATCATCATCCACCATGACTGAGTTGGCTTCCTCTGGTGGGTAAAGGAACGGCTCATTACACGTAATCCATCAACATAAAAGATTTTATAAACAAACTAAAAGAAAAAAAAAACCAAATAAGCCCTGGATAATTTCCTCAGATGCTGAAACAGCCTGTGACAAAATCCAACACTCCTTCATGTTAAAAGGTTTGAGATCAGGGATACAAGTCACATACCTCAACACATGAAAGGCAATATACAGCAAATAGCTGACATCAAATTAAGTGGAGAAAAACTTAAAGCAATTCCACTAACATCATGGACAAGACAAGGCTATCCACTCTCTCCTGATCCCTTCAATATAGTGTTTGAATTAGAATAATTAACTGATTTAGTTTTTGATAGTGAACTGTCATTCTCCAAGATCTAGCTGTGGTCTGTACTGACCAGATAGAAGAATTAAAGGGAAATATTGTTGGGACCACAACCCCTGCATCTTTCAAGTTCTTGATGATGGCACTACTTTTGCAATTTCTCCAGAAATACAATACATTTTTCGATTCACTATTTCCTTGGACAAGGTGACTCTACAGGCTTCCATTTAGACTTTCCAAGTATAAGAGCCTTCAATCAGCATGGCCCTAGAACCAATGTGAGATCGGCAAACTTCTGCGTATATTTATCCCAAGTATACATTGTGGAACTGGGGAAATAACCACAGGATGAATCAAACAATGTCCATGTACCACCTGGCTTCCAAAAGCCTCTAGCTTAATTGCTGGGTTACCATGTTTCTTGGGATCTCAGGGAATCAGCATCAAGTCAGATCCAGTATTTAATAGACTCTAGAAGGTCTGTTTGTTTCCTTTTCCCCAGTCTACTCTTGTAAAATGAAAGTAGATCCCTGTGGAGAAGACCTGGAGAAAGGCTAAGACCAAAACTTCTAGGTATCTTATCCTAGTCGTTCCTTGGGGAAACCCAGCTACCTTTTGTTCAGGGGGTTCTGACTGCAAACTGTCTCATGTCTGGAAATTGATTCTTCAGTCCAGATTGGCTTTTGCTATGTTCTAGTGTAATCTTCTGTTCTTTTGTTTGAGAAACTGTCTGCATATATAGATCAAAGAGAAATGCAGTAATCTTCTCATCTATTTCATGCCTGGGAACACCATGATTTATTAGCAGGTAACTAAGATCTGTAAAAGTCATATCACCATAAAATTGGTAACCTTGGTGCTGACCATTACAGAGAATTGATCATTCCTAGCACTCTAACAATGGCTTGGTCAGCCATCTTTCTTATAGATCCCAGGACTGCCTGAAGAAGCATGTCAACTCTCACAATGGGTTGGACCATCTTCTTTCCCTTACAAATTAAGAGAATACCTTACATCTGGTCCTTATCAATGCATTTTCTCAATTGAAGTTCCCTCCTTTCAGCTCTGGCTTGTGTGAAGTTATCACCACCACTGGGTTAACAAAATTTTGTATCATTTCATGCCCACTGATAAGTGAAAGCTCTGATATCTACTGTTTTAATTTGGGTTTCCATTGATAGGAACAATCAGAAGAACTAAGGCAACTCTTTTTTTTTATTGATACTTTATTTACATTTCATATGTTCCCCCTTTCCAGGTCTCCACTTTGGAAACTCTTATCCCCTCCCTCCCCCCCTGCCTCTATGAGGGTATTCCCTCACACACCTACTGGCACACCCTTCTTCCAATCTTGGTATTCCCCTATACTGGGGCTTCTAACACCCTCAGGCCCAAGGGCCTCTTCTCCCCCTGATGGCTAACAAGGCCCTCCTCTACCACATATGTTGTCTGAACCATTAGTCCCTCCATGTGTATTCTTTCATTGGTGGTCCAGTCTCTAGGAATACGGGGGGGTGGGGGTGGGAATCAGGCCAGTTGTCAACTGTTGCTCCCTCCATGGGGCTGCAAACTCCCTCAGCTCCTTCAGTCCTTTTTCCAAATCCTCCATCTGGGACCTCAAACTCAGTTACTGTGAAATGAAACTTGGGATTTCCAAACTTTTTGGCTAATATCCACTTATCAGTGAGTACATACCTTGTTCATTCTTTTGTGACTTAGTTACCTTGCTCAGGATGATATTTTCAAGTTCCATCCATTTGCCTGCAAATTTCATGAAGTCATTGTTTTTAATGGCTGAATAGTATTCCATTGTGTAAATGTACCACATTTCTGTATCTATTCCTCTGCTGAGGGACATCTGGGTTTTTTCCAGACACAGGGACTGAGGTAAAGCCAGACATAGGAACACTCTGGTTTCCATTTGTGGCAGGAGACCTCTGCCTGGGCCACAGGGCTCCAGAAGACAGCTGGTATCCCAGGAGTGCTGACACACCTTCAAGCATAGGGAAAACCACCACTTCTGTTCAAACTCACTGGATCAAGAGGGACACTTGCAGAGCCATCAGGACACAGGAACCAAGGGACCACTGGGGACAAGATCCTTCTGGTTTCTGTCTGCACCTCAGAAGTGACCCTGTGCCACAGCACTCCAAACCCAAACACGTCTCAGAGAGAGCTCCTCTTCAAGGAGTTTTGATACAGAGGCCTGCAGGAGGGACAAGACACAGCCAGACAGAGTAAGATCAGCCTACATCAGAGTTAACAAGATGGCAAAAGGCAAGGGCAAGAACATAAGGAACAGAAACCAAGGCTACTTGATATCAGCAGAACCCAGCTCTCCCACCACAGCAAGCCCTGGATAATCCAACACACCGGAAAAGGAAGACTCAGATTTAAAATCAGTTCTCATGATGATGATAGAAGACTTTAAGAAGGACATAAATAACTCTCTTAAAGAAATACAAGAAACACAAAATCCATTAAAGAATTACAGGAAAACACAATCAAACAGACGAAGGAAATGAACAAAACCATCCAGAACTAAAAATAGAAATAGAAACAATAAAGAAATCACAAAGTGAGACAAACCTGGAGTTAGAAAATCAAGGAAAGATATCAGGAGTCATAGATGCAAGCATAAGCAACAAAATACAAGCGATAGAAGAGAGAATCTCAGGAGCAGAAGATACCATAGACAACATTGACACAACAGTAAAAGAACATACAAAATGCAAAAAGTTCCTAACCCAAAACATCCATAAAATCCAGGACGCAATGAAAAGACAGAACATAAAGATTATAGGTATAGAAGAGAGTGAAGATTCCCAACTTAAAGGACCAGTAAATATCTTCAACAAAATTATAGAAGAAAACTTCCCTAACTTAAAAAAGAGATGAACATAAATATACAAGATGCTTACAGAACTCCAAATAGATTGGACCAGGAATGAAATTCCTCCTGTCACATTAAAGTGAAAACACCAAGTACACAAAACAAGGAAAGAATATTAAAAGCAGTAAGGGAAAAATGTCATAACATATAAAGGTAGACCTATCAGAATTATACCAGAGACTATGAAAGCTAGAAGATCCTGGGCAGAACTCATACAGACCCTAAGAGAACACAACTGCCAGCCCAGGCTGCTATACCCAGCAAAGCTCTCAAATAACATAGATGATGAAACCAAAATATTCTACGACAAAACTAAATTTACACAATATATTTTCACAAACCCAGTCCTACAAAGGAAAATAGATGGTAAACGTCAACTCAAGGAGGGAAACTACACCCTAGAAAAAGCAAGAAAGTAATCTGTCAAGAAACTGAAAAGAAGATAGCCACACAGACCAAAAAATAACATTGAAAATAACAGAAACCAACAATCACTATTCCTTAGTATCTCTTAACATCAGTGGTCTCAATTCCCAAATAAAAAGACATAGACTGACAGACTGGATTCATAAAGAGGACCCAGCATTTTTCTGCATTCAGGAAACACACCTCTGTGATAAAGACAAACACTACCTCAGAGTGAAGGGCTGGAAAACAAATTTCCAGGCAAATGGTCCCAAGAAACAGGCTGGAGTAGCCATTCTACTATCCGATAAAATCGACTTTCACCCAGAAGTCATCAAAAAAGATAAGGAAGGACACTTCATACTCATCATAGAAAAAATCTACCAAGAAGAACTCTCAATTCTGAACATCTATGCTCCAAATGCAAGGGCACCCACATTCATAAAAGAAACTTTACTAAAGCTCAAAGCACACATTGTACCTCACACAATAATAGTAGGAGATTTCAAAACCCCATTATCATCAATGGACAGATCTTGGAATCACAAACTAAATAGAGACACAGTGAAACTAATAGATGTTATGAATCAAATGGATTTAACAGATATCTATAGAACATTTCATCCTAAGTCAAAAGAATATACCTTCTTCTCAGCACCTCATGGTAACTTCTCCAAAATTGATCATATAATTGGTCACTAAACAAACCTCCACAGATACAAGAAGATTTAAATAATCCCCTGCCTCCTATCAGATCACTAGGGATTAAGGCTGGTCTTCAATGGCCACAATAACAACATCAACAGAAAGCCCACATACACATGGAAGCTGAACAATGCTCTACTCAATGATAACTTGGTCAAGGAAGAAATAAAGAAAGAAATTAAAGACTTCCTAGAATTTAATTAAAATGAAAGTACAACATATTCAAACTTATGGGACACAAAGAAAGCAGTGTTAAGAGGAAAACTCATAGCTTTGAGTGCCTCCAAAAAGAAACTGGAGAGAGCATACACTAGCAGCTTAACAGCACACCTGAAAGCTCTAGAACAATAAGAAGTTAATGCACACAAGAGGAGTAGAAGGCAGGAAATAATCAAACTCAGGGCTAAAATCAACCAAGTAGAAACAAAAAGAACTATACAAAGAATCAACAAAACCAGGAGTTTGTTCTTTGAGAAAATCAATAAGAGAGATAAACCCTTAGCCAGACTATCCAGAAGGCACAGAGACAGGATCCAAATTAACAAAATTAGAAATGAAAAGGGAGACATAACAACAGATTCTGAGGAAATGCAAAAAATCATCAGATCCTACTACAAAAGCCTATACTCAACACAACTGCAAAATCTGGATGAAATGGACAATTTTCTTGACAGATACCAAATACCAAAGTTAAATCAGGATCAGATAAACCATCTAAACAGTCCCATCATGCCTAAAGAAATAGAGGCAGTCATTAAAAGTCTCCCAACCAAAAAAAGGCCAGGACCACATGGGTTCACAGCAGAATTCTATCAGACCTTCAAAGAAGACCTAATACCAATACTTTTCAATCTATTCCACAAAATAGAAACAGAAGGAACACTACACAATTCCTTCTAAGAGGCCACAGTTACACAGATAACAAAACCTCATAGAAACCCAACAAAGAAAGAAAACTTTAGACAAAATTTCCTTGTGAATATTGATGCAAAAATACTCAATAAAATTCTCACAAACCGAATCCAAGAACACATTAAAATGATCATTCATCATGATCAAGTAGGCTTCCTCCCAGGGATGCAGGTATGTTTCAATTCCCGGAAATCCATCAATGTAATACACTACATAAACAAACCGCTCCCCCAAAAAACCGGACATGGTCATTTCATTAGCCTTCCTATACTCAAAGGATAAACAGGCTGAGAAAGAAATTAGGGAAATGACACCCTTCTCAATAGTCACAAACAATATAAAGTATCTTGGTGTGACTCTAACTAAGCAAATGAAAGGTCTGTGTGACAAGAACTTCAAGTCTCTGAAGAAAGAAATCGAAGAAGACCTCAGAAGGTGGAAAGATCTCCCATGCTCATGGATTGGGAGGATTAATGTAGTAAAAATGGCCATCCTGCCTAAAGCAATCTACAGATTCAATGCAATCCCCATCAAAATTCCAACTCAATTCTTCATAGACTTAGAAAGAGCAATTCTCAAGTTCATTTAGAACCACAAAAAATTCAGGATACTAAAAGCTATTCTCAACAACAAAAGAACTTCTGGGGGAATCAGCCTTCCAGACCTCAAGCTCTATTACAGAGCAGTAGTGATAAAAACTGCTCTTATAAACACTTATGGTCACTTGATTTTCGAAAAAGGAGCTAAAACCACCCAGTGGAAAAAAGACAGCATTTTCAACAAATGATGCTGGTTCAACTGGTGGTCTACATGTAGAAGAATGAGAGTTGATCCATTCCTATCTCCTTGTACAAAGCTCAAGTTCAAGTGGATCAAGGACATCCACATAAAACCAGATACACTGAATCTAATAGAAAAGAAAGTGGGGAAAAATCTCTGGGTACAGGGGAAAAGTTCCTGAACAGAACACCAAAGGCTTATGCTCTAAGATCAAGAATTCACAAATGGGACTTCATGAAATTGCAAAACCTCTATAAGGCAAAGGACACTGTCAATAGGACAAAAGAGCAACCAACAGATTGGGAAAAGAAAACCAATCCTATGTCAGATAGAGGGCTGATATCCAATATATACAAAGAACTCAAGAAGTTAGGCTCCAGAAAACCAAACAACCCTATCAAAAAATGTGGAACAGAGCTAAACAGAGAATTCTCCACTGAGGACATTTGTAGGGCTGAGAAGTACCTAAAGAAATGTTCAACATCCTTAGTATTTGAAGTTTTAGCTAGAGCAATATCAAAACTAAAGGAGTTCAACACAATACAAATTCGAAAAGAATAAGTCCAAATATTGCTATTCACAGATGATATGATTATACACATAATTGACCACAAAACTTCTACCAGAGAACTCCTACAGCTGATAAATACCTTTACCCAAGTGACTGGATACCCAATCAACTATAAAAATTAGTATCCCTCCTTCATAGAAACAAAAAATGGGCTAAGAATGAAACTAGGAAAATAACAGGCTTTACAATAGCCACAGATAATATAAAACATCTTGGTGTAACTGTAACCAAGCAAGTGAAATTAAAGACTTGTATGACAAAAACTTCAAGTCTCTGAAGAATTGAAGATACCAGATATTGGAAAGATCTCCCATGTTCATGAATCAGTAGTAAAAATGATTCAATTACCAAATGCAGTCTATAGACTCAATCCAATTCGTAGCAAAGTTCTAACACAATACATTACAGAGCTTAAAAGGACAATTCTCATCTTCATATGGAAAACCACAAAACCCTGATTAGCTAAAACAATCCTGTACAGTAAAAGAACTTCTGAAGGTATCACTATCCCTGATTTCAAGCTGTGCTACAAAGCAATAGTAATAAAGAGTGAGCCGGGCAGTGGTGGTGCACGCCTTTAATCCCAGCACTTGGGAGGCAGAGGCAGGCGGATTTCTGAGTTTGAGGCCAGCCTGGTCTACAGAGTGAGTTCCAGGACAGCTGAGGTTATACAGAGAAACCCTGTCTCGAAAAACTAAAAAAAAACCAAAACCAAACCAAAACAAAATAAAAGTAATAAAGACTGCCTGGTATTGGTATAGAAACAGACAGGTTGATCAATGGATCTGAACTGAAGACCCAGAAATAAACACACACACACCTATGGACACTTTGAATTTTGACAAAGAATACTAACTATTCAGTGGAAAGAAAGACAGCATCTTCAAAAAATGTTGCTGGTTGAATATGATGGTGCTTATAGAAGAACACTAATTGATCTATATTTATTACTCTAGTTGCATATCATGTACCAGGAGATGTGTTAATTTGCTCAAGTAAGGACACTATGCCTGATATACTGGCTACAATTGGAGTTACTTCAGGATCTAGGTTTCCATAGTCAACAGTCAACTGTGATTCGCGAGGATCTACCTGTACTCTGCATGGCCAGATAGGAGAGTAAAAGGCAATGTGGTGGGAAGTTCCATCCCTGCCTCTTTTGAGACCTTGTTGATGGCACTAATTTCTGCAAATCCTCCAATACAATATTGCTTTTTGAGTCACTATTTTTTTAGGCAAAGGCAACTCTAAAGGCTTCAAGTTAGCTTTCCAACAAGAATAGCCCTCAGGCCACAGGTCAGGGAATCAATGTAAGAATTATAACTACTTCTAAGTATATCTTTCTCAGTTATACATTAGTGAACTCTGGAAGTAACCACAGAATGAATTCTGGGGACCTACTGGACCCACTGTGAGTCTGATATCAATTAAAACTCCACTAATCATGTGGAATCCATAAGCCCTTCGTGAAAAGCCAAAATGTTTCATGGGATTTCATATAATCAGTGTCAATTCAAAACTAGTATCCAATAGATACCACAAAGTCTGATTGTGTCCTTTCCCCCACTGTACAGTTAACCTTATCAAAGGACATATGTCCCTGTGAGAGAAGAACTGGAGAAAAATCAACAGAAAAACTTTTAGGTGTGTTATTAAGATCATTCTTCAAGCTGAACTTGGCCACTCCTTCATTTAAGGAGTTCAGAGTCTGCAAATTAGCTTAAATCTTGAAATTGATTCACTGGCCAATATCGCCTTTTGTGATCTAATGTACTGGTTTTTTGTTTGTTTGTTTTGTTTTGTTTAGGTTTTTTTGTTGTTGTTTTTCATTTGAGAAGTTTTCTGTTTATATAGACTAAACAGAAATTCAGTAGATTTCTTATCTATTTCATAACTGGAAACACCATTACTGATTAACCAGTACTAAACATCTGTACAGGTCATTACACTATATAATTTACATTGAATATATTGATCATTACAGAGGTGTGCTGATTTCTGGCTTGATAAACATCTCTTGTTCAGCCACCGTTCTTACACAACCCAGGACCACCAGCCCAGGTATGGTACCACTCACAATGGTCTGGATTCTCCCCCTTCAATAACTAATTAAGAAAATGCCTACATCTGTTTCTTATCAAGGAATATTGACAATTGAATCTCCCTTCTTTCAACTGTAGCTTGTGTCAAGTAAGCAAGCAAATGGGGCTGACAAAATTATGTGCCTATTGACAAATGAAAGCTGTGATACTAGTTTGTAGAAGGAAGCACAGTGTTTGAAAGTGATCTGTGGAGCATGTCTTGTTTATCTTGTATTTTACCGAAAATATCCACTTAGAAGTGAATAGATACCATGAATGTTCTTTGGGTCTGTGTTACTGTAGTATCAGGGAAATAGTAGAGATTCTCAAGGACATGGACAGGACTCAATCTGATGTAACTCACAGCAGGGTCTTAATTCTATTTGAGCTAGCTTGGGCCCCTCCAATGCATCACCATCATGCAGGATGGTTTTAGTGGTGGGGGAGCCCCAAATGTCTATTAGGGCAAGGCTTTATAGTAAGCAGCAACAGGAAAGAAGAATGTGAGCATCTAATTGGAAAGCTACTGTGCCCTTTAACATAATTTGCTGGTGTTGGGAGTCATATCATAAAGTTAATGTTTGTTCCCCTATGCATTGGTGGTTGTTAGGCAGGGGGTGGGCTTTTAACCTGGGAGTGTAGGTTTGTTAGGGAAATAAACTGGAGATTCTGTTCCTTTGAGGGTATAACCTGGAGATATTGGTCTTGTTGGGGATTAACCTAGAGACTGGAGCTAGGTTCAGGTTTTGATGAGAGCAACTTGGAAACTAATGCTAGGTACCAGCTTGCTAGTTTACCTGAGTTCAAACTTAGGTCAGGTTCTCTAAAATGGAGTCTAAACTTAAAATATTTGGCCTCTCATTCCTCCCTAGAAGTAACTAGAAGTCCCAATCATGGGACTTCCTGAAGATTCTTAAAAACCGTAACAGGGCAATGTCTTTGTGGTGCCCTTGGGGCATATGTAGGGGCCCATAAGAGGGAGACAGGAGGGAGTCTTAAGGCTGAATTCTCTTCCTGCTGGCCAGGGTCGTCTTCATCTGCAAATGGATGTGTGGTAGATCCATGCTGCAACTCTGTAGCACAGGGACCCTTTCAGTGATGGTCTAAGGCACTGCCCCTAGCAGTGTCTCTTGACTAGGACCCAATCTCTGGGCTAAGGTTGGTGGAGCTCCAGAGGTGGACCTGTTTAATGGAAAGCAGAAAGTTTAAGCCAAACATGTTTGTATACCTATTGGACACCCTTGAGATCATGTAATAACTTCTGTCACTAGGTGAACCAAACATAACTTTAAAAGAGGTGAGCCCTATCTAATACAGGGAGTTCTGTACTCTTAAAAGGATGAAGGTGAGAAGAGTCATCCAGTCACAGTTTGTCTCTAAGATCAATTTAGTTAAGGTCTTCTTTAGAGTTCTATTTATCTTCTCTACCTGTCCTGAAGTCTGGGATCTGTAAGCACAATGAAGTTTACAGTTCTTCTTCAGAATATTTAGCTAATCTCTAACTTACCTGGGATACAAATGTAGGTCCATTGTCTGACCCTATAAACTTAGAAAAAGTATACCTTGTGTTTTAGTTAGGGTTTTATAGCTGTGAACAGACACCATGACCAAGGCAACTCTTATAAGGATAACATTTAATTGGGGCTGGCTTACAGGTTTAGAGGTTCAGTCCATTATCATCAAGGTGTGAACATGGCAGCATCCAGGGAGGCATGGTGCAGGAGGAGCTAAGAATTCTACCTCTTCCTCTGAAGGCTGCTAGCTGAATACTGACTTCTAAGCAGCTAAGGTGAAGGTCTTAAAGCCTATGCCCACAGTAACACAACTATTCCAACAAGGCCACACCTCCTAATAGTGCCACTCCCTGGGCCAAGCATATACAAACCATCACATCTTGGAAGAATTTCTTTTAGTTTGTTACCATTTGCACAGTCTCATGCTTATGAAAAGGTATCTATAAATACCAGCAAATATTTGTATCCAAATTTTCCTGGTTTTTCTTCCATGAAGTCCATTTCCTGATAGACACCTCGCTTGGTGTTCCTGTATTAGATCAGGGTTCTTCTTATTGGCAAATGCATTAGTCAATTGATAGGCCTTATAGTTTTTTAACAATTTCAGCAATTTTCAAATTGGCATCTCTAATTCTGATGTAGGACTGGTGGACTAAGACCTACATTCTCCAGGGTCCCATGTATGAAGAACAATGGATCTTTTTCATATGCTTATACCCATTTTCTCTGGTACAATTAGTTTGTAGTCAGATGTACTCTGTCATCTTTTATGACAATGAGACATGGGCAGGCTTTTGGCCCAGATAATATCTTCTGTCTGGTCAGAGTGTGTGGGATCTCCTGGATCTAGGGAAATCAAGGACATGAAGGGCCCAATTTCCAGGGCTACCCTCTGGGCTGTCTTGTCCTTTGGGATGGAATTTAGTCCTTTCTTCTGCCATAAGGTCTCTCTCCCTATAAATAATCCAATAGATATGAGTGATAACAAAGGCACACCAACCATCTGTGTCTCTTGTCCTTTCTCAACTCTATTGCCTTGGTCAGAGCTGCCAGTTCAGCTTTCTGGGCTAGTATTCCTGCCAGGAGTGGCTCTGCCCATATGATCTCGGTGATTGAGACCACTAGTGCCCCAGCATACCTCTGTTGATCCTGAATGAGGCTGTTGACTTGGTGAACCATGTTAGCTCTGCATCTGTCCAAGCAGTCATGCAGAGGCCCATTGATCAAGGTCAGGGTCAGGCAGTGGGGCAGTTGAAAAGTTACCCAGGGGGCATTTAAGAAGAGAGGCTGGTAGTGAGTCATTCTGGCATCATCTTTAACCAGAAGGTCTTTGCTGTACTGATGTGTAAACAGGGCAGGAGCCAGCTTCTGCCAACAGGTGACACATTGGCCATTCGATGATGCCAGGGCCCCAAGACTGAGTATGCATCTTCCAGGTCTAGGGAGGTCACCTGTAGTTGACACATTAAGGTCTTAGCAGCGGCTCAATAGTCCCAATTTTTCAGGGTATCTAAGAGGTCCTGCATTTTTGTTTTGTTTCTGTTGCCACAGGGAAGTGATTTATAAATTGATGAAAGGACTTTATCTTTAAATTTTAGCAAGACAGAATGTTGAACTTTATTATCAACAAAAAAGCTGGTGGATTTCTCATTTACTTCTAATGTTATCCTGGGCTTAGGCAGGAGTCACTTTTGATCTTTAGAGCCCCCTTACCTCCTCCTTCTGAAGCTATTCTGGCTTGGCTGTGGCTGCCCACAAGATCATTGCCAGGTCTCAAATCTGTTCCTTTTGTCCTCTTATCTGCTTCTCATCTGTAGTCTCTCTTCTATTAAATGCTCTTTCTGCCACTATTACTAAGTTCCTCAGACTCATTTCTCCTAACCTCTCAATCCTCTGGTGCTTTTTCTTTATATCTGCTGCTACCTGATTAATAAAGGTAGAATGACTGCTTGGCCTCCTGTTCCCTGAGGCAAAGCTTTAGAATGTGGTAGAATTAGGCTGTTTCGTGTTAATATGTTTGTCAATGTCAAAGTCACTTTGTCAAAGTCATTTCCTCAAAGTTATTTTATAACAAAACCCCACAAACACAATGTACAAAAACACAAATAAAATCTTCCCTGTCTATTGAGCAGAAACAAGAAACAACCAGAAACTGGTACTCATGAAAAAGGTCTCTCTATGACACCCAAAACACAAGTCCGACCTATTCTCTCTATCAGGAAGAAACGAGAAACAATCAGAAAGTGGTGCATACACACAAGAAAAGAACCAGATTGGTGGGCATCTCTTGGCTCCCCTGAGCCCATGTCTACCCCAGATGAAGACTCAGGGCATCTCCTGGCCCCACCATTTCCATGTCTCCTAGTCACGTCTGTCCTAACTGAAAATCATCCAGGAAACCAATTCAAGGCCTTGTTCCCAGAAAGGTGTGGCACCATTTAGAATCAGAGAACAACAACAAAAAAAAGGCACAACTAGAAAGAAAAACCAACCAAAACCAGAAAAAGATACAGCCTGTAGTAATATGCAGCAACCAGAAGGTGGAGCTCACAGAAGATGGATGTGGCACCACTCAGATCTGGAAGAAAAGGATACAGCACACAGTAACAAGAACCAATCAGAAGGTGACACACTCACACACATGACAACCCTCAGTACTGCACAAATGTTTATTCAGACCTGGAAAAATCACCATGGCAGTATAAGTCATTTATCTTTACACAAGTTTTTGATCAGCTCTATAGATTTCACAAAAAGTTTCAGACAAATCCAGTGCTCAGACAGGTAAGAATCAGGAAGTTTAACACAGTGTTACAAACATAAAAATACAAATACCTAGACTAGTTTTGCTGGCTTCAAGATCCTTCAGGTCAGTAGTCCTGTGTGTCATGGGGAAAACTTCTCAGCCAACACACCAAAATTTAGTGCCAGAGAAATGTTAGAGATTCCCCCCCCTTCAAAAAAATCAAAAACAAAAACAATAACAAAAAACAGACAGGAGCCAATCAGATGCAACTCACAGCAGGGTCTTTATTCTATTCAAGCTAGCTCAGGCCTCTCCAACTCACCGTTGTCATGCAAGACTGTGTTGTTGTTGTTGGAGTCCCAAAAATCTACTGGGGCAAGGCTTTATAGTAAGCAGCAAGCAGGGGGAAAATGTGCAAGCATCTAATTGGAAAGCTACTGTGGCCTTTAACATAATTGGCTGGATCTGGGAGTCAAATAAACTTAATTTCTGCTCCTCTCTGCATTGGTGGTCATTTGGTAGGGGGTGGGCTTATAACCTGGGGGTGCAAGGTTGTTGGGAGAATAACCTGGAGATGCTGATCTTGTTGGGGATTAGCCTAGAGACTGAAGCTAGGCTTGGGTTTTGTTGGGAGCAACTTGGAAACTAATACTAGTTACCAGTCTGTTAGTTTACCTGTGTTCAAACTTAGGTCAGGTTCTCTAAAATGGAGTCTAAACTTAAAAGATTTGGCCTCTCAAAATAAATAAGTAAATACTTCAATTCATCGATAAACTCTTGCTAGTTACAATAGACTTTGAAATTGAAAATACAAGAGGAGTCACTATTCTCTATTGACTATTGCAGTTTAGTTGTCCAGCAAAATATCAAGTAATTTTTTACTGTGATGACTTAATATTCATAAAGCACATCTTTAGACACACATATTTATTGAGTATGGGCTTCAAGTAGTAATTTAAAGATGCCAATTACATTCATTAAATGTAATTTTGAGCTCTTTCTCTAAATGCAAAATATGAAAATTTATGTGGTTATAAAAGTGCTGTAAGAAAGAATTTAATATTAGATCATGGCAATATTCTCTTCTACTTTATTCAATCAGAACCATCAGAGTTAAACAGCATCAAGTATTTCTGATGTACCCTTTGTGGTTTTTATACATGGATACAGTGTATTTTGATCATGTACACATTTTCTCCATCCAACTCGACTGGGATCCTTACCCCCAAATATTGGCCTCCTAAATCCATGTGTGTGTGTGTGTGTGTGTGTATAATATATTACATATATATATCCCTGAGTCCATTAAGTGCTCCCAATGTATGCATGACTGTTGACCATCCACTGAAGCAATGGCATCCTACCATTGGCCCTAGTCCCAAAAGGAAAATATTTTTCCCTTCTTCACATTTTACATGAACCAGACCCTCAGTCTACAGAATGACAAAGTACTGCTTCTTAAATGGAAGAGGACAGATGATCCCTTTTTAGAAGAACCATGTATTGCATCAGATTTTTAGTTTAATATGTTTTCTCTATCTCCTCAGTAGATTTTATGTAAAGAAGTACAATGTGTATGAGTTTGTAAATGTTAACCCTCAGATATTTGTTATTGAGCCCTTATGATTCACTCTTTTAAGTGGAACATTATCAAAGTAAACTGAAATATGCTAGAAAAAAAAGTGTTAGAGGGACATAGGTAGACAAAATAAGCAACAACTTGCTCACTGAGATGTCAGGTTTTTATTCCCAGAAGAGACTTCAATGAGTAAGATTAGAAAGAAACCAGGTCAGGTATCTAAATAGGACAAGTAGATGGTGGTGATGCACACCTTTATTTCCAGCGTTCAAGAAGCAGACACAGGTGGATCTCTGAGTTTGAGAACAGCATGGTCTACAGAGTGAGTTCCCTGACATCCAGGCTACACAGAGAAACTCTGAACCAAACCAAACCAAATAAAATAGGACACATAAATAGGACAAAGAGGGGGAAAGAGAGGACCCAGAAACCCCATAAAATAACCAAAGAAGAGTCTTGACTAGTGTACTACTTCCAGTTTTAGGCTATTTCCAACCTAAAGGGACAAAGCTGCTTCATTCATTTCTTTGGGGCTTGGTCTTCTGTATTCTTCAGAGGTTCAATTGTTTGTTAATGCTAGGGAACAAATTCAGTAATCCCAGAGATGACCACCCACATTCAAGTAGCCTTCAAGTATAAATATCTATGCTGAATTTATTTATTTATTTATTTATTTATTTATTTATTTATTTATTTATTTATTTATTTATTTATTTATAACTGAGGGGTTCTGAGAAAGGGATGTTTGAGAGTGGTGAAATAAATGACTTGAAGCCAAATCATGGAGTAAACACTGACAGCCTTGTGTTCTGCATGGGATAGCTTTCTCTGGAGATCTCCAGACAGTTCATCCAAATAGCTCAACTCTCAAAGACCAAAGCCAAGTCTTTTATTTACATATCAACTCAGTCATTTACTCCAGGTTCCTTTTTGATTATCCCATGAATCATCATTCTATGACTCCAGGCCACTGAATCTTAGAAAAAGATTGCAAGTACATTCTTTTATCTTTCTTTTCTTTTCTTTTTTAACATTGAAAATGAATTCAGAGATCTGTCTTCCTATGTAAACAAAGACAATAAGTTCAGCTGGGTGGGATCTTGTCCTGAAATTACCATTCTCACAACAACTTGGGCTGAATCTAAACTCAATTTGTCTCAGGCTAAAATTGAACTCAGGAATCTGCCTGCCTTTTAAAGCATAAACAAAAAAGTTAGCTAAGTGGGATCTTGCCCTGCAATCACCACTCTCCAAATCTCTTATCTTCTTCCTTAATACATTTCTGACAAGCTAGCTCACAGTGCAGCTACCTTTGTTCTTTTAGGTCCAAGAAGCCCCTTCATATACGTCATATTGTATGCTTATATTTTGCATAGTTGAGAAATGTATATTTTGAACTCATCTTATTCAGAGTTCTTTCCCACCGCCTTAACGGCCCTCCTGAAGGTCAGTGTTTAGCACTTTTGCTAAAACATTAGACACACCCTTACCTCCCAGAATCCTGCTGTCTCAGATTATAAATGGAGTCATTAACCTTGGTAGGGAGCACATTCCCCAATAACCTTGGCAGGGGGAATATTTCCCAAAGGAGGAACATAAAGATTATATATATATATATATATATATATATATATATATATACACACACACACACTCACACACATACACACATACACACACACACACAAGCTTCATGCCCAGCAACTGTAAGCACACAACTTTAAGCACTAGTGGAGGGATAGGGCCTGCTGGCTCTACTCCAGGGACAAAAAAATCATGTTACACTTTTTTTTCCCACGACTATGCAGTACTTGGCAATTTATTTACTCACTGTGCATGTGGATGGAGTATATGTGGGTGGAAGCCCCAGTTACTGCTCTCCTGGAAGTCCCACTCCCTCCTTTTCTCCTCAGAGGAGAAGCAGCCCCCCCCCCCCAACTACCACCACAGTCTGGGACATCAAGTTGCAGCAGAACTAGGCTCATCCTCTCTCATTGAAGCCTGATAAAGCAGTCTAGCTAGAGAAAGGGGATCCAATGTCAGGCAACAATGTCAGAGTCAGCTGCTGTTCCAACTGTTAGGGGACCCACATAAAGATCAAGCTGTGCATTTGCTACAAATGTTCTTTAGTTGGTGGTTCAGTCTATGTGGGCCCACATGAGAGTAGGTTAGTTAACTCTAAAGGTCTTCTAGTGGTGCCTTTGACTCCTCTGGCTCCTGTAATACTATCTTCCACTTTTCCAAATGACTAGAGCTCTGCCTAATGTTTGGCTGTGAGATCTTTGAATTTGTTTCCATCACCTGCTGGATGTAGCCTTTCAGGAGAAAGTTATGCTAGGCTCATGTCTGCAAGCATAGCAGAATAGCATTAATAGTGTCAGAGGTAGGATGACTCTTTCTCATGGGATGGGTCTAAGTTTGGGCCAGTTACTGACTGGCTTTTCCCTCAGTCTCTGCTTCATTTTTATCCCTGTGAAGCTAGAGCAATAAGACAAGTAAAAGAGATCAAGGGGATACAAATTGGATAGGAAGAAGTCAAAATATCACTATTCACAGATATTATACATAAGTAACCACAAAAAAACACTATCAGAGAACTCCTATGACTGATAAATACCTTTAGCAAAGTGTCTGGATATAAAATTAACTGAAAAAATCATTAGCCCTCCTTTATGCAAATGATAAATGAACTGAGAAAGCAATTATGGAAACAACATTTTTTAAAATAGCCAGAAATAATATAAAATATCTTGGTGTAACTGTAACTAACCAAGTGAAATGAAAGACTTGTATGAAAGAATTTTAAGTCTCTGAAAAATTGAAGATACCTGATGATGGATGATCTCCCATATTCATGGATAACTATGATTAATATACTAAAAATGACCATCTTACCAAAAGCTATCTACAGATTCAATGAAATGACGATCAAAATTTCAATACAATTCTTTACAGACCTTGAAAGAGCAATTCTCACCTTCATATGGAAAAAACAAAAACAAAACAAAAACCTCAGATTAGCTAAAACAATCCTGTACAATAAAAGAACTTCTGAAGGTATCAATATCCCTGATTTCGAGCTGTACTACAGAGCAATAAAAACTACATGGTATTGGTATAGAAACAGACAAATTGATCAATGAATCTGAACTGAAGACCCAGAAATAAACCCTCACACCTGTGGACACTTGAATTTTGACAAAGAAGCCAAAACTATCCAATGGAAAGAAAGAAAGAATCTTCAACAAATGGTGCTGATCAAACTTTCTGGTGCTTGTAGAGGAATCAAAACTGATCTATAATTTCACTCTACACAAAACTTGAGTACAAATGGATCAAAGATCTTAACATAAAACCAGAAACACTAAATCTAGTACAAGAGAAAATGGAAATAGCCTTGAACTCGTTGATACAGGAGTCAACTTCCTGAATAGAACACCATTAGCACAGGCACTAAGAACAAGAATTAATAAATGGAACTTCATGAAACTGAAAAGCTTCTGTAAGACAAAATACACAGTTAATAGGAAGAAATAGCTGTCTACAGAATAGGAAAAGATTTTCCTCAAGTTTACATCTGACAGAAGTCTAATATCTAAAATATATACAAAAACTCAAGAAATTAGACACCAACAAACCAAATTGTTCAGTTGGAGTCCCTGGCTTGCCACCCTCCCCAACATGGTCCAGAAAATTCCATTTCTTCCTTCTCCCTCCAGCTCCTCCCACTTGGAAAGCCTCCAAGCAGAAAAGACACTTAAAAAGCCCAGTAACACGTTCCTGACATTACTGATAGGTGTCCTAATACCCCTCACCAAAAGTCATAAGCCATCCAAGCCCCAGACTCCCCACACAGTCTATCATAGTTCTCATGCCATAGTCTGCTGGCTACTTCTAGTTTTTCCCCTGTGATTGGTAAACTGGCCTGGGAGATCATTCCCAAATAAACCTGCCTTATAAACTTTTACTTTGCCTGACTTGGCTTATTTCTTTGACAGAGAAATCTTACCATCTTGGTGCTGAACCTGGGAGAAATTGGGTCCCCAGCCTGTGACCTTGGTCTTTCTTGGCCATGTGGTGACCTCCTTCTCTTCTGGAAACAACAGCTTTTGGACACAATAAATAACCTGGTTCCACCTCCTGCCTAATTCTGGTCCAGGACCCTCCAGGCTTTCTCTCCTAAGTTGTGACCTTGCCAGAGCTAGCCCATCTGAACAAAGATCAGATCTTTCTTTTGGGGGAACCTTTGTATCTGAAGTTACTGCCCCCACATAAACCTTTTGATCTCAGATTATCGATTGGGCTGCCAAATCCATACTCTCTGGATCTCTGGCAAAATCTGGGATGTCTTTGACTGCTGGGTCTAAAATTGATCCCCAGACACCTCTTAGATGTCTGATGCAAAATCTGTCCAAATTGGGACGGTCTCAGAATGAGTCCCAAATGCCTAGTCCTACTTTGCCCTGTGGCTTGGTCCCAGTACACTCTAAATAACCAGTCTAAGTGGCTACCAGAGGGCACTCTGGATTTTAACATTCTCCACGACTTTGAAATTTTCTGTTGGCATATGAGCAAATGGACTGAGCTCCCTCATGCTCTCTCTTTTTTTTTTTCGAGAACTGCACTTCTGGCTCTCCTGTAGTCAATGCTCAATGGCTCAAGTTTTATTGGCCAGGGTTACTGTACCCCCCAAGTCCTCTTTTATCTAGTGACTTGAACCCTGAGTCATCCACCATGACTGAACCACCTGAATCATTGCCTGTCTCCTTCCTTGATCCCAAACAGCTGCCACCCTCCTCTGAGACACAGGCTAAGAGCCAGCCTCTTCCCCCTTACCCACCTCCCTAATCCTGTCTCTCCTTCCACTGCCTCTCCCTCTTTCTCACCACTACAGCTCCATTTGATATTCAACTGCCTCCTCTTTACACACCTCTTCCTCATCCTCTTCCTTCCTCAATGCCTACTCTATCCTCTTACTCTTCTATGATGTCATAACCCACTCTGTTCTTTCACACACTGGCCTTCCCCACCAGGATTCTCTCCTGTGGTGTTTCACATGGGGTCCGAGTAGGCCTCTGCTCTTTTCTGTCCCCTCCGGGAGGTGGCAGGATCTGAGGGATTTGTTCAAGTCCACATTCCTTTCTCCCTGCAGGACCTTTCCCAGATTTAATAACAGCTAGGCTCCTTCTCTGCCAACTCATCTGCCTATGCTAAAGAGCTCCACTACTTCTACCAGGCCTGTGATCTAACATGGCATGACCTTTATGTCACACTGGCTTCCACCCTCTCTCTCTCGAGGAATGAAGGTAGGTTCAGACAGCCACCAGGCAGTATACAGATCAAACCCACCTAGTGGACAATACAGTCCCTATGGATAACACGGCTACAGAATACAACCGGAATTACCAGCTGGGTCAAGATGTCCATCAGAGGAGGGACTTCATTGCTGCCTTCTTCAGGATATGGAATCAAATTGCTCTCAAATAAAGTTAACTTTGATAAACTCTGAGAAATCATACAACAAGCAGATGAAAATCCAGCCATTTTTCTAAATCAATTACAGAGTACCATGATCCAATACACCCACCTGGACCCCACCTCCCCAGAGGGAGCCATGGTCTTTGCTATTCATTTTATTTTCCAGTCATGATCAGATATTCAAAAAAGCTATACAAGGCCGAGGAGTTGGTAAAAAGGCTTTTAAGTCTTTAATGCCCCAAAGAAAGCAGCTGAGTCTTCCTGATAGGCTCAGCTACAACAGAAAGCTATGTTCTATGCCCAAGCTTTAGTAGTTGCCCTAAGGTCAACCGCATTCCCCCAGAAGTAACAAGAGAGGTGAGCTAGGCTCTATCCTTGGGTCAAGCCTAAGTCAACTTTGCCAGGGAGCTGTTTTAAGTGTGGCCAAGAAGTGCATTGGTCCTGACACTGCCTCAGCCCGAGGCAGTTCACCAATCCATGCCCTGCCTGCCAGCAGCTTGTCCACTGGAAGTCAGAATGCTCCCACATCAGCTTTCTCTCTGTGTCCAGCCATGGAAGTCTAGCCCCTTCTAGCCTTTGATCTCCTTGGACTGCTGGAGGATTGATCCTAGACCAAACAACCTCCATCATCCTTGTCAAGCCCAGAATAATGCTGCAGGTAGCAGGTAAGTCCATCTCATTCCTGGTGGACACACTAGGGCTACCTAGTCTGTTTTAAGCTCACACTTGGGTCCCACGGTCCCATCATCAACTTCTGTCATGGGCATGGATGGAACCCCAGCCATGGTCACTTCTCTAGCTGTTCTAGCTCAACTTGTTGGGTCCTAGATTTTTTTTATACAAACAGCTAGATCCCGCTGTATCAGGATGGCACCCAGGATTGAGAGTCCTAGCATTAGCAGTTGAACTCACCTGGGAAGATTTCAAGATCATATTGTTTCAGCCCTTCACAATATTCCACAATATTCTCTTGGATCTTCTGAGTCATCCCCCCCCCCCTCCCTCCTCGGGTCCTCATGAGTCTAAGCCTTTTATCTCCTGTTTCTAGAAACCCCCATAATTACCCTGCCATTAAGCCCTACAACACTCCTCCCTGGTCCCATTCCCCTTTGATATCCCCTCTCACTCCTGCTCAGAGGATTTGGAGGCCCTGTACTCACACTGTCTTGGTCTTCTAGACAAACTCCTCACTGACCCCCAACTCACCCTCTATGTGTTTGAGAGCTCTTTCATAGAGAGATCAGGAAATTATCAGGCAGCTTATGCTGTGGTCATTGTCACTGAAACAGTTGAGGCAAACCACCTCCAAGAGGGGACCTCTTCACAGAGGGCTGAGTTAGTTGCCTTAATAAGGGAACTCCAAAATACCAAGAACCAACAGGCTAACTGTAGGCTACTGACTCTAAATATGCTTTTAAAATAGCTCATACCTACTCCACTCTTTTGAAAGAAAGTGGTTTTCTCACCATCAAAGGTAAACATATTGTCAATGGGCCCCTAAGAGCCAAACTTTTGGAGGATCTCCAAGTTCCAACAGAGGTGGCCATAATTCACTGCCAGGGGCACCAGACTTCCACAGACCCATTAGCTTTGAGCTTTAGTAAAGTTTCTTTTATGAATGTGGGTTCCTTTTTATTTGGAGCATAGATGTTCAGAATTTAGAGTTCTTGGTAGAATTTTTTTCTTTGATGAGTATGAAGTGTCCTTCCTTACCTTTTTTGATGACTTTTGGATGAAAGTCAATTTTTTCTGATATTAGGATGGCTACTCCAGCCTGTTTCTATCTTGTTGGTTTTCTCAAAGAACCAGCTCCTGGTTTTGTTGATTCTTTTTATCGTTCTTTTTATTTCTACTTGGTTGATTTCAGCCCTTAAATTTTATTATTTCCTGCCTTCTACTCCTCTTGGGTGTATTAGCTTCTTTTTGTTCTAGAACTTTCAGGTGTGCTGTTAAACTGCTAATATATGCTCTCTCCTGTTTCTTTTTGTAGGCATTCATAGGTATGAGTTTTCCTCTTAACACTGCTTTCATTGTGTCCCATAGATTTGGGTATGTTGTATTTTCATTTTCATTAAATTCTAGGAAGTCTTTAATTTCTTTCTTTATTTCTTTCTTGACCATGTTATCATTGAGTAGAGCATTGTTCAGCTTCCATGTGTATGTACACTTTCGTTTTTTTTTTTTTTTTTTTTTTTTTTGATACTTTATTTACATTTCCAATGTTTCCCCTTTTCTGGGTCTCCACTTTGGAAACCCCCTATCCCCGCCCCAACCCGCCTCTATGAGGGAATTCCACCTCCCACCGAC
>CM052700.1:135791591-135808876 GCA_028551405.1 Uromys caudimaculatus
TGAGAGGTGTTGCTCCCCTTAACCCCACTCATGGCCTTTCCAAGCTCCTGGGAGGCCACCCCTCTCTGGTGCTCGTTGGCTATGGACTCCTGGTGGCCCAGGCAGAGCGTATGTAGACTTTCTGTTGTTGTGGTTGCCATTGAAGACCAGCCTTAATCCATAGTGATCTGATAGGAGGCATGGGATTATTTCAATCTTCTTATATCCGTTGATGTTTGTTTTGTGACCAATTATATGATTTTGGAGAAAGTACCATGAGGTGCTGAGAAGAAGTTACATTCTTTTGATTTAGAATGAAATGTTCTATAGATATCTATTAAATCCATTTGGTTCACAACATCTATTAGTTTCACTGTGTCTCTGTTTATTTTGTGATTCCAAGATCTGTCCATTGATGATAATGGGGTGTTGAAGTCTCCCACTATTATTGTGTGATGCTCAATGTGTGCTTTGAGCTTTAGTAAAGTTTCTTTTATGAATGTGGGTGCCTTTTCATTTGGAGCATAGATGTTCAGAATTGAGAGTTCTTGGTAGATTTTTTTCTTTGATGAGTATGAAGTGTCCTTCCTTACCTTTTTTTATGACTTTTGGATGAAAGTCAATTTTATCTGATATTAGGATGGCTACTCCAGCCTGTTTCCTGGGACTGTTTGCCTGGAAAATTGTTTTCCAGCACTTTATTCTGTGGTAGTGTTTGTCTTTAACACAGAAGTACATTTCCTGGATGCAGCAAAATGCTGGGTCCTGTTTATGTATCCAGTTTGTCAGTCTATGTCTTTTTATTGGGGAATTGAGTCCATTGATGTTAAGCGATAATAAGGAATAGTGATTGTTGCTTCCTGTTATTTTCAATGTTATTTTTATGTTTATGTGGCTACCTTCATTTGAGTTTGTTGAAAGATTTCTTTCTTGCTTTTTCTAGGGAATAGTTTCCTTCCTTGAGTTGTCATTTTCCATCTATTATCCTTTGTAGAGCTAGATTTGTGGAAACATATTCTGTAAATTTGGTTTTGTCATAGTATATTTTGATTTCACCATCTATGGTAATTGAGAGTTTTGCTGGGTATAGCAGCCTTGGCTCGCATTTGTGTTCTCTTAGGGTCTGTATGAGATCTGCCCAGGATCTTGTAGTTTTCATAGTCTCTGCTGAGAAGTCTGGTATAGTTCTGATAGGTCTGCCTTTCTATGTTACTTGACCTTTTCCCCTTACTTATTTTAATATTCTTTCCTTGTTCTGTGTATTTGGTGTTTTGACTATAATGTGACAGGAGGAATTTCTTTTCTGGTCCAATCTATTTGGAGTTCAGTAGGCTTCTTGTATGTTTATGTTCATCTATTTCTTTTGGTTAGTGAAGTTTTCTTCTATAATTTTGTTGAAGATATTTACTGGTCCTTTAAGTTGAGAATCTTCTCTCTCTTCTATACCTATTATCCTTAGGTTCTACCTTCTCATTGTGTCCTGGATTTCCTGGATGTTTTGGGTTAGGAGCTTTTTGCATTATGCATTTTCTTTTACTGTTGTGTCAATGTTTTCTATGATATCTTCCGCACCTGAGATTCTCTATTCTATCTCTTGTATCTGTTGGTGAAGCTTGCATTTATGACTCCTGATCTCTTTCCTAGGTTTTCTAACTCCAGGTTTGTCTCCCTTTGTGATATCTTTATTGTTTGTATTTATATTTTTAGTACCTGGATGGTTTTGTTCATTTCCTTCATGTGTTTGATTGTATTTTCTGTAATTCTTTAAGGGATTTTTGTGTTTCTTCTTTAAGGGCTTCTAGCTGTTTACATGTGTTGTCTTGTAGTTCTTTAAGGGAGTAATTTATTTCCTTGTTAAAGTCTTCTATCATTTTCATGAGATGTGATTTTAAATCTGAGTCTTGCTTTTTTGGTGTGTTGGGGTATCCAGGGCTTGCTGTGGTGGGAGAGTTGGGTTCAGATGATGCCAAATAGCCTTGGTTTCTGTTCCCTATGTTCTTGCCCTTGCCTTTTGCCATCTGGTTATCTCTGGTGTTGGCTAGTCTTACTCTCTCTGAGTATGGTTTGTCCTTCCTGCAAGCTTATGTGTCCATAGTCCTTGAAGACCAGCTGTCTCTTAGAGGAATTTGGGTTTCGAGAGCTGTGGTACAGGGTTAGAGAAACCAGAAGGATCTTGTCCCCAGCTGTCCCTTGGTTCCTGTGTCCTGATGGCTGTGCAAGAGTCCCTTGATCCAGTGAATTTGAACAGAGGTGGTGGTCTTGCCTGTGCTTGAAGGCATGTTGGCACTCCTGGGATACCAGCTCTCTCCTGGAAGTATTTGACTATGGAGCCCTGTGTCACAGGATCAGCTCCCAGCCACCGAAAGAAACCAGAAGACCACTCCTCAGTCCCTGTGTCCTGGGGATTCCAGGTGGGCTCCTCTGAGCAGACAGGCTTTTCCACACTCCTGGGAGCCTAGCTTTCTCATGGTACTACTTGTTTATGGAGCCCTGGTGGCCCAGGCAGAGGCCTCCTGCCACAGATGGAAAACAGAAGGGCAGCTCAGTTCTTGTAGACCAAAGTCCAGTCTTTTATTTGTATATCAGTTCAATCGTCCACCCCAGGTTCCCTTTTAATTTTCCCATGAATCAGCATTTTATGACCATAATCTTTTGATTCTCAGAAAACTTAGCTTGGTGGGATATTGCTTTTAAATCACCACTACCTAAATCTTGTTATCTCTTTACTTAATACCGTTCTGACAAGCTGGCTCCTGATGCAGCTGCCTCTGTTCTTTAAGGTCTATGAAGTTCCTTATATAATTCATATTGCTTCTTTATATTTGCATATTTGAAAAGTTATATGTTTTTGAACTCATGTTCTTAGAGTTCTTTTCCACAGCCTGAAGGATTGTACTGAAAGTCACAGTGTTTACCATTTTCCTAAGGACATTAGACATACCCTTGCCTCCTGGATGTATGCTGCTTCTAATTATTATTATTATTATTATTATTATTATTATTATTATTAAATTATTATTAAAACCTCCATTAACAGGGAGGGGATTTCCTTAAGGAGGAACATGAAAATATGCACATTATTATACATACAAGCCCCATGCCCACAGCAGCTGTTAGCATTTATGGAAGCCCATGCCCTGCTAGTTCTGCTCCGGTGATAGGTATGCCCTGCTAGTTCTGCTCCGGTGATAGGTATTGTGCCATATTGTCCCTCCAGCATGACAGGACTTAGCACACTACATTGAGAAGCCCATAACCATTCTAGGTCAGAAATGACTGTCTTTGTATATTTGCCTCTCCCTCATGGTGTGCATTCAAAACTAATAGCAATAATTTTCCAAAGCCTTTTCTGTTAACTTTTATTCTTTGTGAATTTTGCATCATCTCTCCATCCCCCATAGCCTCCCTTTGCCTTTGTAAACCCCCAATAATAAAAACAAACAAACAAACAAAGCATAGAAAACATTTCATTGTAGAAGCTGTAGTATGTCACAAGTGTGTCCCACATTATATTCCTCTGTCCACACATCTTCACTTGCAAATGTTTATTACAATGATTCATTGGTCTGGTGTGAGATCTCTGACTTCTGTGACACCATCAATGTTGGATTCTCATTGGGACTCCTCTTGGTTATCTTGTTATTTCCCTGTGTCATGGAGAACCTGCAGCTTTAGATCAGTAGGACTGGTCTTTTCACGTGATATAGATTTTGGGGTGGGCCAACTCAGTGTACTGGATCTGGGCCTGGGTGGTATCTGAACTGGTAAGTGCATCAGATTTTCCTTATCCATGTGAGTAGTATAAGTTCTCCAGCACTGCTCTGACTTGGCCACCCAATGTTGCCATTGGCAGGAGGCAGGGTCAGCTCTCCTGTTCTCATGTCTTCTAGGTGGCATACTCAGACCCAGGCCTCCAAAGTCAGCTCCACTGTGTTGTCCAGTCAAGGAACAGGCCCTACTCTCTCAAATGGTGCAACCTGCAAGTGAGTGGGCCAGATCTCCCTCTCTCATACCCTTGAGATCCATGTACTTCCAACATCAGGACCAGATGTATAGGCAAGGTACAAAGCCCAATATCCTAAGTGCTGTAGCCAGAGGGGACAGAGCTATCTCTTCTACTTTCAGGACCCAAGGGCCAACTCTCCTTACTGATGCAGATGCTGAAGGGCAAGGGGGGAAAAGCATTATGACCACCACCTCACTATATGGCCTACTTTCCTACTCAGGGCTGGCTCACTTCCACCCTACCACCAGAGTCTGCTCTGGTGAGCTGTCCAGGAGGGGCGTAGGGCTAGTACTATAGAATACTGCAGCTTGTGAGGGGCAGGACCAGCTCTCTCATTCTCATGAACTCAGGGCCAGCTCACCTGGCTGCCACAGAATAAGAGGGTTGAGGTGGAGAAGAGGGAATTCCTTTCTTGTCCATGCTCTCTAAGGAAGATGAGGGGTGGGGTCAGCTCTCCCATGCTCATATTTTACATATACACCACTCTGCCATGAGAGGTTAAGTCTACTATGCTGCCCAGGCAAGGGGTAGGGCCAGTTCAGCACAGCGCCTTAAAAGACAGTCTAGACCAAGGACGTCTGCATAACCTTTGGTTGTAATATGGGCCTGCAACATTACACAGACTCCAGCTGTCTTAGGACCATGAACCCAGACATTCCCCACAGCAGCAACATGGACTGGATATCCTCATAGCCTCAGGTGGCAGTGTAGGCCACTCAGATCAGCATGTCATTCCCACCTTCCACACAATTCCCACCCCTGGTGGCATGGCCCTCAGATATCCACATGGTCTCCAGTGTCAGCACAGACCATATACATCCTCTTTGCCTTTGGTAGTAACTTAGGCCACAGACATCAACACAGACCCCAGCTACAGCAAGACAATGAACCCAGACATGGCCCTTGGTAGCAGCCCAGGCCAGGACCTCACCACGGCTGATATCTACCTGTTCCTCACCATCAAATCTCCATTTCTACCTCTCTAAACAGTGTATGGACTCCCTGGTTCCATTTTCTCTTTGATATATCCACTGCATACTCTACCTTTCCAATCTCCCCATTAAACATTCTTCCATCACAGTGGTCCCCAGGGTGGGCACTTGATTGTCTTTTCTTCCAGCATCCCTAGGCCTGATGAAAATAGAATTTTTTAAATACACTAATTCTTTTTTTTTTTTTTTTTGAGACCCTTTATCTTTTTGTTTCTTTTTCTTTTTAGATACTTTATTTACATTTCCAATGATTCCCCCTTTCTAGGTCTCCTCTTTGGAAACCCCCTATCCCCTCCCCCTCCCCAGCTTCTGTGAGGGTATTCCACCTCCCACCCACCTGCCCATCCACTCTTGTATTCCCACCTTGACATTCCCCTCTACTGGGGCCTCTAACACCCTCAGGACCAAAGGCCTCTCCTCCCCTGATGGTCAATAAGGCCCTCCTCTGCCACATACGTGGTCTGAACCATGGGTCCCTTGATGTGTATTCTTTGGTTGGTGGTCCAGCCTCCAGGAGGACCTGGGGGGGGGGGTCAGGCCAGTTGACACTGTTGCTTCCTCCATGGGGCTGCAAACTCCTTCAGGTCCTTCAGTCCCTTCTCCCACTCCTCCATCTGGGACCTCACTCTCAGTACAGCGGTTACTGTAAAGTGAAAGTTGGGTTAAATACACTATTTCTGATTATGGTTTCTCCTCCCCTAACACCTCTCAGACCATTCCTACTTTCCCACCTGCCCAAATCTCCCTCATTAGGATATAATTATATAAAATAATGATGATGATGATGATTAACATTTATAAATAAATAAATAATTTTGAGTGGAAGGTTTGTGGGTTGGTCCAGGAACAGAGGGAAAGATGGAGTAGAGACTGAAGGAATGGTCAAGCATGACTGACCCAACTTGAAACCCATCCCAGGGGCAAGAACCAGCTACTGACGCTATTTATGATGCTGTTTTGCTTTTAGACAAGAGCATAGCATAACTGTTCACTGAGAGGCTCCACCTAGAGGCTGAATGAAACAGATTCAGAGACCCACAGCCAAACATTAGATGGAGCTTGGAGAGTATTACAGAACAGTTGGGGGAAGGATTAAGGAACCCAGAAGAGATAGGGACTCCACAAGAAAACCAAAAGGGCCAGCTAACCTGGACCCCTGGGAGCTCACAGAGACTGAACCACCAACCAAAGAGCATATATGGGCTAGACATGTCTCCCACCCCCACCCTACACAAAAGTCGCAAATGTGCAGCTTGGGCTTCATGTGAGTCCTTCAACAACTGGAGCTGGGGCTGTCCCTGATTCTTTTTTGCCTGCTTATGGATCCTGTTACCCTCATTGTGCAGCCTTGTTTGGCATTAGTGGGAGAGGACGAGCCTGCAATGATTTGATGTTTCAGGGTGGGTTGGTTCAGGGGTGGGGGGCAGAGGTCCCCCTTCTCCTCTGAGAAGGGGATAGGGGATGAGGTGAGTGAAGAGCTAGGAGGAGACAGGGGCTACTATTGCAATGTAAAGTGAATAAATATATTAATCAATGGGAAAAAGTATACATGCTAATAAAAATTTAAAATCATATCAATCACAAAGTTTCAGAAAATATGTAACATAATAGTGATATTAAACATAACTAAAATCTGGTTTTGAACATGTGTGTGTGTGTGTGTGTGTGTGCGTCGCACACACACACACACATATATATATATATATATATCCTATTGGTAATGATACCATTAATTAAATTTTATACTGAGTTCTCAAGAGTTATAGAAAAACACCATTAGTTTAAAATGGAAAACAATCTTTATAAGAAGCAATTGACAAAATTAATATGACCTTTTTAAAAAGGAAGCAACTCAATTACATTAAGGTATATGTAATGTAGGTGAAATTAATATCACAGTTGTGACTATGAATGCTTAATTTGCTTGCTTTGTGTCTAGTTTCTTGATTGTCCATGTTCGCCTGCCACTCACGTGCTTCAGGAAATGAGCAGTTCTGCAAAAGGTTCTCCAAGCTAACAATAAAACAGCAACCAGCGTTTCCTATGTGCTCTCTTTGAAATCAAGACACGCTAACATTTCCTCGAACAGAAGGTGATGGCTGCACATGACCTTTACATTTCCAGTTTATTCCTATGAATTACTTGAAGCAGACAGCTTGAGAAATTTTGAATGATATGTAAGAACATAGACAAGTGCCCATTATATTGCACACACTTATGTTGATCAGCCATTTAGGGACCTGAGAAATAAGTTCATAGCAAATATAGAAATTATCGTGCTATCTTAGCTGATGCTGTGAGATATTTGTTCCTTAAGTCGCACAGTATTTTTCACATTTATGTATAATAATTTACATGCAATTTAAAAGTCGTTTTGCTTAGCAAATCTCGCTCTCTGACTTTTGAGAATCATCCTCTCATTTTACATATAGCATTCCATCCGTGCAGCAAGTTTTATAGTCCCTGTCATTTTAATTTAGTTCACTCTATATGGACATTTATATCTGTCATATAGAAAATTGGGGTCTTTTTATCTTATGTTGTCAGATTTTTCTGTCCTGCCCAGATACTGCTGTAGAACAAAAGGCTAGAGTCCATGTTTTGCTATGATGGAATTATAAGGCAGAAGCATGTTTTAGAACTCACAAATTCTTCCCACATCAGACGGCTTGGTGTTAAAATGACATTCTTACCATTATTCAGAGCATACGATGAACACATATTTACATACATCATGGCTTTAAAAAGATGCCAAAATACCAAATGTGTACAAGATAGAAGTTATTTGTAGTCCTTAGTCTATTGTTGAGATGCGCTTTTCTAGGTAACATTTGTAGAACTGTAGTTTTTTTTTTTTTTTTTTGTGGTTCATTGTATTTTGTGTCAGGACATGTATAAGTGTGCTTTTATACAATGACAAATGTATTTAATTAAAGATGTAAGGATCAAGAACTATGAAATGTAGTAAATATCTTTATATTTTTTCAATTTTTTATAATTATGGAGTAATGTATTAGTTGTGTCTATGAAAATGACAGATGATTAGGAAAACATTTGTTTTGGATATCAAATCATTTATTAATGAAATTAATTTATTTCTAACTTTAATGACCCAGAGTAAATATTGTGGCAAAATATTGACATGTTTAGTGTTAATTTTTAAGCTTTAGTTTATTTCTAAGGCATTATCTTTGGAAAATGCTACATTCCATTGAGCATTTGCTGTCACACTACTGTTGTTGACTAGACATCGCTGAGCTTTCTTACCTTAGAATATTGTACTTATCTTCAAGATTCCCAGAAAAAAATAAGTTAAAAAATACTTTGTAAAAAGGGGAAGAATATACTGGAATTAATTTCAAACTAAATTTCTCTAAAATCAATTATAGTCATTCCATTTTCCTACTAATTGCTATTTTTAGAAGGATTAGCTACTTCATTTATAATCTCATACATTATTCTACAGAGATATTATAGATTCGGGCTCTATCTAAAACTCTTATGAAATAAGATAAATCTTCAAGGTGGTTGAATGTGAATGAGTCATAGGTTCATATGTTCAAATAGTTTATCTCCAGTTAAGGTAATTATTTGAGAAGGATTAGGAAGTGTGACCGTGTTGGAGGAGATGTGTCACTGAGGGTGGTCTTTGAGGTTTTGAAAGACTTGCACCATTGTGTCTTTCTGTCAGTTTGTCTCTATCTCTCTCACTCTCTCTGTATCTATCTCTCTTTATCTCTTCTTCATGTATGCGGATCAAAATGTAAGCTCCCAGATGTTTCTGCCATCATGGCTTTTCTCTGCCCACATGGATTCTAACCATCTAAAGATGTAAGCCCAACCTAAACACATTATTTTATAAGTTACGTTGGTTATGACATCTTATCACAACAACAGCAAGGTGACTAAGACAGTGTACTAGCATGGTTCTCTAGAGGAACAGACAAGGTATAATGAATATATATTAAAAGGTATCAATGAGATTGACTCACGTCACGTGGTTTGGGTGGTCCAGAAATGACTATCTCATGCCAGAGAGGCCAAGAACCCAGTATCTGCTTAGTCCACAAGGCTGGGTTTCACAGCATTCTTGTGCTGGTGCAGAAATTCCTAGAGAGCCACTGGTCTTTGGTCGACATAGGATGGCCAACCAATCTCAGTTTCAACCATATTTAGGATGAGTCTTCTCATTTCACATAATTTGGTCAAGAACAGTCCTCAGAGTACTGCACAGTAGCTTACATTTTATTTGATTTCAGATCCAGCCAAGGTGAGTACCAAGATTAAGCACCACAATAGACAAGAGAATTGACATTTGTTTCATTTGCTTTAACATTCCAAATGAACATTGAGTGCTATATTCTTTAATTTTTTCTAATTTTGCACGAACCTATGCTAAAGCTATGTTTATCTTTTAAAGAAATGTAATGCTCCCATTTTTTTGCCCAGTAATCTATAATAGAAACATTTCTAATGATGATTATTCTGTAATGAAAAGAAACCATGATCTGTGACATATTTTACCGATTATTTTCTAGAATGACATAGTTTTATTTGGTAGTTGAAAAATGTTTCAAATGAACAGATACATTTCATTAGTAAAGTAAAAATCTTTTAAAGAAAATACTTCTGTGATGTGGACATACACCTGCCTGAGTTTATGTGCACCACCTGCACGCAAGTGCCCCTGGAGGTCAGTAGGCATCAATTACGTTGGAACTTGAATAGCAGGCAGTTTTGAGACACTTGATATGTGTGCTGGGAATTGATTCCACTTGCAAGGGCAGCAAGATCACTAAGTGAATCTACATCTTTCTAGCCCCTGAAAGGGATTTCTTTTAATGCTATTTTAGATATAATTCGTACTTTTTAATTTCATAGTAAGGATTTTAATTTTTATATCTCAATTTAAATTAGTTTTAAATATACAACTGAAAACATAACTTTTATTTGCTATATAATTGTTGTCTTGGGAACTTACTGCCGAATAAGCTCAGCCTTTTTAGTTCTATCTGAACTCTGGCTGACTGGTTCAGCTAAACTGTTCTGGCTCAAACTCCTCTCCAAGCTGCCCAATTCAAACTGCCTTCTAATTTTCTGGCTCCTTCCTATTCTCTGACTTGTTCTGTCTTACACTGTGACCTGTCTCTGCAACACTGTCCTGGTAAAACTGCATCCCAACTCTGTGCTGCTCTCTTAAGTCACCTCTTATTTCTGTGTTGTTCTCTTACGTGTAGCCTCTATTCTTGTGAGAGTTTGGTAGATCCTCTCTCTGACTCATTCTCTCAGATCTTTCTCTGATTCATCACTTTATCTGCCACTTTATTAGATGTCACTTTCGAACAAGGCTGGATCCTTCATTGTCTGGGATTAAAGCTGTGTATTAAGGGTACGTCTGTATTTTCGCAAGATCATACTGTAATCAAGGGTGTGTCTGCATTCTGGCCAGATCATAACTTTGGATATGATCCCTCCCCAGAGTAGCCATGTTTTGAATTAAAATTTCTTTACATATAACACATTTAAAAGTTGGAAGCTCCTTAAAACCTATATTAAAGATTGGCCTATTTAAATTACTTAAGTCTCTTTCTACACAGAAGTTGAGTATTATTTCCTGAAATTCTACTGCCCAAATAAATTAGATATTCATGTTCATGGGTCCATGACATTCAATGGAATATTTAAATAGAGTTATGCTTGTGGTTTTAGAAATTTTATACATAGGAAATAGACTTAAAATTAATGTCCCCAGTTGAGTAAGGCATAGCATGAGAAACTGCTCCTTTTTCAGATGAGCAAAAGGATTCAGGTACTCAGGCAAGAACTGAGAAAAAGATAAATAAAAATTTTAAAGTAACCCTCTTAGAAGGAGCCCCATGCTTCTGTCAGCATGTAAGGCTCTGCATCTAATTACTGGAGAAGGAAAGAATAAAGAAAGAAAACTTGCAAAAAATGCCAGGTTTTGTGGCAAAAGAAAAATAAAATTCTTATCTCTTTGAGAAGAATTGGAGTAGCTTTGGACACACTTTACCAATTATAGACAGTTGATATTGTTAGTGACATACTGATTGGCAGAAGGCAGAGTTACAAGGTGTTAGTGCTGTATGTGTGCCTACTGAGCTCATTAACCCACTTCCGTGCTTTACCCAAGGCTGCCTTCTCCACAAAAGGATGAATCTAGGTCTCTGTAGCATTTGATTCCTCAGGGTTCAAAGACTGGAATGCAAAGCTCAGCGCTGGATTGCATAGAATTGACAGCAATTATTACACATTTCGTATTTCCTTTCCCATCAGACACAATAATTCCATAAACTCTAAATGTTAGAGTGACAGCTGGTAACAGACTGTCAGCGCTTTCATTTGGGCATTAAAATAATCAACTGATTGATCAACTTTAATTAGCTGATTTTCCTACTGTAACACCAGCTGAAATTTGGGATATAAGAAAAAAAAAGATGATACCAAATTCTGTTAGGATCCGCCTGTTTTTCTCATTGGTGAACGGAGCTGTTGGAAGCAACTTTACACTGTCATGCATTTCTTAGCAGTGACAGTACATTCTGAAAGAGCAGTTAAGTATATTCCTGTGTAAACAGCATAAAATATGCCTATACAAACACTGATAGGACATTCTATTATATGCAGACTATAGAATACAGATGCATAAGTATACAATAATTTATCACTGGTTGCTAATAGTAGGAGTAAATATATGAGACAGGAATAGCATATTGATTAGAATTACTTTTTTTTTCAATAAACTATGTATTTTAAGCATGTTACATACAAAGTAATCAGTGCTCTGAATTAACAACCCAGACCTTGTCTTCCTAAAACATGAGATATGTAATTACAAAATGAAGATAAAACATGCTTAGGAACATACTGTTTTAATTCATCTCTTTTTTAAAAAATTAAAATGTAATGATGTAATTTCTCCTTTTTCTTTCCTCCCCAACCTCACCCATATCTTTCAATTCTTAGCTTTCTCCCAAATTCATGATTCCTCTTTCTTTAACTATTATTAAGACAGAAAAATACACATAGGCACAAGCACACATGCATACACACACACACACACACACACACACACACACACACACACACACATCCTACTGAGTCCTTTCAGTGTCGCTTGTATATATATATGCTTTTAAGATTGACTACTTGGTGTTGAATGACCAAACTGGGGATTCATCCCTGGGCAAAACAATTTCTCTCACTCTCAGTATTTTCTTAGTTGCCTGTAGTTGTTTGTCTATTCGGTGAAACCCCAAGATAACCCCTGCATTTATATTAGCATGTCTACTTCTGTTGTCCTTGTTTGGATCTTATTTAAGCAGTGTTCTTGTTCGGACATCAAGGGTGATGCTTCTCTGTCATTTCTCTGAGACATAACCTCACAGATTTCCTGGTTTTTCTGTATACCACAATCTTCTTCTCCTCCTCATTGTTCCCCAAACCTTAGGTGTAAGAGTTGTATTGTGGACATATTTCTTGGGGCTTGAAATCCTGTGCAGTTTTTCTCTGCATTTGACCAATTGTCGGTATATTTACAGGTCTGTCTTGTGCAAAGAGAAGCTCCTTTGATGCAGGTGAGAGAAACATTACTTTTTGAAGTAGAAGTTTACAAAAATACACAGACCTGCTATGGCCTCCACAAGTCCAGACTTGACATGAAAATAGCCATTTCTTCTGTGCATCTTAAAATTGTAATTGTGAAGTTAACTTCTTGGGAAAATTGAGATAAGAAGGTACAGTATGAATGAGGACAGATATTCCCTGGAGAGCTTTCAGTTTTGTGAAGTCAGAAGTGTCCCTTTTTGATGCCATTCTTTTATGTGAAACTTGTCTTGAACTAGTGGGTAATATTGATTTGACTACTTTATCTTTTTTATGAACTCATATTCTAAACCAATTTGCACCTTCTTAATATTTGATACATGAGAAATACAAAGAACTAAGAATTAACTCTGGGCAGATCTGATTGTTCATTTTTCTGCTTTTTAAAAAAGGGGCCATGGATTTTAAGGAGAGTGGGGAGAAATGTACTGGAGGGTTTGTAAAGACAAAAGAGAAGCGACAAATGTGATAAATTATAATCTGAAAAATAAAGAAATAGTTTTCTTGTATAGCATCACAAACTTTGGCTTTTAAATAATGGTCTGAAAATTATGGCAATTATATACAGAAGAAAATAGAATATCCAATTCATAATTCCTTTGCTGTATAACATATAATTATCTTTTTACTATGGTGCAACTTTCTCAGGTAATAACTCTTAAAAAGTTAAGTGGAAAATATTTGTTCTGTCCAATAGTGCATCAGTGACTTTTCCAGTTTCTCACTAAGAGATAGTTTATTCTATAAGTATAGCAACTTACATATTTTAATTGATAAAGAGTTAAACTTAAAGCATCATTTTCATGACACTGTTATATGTGACAAAGTATCACTTGGATCCAGGTTTAGTCAGGAATATATATGCAGAGCTGTGAGAATACTATGTTATCTGTAATATAACAGATTACAAGGTAAGGTTTAGGAACTTACATTTCTTTTTAAAAAGGGCTATTGAGAGAATCACAGAAAGTTAAGAAAATGTGAATGGATGAGAGCTTCAAGATCAGAAAAAATTTTATATGGTTGCTTTGGTATAGAATGACATTATTGGTTAGTGTTTTGTCTCATATGCCTTCAGCAACATATGATATTCCTTTATGTGGAAGTTATTCACCAGAAAGAGCTGGTAAATTAGATAAGAAAACTCATTTCCAACAAACATTTAATGGAAATAAGAGATGCATTGTGTGTGCCATGGATTCTACCTGTTTTTGATATTTCCCCTTTAGTAAAAACACTATTTTGTCTCCTTTATAATCTGTTGAGTTAATCTTGTGGAATGTCAGTTTACCTAGTCCTCAAATACGTCAAAGCTGTTGCTTATCAAGGAACAAACTCTTTCAAATGAGTAGCATCAAAAAAGTAAAATATATAGTAACATGACACATCAGTACAGATATTACTAAACAGACTTAGTTTTTCCTATTTAATCCGGGACAGGTGGAAACATTTGAAATAAAAAATAGATTTAATCTATCTAATTTAGCAAACACCATAGCTCAACAAGATTGTATACTGTTAGATATTCTTTGTTAAGCCTCACGATAGGTACAGAAGCCTAGTATGTAAAAATACGGACATCTCTATTGTTTTATTTCACAGACAACTCAAAGTATCATACTTGTAAGTGTGTGTGTGTGTGTGTGTGTGTGTGTGTGTGTGTGTGTGTGTGTGTGACAGAGACAGAGACAGACAGACAGACAGACAGGGCATGTGTTCATGTGCCATGGCAACTCTATGGAGGTGAGAGGACAACGCTTGTTCTCACCTTCCATCCTGTAGGTCCAGGAAGCAAATTTATATTGTGGGGGATGGAAGCAAGAATTCAATCAACTGAGACACCTTACAAGATATAATGCTTGCTTTGGATAATAGCAAGTAAACTTTATAAAATAAAATCAAGGGTTATTGTAAGTTTGACTAAATAACTTTTATATTTAAAATAATTTAAGATCCTCATGAATTTTAGGTCCTGAAAACACAAAAGTCAGCCAAAAGACTTACATCCTAGTCATGACTGTGATGTGGTTCTGGGCTTTATAATCATAAATCTGATGAGGTGAAAGGTGTTTCATTGATAAGGGATGAATAGCATCACAACTTGAGACTATTATGCTTAAAGTCTTCTAATTTGACTTCGATTACAAGAAAACTGTGATCTCATTGTCCCACATAAAACATCCTACTTAGAAGTCACTTGCCACTCACCAAAGAACATAAGCGTATTAAGTTGATTGCCAAAGCAAATGACAAAGTAAATAAAGAAAAAGTCATCTCCTCAAGGTTTGATACTATGAGCTCCACTTATTCATGCAGTAAAGTTAGACACATACATCCATATACACACCAACACAAACACACAAACACACACACAAAGTCACACACATACAGCCACATACATACACATAAACACACACACAGACACACATACAGGTACACATACACAAATACACAGACACACATGACACACCTAGACACACACAAACACATACACAGACATGAAGACACACACAGGCACATATGCACACATATACACATGCACATACGCAACCATACATACACACACATGCAGGCACATACTCACATGCATTCATATGCACAGACACATACACATAAACAGACACATAGCCATAAAAGAATACATATACACAGACACACACAAGCACACAGATACATACACACAGACACAGACATGCCGATAAAAATGCACACATGGATACACACACACATACAGACAGACATCCACACAGACACATAAGTGACAGAATGCTTGCATTGCTAGCTGTGCCATGCTTTGTTGGTCTCAAGTCTTCGATTATCTTCAGTTCATTGAGAGAGGCATGGCAGAGAACTTCTCCTGAAATTCCAGGTGCTTCTGGCCACTCTTGTTGACTCATGGCAATTCAGCAGATGACAGGATGTTTCTGCTGGATTGTGCCACTACTGATGATTCATGTTTGGTGACACTTTTGAAGTGCTGGTATCCTGACTCTACTAAACTAGACTGCTGGTATCCTGACAATGAAGATTGGAATCACCCCAAAGAACTACTTCTAAACAGGTCTACATACCTATTGTCCTACACCCATCTTTTCTCCCCTGCCTTTGGATGGTGGGCTGGAAGGGGTGTCAGAACATTTGAGAACCCCTATTAAAGTAGGGTTTAAAAATTCTAAGCTGAGGAACTTCCGGCAGCCAGGGACCTCAGCTTGGGCCACAGGCTCCATAGCAAATTAGCACCGGGACAAAGATACCCTCTCAGCAGCTTGGAAAAGCCGGGAGTGGGCCCAAGACAAGCTCCACAGCTCACCAGGAACTGCTCTGAACCTGGGAGACACAGGGACCGAGGTAGGCGGGCATAGAAACCCCCTGGATCCCAACAGCGGGTGGCTGAGGCAGGAGACTTCTGCCTGGGCCTCCAGGTGTCCATAGTCAAGCAGCGCCGGGAGAAAATTTCTCTCCCAGGAGTGTGGAAAAGCCCCGAGTGAGGGCAAAACGAGCCCCAGCACTCACCAATTCTGCCCGGTTTCCAAGGGCCACAGAGATTGAGGGACAGGAACTTCCGCCAGCGGCCTGGGACCTCAGCTTGGGCCACAGGGCTCCATAGCAAATTAGTGCCGGGACAAAGATACCCTCCCAGCAGCTTGGAAAAGCAGGGAGTGGGCCCAAGACAAGCTCCACAGCTCACCAGGAACTGCTCCGAACCCGCGAGACACAGGGACTGAGGTAGGCGGGCATAGAAACCCCCTGGAGGCGGGGACCTCTGCCTGGGCCACCAGGAGTCCATAGCCAATGAGCGCTGGAAAAAGCTACCCTCCCAGGAGCTTGAGAAAGCAGTGACTGGGGTTAAAGGGAGCAACACCTCTCACCCAGACCCGCCTGGATACGCCGGGACCCAGGACCTGAGAAGCGGGGGACACAAAATCTCTGAACCTTCCAGGTTTCCACCTGTGGTCGGAGACCTCTGCCTGGGCCACCAGGGGCCTGTGCCTGGGGACCCCAGCCTGGGCCACAAGGCTCCAGAAGAGAGTGGGTATCCCAGGAGTGCTGACACACCTTTGAGCACAGGCAAAACCACCACTTCTGCTCAAACCCATTGGACCAAGAGGAACCCTTGCAGAGCCATCAGGGCATAGGAACCAAGGGACAGCTGGGAACAAGATCTTTCCGATTTCCTTCTGCACCCCAGAGCAGACCCGGTGCCACAGCTCTCCAAACCCAAACACCTCTCAGAGAGAGCTGGTCTTCAAGGAGTACTGACACAGAGGCCTGCAGGAGGGGCAAGCCACAATCAGACAGAGTAAGATCAGCTAACATCACAGTCAACAAGATGGCAAAAGGCAAGGGTAAGAACATAAAGAACAGAAACCAAGAGTACTCGGCACTATCATAACCCAGGTCTCCCACCACAGCAAGCCCAGGATACCCCAACATACCAGAAAAGCAAGACTCAGATTTAAAATCATTTCTCATGATGATGATAAAAGACTATAAGAAAGAAATGAATAACACCCTTAAAGAAATATAAGAGAACAGTGATAAACAACGAGAAGCCTTTCAAGAGGAAATTCAAAAATCCATTAAAGAATTACAGGAAAACACAATAAAACAGGCAGAAGGGCAAGAAAATACAATCAAACAGACAAAGGAAATGCATAAAACTATCCAGGAGATAAAAATAGAAA
>CM052700.1:135809376-135831759 GCA_028551405.1 Uromys caudimaculatus
AGGAGAGGACTTTGGGCCTGAGGGTGCTAGTGGCCCCAGTAAAAGGGAATGTCAAGGTGGGAATATGGGAATGGGTGGGCGGGTAGGTGGGAGGAGGAATTCCCTCACAGAGGCGGGGAGGGGGAGGGGACACGGGGTTTCCAAAGAAAAGGGGAATCATCAGAAATGTAAATAAAATAAAATAAAATAAAATAAAAAAATAAAAAATAAAAAAAAAATAAAATGGGAACAAAAATACAAAAAAAAAAAAAAAAAAAAAAAAAAAAGAAAATAAGACTGAAGGGTAAGAGAAAGCTGTCAGCTCCATGACTCACAGTAAGTTATTCATCAGTAACCTGTAGAGGAGGGGTCTTGTGTGGTGGTATATATTCACATCAAGATGCAAGCTAAAGAAACTGTGTGTCATGGGTCAAACCCGTAATCAGCTTTGCAAATGGTCTGTCCCCTAACTAATGTAAGATCTAATCATAGTATTTTCTTTGGTTCCATTCTTTACGCACATGCATTCTCACTAAGTACATTTGCTTTGGAAAACATCTACTTTTGTAGTCTCTTGACATCCTCTATAGGCTTTGATTAATGTTTCTGTTAACCTCCAAGATTTGACCTACTTAGCAAACTTCAACCTCATCTGTCCAACTAACTACCTAGTCCTGGATGTTTTCGCTTGCATATTCTAGGTACACGTAACACTGTATGTCCTCAAGTGAACAGTTTATCTTGTCTCTCATAACTACTCCTCCAGCCACCTGTGTTAACAGAATAATCAGGACCATCATCCATGTGGTCTCCTAGCTTGTCCTTGTGCTGGTTCATTTTTGTGAACTTGTCATAAACCTCGACATATCTAGGAAGAGGTAATCTTAATTGAGGAAATATCTCCATAGAATTAGCCTGTAGGTAAGTGTATGGGGGTATTGTCTTGATTAATGACTGATGTGGGAGGGCCCAGCCCAGTGTGGTAAGTGCCACTCCTGGTCAAATGTTCCTGAACGCATAAGAGAGCAGGCTGAGCAAGCCAGTAAGAAGGACTCTTTTGTCTTTTGCCTCCAGGGGTTCTGCCTTTGCTTCCCTCAATGATGGTGACCTAGGACTTTTTAGTGGAAATAAAAGCCCTTTTCTCTTCAAAAAAAAAGAAAAGAAAAGAAACTGTGTGTCTTAGGGTTTTATTGCTGTGAATAAACTCCATGCCCAAGACAATTCTTAAGAAGAAAACCATTTATTTAGGGCTGGCTTATATTTTCAGAGATTTAGTCCATTATCATTATGGTGGGAATCATGGCTCTGCATCCAGGTAGACATGTTGTTGGAGAAGAAGCTGAGAGTTCTTGATCCATAGGCAGCAGAGAGGGGCTATGTGCCACACTCCATGTAGCTTGAGTAGAAGAGACCTCAAAGCCTGCTCCATAGTGACACACTTCCTCCAATAAGGCTGGATCTACTCCATCAAGGCCACATATCCAAATATTGCCACTTCCAGTAGACCTAGCATTCAAACACATGAACCTATGGGGGCCATACCTATTCAAACCACCACATTATCTTTACATTCACTCTCCTGATTTTTTTTCTCCTTTGTCCTTAGACAATTAAAGCAAATGCTAGAAACAACTTGTTGATACCTGAACATAGCCAAGTAAGCCCACCACCACTACTGCCCAAAATCATCAAAACAAAACTTTATTTGAAATTATTTCAAACACATTTGAAGAAATGGTGTTCAAATTTTACTAACTTCTCCAAAGATTGCAATAAAATTATGTTTATTTTCAAAATATTACTTACCCATATCTCTCTCTCTCTCTCTCTCTCTCTCTCTCTCTCTCTCTCTCTCTCTCTCTCTCTCTTCCTTTCTTCCTAAACTAGGGAATCATGATTATGACTGTGTTATTACTTAGTATTTGTAGCTGGTTAATAAAAGTTGCTATTCATTTGATTTGTATACAATATACAAGCTTTTTCCTTCTGAAGTAGCACTGAAACTCATGTTTTGTCTATTCTGAGATTAGTGGTTCACTCATCACCATTACTATTTCACTAGCAGGGGTAATAGTTATTTATTGAGACCTGGTTGTGGGTTGAATGTTTCCCTCAGTGTTTGGGTGGAGAAAAACTTAATCACTAATGCAGCAGTATTGAGAGTGTAAGACTTAATTAGCCCATGAGTTTCTGCCTTTATAGTAGTTAGCGTAACTCCATTATCATCTTGACAGGTTGTTAGAAAAGTGAGTTTGGTTGAGCCTACCCCCTTTCTTTCTATCTCTCTTCCTCCCCCCTCTCCATCCATCTTTCCTATTCTTCCCACAACCCCCCCCCCTTTCTCCCTTTTATGTCTCAAACCATGCAACAAAATCATGAACTTTCAGGAACACCTGACATTCACCACAAATTTGATATTGATTCAGTGTGTGCTTACTGGACATTCAGAAACCCTTCACTACTGCCAGATTCTTTCACAGCCCCACATCCCGCTGCATAGGAAGGAGTTTAAGAAGTAATATTTAGAATTACGTGCAAGAGATAATCTTAAATATAAATGTCTTATTCATCACTAATGTGTTCAAAATCTACCTTATTAACATAAATTATTCACTTTCAGAACCTACAATCTTTTCCTATATAAATATGCATGAAATTATAAGGCTCTATATATTTTTTCTAAAATGTCTTTTTTTTTTTCCCCCTTCAACAATGCCACATTAGTGTAAAGTGAATATTAACCTAATGGTCTTTAGGTAGAATAGTTCAGTGTGCTTTTATTTGCTACTATTTACCATTGTGAGATTGTCTACATTTATTTTTAATATCCATTTAATAGAATTATATCACATTTCCTCTTCTCTTTCCTCTCTCCTACCCATCCCACCCACTCTCTGTCAACCCCTCCCAAGCCTCCTAGTTTCATGATGATGACCTCTGTTTCTTTAATTATTTTTTACATACACAAATATCTCTACATATCTCTTTTTTTATACTAATATAAGTGCAGCTAGTAACACAGAGGCCCCAATAATGCTGATTTGCCTTTGTGACCCCCTCTAGAGATCAGCTCCTACTATTATAAGTCAATCAAAAATTAAATCAGGCCACTTGACATAATTGGAAGTTTCAAAGTAATCTGAAGAGCATAATTTTCTATCACATATGTCAAAGCTAGATGAGTAAAATACCACGGGAGCAAAAAGGTCAAGGGCTAATCCACTTCAGTGTCATTAGGGATCATGTTTAAATTTCTTTGGAAACTTCAAGGTTTTGAAAGCCATCATCAAATTCCCCTCCAGAGCAAGGTGCCTCTGACAAGACAGCTGCTCTCTGTAGGAAAAGAAGACAGCTTCTTTTTGTGTCAGGATGAAATGGATCGTTGCTTACCAAAGTTCATTTGTTGTGAATATATTTGTTTAAAACAAATCTAGCTAAATTTTAAGACACATATTTATTCTGTGAAAAAAAAAAAGGTGTTAGCCTAAACAAGCCTATTTACTTTGTAGTTCATAACACTGTTCCTGAAAAGGACAAGCAGGATCTTGTACAATGTCAGGATAGCAAACACAGAAGCAAATAACTTCTCAGCATCACGGAAGACCTGACACTTTAAAATAATTACGTTGAGAACTGAGGCTACCACCTACATCAGCCTATTTTAATAAATCATCCAGGTATGATTACTTTTTCTAATTAATTTTAGCAGTACAAACATCTATTTTATAACAGAATATTAAATAAGAGGATTCTAAAGTTCTATAAGGTGTTTGTAATCAAAACAGTATTGACCAAACACACACTTCCATATCTATAACTCCATAGACAAGTTACCAGACTAGAATATAGACATAAACAGTTTAAATAGATGGTTGATGATACATACATAGACGATTTTAGCAATTACTATGCCGTAAGGGCTGCAGCTAAAAGTAGAGAAGTGTTTTTATAACAAATGATTTTAGTAGGCAGAAACAAATTGATAATAAATCTATGAAAAATATCAAGTCAGGAATAAACTTGCTTATTGACTGATACCATGTTTTTCATTTTCCTCACCATAATATTTGTATTTATTATTAGGAATTTCACATCATGAGTCCCAATTATACTTACTTTCAGTCTTCCCTGTCTACTCACCCCCTAGAAAGAAGAAAGAAAAAAACTCCACAAGTAATGTAGTAGAGGACAAATTTTGAAAGAATACTCATATGGTGTTAATGAAGAAGAAGAGCTTAAGTATTTTTTTTTAAAACACTGGTGCAAGTGTGGATAAGTTTGCTAGAATATTTCTGGTAAATACATCTTTCAGCACTAGTAAATTGCAAAATATCACAGTTTTCTAACCATAGCAGGACATGGTAGAACACAGTAGCACTAATTCTCAGCCTGTGCACATCAGGAGTAATGTCAACAGTACTGAGACATTATTTAGATTGACAAAAATGTGGAATAAGAGTGATGGTTACACAAATCAGATATGGCATGTAACATCCATAGTTTGAAACTACTGCACTAAAAAATTAGAAAGATCTCTAAAACTTGACCTTCAAAACACACAGTTATACGATGTCAGAGAGGGGAGAACCAGAAAGTTGCTATTTAATGTGTGCAGCTGGTGACATTTTGCAAAAACAAGGCTGTAGGCAATGCACCGTGGTGTTCAGAGCTATGAGTGAAGGCAAGACTTAGGCTACTTCTGTTTTAATTTAAGTGAAATCAGCAACATAGACATTCTCAGCATAGATTGGGCTTAAAGCGTTGTATTGGTATGCTGACAGTTTCGTTTAGATAATATTCTGGAAAAGAGACAGAGGAAATTAGTTACTTCTAAAATGTTGGCTTTAAAAGAAAACAAAAAAAAATTCAAGAACTAAAATAGTAGTATCTTCCTAAAGCCACTGTCTAATATTCAATGATACGTGTCTCCACTAATGTTTCTAACCAAATGCAAAGCAACAAAGTAAGGTAATGTGTGAATTTGATTCACCAATGCTTGTAGTCCCCTTTAAATCCTATCACCTTTGATGTCCTTAGGAAAGATTACCCATGGTTTTAGAGTTGTAAGATACTTACATAACATCCAGTAAATAACCACCACTTTCATTTTTCAAATTGATACATTTTCTAATGAACATTTCATGCATATGCAAGGAATAAACATATTGTTTCTTATATATGACGTTATCTCTTTATCATTTGTAAGCTTAGTAAGTCAGATGATGGTGAAACCAAGTTTTAAAAGAGTGAATGAGTGAAAGAACAAGTCATCGTGGACTGGATGTGTTCTCCTCCAAATGCACAGTGAAAACGTAACGCCCAATATAATGGTATTTAAAGAAAATACTTTATAGAGTGTAATAAAGATTAGAGAAGGTCTTAGTTTGGGTTTCTATTGCTGTGGAGAGACACTATGACCACAGCAAGGTATAGAGAAAAAAATTTAATTGGGGCTGGCATATAGTTTAGAAGTTTAGTCCATTTTCATGGTGGCAGAAAGCATGGCAGCACACAGGCAGACATGGTGCTAGAGAAGGAACTGAGAGTTCTACATCTGAATTAGAAGGGAACTGGAAAAGAGAGTGACACTGGGTCTGGTTTGAGCATCTGAAACCTCAAAGCCCATCCCCAGTGACATACTTCCTCCTACAAGGCCACACCTACTTAAACAAGACACCCCTCCTAATAGTGTCACTCCCTAGAGGACAATAGAGATCATTTTCATTCGAACCACCACAGATAAAGTCCTGAGTTTGGACCACTAATACAAAATTACTCCTGTCTTTATGATAACAGGGGATTAAAAAGAATAAGCACACAAGTATAAAGCCATGTGGAGACACAATGAGAAAACATCTTTCTTCCAGGTAATAACAGGCCTGCAGGTATAACAAGCCTAGCTACACCCTAGTCCTTTCAACAACTGTGAGAAACAAAATTTCTGTTTCATAAGCCACCTACTCTATGGTACTTTTTAACGACAGCCCTGCTAAACAAATTATATGTCTGTGTGTATTGTGTATATATAACATGCAGGTACATATATAATATGCATAGCTATACACATATATGTAGATATATGTGTATATACTTACTAAGTATAACATATACTAATATTTTGTATAAATATATTTATATCATTGTTTGATATCTTTGAGGGACTTTCTAGATATAATCATAGTTGTACACAAATACTCAGAAATATATGTTTATGTGACTGTATAACACAGTATTACTCTACTTAATAAAAGAAGACATATATTTATAATGGTCAGATAGAAGCTTCTACCTTAACTCATTGCCGTAGGGAATATGATAACATTGTTTCTGAAACTTGGCCATATATTTGTTTAAAAAAAAAGATAAACAATACGCCATCATTTTATTCACCTTTCTGTTCCCTTTCTCCATCCTGTTCCTTCACTTCACTACCCCCATCACACCCCCCATACACATATGGTGTGAAAAGAAAATATTTACTATAAATTGCTACAGATTTATGGTCCCAGAAAGACTGAAACATGTACCAGGAGGTCAAATCATTTAACCAGCTGTCGCTGGATCATGTTTTATTACTAAGGATTAGACTAGGATGGTACAAAACCATTTAAAATGTCCCTCGACCCCCAAGAAAAAATGGAAACTGGCTCTTAAGCGGGCATGAATCAGCAGCACTAACAAGGATTTAATTGCTTTGGAAATTTTATAGGGAAATCCTCACCAAATATTGTAAGAAAAAAAAAATACCACGTCGACAGCAATGACTTGTATGAGGGAGCATGTTTTCAGAACACTCTCCACCAAGAACTATGGTTAGGAAATAGCCTACCTAGTGTAAGAAATGCAGTTTAAATAAAATGATTACCAAATAGGGAAATGTGCGATGTAGAAATGTATATCTTTAGATACCAGGTACTTGGATGGACTTGCTTCTGATGTACAGTTTAAAAAAACAAAACAAAACTTAAATCTAGAAGGCTAAAGAGAGGACTCGGTGGTTAAGAAACTGCCCTGCTCTGTTAGAGGGCCTGAGTTAGGACCCCAACGCTCAGTCTGATGGCTCACAATTGCTTGTACGTTCAGTAGTGACATCTTTTGCCTCTATGAGTAGCTACATATACATGGCATACACACACACACACACACACACACACACACACACACACACACACACACACACACGCACACACACAGATACACATGCAAATAAAAAGAATAGATGAATAAATAAAAAAAAATGTTAGATACTACAAGGGTCTATGGCCTTCCAAGGATATGAACAATTGCATTGTGTATCATTTGATCAGCTTTGTAAATTTGGAAGCAATTAGGAAAAAAGTGTGTGTGTGTGCGTGTGTGTGTGTGTGTGTGTGTGTTTGTGTGTGTGTACACATTTTTCTCATTGGGAAAAATAAATTTAAAACTCTGGAATCATGATTTTACATAAACAATAACATGTACATACAGAGATATGGACCAAGATAAGTGAGCATTCCTGCTCCAGACACTTGACAGCAAGTCCAGTGCTCACAGCCCAGCAAATTTCCAACCTTAGGATCACAAAAACTCTCCTCCGTCTCTATAGATTTCTGAAGACTGCATTTTCTGACTCTTGGTATCCTATAGCAGCCAAAATGTGGATGGTTGTCATTTCGAAAGTTTCATTCAGTTCTCTCACGTTTTTATATGGATGATTCAGCATTTGTAATCTGTTATATTATATTCCAATGCTAGCCATGATAGACTGCACCCAGATTTCAAGGGTCAATGAGGTAGGGAACAGCATAACTCAGACAGTTGTTTCCCAGACTTCCGTGACCAGGCACAGATAAGAAACTGTTCCCTTGGCTTTGTTGAACTCACTGTTAAAATGATATGCATTTTCTCTCCACTCTTTGCTTTCTTACATAAAACCAATATTCTAGTTTCTCCTAAATCATACAAGAAAATAAAAAGCTTTAAAGATGTTTTCTGGTACTTGAGAAAAATATCTTTCAATCACCATTACTCATTCTATGAAGACCCTCACCTCTGGCCTGCTTTACTCATGTGCGAATCGCTCTCCTTATGTTTCTATGTAATCTGAATATCCCTAAGGATCAATCTTCCACTTATCTGATTACCACGTCTCTTAAACTTTTCCTGTCCCTTGATCTCTTCATTCCATCTCAGCTATGTACTTCAATGGTCCTAACCTACGGCACTTCAAAGTTTTAAGTATCCTCAGTTCTAACTGTCACCTCTCCAGTTATTTCTCAATAGCCCCAATACAAAAATAATTCTAGTTTCAGCTCACTGACAATTCTCTAAATGTCCTACTTTTGCTCACTCTCACAGCAGTCTTTGTCCTAAGCACAATGGCCATGATTATTATAAAAACATGGTGAAGCATGAGAGTATGGTTTTTAAAGCAATATAATATGAGATCACTTCCATATCCAGTCAAAGACTGGAAATCATGGAAACAAGCAATCACACTGTAATAAGGGGTAGAGGGCATTAAATAAAAGACAGAAAGGATCCAGTTGGAAATTAAGTCTAATGAATATTGCAATTAGAATTCTCAAAATTGCACTTACCAAATAAAACCAAAGTTCAATAAGTTAGAAATATTTAACTCATGCTTTCAAAAAGTTAAAGGGGGGGGAGGGTATTTGCTATTTCATTCTGTGATCTTGACCTAAGAGTCAATAATGTAAATATGAACACAAGATAAAACTGAGTAAGTGCTGTGAGAGACATGAAGGGCATCTAGGGCAGTGGGTAAGAAAAGCATTCCTCAGAAAGCCAGAGACACACACTAAAATTACAAAATTACACAAAGAATGTTGTTGACCAATGAATGGTTTTCCCTGCCTCAGGGGAAATTACTTACTGGAGGTTATCTTCAATAAGAATCAAAGTATAAACAGAAACCAGGCTGATCTTAGATGATGTCTGAAACAGCCTTCTGCTCCTGGACCCAAAATATCACATAGTTATTGGGCCTTGTACACTAATATGACAAGGGCAGTTCTAAGGACAATCAGAACAAGAGAGGGAGTAAGAGAAGGAATTGGGTCTGAGATAGTAGCAATAGGTCCTGAAAAAATAGATCTGAAACATAGCATTAAGGTAATGTCTGAAGTTTAAGGGACAGCACATGCTGTCGAGGATATGGAGCCAGGAGAACACTCCTCCATGGCTGGTAGGAGTACAAACTTGTACAACCACTCTGAATCAACTTGGTGATTTCTCAGAAAATTAGAAATAGTTCTCGCTAAAAACCCAGCTATACCATTCTTGGGCATATACCCAAAAGATGTTCCACCATCTCACAAGGACACTTGATCAATTATGTTCATAGCAGCTTTATTTATAGGAGCAAGAAGCTGGAAGCAACCTAGGTGTCCCTCAACTGAAGAATGGATACTGAAAATGTGGTTCATTTACGTAATGGAATACTACTCAGCTTTTAAGAACAAGACACCATGTATTTTGCAGGAAAATGTGTGGAACTAGAAAATACCATCCTGAATGAGGTGTTCCAAGGTAATCAAAAGGACATGCATGGTATGTACTCACCTACAAGTGGATATTAGACATAAAGTACAGGGTGACCAGGCTACAACCCACAGACCTAAAGAAACCAAATAACAAGGAAGGCCCAAGGGAGGATGCCTGAATCTTTCTCAGAAGAGGAAACAAAATAGCTATTTGAGGTCAATAAAGGGAGGATGGAAAGTTATGCTTACAAAAAAACAGGATCCTAGCATAAACTGCCCTCTGAGAGGCTCCACCAAGCAGCCATTGGAACGAAATGCAGAGACTCATACCCAAACATTTGATGGAGCTTGGGAAGTCTTGTAGAAGAGTTAGGGGTAGGATTGAGGGACCTGAAGATGATAGGGACTTCTCAGGAAGACCAACAGAGTCAACTAGCCTGGATCATTGGGGGCTCCCAGAATCTGAACCACCAACTAAAGAGCTCCACACAAAATAGCGGATGTGCAGCTTGGTCTTCATGCTGGGACCCCAAAAACTTGAGGGAAGGTTGGTTGTCCCTGAATCTGTTCCCTGTCTGTGGATCCCATTCTCCTAACTGGACTCCCTTTTCTGGCCTCAATAGGAGAGGATGCACCTAGCCCTGCAGAAACCTGATGTGTCAGGGTTGAGTGATACCCAGGGAGGTCCTTCCCCTTCTCAGAGGAGAAGGGGAGAGGGGAATGAGGCAGGAACTGGAAGGAGACTAGACTGAAAGGAGAGAGAGTCTGGATATTGGGATGTAAAGTGAATAAATAAAAATAAATAAATAATAAATGGAAAATGAAAATGCTTTTGGAAGCAAATTTTATCTATTACAGGTATTTTATGGTCATACTTTATTAAACTCATTTCTCTGAGCAATGGCATAGGAGTCTTGATCTGTGAAGTTCAAAACAAACTCATAGCAACCAAAAGAAGGTTGAAGGATAGCACTGTTTGATGTTGTATATTAGAAATACTCTAAGGAACCCTTGACAGTTCAGTAAGAATTAGGTAACATTAACAAACTGAACTGTGTCATTTTAATTGATAAACACAGCTTGTATTCTACATTTTATTTGTATCAATAATGATTAAATTTTGTAAATATACTGCTTTCTTCTTCACTGCTCAGGCCAGTAATCTGAGTTGTAAGTGCTTTTATTATTTAAGTATTATTTTGAAAAAAGGTCATAACATTTTTAGCAAACATAGGATTTTGAGTTTCATTTCATGTAAAGGCTGCCTCCATTTGCTTTGTAAGCTGAAGAATAGCATAGTGCCTTTAAAATACTAACCACATTAAGACTGATCTTTATTTTGTTTATCTAACAAAAGATGAAAGTCTGGTCACTGCAGGCATGTGACACAGTCGACAGACTTTTCAGCACTCCTGCTAATTTATAGCTACTCAGTGGCAACTGGGAAATGCTCAGGTGGCCATCCCAATGATTTACTCACAACATCTGTTGGCTTAGGACACAGTCTCCATTCAGTAGCCAGCTTCTGATAGAGTGGTATTTCCTTGGTCCCTTCTCCTGGGCTAGACAATATTGACACAGCCATCAGACTGGCATGGAAAGAGTGTCTCCCGTGGGAGTAAATTACCTTTTGTGATTCATATCATACTTAGCCAGGTAGTCAGTGAATAAAAGGGGTGAGGAGAAGAATGACAAGGGAGCAGTAAAGTATTAAAAATAAAGCAACCCAGAATCAACCTAATATAAAACCCTCTAATGTTCTTTCAGGATAAGTATCTACGGGCTTGAAATTCCCATATTTACTAGAGGTAGATGAGACCTGTCGGAAACTACAATAATTATTCTTTATGACAAGGAAAAGCAAAAGATATATGTAAACACAGGTTGTGGACTTAAATAGAGTACAATGTCTAAAGTTCTTTTAAAAAAAAAAAATCTCGCTCTTGCCTCTTGCTCTTGCTCCCCCTTGCCCTCTTGCTCCCCCTCTCTTCCCATTCCCTTCCCCCCTCTCTCTCCATGTGGTCATGGCCGGCCTCTACTTCTATACTCTCTCCCTTTCTCTGCCTCTACTACCTTCTTAACTCCCTTCCCCATGCCCTGAATAAACTCTATTCTATACTAAAAAATAATAAAATAAAATAAAAAATAAAAAATCTCAGATTACTATCTGTAATAAAGACCCAAATTAGTAATATAAGCGAATTTAATTAGATCCCATAGCCATTTGTTTATACTTAAAGCAATTAGCTCTCAGTGTATTTATATCCAACCATAACTTAATATAAAAATGCACCAGGGTGCAGCTCCTCATCGTAGTTAACAATCTGAGAGTTGTATGGGCTCAGATATAAGTGTATTGAAGATCCACCATGTGTCTTTCAAAGATAGAGCATAAGGAAACCAAAATGAAGTTATTGATTTTTCAGGAAGAACTGGCCTTTATTCTTAAATTTACAGCAAACTCCAGCATAAAATTAAGCTTCCTGGAGTAAATGAAATACTCAGAGCACACCCATGTGCCTCCTCCTCTTTGGCTTAAATGCTTGGCACTAATCTATGCAGGCAGGAGAACAGGACCTGTACTGAAAAATAACATAAAGAAGTTAACAACATTAACATAAAGAAGTCAGTTTTGCAGAAAAAAATGAGAAGACTTTACTTACCTGAACTTCTGATAAACAAAGTATAGAGAAAGGCCCACATTATATAAACTTGGGGAAAACTGGTATTTTATAAAAGTCCCCTAAATGTCTGGGGGCACACAGTCCAGAACTTTTGGGGTCCTTTCCTCAGCTGATTAGCCCTCCTTCCAATCTTTGGAGTGTGTTTCTTAATAATCTGTCTCTAAGCCCTGAGACTCAAGAGCCTTCAATCAGGTGCCCACTGAATGCAAAGCACTCCTACATATGCAGGGCTTTTTCAAGGTTTCTCTGACCTTCATATCCAGGTTAAGAGGTAAGACTTTTGCCTGCTCCTCCTGGCTGCTACTGGGGTTTTCAGTTCATCTATACCGATCTCTCTCTTAACTGAATCAAGTTCTCCTTAAGTTTCCCACTGAGTTAGTTTTTAAAGTATTTTATTAATGAGATGAAGAAGCCAAAGGGAAGCCAATTTCTCCAGTAACAAAAGAATCCTGTCTGTTTTCACCATGTTCCAGTCTTATAGTAGCATCCAAGAGCCAGTGCAACATCTAGGTCAGAGTCGACAACTAGAGCCTGTTTTCTATTCTAGGCTCAGTCGAGTACTGCAGAGTGACACCAAGCAAGCTATGCACTCTGTTGATTGTCAGTTTCCTCTCCTCCACAACAGAAGTTGGTTTTCTAAATCATAAGTTTATAGTGACAAATGACTATAGAGTAAAATGACTGAATGAACACACTAGCACCTTCTTGTCAGTAGTGTCGTTAGTTAGGTACAATGGCCTCATTGACCAGTTCAATCCAGTTAATGAATAAAAATCACCACTATAATCTTCATTTAAGATTTGTCTCTAGGTACCTGTAGGTAAAAAAAATAAAATAAAATAAAATAAAAAATCAAAGCAACAAACAAATAACAACAACAACAACAAAAAAAACCCAACATGAAGCAATGTTCTTTAATCACTCTCATAAAAACTTAAATAAAAATAAATAAAATGAGATTATTTGGACACATATTTTTGTATAAACTTATTCAAAAGGCAATGTTGGGTGGTACTTTCACATAAAACTTGATACATGTTTCAAATTTAAATATGTATAGCTATATGTATATATGCATAGTTATTCTCTCAAAAGCTTATTGCATCCTAATTCAGGGAACACTGAAAGCTAAGAATACTTAACCAGATGACTATAAAGAAGTGATTGTCTTTAGTATAGACAGCACCATCAACATTTTTCACTGCCCCCATTCTATCTACACAGTTGTATTTTGGGGGCAGCGTATTGATGTTGATAGTTTTAGCTATCTATCTTAATCTGCACTGGAGTATAAGACTAGATGCTTAAGATGTCTTCATTGCCCTCTACAAGCAATCTTTTTGAGCTCAGATATTAATTTGTGATCATCATCAACATTTTTATAGGTCAAAGAATCTTTACATTGATATAGATATATCTGAGATTCCTGACCTCCCCCCACCCCCAGACAACTTCAAAAAATATCTGTGCTAACTAGAGTACCAACTTTCTGGACAAAAGTACTCATCACAGGGCCAGGCACTGCTGCATAGATCAAAAGCTTAATCACACCAGTCTTAGTGGAAACTCTCATCTCCCTGTCACAGCAGTCTTGGTGGAAGCTCATCTCCCTGTCTTATGTGTGGTGGATGGTTAGTGGGCGGCTGCGGCATTTAATGACACCAATGTTAGAGTAGGCCTGGCAGGCAGGTGGAGTGGAAAACACACATACTATACTGCCCATGAACTTGAGAGGGAGAGAGAGAGAGAGAGAGAGAGAGAGAGAGAGAGAGAGAGAGAGAGAACAGGAGAAAGGGAAGAAATAAAAGAGAAAGTAGCACTTGAGAGACAGTAGGCTCTTCCATGTGAAAAGCAAATGACACAGCATCATGAACATTCAGAGTCTGACTCTGCTTTAGGATTTAGTCATCATTTTTCAGTGTTTCTTCTTCAGTTAACTCTGAAGGTTACCAAATATGGGGAAAGAATGTAAACTAGAAAAAGCTGATGGAAATTAAAAGTGTTTCTTCCTGACTGTGTTGTACCGTTTTTAAATTAATTTTTTTCACAAATTTGCCTCATTTCAGAATTACTTTTCAAAAGGGAGGAAATACAATAAAAATGAGGAAACTTCTTCATTTTTTTCATTTTCTCTTTGTGAAAGTAATCTGCTATATGCAGAAGTATTTTCTCATGAAAGCTGTGACTCTTCTTGCTTGTAGTAACCAGAGCTTTGAAGATGCTCCTTATTTCTAGCATGATATAAACTCTGTGGTCAACACAAAATATATTTAACTCACTATCCTAAAGTCTTTTCATTCCATCCACTTATATTATGATGAGTTTATTGTCTTATTTGAATATAAATGATTTTCTATGTAATTATGTTAAAGAATGTTGATGCTACTTTTGCTTTGATTTATTATGTAGAAAATAATACCATCTGGACTCTGGAAACACTGCTGTATTTATGAAAATCTTACTCTGATTTTCTTATGTGGTTTTCATAAAAACTAAATTAAAAGTAAGCAAAAATGTAGCCATGAATATTATAATTTATAGCTCCTACAATTACAATGAATAGCAATTAAAACTATATTATTAAGCACTGTTATATGCAACATTGCTCTAAATTGATTAAAATATATTATAAAGTTAGCACAGAAGGAACTGAACTTTTTCTTAATCTTTACTTTCCAGTGTTGAATGGATATTTTATCTAATACGTAAAGTGGGTAATAAAAAAAAATTTACATAAGAATAAACCATGATTAACACTCTCTAATAACTTTTTAATGAATGTCACCAATTATATATGTAAAATAGTGACAAATAGCAGGCCAACTAAATAGGTTTATGAAGCTAGGGTAGGGAGGAGGAAGAGATAAACGAGTGAGTACATTTCAATGTTGTTTATTTTTTAAGAATCATATTAGTAGGGAAATTTTGCTTACTTTCTTCCTGCAAAAATTGTTGCAGAATATGTCCGGGAAAAGGTAAGGTTGCAGGAATGCAATGGTCAGAGAACTGTGTATTTGCTGAGGGGTAAGAACAGGGTTATGTCCTCAGATACCAGCTGAACCTGTGAATGCTCAGACACTCCTTGACAATTCTCTAATCTTTGTCATCAGCTATTCCATTATGCCCTATCTCTCTAACTGTGCTCCTAAATATTGGTCATTTCATTTCCTTCAATTCATAGTATGTCATCTGTTCTTTCAAGCATTCATTCAGTAAGTATTAAATTCTGAAAATTTATTACAGGAAAGTGAATGGATCTATAATGAGGGACAAGAGAGGGGGATTGCTTGTTTTGTGATTTGTGGACTTAAATCTCAATAGGAAAGTAGAAAAATACAACCTCAACAGAAATACTATCAAATCTAATAAAAGTCTTAGAAAGAAGTAGAATAGAGGTTTTTGGTGGTGCAGAGTCAAGCAGTCTGACTTAGGGTGCTACATCAAACTTTCCTACTGTGCACAATTCTGAATGCTGATAAAGAAGAAAACATTAATCATAACATGTGGGGCAGTGATCTGTGACAGGCAATCTGGCACCTGGTTGAGCACAGGCGTAAAATCTGGGCAACCCAGTGGAACAATCCACAAGGGACCAAAAAACGTTATGCCAACGCTCCCAGGAGGCTTTTGGCTCCAGTCACGGTCACAGAACACCCCTCCTCAGGTAGAGGCATGGACACACAGCTCCAAGCCATTCCCTTGTTAGTGAGACACCTAGAGGCTTAGCCACGCCCCTTCCCAGTTACTATATCTGCCTCGGCTCTCCCAGGGGGTACAGTTCCATCCACGCCATTCCACACGATGACAATAAATGGAGGGGGAATACCCTCACAGAGGTGAGGGAGGGGGAAGGGACTAGGGGGTTTCCAAAGAGGAGACCTGGAAAGGGGTAAACATTGGAAATGTAAATAAAGTATCAAAAAATAAAATAAAATAAAAAAGAAGTCTGAGAAGGAATAGCTAGAGGGTAGGAAAAAGCAAATCACTCAAGACTATTGTTTGATTTTAAGGGCAGAATAAACTATTATTGAGAGTGAAAGTTAAAAAAAAAAAGAAAAAGAAAGAAAGAAAAAAGAAAATAAATGTCTTAGAATTATGGACTGTCTCTTCATCTGGACCCACCATGGGAAGCGAGGGATCCAGCACTCAATAAGCAGCCGTGTCTAATGTCTCGCCGAGGGCTTCCCTGCGCTTCCAGATGGTACCCATGCACCCAAGCCTAAGCAGCTAGCCCTGCGCCCCAAGCCGCTGAAGCCCGGTCTTGGCGGGAATCCCAGCTGTGCTCCGGCTAGCTCCGGCGCCCTAGACTAGAGAACCCACGGAGATGGCTGCCATACATTCCGAGAATGGCCCCCTCCCTCACCCACCAGCAGGGCCCACAAAGGCTTCCCACAGCCCCCACCTGCCCGTCGGACTGTGTGGGAAGATGCAGCCACTTCCTGCATGTCTCCTGTCCCACCCAGAGCTGCAGCACCCAGAACAGAGACGTGGGGCTTCTTTCCACCACTTCATGCTTGACTCCCACAATATCACTTATGATAAAGGTGAAGATGGGAAATTAAATCCCAAAGATTGAAAGGACAAAACTAGAATTCCCTTGTATGTCCAAGTATGCCCAATAATGACAATGAGAAGAGGGAGACAAAATTATAGAATATACAGGAATGGTGCATAGCCCAGAAGCCAGTTTGAGGACATCAGCAACCATCCAGGGCTATGAAAAGAAACACAGATTTGACAAATTATGCTGGGACAGAGTGAGGTCTGCATGAACTGGGAAGAGGGTACAGATTTAGGGAGCTCAGACAAGTGGCAAATAGAGTAATGTAGAATAAATTTTGTAGCTTAAGCCAATACTGAGATAGTGGAAATTCAAAATAGAATTGATATGTGATATATACAGGAATACAATTGGAGACCTGTTATGAACAGATTCTGGGAATATGCAGCCATGGCAATTTTGATGTCCCTGTGAAACATCTAATAGACTGCGTTCAGTGCACACTCAGAATAAGATTTAAGGCAGAGACACCGTGATGAGAAATTCTTCCAAGACATAAATTGATGTCATTGGTGTGCATGAGAGCAGTAAGGAACCTAAGATCCACAATAATAGCCACTGTACTCATTAGGAGGGCAAATCCAAGAAAGGGGAGCAAGGAAGAAGAAGCAGGAGAAAAGCTAAGTGGATGATACATAGCATTGAAATAGAATCTACAAATGTGAAGAAGAATACCAAGAACAATGTAATACTGACAAATAAGAACACCTAAGAACTGCGTGCGAGTCAGTGCTGCTCCAGGGTTCATATCATAATACACTCTGCAAATGACAATAGTTGCATGATAGACTTCAATTAGAACGGGCAGTCTGGAGACTGTGAGGACTAGTGAGACAGGCAAAGGAGCTATCCTTTTTCTTCCTACCACCCAGGATTTCAATGATTCAGCCTAGCTCAGCCACCAAGTTCATTCTGAAGCACTTTGTTTTTCTTTGTTTAAGGATGTCCTTCAAAGCCACAACAAAATAAAACTCTGTATTCCAGTCTTCATAAAAATCAAGCATATAGACTTCATTCACCACAGTCTTCTCATTTTTTTTGGTGACAAAGATATTTCTTTTCTCAGATTGTGGGATGATTAGACTCACCACTAGATGGATAAGACAAAGCTTTGTTTATTAATTCTGCATATTTATGTCCCTCGGAGGCAGAAGTGACACACCATCCTCACAACAAGAGTGTTTGTAGATTATAGTGGCATAGTGGTATCCAGCAAGTGGAGCTCCACCTGATTCCTACAGGGAAATATGATTACTTTCTTTTAATCATATTGTAATATACAGAAAAACCAAAGCAATGACTCAGAAACATGTTGGAACTTGACATGATCCTTGTAATTATCAGAAGTGTTCGGTAGGTGGTCTGATCCACAGGAAGAAGGGCAACTTGGGTTTCGAACCACTTTCAAAGCTGCTCTCAGATGTCCAGAGACACAAAGCACTGGACCCTCCTACTAGCAGAAGCCCCGATACACATAGCACTTGACCCCATTCTTGACAGATGCTCACATACGCATAGCACCTCACTCCACTCCTGACAGATGCCCAGATACACACAGCATTTCACTCCACTCCTGAGAGATGGGTAGATACACATAGCATTTGGCCCACTCCTGGGTCTTTTTCTGAATAATAATGAAATCCACCAGAAGTAAAATTATTTCAATGACACAAGAACTGACTGCCTCTCACAGTTCTGTTCTCATCATCAATCCCTGTGGTCAAAAACAGGCTTCTCACATACCTCACAGCCATTTTCTAACTAGAAGAGAATGCATTAGATTCAACTGTACCTTTTTTATAACATGGAAGAATGTTGTGAGTTAGATGTTTCAGCCTTAGCCTTTAGAATTTTGGGAAAGGAGAGGATGGATTTAGAAAATCCTCTAAATGAGAGATTCTGGCTTGAAGGCTGTCTTCTTACCTTGTCACCCTCGCTCTGGAAAGGAAAATGCCAACGTATGTTGCAGTAGGCCTCCAGACTTTAGTAGCCTCCGTGATGGGAAGTACCGTCTTAGCCCAACAGGCAACATGATGGAAGTGCCATTCAGGCCTTGAAGTCCATCACCCAGCACCAACATCTGCCAGAAAAAAACAAAGATATATTCCTTCAAAATTCATAATTTTAGGAAAGTTGCTAGGCATACTAGCCTTGCCTTTTAGCTTCTGTATTTCTCTTTCTAGATAGTAATTCTTGATAACAGAGGTGTGTCAACCCAGTATATGGCTTTTATGCTTTAAAGCTCACCTTAAGAAAGTCTCAGGATTATACTTGGGTCTTGAATACCCAGTGTAGTTGCTGGCTAGACAGTTTCTATTGACCTCAACCTATGTTCAAGCAGTTTTCTCTGGTGGATATTTTGCAACATTTCTGGAGGCCCCAGTGACATAGCCAGAAATTAGACCTTGAGACACAATGAAGCGGGGAAAGAGTGTAGTAGTGAACAGATTTCTAGGGGATGCACAGCCTGAGATGACCCAGGGCTCCAGGACTCTCTTTAAATAAGTGTTTCCTAATGCCTCAGAGGAATCTGACACCTCCAGCCCAAAAGAGAACAAATGCAGAAGTTGCCTGGTCTGTCCCCTCTGGAGGTGAACCTGGTTAAGAGGCCTTCTGTTGAGAACATAAAAGAGCCTGCTGCTTCTGTTGATTGAGTGTCCCTGATCTGTGTGAGATGTTCCTGGAACCCCCAGGTCTGTTCTTGTTTAAAGAGTGTGTAGTGGCCACCTGTGGTTGCCTTTACACTGTGTCTCTCAGTCAGTCCTGCTGGTTGGAGAAACAGATCTAAAATGGCATGGGGACTAAGCCAAACTAGGACCTCAGCAAGTGGGTGCACAACTTCCCAAAGACTCACAAGTCCTGCAGTTGCTGCTACTAACAATGTGCCCTCCTTCAAGAGGGCACTGTAGCTGCAACAATGACAGCTGCAGCTCCTGAAAGATCTGAACCCTTATGAGGAAGGTTAGGCCCTTAGCAAACTTAGAGCCGGGACATGCCCGGGCAAAGACCCCTAGCAAACTTAGAGCTGAGACATGCCCGGGCAAAAATCCCACCCAACGACATTCTTTCTCCTAAGAAACAGGTGACTTTGACCTGACCTCAGGACCAGAGGCACAATGCTTCAGGAACTAGAAATGCTTGTGCAACTGACCTGTGAATAACTTAGAACAATCTGTACTTCCCCATAATGCAAATCCTTTCCAGTCCCCACCCCTTTGTGGTTTTTTCCTTTAAATACCCCTGACTTCAGCTGCTCGGGGCCGAACCCCTCTGCCTCTGCGTAGGTTATGGGTTCGACCCCAGTGCACTGGTCCTTCTCACCGCCCCCGAATTAAACCTCGTGTGATTGCAGCAAGGACGGTCTTTCGTGAGTTCTTGGGGGGGTCGCGCCATCCCGAGACTTGAGCAAGGGTCTCCCCAGCTCGGGGGTCTTTCACTCCCAAGCAATGATACATGGCAGTAGCCACTGTAGTCCACAGGAAGTTTCATGGATGAGAATAGATGTGATGTCTGTTACAGAGAGAGAGAGAGAGAGAGAGAGAGAGAGAGAGAGAGAGAGAGAGAGAGAAATGAGAAACAAAAGAAAACAAAAAACAAAAACAAAACCTCTAGGTCCTGTATGAAATCTATTGGATCTTTTTTTTGACTGATGGCCCAGTGATGACTAGGAAGCTCTAGCCACCATGACCAGTTTTCCTGTACTGACCAGTGGCTCTCTCTGCTGCAAGATACCACTCCAAGCCCCCATCTCCTGCCTTAAGACTTGTGACCCTTTGCTGGAGATCTGAATCCTTTTGTCTTAGCCAAGTCACACAAAGAAATCTAAAGCCTCTACTAAAGAGTTAAAATAAAGATGCAGGCCTGCCCAGACGCTCCCGCTTTCCCCCTCCCCTCCTCCCGTTCTGGTCAGCCTGCCCAGACGCTCCCGCTTTCCCCCTCCCCTCCTCCCGTTCTCAGCCTGCCCAGACGCTCCCGCTTTCCCCCTCCCCTCCTCTCGTTCTGGTCAGCACATTTTTCATCACTACTCCCCTAACTCAGGGGCAGCGCAGCTTGGCCAAGGACATTTTGTTTTCCCTGCCATAAGATAAAAACAAACCACAAGGACTTTTATGTAACTGAAACCCTGTATGCTTGGAAAATTCCATTTGCTCTTTTCTATAAATACTTTTAATTTTAGCTGGTAGGGGTCGACTCCTCTTGTCTCTGTATAGACTATGAGTCGGCCCTAGTGCACTAGAATAGGCTCAAATAAACCTCTTGTATTTACATCAAGAAGGTCTCTCGTGCGTTACTGGGGGAGTTCGCTATCCCGAGACTTGAGTGAGGGTCTCCCCAGATCGGGGGTCTTTCATTGTAGGGGCTCGTCCGGGATTTACGACCCCCCCCTTAACGCCCGAAGACCCTCTTGGAGGTGAGTAAGTATATGTCTGATTTGTCTGTTTGTATCGGTGGCATCTGTGTTAGATTGTTTTGGTCTGAATCGGTTTGAGAGTGCACTCTATCTGTTTGCGATCGCGTGGTGAGCGATTTCTGCCCTGGGAGACGTCCCAGGAGGATCTGGGGAACCCCAGGGAAACCTGTGGGAAGCCCGTCTGAGAGTCGGGGAGGATTCAGTGACTCCTCAATAGGAGAGACTTTCTGACCTCCCGACCATCTGAATTTCTGACTTGGTCTCGGCTTTGGGAAAAAAAAAAAAAAAAAAGCCGAAGTGTATTGTGCTTGATTTTAAGTGTTTTGTTGTGTCTTTGGTGTGTTTTGTTAGTGACTATAGAAATGGGACAGAATATAGCAACTCCTTTAGGATGGACTTTAGAACATTGGACAGAAGTGAAAGCAAGAGGACGGAATTTGTCAGTGGAAGTTAGGAAGGGACCATGGCAGACTTTTTGTCAGTACATTCTAGTATGGGAAGATCTCTCATACGATCCTCCTCCATGGCTTAAGCCCTGGACTCAAAACAAAAACCAAAAGTCAGACTCCCGAGTTCTGACAATTGCAGCGCCGTTGCGCGCTTCTAAGCAAGATTCTCAACCCTCTGCTCCCTCCAAGATCTATCCTGAGATCGAGGAGCCGCCAGATTGGCCTCTCCCTCCCCCTTTTCCTCCACAACTCCTGCAGGAGCCACAAGAGCCTCTTATAACGAGAGATCCAAGAGATGGACTGGCGGCGGGAACTAGGAGTCTCCCAGCGCCGAGCCCCGAGAACCGGCCCACTGTAGCGTTGCCGCTCCGAGCCTACGGACCCCCTGTGGATCCCCCTTTGCTCCAACCACTCCAATATTGGCCCTTTTCCTCAGCTGATCTTTATAATTGGAAAACTAACCATCCTTCTTTTTCAGAAAATCCGAGCAGGCTGACGGGGCTTATCGAGTCTCTCATGTTTTCTCACCAGCCCACCTGGGACGACTGCCAACAGTTGCTACAGATCCTCTTTACTACGGAGGAACGAGAAAGGATCCTCCTAGAGACTCGCAAAAACGTCCCTGGAGCAGATGGATTGCCCACCAACCTCCCGAATCTCATTGATGCTGGCTTCCCGTTAAACCGCCCAGATTGGGATTACAACACCGCAGAAGGTAGGGAGCGGTTGACCACCTATCGCCGGACTCTAGTGGAGGGTCTCAAAGGGGCTGCAAGGCGCCCCACCAATCTGGCCAAGGTAAGGGAGGTCTTAC
>CM052700.1:135832259-135851658 GCA_028551405.1 Uromys caudimaculatus
AAAGGAGACCTTGACTAAATTAGCCTTTGAGACCGGCGGAATGGATTGGGTAACCCTCCTCCCTTTTGCCTTGTTCCGAGTACGGAACACTCCAAATAAATTTAAGCTTACCCCATATGAGATTTTACATGGAGGGCCTCCTCCGCTTACAGAAGCAGGTGGAATATTTGATCCTGATGCTTGTTTTTCTAAGTCCTTAGTTTTTCATCTAAAGGCTCTTGAATTAGTGAGAAGCCAAATCTGGGCACACCTTAAAGAGGCTTACCTGCCAGGGGACACTAACGTGCCTCATCAGTTCCAGGTCGGGGACTCTGTCTATGTCCGGCGTCACCGAGTGGGAAATCTTGAACCTCGTTGGAAAGGACCTTACATCGTGCTCCTTACTACACCGACCGCCATAAAAGTTGAAGGAGTCTCTGCCTGGATCCACGCTACCCACGTTAAGAAGGCCCCTGAACCCAGCAAGCAGGATGAATGGAGACTGGAAAGGACTGCTAATCCTCTCAAGCTGCGCCTACGTCGGGTACATGGACCAGATGCGGAGTCTTAAAATGAGTTCCATGAGATGGAGAAACCTGATTTTCTTGATGACTTGGATACCGTTAGCTATGGGAGAGGCAAACGCCCACCGACCTTTCAATCTCACCTGGCTGGTAATAAATGGGGCGGGTGATACTATTTGGAGCACGTCAAAGGTCGCGCACCCCAATACCTGGTGGCCTGAGCTTTATCACAGACCTATGGAGAACTGAGGCCTTGTGTCAAGAGCCTGGAACCCAGGAGCATGGCAAAATGCCTACCATCTCACCCCTTGCAGGGTTATCCCCAGCTGGGGAACCCCTGCTGGGTCATCAAGGTTTTAAACCTTAGCTCAACCAGAAACCAGCTTGCCTTTCACAGTCCTACATCCTATGGTCTCAGAATTCTTTTCTCTGTTGATTTATTTTGAAAATTTCTAATTAAGTAACTCTGAAAGTTGTTCCACTACAGTTGAAATATGGTAATATAGAAGAGGCAGAAAATCTGCACATTAAAAAGTGAGAGGAAGTTTGTCATAATACAGATGTGAAGAAAAACAATTCAATTTGGGAAACAGTTCTGTTGAAGAGTGATATAGCAAAACAAACAAAAGGCTGGTCTGGGGACTGGAGACGAATAGCAGCTTAAAAATCATCAGTTAGTGAGAATCATATGAGCAAGTAGGACTAATACATACATCCAACCCCCCAACACATGAGTTCATTCCTTTAGCCTCTTTTACTTGAGGCAGAGTAGAGTAATATTAAGTTTTTCAATTTTTCTGGATAACCCTTGGCATACATCTATATAAGATAACCCTTAGCAAACATCTATCAGGTGCCATGAGACTTGTACACAGGTCTTTGTTACTTTGGTGTGCTAAATCACCATCTGTCTGCAGTTTACTAAGTAAACTTCTTATTTTACAGTATATGCCTCTGAGCCATGTTAGACGTGTTTAAAACCAGGCCTCAAGAGTCTTTTACTCCGGTCCACTAGCAAAGCTCTCTAGTTTCTCTGCCAATTCATATCTCTACTTTGTATCTTCAGTGACTATGAGGATATATTTCCAGATGATTCTCTTAAACATTTCCACACTCAGATTTTTATCCCATGAATGCCTCTATCTTTCCAACATTCATAAAATGGATCTGGGATGGGTGAGTTTCCCAGTTAAGTGTTATATGTTTTCTTGGTCTAACAGGAAAAGCCTAGTTTTTCATTATAATTTTAAAGTCACAGGGAAATATGTTCCCCCCTAGTCTTGAAAATGTGCTCTGCCAATTTTAATATTAAAATAACATCTCCTGATTTTGTTCTCTCCTTCACATTTGTGATATTTGCACAGAACTTCAAACATGATGCCATTCTATGATCCAGTTTATAAGGGCTCTGCAAGTTTCACTGATATTCTCACATGACTCACAAAAAAGGAACCCAGTAATAGTGTCACGATGTGCTTTGTTTTGAACTCATTAACTAAACATCACGTGAGCAGATTAGAAAAGCAATCACTTTATTTAGTTGAATAGTTGCCCACAGTAATCACTAAAGATCAGTTATTGTAACATGAACTAGAAGATTTCCACTAAGACTCTTAAAAGAGTCAATAAAAGGTCATGTTTATATACATTAGAAACACTTGAAAGAAAAATATTAGCACTGACTTCTGGGCCATGCCGACACTTACACAGGGAAAGAAAACTCTCTAGAGAATATGCCCCCTTTCAACACCAGTGCTCTGAAACTCAGCCTATTAGGCCACTGAAAATCACCTTGATGTACTTAAATGTAATATTATTAAAGAGAAGGTGGTGTCAAGTTCAAGGTATGGAAAGAGGTCTTGCCAAGTTGTTGAAGCTGTCCACTAAGCTCCCTGAAGCAGGTCTCCAAAGTCTATTACTATCTTGATACTGCTTCCTGGTTTTGTATTTTAAGATTCTTTTTGTGTGTGCGGGAGGGTGAACATACACACTCATACATGTGTGCCACAGAGCGCACGCAAAAGTCAAAGGACAACAATGAAAGTTGTTTTTCTCTTACCACCACATTCACCCTAAGAATTAAACTCAGGCTGTCACGTTCAGCAGAAAATGCTATTGCCTACTGAGCCAAGGGTTTGTCCTTCTTATTCAGGGGCAGTCTTAACAAGAAGGAGAATTTCTCACTATCCTTTTCAGCTCTTTCTTAATAGATGGCACATGAAGTTAAATTTCAAAACACCAAATATTCTGCTAATATAGAGGAATGGGGACATTTATTTCCTACAGAATATTCCAGATCACTAAAGAATTACAATCTGTAATAAAAGTGTTTTCAAAAGTTTTCATAGTCTCAAAATACATGTCTCAGTTACCTACACTACGAAATGATGCAATTAAAATATGTCACCTAAGTTAAACACTATAAAATCAAGAGTAAAAACAGAAAAGATGCATAAAATACTCTCCTTAAATATACTAAAAAGTCTCAGTTTTGATAAGCAGCTAATTATGTAACGGAAAACTCACTGTGTGTGCTATGGTTGCTGAGATCCAGCTTAATACAGCTTTTCCTCTTATTATGTGTTTTAGAATAAAATAAAAATTTATTATTTTGTATTAACTAGCTACATATTAAAGCTTTTCTTTATTATTTTTTAAAAAACTGATTCACAGTACTATGAGATGATAACTTTATAACTCTATTTATTCTTATGTTAAATATTTGTGATTATATTTCTCATAGAAATGTAGTTTTATTTTTAGGCGTGACCTAGAATTTACAGTTTATGATTTAGCCATCACTCTAGATCTAACTTAAGACTTTACTGTGGCTTCCAATCTGTGGTAAAATATGTATATATGCATACCTATTCATGTATTTGCATATATACACAAAAACATATATGTGTATTTATATTAATATCTAGTTAAAATAATGTCAATCTTACCCTAGGAACAACATTAAGTGAAAACAGATGCAACAAAGTGTATGTTATTAAATTGATGAAAATTATAATGTTTGAGACAAGATTACACTAACCAAGAATGAGAAAAATCAGAATTATAAGCCTGTTTTAAATATCACCCCCCCCCCAATTGCAAATGTCAACTGTGAGTTATATTTCACACCAGTCTTTAGTAACTAAGCTGTGTACACAGAGTCCTTTGGGAAATGAAGGTCAGTACAACTGTGACTGTGTCACTTCCAACCCTCTGTCCTGTGTTACCACTTGAAACGTGATCTACTGATAAATGACTATGAGTAGTATAGTAGACTATGTACAGCAGTAACAGAGGAACCGCTCCTCCCAAAATTGAAAGAAGTCTTGGGAACTTCACTCCAGAAGCCAGACTTTTCATGCTGGTAACATAAAGAGTTGAAATCCAAAAGCCTGGGCATATTCAGAGACAGAATAATATCCCCCTTCTGAGCATATCTAGAGCCCTGCAGGTTATTGCTATATAAACACAGGCATTGATCTTCTGCAGGCAACCTTTACTGTCCTATGGAACTAACACAAGCTCACCTCATATTACCAGACCTCAGAGTTAAGTAGGAGTGAGAAAACCCAACAACCACAGCTAAATGACATTGGCAGAATTTCAAACCCTTGGAGCCTCGGTGTGGTCCAGCGCTTACTCTGGCATTGGCAGATCAGCGTGTCACGGTCACTGCTGTTGATAGTACTTAATTCTCTGTAGTAAATAGACAGGGATTGAGACGCTAAAGAACGTACTGCTTAGGAAGTATGTTTTATCTCCAGGAACTTTATGCTTGCAAAGTCTAAAGTTTTACAGAAATAGATAAATTGGAATATTTTCTTTCTTTCACATGCAAATTAGACCAAGTAAATATTCAAAACACTGCTGAAAGGGAGGAATACAAAACAGGGAAATGATGTCTCAGATACATATAAGCTGCATTTTTAGAAAACTTGAAGAAAATAATGCTATTTCAGTGAAACTGAGGCATAAAAAAGGCTGTTTTCAGAACTTATTACATAGTCTATAAGTGTTTAACCAGTTATTGTTTAAAGGGTTTTATTTTTAGGTTTCATGCTTCTGGCACATGGAAGTCACTGAAAATAAAAATGGGTTTTGTAGCCCATCTTCAGACTCTGTCTCTCATCCTGTTAGGAACCCTGAATCTAACCATAGCCTTGCAAGATGATAAAAGATCAGTCTTGCTAACAAGACTGTTATGTCCTTGGCATACAAAGCTCTAACAAAGTACCATGGACTGAGTCACTCAGACACAGAGAAACATTCCCCATGGGTCTGGATGCCAGAAGACTGAGCTGAGAGCACCCCTCCCTGGGCACTAAAGTGCAGCTCCTTCAGCATTGTGAAATACAATATTTTGCATTCACATTTGGTGGGAAAGGAACAAACTAGAACTTTGACCTCTTCCATAAGGGCTGCACTTCTATTCTTGAGGTCTGTGCTCTCGTGACTAAGTTTCTTCCCTGCGGTCTTGCTCCAAGTACTATTGTATTGCTCATATATTTATAACATTATGAAATAATTTTACAAACTCACTACATTCAATGAAATTAACTCAGGAATGGGGGCCCCATTTTCAAAAAGAATAAACTAGACTAAATGCACTGTTCCCCACAGTCAGTGGAAGAATGTTGAGAGGACTGAAGAAAAGGAAGTCAAGGCTGATATCCATAAGGTGAGCATGAGCTTCCCATAAATATTCCTAGGTAACTAATGGTTACCATTAAATTCATGGAAAAGCAGCTTGCTGAAAAGCAATGAACTAAAATAACAGGAAAGCTATGTCTGAAGAAGAACACTGGGTGTGTGATTATTGGTGCACACAGAAGTAGAAGGAAGTAAATCAGTACTCTGAGGGTTTAAGGTCTTTTCACTGCCAACATATCTGAACTGAAGGAGACTGGGTGTTTCAGATTTGTTCCAAATATACTGGAAAACAATAATAAAGAAAATAAACCTTGGATACTTAGTTTCTCATCAGGATGAAGTCTGGAATTCTGTGATGCAAACAGTCTCTTTGGTTATGGCCAAGGAGAGTACAGGAGTAGGATGAGATTGCAGGGGTGTGCTAATGATCAATAGAGGAAAACAAATCCAATAGTCCCTCAAAGGGAAAACTAATTTTAACACAATTACATCCTAGCACTTGGTTGGAGACTTTTACAATATTTTTCTGTTGGAAGAAAAGGGGTCACAGATAGCACTAGGGAAACCAGGAATTTTAATCATGTAGGGTTATCTCTTCAACAGAAAGTATCTTTAACTTGATTTCTGTCCAGAAGGCTGGGAATGAACATGGCTAATAGGCCATGCACTTTATGTATGACCATAGGCCCTCCCAGGCTCCTAGAAACAGAACCAGAGAATCGTAATTCCTTAGGTGCCCTTTGTACTACCTATATTGCCAGGGGTTCTACCTATATATAGGTTTGTACTACCTATATATATGCCAAACTCATATAAAAGGGAACAGAAGTGGTTAATAGCCAAGGTACTTCTGCAATATCTATATGACCAAGAACGTATCAGATCCATACCAAAGCCCTTAAGATAACTTACGTGGCTTCAGGGAAGAAGTGATATGTGCTTTGAAAAGATTTTCAGTGTAATTAGGCCTCCTTGTGCACCTACACCAGGAAACATTTTTCTCAAATCTTATCATACTTAAATCTGCCTAAAATACTGCCTGGTCAGTCTCTAAAAGTTTGAACAAATATGAATCATGTTGAACTGAATTTCCTTCTTACCTCACACTGCATTTGCAGACTTGCTGACTATTCTCATTGGGGTTTCGGAATTACAATAGACAAGATTCTAATGTAATCCCATCTTAATTTGAATGGGAATTTTTATGTTCTGCCATTGGACAGTATATGGGTGGATGGGGTTGGGGGTGGCCACACATGTGGAAGTCAGATGACCACCTCTCATGATAGTACTCACATTCTACCTTCATTAAGACACAGTCTCATTTTGTTCACCACTGATTGCCATGTTAGATGTCCAACATTCTTTTCAGGATTTCATTGTCTCTGCCTCTTATCTCACCATGGGTATGCTGGAATTAGAGACTCATTACCAGCTTCACTTTTCTGAGATCCATATTAGCTACCTTTTTTTGCTATAAAAAAACACCGTGACCAAAAGAAATCGAAGAGCGTTTATTTGGGTTTACAGTTTCAGAGGAAAAGTTTCTAATGATGGATGAGGCATGGTAACAGGTAGATGAAGCAAGAAGCTGAAAGAGCACATCTTCAGCCACAATCCTGAAGCAGGAATAACTTAGAGGTGGGGTGATGTTATAAACTCTCAAAACCCATCTCCAGTAATGTACTTCCCCTTAAAGCTTCTACAACCTCCCACCAACTGGAATACATAACTCAAATACATAAGCCTACAGGAGACATTTTTCATTACAACTACTAGAGAATCCACACTTGGGTCCTCACACTTGTGGAGCAAGCACCTTACTGAGCTATATCACCACCTCATTAGAACACAGTTCAAATATAGACTATAGATTGCTAGAAAACCAAGTTATTAGACTAAACCACATGCAGATTCATGTTATAACATTAAATTTCACAAAATACATCAGATTTGTAGACTATAAGCTCATGTCTATTTTTCTCTTAGTATTAAGGAAAATTGAAAACTGGCTTTCGATTAGATTCTTAATTATATTGAATTAAACTGAAAAATAACTTTTACATCTGCTTTGATACAGTAAGATAAGTGAAACCATTTATAAACTACTGCTTTGTCAGTGAAGAGTGCATTTTAGAAAAGCGTTGAAAATAAGCTTACTTTCTGACTTAGAACTACAATTTATAATGAGGTGTCACTCTTCCGAACCCAGAAATGATTTTATGCTTACATTATATTTATTGCTTTGGCAATGTCAGAGACTTTCCTTGAATATTTTTAAAAAATGACAGTATTCACAGAAGTGGCAGTTGAAGTCAAAGTTTTCTGTCATATTTTCCCTAATTTATTTTAGTTCCAAGATATTTTGTCATCAAACACATTCAAATGTTTCCTAGGATGAATCAACAAATAGAAACTGTGAGCCTCCTATGTAAGCAGTAGGACAGCAGCTTGTGAAAAACAAGGAGCTGCAATTCAGGCCACTTCTCAAACCACCGACTAGCTTCTACTGTAGAATCTCTCCCTTTAACTATAACCAAAATAACAAAAGAATCCAATGCATTAAAGACATCAGCTATGCGTTAACAACAAACAAAATATGAACTCCTATTTTTTGGAAATATAATTTTTGTTGTTTTGAAATAAAATCTCATTATGTGACCACTCAATAGTTCTGAAAATCAAAGCGAGGAAACTGCATTCCATATGCCAGTGTAGTCATGTGCCAAAGACTAATATCTATTGGATTGGGCATTATAATTCATCCACAAAATACCATTGAGAATACCAACAAATTGAATGTCTATCAACTAGTTCATAATTGATATGAACTACAAGTGTGGCAAAGAAAACGTAATAGAACTATCTGCTTTGAAGATCACCCTCTTTGCAAAATCTTTTTTTGATCTTTAATTCTAAATTTTAATTCTAAAATCTCATGACTAATGGACTCATATTACTGAACCAAATACTTGTTTTCTGCTGTAATCCTTCCAGTATCCTTTGGGAAATAGGAAAATAAGACTTTGTGTCCTTCTAAAAGACTCACTGAACCATAAATCTTTAGAGATCATTTAACAAAACTAGAATTAAAATTATTTTCTAAAAATGAAAAAGAACATACAATCTCATTTTTTATGTTACAAATTCTCTGAATTGGATTAAAATCTAAGTCTCTAAGTATAGGATGAATTTCTCTCTAGCTGATATATAAAATAGATACATTAACTTTTAATGTTGCATTGTACTGTGCTTATCTATAGCACTGGGCTCTATAGTAATACACCAGGACATCTTGTTCACTGTTTCCCATTTCATTACCCAGCTATTCTCCCCAGACTTTAGTAAGAACAGTTTTCTTTTCAGCTTCTAGATGATTGATCTTGAATAAGATTATGTCATGTTACCTTTCTGTAGTCGACTTATCTTGCTTAACCTAGTGACCACCAGTTTTATTTATGTTGATGCCAGCAATATAATTTCATTTATTCTATGATGAATAATATCCCTTTGCATATATGTGCCACATTCTTTTCATTTATCAGCCAGTCAATGGATGCTTCTTTTCCCTTTTCTTCATGTTGTGAACAGCAGGTATGGAATTATATAGGTTTTTTCCACGTATGATTTTATCTCACACACATACATACATACATATATACACATACATTTATATGTTCAAAGATTATATACATACATCCATACACACATATACACATACACACACACATATTGTAATGAGATTGTTGGATCACAAAACAACTGCATTTTTAACTTTTAAGGTTAAGTCAAGTCTATATTGTTTGCTATAGTGGCTGTACTAATTTACATTCCCACCAATAAAGCATAAACAGTCCCTTCTACCAAAGCCTCATCTTCTATATCATTTGATAACAGCCATTGTTCCTATGATGAGATGTTACCTCTTGTTGGTTTTGATTTGCATTTCCTGGGTGATTATTAATATTAGGATTCTTTTTCATGTCCTTCTCAAAGAGGGAGATGTTAAGGTTATGGTCAGTTAAGAATATGATCAGTACTTTGGTTTCTGTGTCAGCTCCTTCAGTCTTGTCTCCTGTGAGGTGGATGCTTCATTCAAGACTATTCTCTTCTTAACATGTTCAGACTCCAATGACTGAAGGATAGACAACTTGACTATATCAGTAAAAAACAAAACAAAACAAACAAACAAACAAAAACCTCACAATGTTGGTTCATCCTGAAAACAAATCTTTGTTGTTGTTGTTTAATTATTTTTATTTTTATTTTTATTTTTATTTTTATTTTATTTTATCTTAGAGCTCCTTGCAGACTCAACCAAGGAATATCAACAGCTACTGCATCTCATGCTCTGTCCATTTCAGTTCTTGTCCTTCACTCTAAATAACTGGTGAGGGGCTGGAGAGGTGGCTCAGAGGTTAAGAGCACTGACTGCTCTTCCAGAGGTCCTGAGTTCAATTCCCAGCAACCACATGGTGGCTCACTACCATCTGTAATGAAATTAGATGCCCTATTCTGCTGTGCCTGAAGACAGTGACAGTATAATGTGCTCACATATATCAAATAAATAAATCAAAAAAAATTTTAAATATTGATGATGAAGAAACTTCTTTCAAATATGATAAAGTCTATTGGCAACTGTCTTCAAAGTTATGTCATCTCTGCATACCTTTTATGTTTTTGTCATGAGACAGAAAAAGGCAGAAATGTAATATATACCTACCATAAATATTTACATGAAATTTCAATAAAATTTGCAAATTTTAATTCCATATCCTAAAGAAGTCAGAAACTATTTTATGTAAACATGTATGATTACTAAGTATCTTAATTCTAGAAATAGATTAATGATTTATTCTTTCTTGTCAAATTAAAAATATTACTTAATTTCACATATAGACTGTATTAGTTTACATTAAGTCATGATTAATACATTGTTCTGTGGATTTATCTTTCTTGGAATGTTGGTCAAACTCTCAAACATATGGTCTATATGAACTACTGATTATATCTGAGAAGAATAAAGTGGTGAGTCAGTAAAATACCAGGTGGCTTATTCTGCTGTCATTAGTGCTATAATCCTTTAGTATTAATGACTTGAAAACAGTATGTGACAAAGAAACATTTAAGGTGGAACTGTGTCTTTTAGGGAGCATACTTTTTTATGTATATGATTTTTTATATGTATATTTTTTATGTATAGGATTTTTCTAAAGCCTTTAATTGATATATTATCTGTACAAATGATCACAGTATTGAATGTATCTTTAGTCATTCATTTGAATAGTGAATTGAATAATGACAAAATATTATTTTATTCAGGAGCACATAGCAAAGCATGCACTACTCGGTCAATGACAGAGTAGCAGTTATTAATATGTTCTTGTATTTAATATTCTTGATAAAATTGATATTTTCACTTAATCTGTTTTTGGTAACAATTGGCATGGTTCTTTTGGAACTTTCAAACTAAATTTAATGGCTATTTTTCCAAATTAATTTTACTGTTTCTAATAATATACCATTCTCTACAAAGTATATAAAAGGGGTTTGTATGCTGAAAATGCAAAGATAGGATACTAACAAAGCAGAAAAAAATCTTTCAGAATAATTTAGAAGATAGAGGGTTTTATTTTTTTCTAAATCATGATGTACAAATGTTTGACAGAAAAATATTTCTGGATGTTTCTATTCACCACTGATTCTCAATAAATCGCACATTATCAAACTTTATTTCAGATTCCATATTTTGCCTTTGGCTTTTAAAATAGTCAGTCTGGAAATATCTATGAGCACATATTTTCATTTTTAAGCCCACAAGAATTAAACTACAAATTAGCTTCTTTGAATATCTTTGAGTGATGAAATATTTTGACCACCCACCCCCAACCCCTCAGAAACATATACACATATACATTGGCATAGATAGATAGATAGATAGATAGATAGATAGATAGATAGCTATAGATAGTTAAACAATAGATGCACACATACATGCAGACATAGATTAAGTGATAGATGATAATAGAGGGTAGACAAGCATCATTGTATCTGTAAACATGATAGGTATAGTAAAACAATTCTCAAAATTTACAAATACATATATTTTTTAAATACATTAACTCTATTAATTATATATTTCCCCACAAGCTATAAGAGATCAATTTCTTTTTTATTAATAATGACATTACTTCAAAGTATTTCTAGAAGATATTTGATGTCCAAATAAATTTTAGAAAATATAATTAGATAACATAAATTGAAGATAAATGAAGCTAATTTATTTCATAATTCCACAAAAGTTTACTTTTAGAAATTGAGATTATTCAAGAAATATTGTTATTAATATTTCATTATCCACTATATTCCTTAGAATCTGAAAGACACAAAAGAGAGAGGGTGTGTGTGTTTTGAAGCAGCTACAATATTTGAACATTACCAGTTATGGAAGCCTGGGGAAACTTCTATTTCTTATCTTCAGTTCTGAAATCAGGAAAATAAAGAATAATGTTTTAAAAATCATCAAAGTAACCTGTTATGGAATTGAAGCTTATTAACCCAGGAATTGTTGGTATTTCTGCTTTACTCATTTCTCCTTGGTAAATCTGTCAGCACTCAAGAGGTCTGAGCTAAAATATTTGGATATAAATGTACTTCTAATATTTAATAACTTTTTAAAAATCTTCATCTCTTATGTGTTTACATTAATTCATCTGTACTGGCTACTTTTGTGTGTCAACTTGACACAAGCTGAAATTATCACAGAGAACGAGTTTCAGTTGAGAAAATGCCTCCATGAGATCCAGCAGTAAGGTATTTTCTCAATTAGTGATCAAAGGGGGAGGCCCCTTGTTGGTGGTACCATCTATGGGCTGGTAGTCTTGGGCTCTATAAGAAAGCAAGCTGAGCAAGCCACGAGAAGCAAGCAAGCCAGTAAGCAGCATTCCCCTATGGCCTCTGCATCGGCTCCTACTCCTTGACCTGCTTGAGTTCCAGTCCTGACTTTCTTTGGTGATGAACAGCAGCATGGAAGTGTAAGCTGAATAAACCCTTTCCTCCCCAACTTGCATCTTGGTCATAACGTTTGTGCAGGAATAGAAAACCTGACTAAGACATTCATCTATATATATGGTTGTGATAATATCAGTATTATTTCATGGGCTTTTCCACGTATAATAGAAACTAATACTTTAATGAGTAAGGCTTGACCAGGACTAAGGGTCTTCATTGTAGTTTGAATAAGAATTGCCTGCCTAAGCTCAAATATCCCAATGCTTAGTCACCTGGGAGTAGAGTTCTGATAGCATTCGAAGGATGGGGAAGTGTGGCGTTGTAGGAGGAAGTGTCTCACTAGGGGTGGGCTTTGAGGTGTCAAAGCCCACTGCCAGGCCCAGTCTCCTGTTGCAGGATATTAGATTACACTGCAAACCCTGAGACTTTGCTTTTACTGGAAAATCCTGTTTCTAGCTGTGATGTGGCTCAGCCTTAGTACAGACCTTTAATCCTTCTGACTGGAACTCACACACATACCCTTAGTACTCACCTTTAATCCCAAACAATGAAGAAAAAGTTAGTTTGTACAGAATAGGATATGTCCAACTCTCATGAGAAAGAGAAAGGGAAAAGAGATGACTTAAGAGAGAGCAGTGTAGAAACGGGGGGGGGGGGGGGGGGTTAACCTGGACAGTTGTACAGAGACCGGATGCAGAGAGAAAAGGCCAGAGAATGAGAAGGAGCCAGAAGATCAGAATAGATTGTAATCGATTATAGAGTTAGCTTAAGGTCAAGCAGAGCAATTCAGGAGAAACTGAGAAGCCAGATTGAATCAGTCAGCTTGTAGAGGAGTTTGAGTCATAACAGCTGAATTGAATCAGCCAGATTTCAGAAAGGAAGTAGAAAGGGGGAGCTTATTCAACAGTAAGTCTCAGAGACTGAAAACATTCTAGCCCTAGATAAGATTGTACTGAGCCTAGAAGCTTCTAGGACTAGGCCTAGGTTAGCAAATTCAAGCAATGAGCCTCTGAGACAACAATTAAATCAGGTAAATAAAAGTGACTTTTATAGTTTCTTCCTCTTCTCTGCCTGTGGACCAGGATATATCTGTAAGCTACTTCCTTGGCACTATGCCTGTCTGCTGCTATGCTCTCTGCTGCCCTGATCCCAGGTGTGATGGTAATGGGCTAAGCCTCTGACACTGTAGGATGACCCACAAGTATATATTTTGTTTTATGAGAATTGCTTTGATCATGGTGTTTCTTCACAACAATACAACAGTAAATTTTAGACTATCTTAATACCTAGAAACAAATAGTGATTTTTTTTTCCCACTAATATTTAATGTGACAAAGAATTTGTCATGCCTGTCATGGATTAAATAATGCCACTCCCCAAAACAGCCAAATCTACCATGGGCCTGAGAATGTAATACTTTTGGAATTTTATTAGTAGATTTAAGGCAAGGATGGAAATTACACTGCTTTAGTAGTAGATCAAAACTCAAAGGGAGAGTTTTCCTCTAAGACAGAAGAGAATGTCTATGAACAAAAAATAAATCAGCATGAAGGTGAAAGCAGGACTGGAGGAAGAGCTATAAGGTATGAAGTGCTAAACGTGACTGGCACCAGACGCTAGAAGACAAACAGGAGAGTTTCTTTCTTAAAGTTACCATAAGGGATCAACTTTGCCAACACCTTGGTTTTAAACATCAGGCTTTTAGAATTATGAGAGGACAAATGGCAATTGTTTCAGGTCACAAAGCAGGGAGTAATTTCTGAGGCTCTAGATAACTAATATGACAACCTATAATATGTTATGTAGACCATGAATGTGAGCTGTTTGCTACTACTGATAAATCCACATAAATTCAGTGACACTGGAGTTTGATGTACCCAAATGGGAAAATATCAAGTCTGTGGCACCTCTAGATCTTTATTTGAAGGCCCAGGAAAATTTAGGATCCATACTTAAAAAGAATCCGTGACGTGACTCATTACGTTGGGAATATGGAACCTGAAGAAGCCACCTCCTGTAGCCAGGCAGAAACCCCTGAAGGGATAGGGACACCAACCCAAACACAAAATTTTCAACCCAAAATTTATCCTGTCTACAGGATAAGAAATGCAGGCACAGGAGATAGAGGAGAGACTGAGGGAATGGCCAACCAATAACCAGCGCAACCTGAGACTCATCCCATAGGCAAGCACCAGTCCCTAATACTCTGTTTTGCTTGCATGTTGTCCTCCGAGAGGCTCCACCCAGCAGCTGACTCAGAAGCAGACACTCACAGTCAAACAGTAGATGGAGCTTTTGGAACTCTTATGGGAGAATAGGAGGAAGGATTGCAGGCCTCTCAGGGGACAGGAATGAAAGGCCAAATCTTTAAAATTCAGACTCCATTTTAGAGAACCTGACCTAAGTTTGAGCTCAGGTAAACTAACAAGCTGGTACCTAGCATTAGTTTCCAAGTTGCCCCCCAAACAAAACCTGAGCCTAGCTCCAGTCTCTAGGCTAATCCCCAACAAGACCAGCATCTCTAGGTCATTCCCCCCAACAAACCTGCACCCCCAGGATACAAGCCCACCCCCTGCCTAACGACCACCAATGCAGAGGGGAGCAGAAATTAAGTTTATGATATGACTCCCCACACCAGCCAATTATGTTAAAGGTCACAGTAGCTTTCCAATTAGATGCTTGCACACTTACTGCTCCCCACTTGCTGCATTGTATAAAACCTTGCCCCATAGATATTCAGGGTTCCCTCACCACCAAAACCATCCTGAGTGATGGACTTGCACTGAGAGGGGGAATGTGCTAGCTCCAGTAGAATAAAATCCCTGCTGTGAGTTGCATCAGATCGGCTCCTGTCTTTTGGGGGATGGGGGGGATCGCTAACACTTTCCCAGCACTATAGGAGCTCCACAGGGAGACCAACAGAATCAACTAACCTTGATCCTTGGGACTCTCAGAGTCTGAACCAAAGAACATACACCGGCTGGACCTAGGTCTCCTCACACTTATGTAGCAGATGTGCAGCTTGGTCTTCATTTGGGTCCCCAACAACTGGAACAGGGGCTATCCCAAAAGCTGTTGCCTGTACATGGGATATGTTCTACTAGCTGGGCTGCCTTGCCTGGCCTCAGTGAAAGAGGAAGTTCCTAGCTTCACAGACTTGAAGTGCCAGGGGTGTTTGGGGCCAGTGGGAGGCTACCTGCTCAGAGGAGAAGGGGAAGGGGCAATGGGGGAGGGTTGTCAGTGAGGTATGACCAGGAGGGGGGCAGTGAACAGGATGTAAAGTAAATAAGTTTTTAAAATTTTCATCTTAAAGTGCTTTTCATCCCCCTTAACCTTTAAGTTCAATGAGACACGATGACGCTTCCATGAATAAGTCCAAAGTCTGGGACTATATCCTTTTAGAAGAGTTAAAATAAATCCAATAGGAAATCTTTTATATTTATTATACTTCAAATTAGTGGAAGTTTTAACAAGATTATTTTAAAATTCTATATTAGTCCTAAGAAATGAATTGGTGCACTAAGTATGAATAATACTACTTTGCTGGTGATTCAATCATCAAAGATACTTAAACCTTGATGTAAATCAATACCCCGAAAAGTGTAGAAATACCACTTCTCCCGAAAATACATGTAAAAGTTTTTCTACATTAATGTGAGTCCAAAATTAAACATGTATGTTATTATTTATTACTGTATTTTTCATCCTTTCACAAATGGCAAGGTTGAGATATTCACAGATATTTTTACAATTATACTTTAACACCCATAATATTCTAACTGCTACAGATGACTTTTCAGTTTAAATAGAAAAGTCTAAAGCTTCATCAAAAAATGCATAGATTTAATTGGCTATATTTCTGAATAGATTTTATTGCAAAGTATTGTAATAGAATGAGAAAACATCAAATTAATGTCAATTAGTTAAATTCTCACTTGTATGATACAAGGGAAAAAAATGAAAAAATTCACTTTGGCATCTTAATACAGACATACAGTTATTTCAGGTCTCATTTGTTGTCTTTTCTTATGTTATTTGGTTGCTTATTTAATACTCAACAAGTTGTTTACATGGCCATAATATTCTTCAATAGCAATATGACAAATACAGCGATTTTTGTAATATTGTTAATTAGCTTAATTACCTGAAACGAAGCACTTAGTCACCAATTTTCTATTTCAGAATATTTGTTTATACACAAGTCAACCCTAAATATAAACAATTAACACTGGAATGAACTACATGAGATATAGTCTTCTGTTAATTACAGAAGCAGAGTGTGCTATAAATAAAAGTGATTAAATAAAAGTTGATTGCTTTAGCTGGTAATTTTAGATTGAGTAGTCTTACAAGCATAAGTCATTACCAGGTAGATGGTTTTAATTAAACATGTAAACTAGAAATCTTGGTTCATTTTCCAAAAGAACACAGTCCTAAAATAGAACCTATCAAACACTAAAGGCATAAAATTTAAGTTGTCTTGAATTATCCTAGACACATGTGCACACACACACACACACACACACACACACACACACACACAGACTTTTTGTAGGATGGATATTATTAGAGAACTATCATCTTTTCAAAAGTTAAAAAATAAAATACAAATTTGAATTGCATAAATCTTGTGAATCCTAGTCTTTATCTTTTTTTTTCTTTCTTTAAATATTTTTTTTTATTCTTCAATCCTTTTTTACAGTCCAGTCTTCATCCCCCTTCTGGTCCCTCCCCCCTGTCTCCAAGAGGATGTCCCCAATCCCCCACCCCCACCCAACCAGACCTCCCTACTCTCTGGGGCCTCAAGTCTCTGGAGGGTTAGGTGCATCTTTTCTCACTGAGGCCAGTTGGGGGCTTCATATAAGCTGGTGTATGCTGCCTGGTTGGTGGCTCAGTCTCTGAGAGATCTCGGGGGTCCAGGTTAGTTGAGACTGCTTGTCTTCTTATAGGGTCATCCTCTTCCTCAGCTTTTTCCCAGCTTTTCCCTCCAATTCAACCACAGGAGTCCCATTGGTTGGGTGCTAGTATCTGCATCTGACTCAGCTGCTTGGTGAGCCTCTCAGAGGGCAGCTATGTTAGGCCCCTGTCTGCAAGCACACCACAGCATCAATAACAGTGTCAGGCCCTGGGGCCTCCTCTTTAGCTGGATTCCAATTTGGGCCTGTCACTGGACTTCTTTTCTCTCAGGCTCTTCTCCATTTTTGTCCCTGAAGTTCCTTTAGACAGGAACAATTCTGGGCCAGAGCTTTTGACTGTGGGATGGCAACCCTATCCCCCACTTGATGTCCTGAACCTCCACTGGAGGTGAACTCTACAAGTTACCCTTCCCACAGTAAAGCACTTCATCCAAGGGCCCTCCCTTTAAGTCCTGAGAGCCTATCACCTCCCAGGTCTCTGGTACATTCTAGAAGATCCCCCACCTCCTACTTCCTGATGTCACCTGTTTCCATTCTTTCTGCTGGCACTCAGGGATTCAGTCCTGTTCCCCCCCAATACCTGATCATGTTGCTCTTTTCCCCTCCCTGACCCCTCTCCCACCCAGGTCCCTTCCTCCCTCTGCCCCCATGATTGCTTTCTTCTCCCTCCCAAGTGGGATTGAAGCATCCTCACTTGGCCCTTCAGCTTGTTAACCTTCTTGAGTTCTGCGGACTGTATCCTGGGTGTTCTGTACTTTTTGGCTAATATCCACTTATTAGTGAGTACATGCCATGCACGTCTTCTTGGGTCTGGGGTACCTCACTCAGGATGATATTTTCTACTTCCATCCATTTGCTGGCAAAACTCATGCTGTCCTTATTCTTAATAGCTGAGTAGTATTCCATTATGTAAATGAACCACATTTTCTGTATCCATTGTTCTGTTGTGGGACAACTGGGTTGTTTCCAGCTTTTGACTATCACAAATAAGATCACTATGAACATAGTGGAACAAGTGCCCCTGGGCATCTTTTGTGTATATTCCCAAGAGTGGTATTGCTGGATCTTAGGGAGATCTATTTCCAGGAAAGTTTTCTGAGGAACTGACAGATTGATTTCCAGAGTGGTTGTATCAGTTTGCAATCCTATCAGCAATGGAGGAGTGTTCCTTTTTCTCCACATTCTTGCCTACTTGTGCTGTCATCTGAGTTTTTAACCTTGGCCATTCTGACTGGTATAAGGTGGACTCTCAGGGTCATTTTGATTGGCATTTCCATGATCACAAAGAACTTTACATTTTTTCCTTTCTTTTCTTTCTTTCTTTCTTTCTTTCTTTCTTTCTTTCTTTCTTTCTTTCTTTCTTTCTTTCTTTCTTTTTGTTGATACTTTATTTACATTTCACACGTTTCCCCCTTTACAGATCTCCCCTTTGGAACTCCCCTATACCATCCCCCTCCACCTGACTCTATGAGGGTATTCCCACACTCACCCACCCATCCAATCTCCTCTTCCCTCCTTGGCATTCCCCTATACTGGGACATCTAACACCCTCAGGACCAAGAGCCTCTCCTCCCCCGATGGCCAACAAGACACTCCTCTGCCACATAGGTGGCCAGCAACATGGGTCCCTCCATGTGTATTCTTTGGTTGGTGGTCCAGTATCCGAGAGCATCAGGGGGTCAGGCCAGTTGACACTGTTGCTCCTTCTATGGGGCTGCAAACTCCCTCAGATCCTTCAGTCCCTTCTCCAACTCCACCAGCTGGGAACTCACACTCAGCCCAACACTTGCTGTGAAGAGAATCTTAGGTATTCCGAACTTTTGGGCTAATATTCACTTATAAGTGAGTACATACCGTGTTCATTCTTTTGTGACTGAGTTACCTCTCTCAGTATGATATTTTCAAGTTCCATCCATTTGCCTGTGAATTTCATGAAGTCATTGTTTTTAATAGCTGACTAGTATTCTGTTGTGTAAATGTACCACATTTTCTGTATCCATTCATCTGATGAGGGACATCTGGGTTGTTTCCAGATTCTGGCTTTATAAATATGGCTGCTATGAACAAAGTGGAGCATGTGTCTTTATTACATGTTGGAGCATATTGTGGGTATATGCCCAGGAGAGGTATAGCTGGATCCTCAGGTAGTATTATGTCCATTTTTCTGAGGGTCTGCTAAACTGATTTCCAGAGTGGTTGTACCAGCTTGCAATCCCACCAGCAATGGAGGAGTGTTCCTCTTTCTCTACATCCTCGCCAGCATCTGCTGTCACCTGAGTTTTTGGGTTTTTTGGGTTTTTTTTTTTTTTTTTTTTTTTT
>CM052700.1:135852158-135913677 GCA_028551405.1 Uromys caudimaculatus
GAGGAACCGAGCTAAATAGAGAATTCTCAACTGAGGAAATTCGCAGGGCTGATAAGCACCTAAAGAAATGCTCAACATCCTTAGTCATCAGGGAAATGCAAATCAAAACAAGTCTGACCTCACACCAGTCAGAATGGCTAAGATCAAAAACTCAGGTGATAGCAGATGCTGGTGAGGATGTGGAGAAAGAGGAACACTCCTCCACTGTTGGTGGGATTGCAAGCTGGTACAACCACTCTGGAAATCAGTTTGGCGGACCCTCAGAAAATTGGACATAATACTACCTGAGGATCCAGCTATACCTCTCCTGGGCATATACCCAGAAGATGCTCCAACATGTAATAAAGACACATGCTCCACTATGTTTATAGCAGCCATATTTATACTAGCCAGAAGCTGGAAACAACCCAGATGTCCCTCATCAGAGAAATAGATACAGAAAATGTGGTACATCTACACAATCGAGTACTACTCAGCTATTAAAAACAATGACTTAATGAAATTTGCAGGCAAATGGATGGAACTTGAAAATATCATCCTGAGATAGGTAACTCAGTCACAAAAGAATGAACAGGGTATGTACTCACTGATAGGTAGATATTAGCCCAAATTTTCAGAATGCCCAAGTTTCACTTTACAGTAACCGCTGGACTGAGAGTGAGGTCCCAGATGGAGGAGTGGGAGAAAGGACTGAAGGAACTGAGGGAGTTTGCAGCCCCATGGAGGGAGCAACAGCTTCAACGGGCCTAACACCCCCCGCCCCCGTTCGTCCTGGAATTTGGACCACCAACCAAAGAATACACATCTATGGACCCATGGTTCAGACCACATATGTGGCAGAGGATGACCTCGATGGCCATCAGGGAGAGAGGAGAGGCCCTTGGGCCTGAGTGTGTTAGAGGCCCCAGTAAAAGGGAATGTCAACGTGCGAATATGGGAATGGGTGGGTGGGTGGGTGGGAGGTGGAATTCCCTCATAGAGGCGGGGAGGTGGAGGGGATGGGGTTTCCAAAGAGGAAACCAAAAAAGGGGAAACATTGGAAATGTAAATAAAGTATCAAAAAAAATAAATAATTTTTTAAAAAAGGTGTCTACTTTAAATAGCTCGTGTTGTGAAATTTGACCAGCTCAAATTTATTTCTAAGTTTCAAATTTTATTTCAAATTTTATTTCTAAGTCAGGACTACTTTCTAAAATCATCCAACAGTCTAGATAAGTCATGTACATGTTATTGCCCTTAAAAAACGATCTTAAAAAATGTTTTTTGTTTGTTTGTTTGGGACCACAAGGCAAAACAAACCTTATAAACCTTAAAACCTTATAAATAACAATGACCCCAATGTCAGATCACCCCTAAAGCAATGTGTGTGCTGAAAACAGCAGGGTTGATGTTTCAGAGGAGCAAATGATGTAAAACACTGTTCTTGTCTTATATTTACTATAAAAATATGTGAAGATTGTCCAACAAATGTCTGCACATTTTTTATCAGTTTCCCACAAAGATGTAAGTAAAATCACCATGCATCTATTTAAAATGCTTTACTCTCCATTGTGAGTTTATCATACCTTATGTATCTTCATGCTGTCCCAGTATTCTTTGCCAATTTGTAATCATTAATACATTTGGGGTGTGTGTGTGTGTGTGTGTGTGTGTGTGTGTGTGTGTGTGTGTGTGTGTGTCTGTTTGTATGCGCACTCATGTGCTGATATGTATGCATGTGGAAGCCAGAGGACAACCTTGGGTACCCTTCCAAGGAGCCTTCCACTTTATGTTTTGACACAGGATCTCTCTCTGGCCTGGAACTTGACAAGCAGGCTAGATTGGCAGATCACCGAGCCCCAAGAGATCCACTTATGTTTATATCTGCAGTTCCGGAATTACAAAAGCATATTACCACCAGGCCAGCTGGCTTTGTTGTGTAGATTATTGGAATCAACATCAGGTCCACATTCTTGCAAGACAGGTCCACTGTCAGCAAGCTATTTCTCCAAGCCCACACATTTGGCTGCTGAGAATAACCCAGTGCCTAAGTCCACTGAGCACTGTCTTTACCCATTGACTCAAGAGAGAGGAGAGAAGACTCAGCTAACTACTCAGTCTCACAAAGAAGCTCTGAAAATTACAAGATAAACAAGCCCTTCCTCAAGGTCAAAAGTAGTAAACAGTTGGCAGGGAAAGGAGATTTATTAGGACCTGCCTCCAGGTTATGCAAGGGATGCACCTTTTTTTGAGATATTTATTCAGGTTTATCTTGTTTTATGTGACTGTCTTTGAGTGACCCATGCTCATATAATAACACTTCACCTATGCTCTTGTATGTAGTCCAGTAAACTCAGGAGTTCATCAAGGTAGACGAGTATAATTGTTTCCTTGGTCAATTATGGTGTCCTCTCTGAAATAGATAGAGATTTATTCCCATCACTCCAAAAAATTTACATAACTGGTTAACATATAAATCATGTAAGTTTATTTCTCACTGTTATGGATGCTGGGAAGTCTGAAATCAAAGATCCAGTATCAGTCTCAGGTTTCAAGATGGTACTTTATTGTAGTATCCTGGGTAGAAATGAAGAGGAACAAGATGATGTCCCAGGCACGTGTTCTCCTGTGCCTGCAGGCAGGGAGGAGCTTTCCAGTGTGGCATTAATCTATACATGATAACCTAAACATTTGCCAGGAGCCTCTATCTATGTTTGGTTTCTATTGCTATGAACACCATGATCAAAAAAAGCAACTTGTGTGGGAGAAGGATCATTTTGCTTAGGCTTCCACAGTAAGACCATCATCAAAGTAAGTCAGGGCAGGAACCTAGAGGCAGAGACTGAAGCAGAGGCTGAGGAGGAATGCTACTTGCTGGCTTGCCCTTCATGACTTGCTCAGCCTGCTTTCTCATAGAAACCCCAGACCACCCGCCCACGAGAGGTATTCCCCTCGTGAGCTGGACATTCCCACATTAATTATCAGTCAACAACCTTCTACAGAATTGCATAAAAGCCAATCCTACAGAGACCTTTTCTCCGTTAAGATTCCTTCTTCCCAGATAAACATAGCTCATATCAAGTTGACTTGCCAGGACAAGTCCTTTCTTCAAACACTGCCAAGCTGGGGCTTGGCCTTCCTTCCTACACATGGATTTTAGAGGATATATTCAGACCCACGAGCCTGCCATGTTTGCTTTCAACATCACAGATTTCTACTCTACAAGACATACCTGTGTAAACCTTCCTCCTGAGCATATTTTATATGAAATAATTGCCATTAAGTCATAGAAATTACCTGATTATTAAACCATGCTTATGAAAATAATAAAAATTAAAATTAAATATACATTTATTATTGTTTCGATAATAGTATTATCTGTTAGAAATTTTATGACTAAACCACAGGCCAGCGGAAAATCTACTGATACCTCATTCTTCTTTAACTTAGGAGCAACAAGTAACTGTGTCACCCTAGACCAATAATTTCAGTCCACTTCTATTTGTGACTTGGAGGCGATACTGGTTTCATTCCTTTAGAGCCAGAGTACTCCTTTATGTACGTACCAACTTTAATGTTTCCTTTAAAAAGCCTCTTAGTGACATATCCTTAAGAGACAAAACAATCAGTGATCAATACAGCATGTCTGAGTTGTCACTTCAAAGATGTCATGAATAAATCAATAAATCATAAATGACCCCAGCATGACAATGTCCTCCATCCTTCCCAAGCTGTAGACGAAGCTCATTTGCTGTGTGCACTGTTCCTTTCACACTGAAGTTGTCAAGAATCAGTGTGAAGCAGGAAATGATGGAACAGCCCAGCAGACCTACTAATGGCAGCCCATGGCCTCTCCCAGAGCAAAAGGTAAGAAGCTGAGTCAAAGAGTGAAGAAACACCATTACCTGAAAAACACAACCCAGAACAACATACACAGCACGCATACTGTATTTTGTAACCTGAAAGAGGAAAAAAAAGCATTTATATATGCTTATACATGCTCAAAGAAACCCAGGAAATGTAAACTTTAAGAATTATATGTAAATTTATGTGAAAACGTATGGTTAAGAATGAGGTCAATAACGTTTAATTGTTATTTAATTTTATTATTACTATGTATGTGCATATGATGTGTATCTTGGTGTGTTTTCCATGGGATGCATGTAAAGGCCTAGGGACAACTCAGGAGATCAGTTATCTTATTCAACCTTTACATGGGTTCTGGTCATTACATTTGGATCAGTCACCAGGCCTGTAAGGCAAGTGCTTTATTCATAAGTCAACCTCTCTGGCACAAAGGTGGATGTTTATATTTCAGAACAGGTAGACTGTGCATGTATCTACAGTTTATTATTCTTAAATTAGGTGTATGTATCACATAGTAAAATTCATTCTTGATGCTTGCTATGTAAAAAATTACCATTTCAAGGGGCAACTGTTTACGGCATAATACAATTATAAAAGTGTCGTCCTTAAAGAAAATGTATAATTATGTTTGTAAACATCTTTTAAGCCTTACATTTTTGTCTTTCTATCATACTGTACACCTTAATTAAAACATGTATTTTATTCATCTGACAGCCAAATTATGAGCTGAATTTTCCATGTGGTAGTCATTTGTAAACATTTGGCTTAAATAGGAAAACCAAACACAGAACTGATTTACAACTACATTCATTCTCTAAACAGGACCAAAAAGAGTCATCACTTTCTAAAAACAGACAGGAGTTTACTTTAAACAAACTGACTCCTTCTTCACTACTGTTTGTCTTTTCCTTTAACCTGAGTGACCCAGGAAATGAGATCAAAGTTGCATTTTGGAAATAGTTGCAAAACATTATGGGTTTCCTATACTGCAACTTTAACTCCCAAACACAAGCACAGGATCCACATCCTACTAGAATGCATTTAGATTATCTCCCTGGGATTCCACAGGACTCAGACTTGAATAAACAAGGAAAAACAAGAAAGAGAGCAAAACAAAGCCAAATCGATATGGACGTAGATATTGTTATGTGTCAGTCATGAAAATCAGATTATTAAAAAGAATTGGTGTTTCCTGACTAAACTGCTACTAAAAGCTTGTAAAAAAACATATTGGTGATGTAACCACTGACAAAATCATTATGCATAGTAACAAATTGTAAAGGAACAGGTAACAAAGGGTTCATCTTAACTTGAAACTTTGTATGCACAGGTGCTTCAAATTTAAAAGTTGGACGGAGCTGAGCCACGTTGAAGGTTATTCTTAACCCTTTACAGTTGGAGGCTCATACTAAGACATAGTATTTTATTTCTCAAAGAAATGTCTTACTGGTGACACTGTTTTTATATATCAGCCGTCCTGAATCCATAAAGCAGAAAGAAATCATTGCTCCCAGTAGTGGCTTTGTTGTGGTGAAGCATAGTTTACAGCTAACTCTCTAGAGAAACAATGAATTTCAAGTTTAAACATGACTTCCAAGCTGACATGATATAACAGCCATTTACAGTTATCTACGTGCAATAAATAAATGAATAAGAGACCTCATTGAGGGTTGTTTCTTACTTATATTTAAATAGATATTTTACATACAATACATTTTGATTACAGTTTGGCCTCCCTCCTTTTCTCCCAGTTCCTCCCCACCACCCTTTTCCTCCAGATCCGCCCCCTTTCCATTTCTAATTAGAAAACAAGCAGGCAGCTAAGGGGTAAAATAAAATGATATGATAAAACAAACATAAGGAAATTGAAACAGGAGAAAAGAAACACAAGGAAAGACCCCCTCCCAAAAGGGCACAAAAAGCAGATATAAACCCAAAGACACTTCCAGTTCCATTTTCAGGAATCGCATAAAAACATAAAATGGGAAACCATAACAACACCTATGCAAAACCCAAGCTTGTCATCTGAGAGTGTTGATTGCTAACCACCAGACCCCCAGAGAAGCTGATTTTCTCCCTTTGAATCTGGATCCTCGGAACACTCTGTCTTCCTGACAAACAGATTCGTTCCCCCCCCCCCTTTGGGTTTTGTTGTTGTTGTTGTTTTGTTTCTGTTAAGATTAAAATAACCACAGTATTGCAAACAATAAGGAAGATTTCTACAAATATCTTCCATAATTAAAATTTCAAAAATGGAATTAAACACACACACAGATATAGATATATATATAGAGAGAGATTGAGAGAGATATTCAAGTTATCACTAACTGATGTTGAGTTAATTGATTTGTTTTTAAAGAGCATCAACATGAATTCTACCAACTACTCAACTACTTCAGTTAAGAATGCACTAAACTAGATTTCTAATCCTCTGTTTCATAGGTCAAGCAAGCAAGTATTATTATCCTTCCACGAAAAAAAAATTATACTCTGATTTTCTGGAAAAGCATGCAAAAAATAACTGTGTACAACTTTTGCTGACAGGTATTCAAAATCCCCTTTTCCACCTTCTCTACTCAAAATACCTTACTTCATAATTGATTGACACAACTACTTCAATTGTACTTTGCCATGATATATAGGAATCACAAGTCTTCTTTGTAACAGTTCTAAGACAAGTCATCAATTCTACAAATTTCCTTGAAATGTAACACCTGATGTTGACCTGTAAGCCACACCAGCCCAAGAACCAGATAGCTTTCTGGAATGCTGGAAGTTGTAGTTCCTGGAAAATCACAATGCCACATGGGAAAATATGGTGGATATATGGGCTTGTCCTTAAATCTTGTAGCCACTCAATTTGGAACTTAGGGCAGTGGTTCTGATCAAAGCCTATCCTGGTCAGTATTTAATTTTTAATTAAATATTTGCTTCAAATTTGACCAGAATTGTGGCACTAGTTTTTCTGTTGCAATCAAAGGATTAACAGAACCCAGAGACCAGCATGTAACACAGCTCAGTGGAAAGTGGCAGGCAAATTCCTGAATGGCACTTCTGAGCGGTGTACATTGAATTCAAATAAAAAGAACATCGCAGGAGTGGGGGGGGGTAGTTTTGATGCTGCTGCTATTATTTTCTGCTTTATCTGTCTTGTCTTCTTTTTGCCTCACATCTGGAGGTAGACATCTATCTTGAACCACAAAGATAAACAGCATCTGCAAAGGATGATGGGAAAAGCAGGATGACATCAGGAACAGCACAGTGCCAGCTCTAGAAGTTGCACTTGTGTCATTTGCTCATGTAAGCAAACCAACTCTTCCTTTCGGTAAACTAGTTAAAAATTGCTAATTTCTAAATGAATGCAGTGTGAACTGAATGGAAGAAGAAACTGCCTGATTCGTGTTTACTATAATAAGCCATTTGCCTCACCCTCTCTTTTCCAACAGACCACAGGAGCATGATAGGAAAACACAATTTCCTTCCAAAATGGAAAATGTATATTTAGACCCACGACTTCCCTCTTCCTTTTAAAATAGATCTTGATCTCTCTCAAATTCATGGCATTAGTTTCTTTAATAGTCAGTGTGTGTGTGTGTGTGTGTGTGTGTCTGTGTGTGTGTGTGTGTGTGTGTGTGTGTGTGAGAGAGAGAGAGAGAGAGAGAGAGAGAGAGAGAGAGAGAGAGAGAGAGAATTCCTAATTATGTAAATACAAGCTGTTTGGTGAATAGAAAGTTACCTGCACTTACATGATTCCAGCGATGACTACTTGATATTGGGGACTGTTCACTGAAGAGGGCCATTTCTCCTACTTTTAAAATTGCTTGGTTCTCCATAGTTCTTTGTCTAGAACTGAGGCCCCATGAGAACTCCCCCTTCTGTGCACAGTCATATGCCTATAGATGACCTTCCTCTTCAGAGATCTGACCTCTGCAGCCATTTTGATGAGATTTGTGGGCATAGCTTCTCTGACCCTCTAGGACACACTCTCAGAGCGAATTTCCTGGTTCTCTGGCTCCTGCAGTGTTTCTTCCTGACAATTCCTGAGGTTTCTCTGCAGGGATTGTGGTGTAGATGTGTCTGCTGAGGTTGGATGCTCCATGGCAGCTTGTTTTCTGTTTTGATTGGTTATAGTTTTCTCCAGTGCTCTCTGTTCTTTGATGAGAGGTGAGACCTATACTCATCTTTGGATACATATATAAATATTTAGAAAAGATTGGAGGAAATAAGGAAATGATGTAATATTTTACATGTACACTTTAGCATGTACACTTAGTTTGCTTCCTGTTGCAGTCAGAATTCCCTCACAGCACTCTACCAAAATGTTCTTGTCAAATCACACAGAGCTCCCTGGAGAACTCAATGAGCAATTTGCATACTCCTTATTTTCAACAAAGAAAAAGTCATGAACCAATTTTTTTCTCTCTTTATTTTCGCCAATCACATTTGAGCTCTAATTATTTCTTATGACCAAATAGCCTAATTTATTTGTAAAACCATCTTGGATTTTTCGTTATAAATGCTTCTCGTAGTTATTTTCTTGTGTTTAGTCTGTTTTTCCCTTCTCAGTCCATTTGCCATGAAATAATCCTATCACCAATAAAAATACCTATCAGGGGCCCACATACAAAGTATCCATATCAACCTATCAAATGCAGGCACTAAACTAAATAGTTTCTAAAGCTATGTCTACAACAAAATGGCTTCCTGTGTACCCCGTCATCTAAAACTGAAACTAAGGAGCTGCCATTAACCTGACCTATTTTTTTATTTGCTCTATCCAGACATGCAGATATTCTATCATTTGCCTAAAAGTCTGCGTTTTACTTGCATTTAACAGGACCTAGTGGCACAATTTTCCTTGACAAATCCCTCGAAGCTCGGCTTGACTTACCAAATAGTTGCTGCTGTTCTGCGCTAAGCTTTCCCTTCCAGCCAATCGCAAGGAAGCAGTGCAGTGACGTAAGCCCACCGGAGACCACAACAGGGACACTTTTAAAACAGAAAAGAAATTCTTTGTTGCCAGCTGATTGTTGCCCGGAACCCTTGTTCAAATCACGCAACCTCAAGTCTTACAGCTCTCTCTGTCATTTGTGCACACACACACACACACACACAGAAAAACATATCCTGGTTGTCACACTTCAGTTTGCAAGAAGCAAAGCTACCGAAGCCGAAAAGCAAAGTTCGTACATTAGGGACTTTTTACTCGGGGACTTTATAGAAGCAATGGCAGCGAGCCTAGTGTTGGGGTCAATGCTCTGGGTTTTCAGGTCAGAATGGCGAAACTAACATGGTGCCAGTCCTTCTAAAGCCTATGAACATACTACAGTTGCTAAAATGATGCTTCTGAATCAATAATAGTTCAGAGTACCGCACTCCCCTAAAAACTTAACAGAATAATTAGTGCCATGAGTAAATTCTGGGATTCTTTTTTTTTTTTTTTCTTTTTTTTTTTTGGTTTTTTTTTTTTTTTTTTTTTCGAGACAGGGTTTCTCTGTGTAGCCCTGGCTGTCCTGGAACTCACTCTGTAGACCAGACTGGCCTCAAACTCAGAAATTCACCTGCCTCTGCCTCCCAAGTACTGGGATTAAAGGTGTGCACCACCACTGCCCAGCCTGGGATTCTTATAGTGTACAAAATAATCTATCGTTTAAATTATTTATCCTCCATCCTCTTTCATTTTAATTTAAAAACCATATTTTATCACTATAGTCCCTGAAGTCATCAAATCCGCTCTAAATTCTTCCTGAAGTAATGTTTTCCTTTGTTTCTTATTGTTTTTGTTTTACTTAGAGTTATCTTCAGCAGCCTCACAATACAGTTTTGTTCATTCTCCAAATTAAGGTCAATACTTCGATGGAGATCAATATGGCCTCCCATGATCTGCATTGTCCTAAGCCTTAATAACTAACCCACAGAGCTGGTGAGATGGCTCAGCAGGCAGCAACTCCTGGGCACTCACAGTGAGAGAAAAGAAATGACTCCTACCATGTGTCCTCTGCCCTCCACATGTGTGGAAGCACAAACATGAACACAAATAAATAATAAAAATAAACAAAAATGATTCCTTGATTTTCGTTTCACAGTAAGGTGCTGAGGAAAAGAGCATGCTCCCTAGCTCGCATTTAACTACGTAAGACTACAAACCTATTAGGGTAATGACTCCAGGAAAATATTCTCATAAAGAAGAAGCACGCCCTTCATCAATGCCCACATCCTACCGTCTAGAGCATAAATGAAATGGTAAGAGCCCTGCCAACGCTTGTGTTCAGTACTGGGTTCTCTGTATGAAGCATCGACGTCTGATGTGCTGTTGTAACTCTAGTCCGCAATGCCGCACTGCTATCACTATAGGTTTTTCCTAACTATAATTACCCATTCCTTCAACCTTGCTTGGGCATTTTAGTGCATTAAAATTTAAACTTCAAATAAGATAAACAAGATGTGTTAACAGCTGTATAATCCTGGCCCTAGAGAGATGCAAAGGGAAGGATCAGAACTTCAAATACAGACAGAGATAAGTAAGACACATTCTCAAAAATAACAATAAATAAATAATAGGCATGATACATTTTTAAAGAATTGAATTTTATGAATTTTATGTGCTGCGTTATCTTTCCAGATGTTTTAGGTGTTTCCTTAAGTGGGAAGATAGATCAGTAGACAAAGCAATTGCTGTGCCAGCCCAACCACCAGAATTTAGACTCCAATACCCACATAGATGCTCCGTGGTCATGTAGTATGCCTGCAATTCCAGTGTACAGAGAGAGAGAGGGTGAATTGATGAACTCCAGGTTCCATGAGAAACTCTGCGTCAGTACGGAAAGTAGAGAGCCTTTAGGAAGCTACAAACTCCAATCTCAGCTCAGTCCCCACATGCACGTTCATACACAGCTTTGCTCATACAGGAAAATGCACATACAAGACAACCAATTAACTAGTTACACACTACACACACACACACACACACACACACACACACACACACACGCACACTATTGTGTGTGTGTGTGTGTGTGTGTGTGTGTGTGTGTGTGTGTATTCTTTTCCTTAATGTTTGCCCCATTATTTGGCTGCCATTGCTCTAATCCATGTTTTTTAGAGAAAGACTGATGTATTTTTTCTTTAGCACACAACTGGATGCAATGTTCAACATAGATTTCTTGAATGATTGTATCAGGAAAACAAATTTCCATATTACAAGAGAAAAGGAAATAAAATGTTTTCTTTTACTCCTTAACTGGGACATGTGAATACATTTAAAGGTTCCATGACTTGCTGAAAACTAAGTAACTTGTTCTTTAATTTAAAAACAGTCTTGTCACTGTCAGAAGAAATGCCCAAAATGCCTCTTGGTAGGCTATTCCCACGTCTAACCCACACTAACAACAGCAGGTAGAATCCTTTGGACAAAGTCTCGCATGGTTTTAGAACTTATGCAGGAACTATCACATCTTGGGCTTCAGTTTCCTACCCGCTGAAAAAGATGATTTTATGGCCTTTTCCACTTCTGATCCGTCCTGATTACATATCCAACATAATCCTCTTAGGCTGTGGTTTAAGGCTCCTCTTTCCTTTGCTAACCTCAAGGGAGAGGGAGATCACAGCCACCTATGCTTGAAAGCCAGTACCAAATTTGTTCTTCTGGATTCCAAGGCAACCTGATTAACCCCATTTCCTCCTCAGTGTCTCCCATTACCTTAACTGCAGACACAGTGAGGTGGACTAATTCTCTGATTACAGTGGGTGTGGATTCATAGTTACTAACATAACTGACTATTGAAGTGAAGCTTGGGTATTTGCCTTTGCCCTTTCCCCTCGGCTTTTAAGTAGAACGAAAATGCAAATAGACATGCAGTCCCAAGGCTATTCTGAAACGTGGGGGTGGGGGAGAAGCCCTGTGAAGATGACCATAATGTTCTGCCAGAATTCTGACTTAGAAAACTAAGTTTATTCTAAATCTACAGGGAAAAATTTCCTTATAAGTTTTGATTAACTTAAAGGGTGAAAGACAGAAGAGAGACTAGAATGGAGAGGGGAAAAAAAGTTTAACTATTCTCTAATGATTATTACCTATTTTTAGCACAGTAATTAAAAGAGCATTATTTATTTATTTATTTATTTACATTTAAGCCGAGCTGTTGGACAAAGACTCTCAGAACCTCACAATAGAATCTTGAAGTAGGAAAGTAATTAATCCAACCAAAACTCATTTAGAAATATCTGCTGCCATCACAAAACAATAGCAAACTAATTGGGGTGAAGAAATAAATTCTCTGAAGTTGAATAGCTCTTGGCTCTGTCATATCTCAGATCTGTGGAAGCAGAAGAGACATCCATATTAATTAATGAATCTAAGCTGCATCAACTGTTCTTCAGAATGCATTATTCACCAGGGCTGTTTTTCTTGGTCGAGGGCGTGCCTCTGTTCTGTTTGCACAAATGTAACCACTGAAGGTGCAGAATTCCTGGGTGATGTCTCTCCCTCAGGCTCCTTAATCAAAGAGCCATGCCAGGCTTTAAAAGAGAACTGACAGCCTGGTCTACAGAGTGAGTTCCAGGACAGCCAGGGCTACACAGAGAAACCCTGTGTCAAAAAAAAACAAGAGAGAGAGAGAGAGAGAGAGAGAGAGAGAGAGAGAGAGAGAGAACTGAATTCTTTCCAAGCATAGGAAAGGTGATGCTTCTATCAGCTGAAAAGCAGTTTCTTGGACAGCCCAGGTCATTCTTTCATCTCTTCACTCCTGAGAACTTAAATTTTTTTACAAAAAATATTTGTCTCCATATATGCATATACAACTAAAATATGTATATAAACATTACATATAATGTATTTTCCATATTTAGTTAGAGAAGCTCAGGAATGGTATTTCAAAACCATTAACGGAAATTGCTCTCTCCATCTCTGTAAAATTGGAATAATCTATAGGATAGTATGCCTGAAACTCATTATATAGCTCAAATATCAAGTTCACACTCCCTCCTACCTCACCTGCTTGGTCTAGGGATTACAGATGGGAACCACATACCTCTCTCAAAAGACTATTATGATCATTAAATGAGATGCTTTTTATAAAATGTCCATTATTTGGGCACAAAAGCTTTCGTTCAGTTAAATATTATTAGTTATCTGCAAGTATCAATGGTTAATATTATAACAATATTGCCATTTATGGTTTTGCGTGTGTGTAGTTTTAAGAACATGCTTGCTCTGGCAAGGCTCTGGGAACAGCAGCCTGCCAGCTAGCTAAAGCTTTTCCCACAAACGCCTGGAGCCTGGATCGCTCTACGTTGACCATCCTCCACCAAGGCTGGCTCTGCCAACGGCCAACGACTGCCCACCCCCAGGCTATACCCTCTCTCTTGCCCACCTGAATCTTCGATGATGGAAAACACCAGATAATCTTAATATTTTAAAATCAGCCAGATACCGGGCAGTGGGGCCGCACAGCTTTAATCCCAGCACTTGGGAGGCAGAGGCAGGTGGATTTCTGAGTTCGAGGCCAGCCTGGTCTACAGAGTGAGTTGCAGGACAGCCAGGGCTACACAGAGAAACCCTGTCTCAAAAAACAAAATACAAAAAACAAAAATCAGCCAGATGACACAATTGCTAGGATCAGAATTAATTGTCCTAAATTCATCAGCTATCCTATATTAGAATTCATCATATGGTGGAGGCTGCCACCACCGGTTCTAATAGCCCGCAGGCCTACATGGTGTCTGTCTTCTCCCTCCAAAGCCCTCCCCCCCCCCAATCCCCTTTCTCTCTCTCATCTCCTCCCCTTCCTCCTGGGAACCGGAAAACCCGCCTCTATATCTTCACCCAACGATCAGCTTCTGCCATCTTTATTGATCCAATCAAGAGACAATTAGGGAACCTCTGCCTACATTTATGTGTGTTCCCCACATTGTTGATGTCTTGTTTTGATCCACAATGAGACAATAACATTGCAACAAGATTGGTGTATATGTAGAATCTTGATAAATTTCCAAATAGGTGTTCTCTTGTGGACTTGTGCCAAATTTATTATTTTTATTTTATTTTCTAGATTATAAGATAATTACATAATTTTCTCTTCCCTTTTCTTTCTGCAAACATTCCTATATGCTCCTCCTTGCTCTCTGTCAATTTACTAATTGTTCTTCATTTACTAATTGCTGTTACATGCACACATGTATATGTATATACATATATATTCCTAAATATAGCCTGCCATTTGTATAATGTTAATTCAGTGCATGTTCTCAGGGCTGTTTGGTACTGGATAACCAATTGGTGTTCTCTTCCGTGGGGAAAACTACTCTCACCCTCACATCCCTTATTTGCCTATCGTTCCTTGTGTAGGGTTGAGGCCCCATAGGGTCCACCTTCCCTCCACTTTGGCATGTTTATTATTGGCCCTGTTCAGCTCATGTCTAGCCAGTCATGTGGGTTAGACTTTTGGTGTAGCTTCTGACATTGCTTGGAGATGCAATTTCACAGAAACTCTATGATCCTGTGACTCTTACAGACTTAACACCCCTCTTTTATAATATTTCCTGAGCCATAGGTACAGGAATTAAGCAGTCTAGCAAGACTCCATTTTTAGGCAAATAATCATGCTCCCTTTTTACATCATCTTTTTGACCTAAAAAGCCCAAATTGGCAGGAGTTCCAGACTCTCTATGTGAAGCACACTATTCTTTTGGGTGTAAACAAGGTGGAGGGAGTGTGGGAGGGGGGCAACAATAGAAGGGCCTCCAAGAGACCACAAGTTCCCAGTAAGAGAAAAAGGCAAAGGGAACCTTCTTTCTGTAGCAGAGATTCGGCTGGAATGTAAAGGAAAACATTTTCTTCTTTATGAAAGCATATGGTTTGTCTCTTCATCAGATTTTCAACGTCAAGTGCTTCTTGCCTACTTTTCTTATTCAGGGAGAGGAAACTATTCAGGTTCTGAATAGGCAAAAGGATTTTGTAGGCACCTGTCCTTGAGAACTACCACTGGGAATGAGCACTTGGAGTTAAGTCAGGGCACCTGGGCAGCACTCCGCTTCCCAAGGCCCTCTGGGATTCCTAAGCTTCCTCTGCAGGCTGATCAGACCTAACTCTATCCAGGTGTCTGTCACATGAGTGCAAATGGCACTTTTTTTTTTTACTTATTCACTTTACATCCCACTCACTGCCCCTCTCCCAGTCACCCCTGCCACAATCCTTCCCACACCCCCTCCCCTTCTCCTCTGCACAGGTGGGGACCCCTGGGTAAGCTCTTGTCCTTCTTGACAGTCAATAAGACGCAACATCATCTCAGAAGCTATGTTTGTGATAGATTCTCAGCAGTAATTTTGAGGCTTTGTGGGCATACCTGAACATCAGAGCCACCCTGTGAAGTGACTGCCTCTCTAACAGCTAAAAAAACCTAACTGTGAGGCAAAGACAGAAATGATAGATATTCCTCCACCTAAATGTTTAGAAAGAAAACAATATTCATCAAAACAAAATGTCCGTTTAGTAATTAATTTGTAATCCCAATTAAAACACTGCCAATTAAAAAGACATTAGTTCTATAGTTCTAATGAACTGCATGATAGAGAGGCATAGGCAGGAAAATAAGGAAAATTGATGCAAGTGATCTCTTTGTAACAAATTAGTGCTTGGCTGGGGCACATGCACTTAACTCTAAAAGCACATTAACCAACATCACATGTAACCGAAGCTCTGGAGGCAGCATTGCCCTTAATGGATTTTGATGGAAAGTTATAGAGAGATTCCCATTCATCTTTAATCCCCAAAGGACACAGATGGCGCAGGGAATCATTTACTTAAATGGAAATAGCCGTAGAATTATTTTAGTGTTTGAAACTAATATGATAATGAAATTCAATCTCATTAAGTGGAGAAAAGTCTATTTGAATTGCTTATCAAATATCCATTTGCTGTTAGTTTTCTAAATATCAAATACTGGTTTAACTTTATATTTGATCATAGTGAAAAGAACTAGAAGTCTAGCTTGCTTTAAAGGTTAATGCAAATTTCTATGAATTTCTAAGTGCACATATATGTGCGTGCACACACACACACACACACACACACACACACACACACACCTACCTATACCTTAAAATACATTTCATTTAGTCTGTTTTCTTTCTTTGTGACAAACTCCCGAGACAATCAAATACGAGGAATAAAGATTTACTTGAGTTCCTAGCTTTTGAAGTTTTTACTGTGTTCATTGCTTTGGGCCTATAGTTTTCCTAAACGTCATATGGCCAGGAAGCAGAGTGAAACCAGGGGCCAAAGACAAGGTAAGATGCATTTTTCACAGGAATGCTCACAATGGACTACTTCTTCATAATAGCTATAAATCCATTAATGGATAAAATTAGTGCCCTCATCTGATCATTTTTCTTCTTTTTCTTTCTTTTTTTTCTCTCTTTCTTTTCTTTTTGCAAGACAGGGTTTCTCTGTGTAGCTCTGGCTGTCCTGGAATTCACTCTGTAGACCAGGCTGGCCTCGAACTCAGAAATCCACCTGCCTCTGCCTCCCAAGTGCTGGGATTAAAGGCGTGCGCCACCACTTCCCAGCAATCGGATCATTTTTCAACACTCTACTTCTGAATACATATTTCTGAGGACAAGCCCTCAATACACAATTCAACAGGGGACATTTCATTTACAAACCACAGAACGTTTGAACAAACGACCATGATGTCATTGCATGTATTAAATCAACTTATTTATGCTTCATATCAAGTAATAAGCAACTAGTGCAATTTGTCAGTCATTGTCTATACTGCTCAATATTTTCAGTGAACTCTGTAACATGCAAAGCACACATCCTTTATGTAAATAAGGACTTTTAAGTAAATGGCCATACGGTCCCATAATTTTGCTATACTAATTTTTGACTGTTCAAGGAAAGTATAGTTCTTGATAAATATTTCTTCAGAAAGTAATGCTCGTGAGGTTTACTTCAGAAGCCTCCCAATACTCTTCAAAGAACTGCAGACAAGTAAGAAACCCTAGGAGTAGGACAGTCTTCCCCAGAGAGAAGCACAGCAATCGCTTATCCAATACCAAATGGTCAACCATGAATTCATGCAAATGATACTATATAGACTAAGGAGGTTCTATTTATTATATATTTCAAAATATATGTGTAGGTATATATGTATGTATATATGCATATATACATATATGTATGAATCTTTTATTTTTAATTAAAAATAAAAGAAGCCATGGGTTTGATAAAGAGCAAAGACTATTATATGGAAGGGTTTGAAGGGAGGAAAGCAAGGGGGAAATGATACCCTCAAAAACATTAAAAATTACTTTTTAAATAAAGCCTATATGCACATCTTGAGTATAAATAACCCTTATATAAATATATCTATATAATTATTAGCTCAAAAAAATCAAAATTTGTTAGAACATAAAGTTCTGTACATTTACAACAATAAATTTAGTGATTTTACACTTATGCATATTATTTTCTAAATCTTCCCTAACTTATTAACAGAATACAAGTATTTGGTTTTTTGTTTTTGTTTTTTCTTTTTGAAAGCTACAAAGTTGCCGGGCAGTGGTGGCGCATGCCTTTAATCCCAGCACTTGGGAGGCAGAGGCAGGTGGATTTCTGAGTTCGAGGCCAGCCTGGTCTACAGAGCGAGTTCCAGGACAGCCAGGGCTACACAGAGAAACCCTGTTTCGAAAAACCAAAAAAAAAAAAAAAAAAAGAAAGCTACAAAGTTTTCATTCTCTTTGTCATTTCTTGAACACTAAGACATCTCTCCAGCCACCCCACTTAGAATCTGTGTATGGTCTGAGAGCATAATTGCTTTCTCCAGCTCTGAAGAGAAAACTATTTTGACAACAATCCGTGCTTGTCCGCTCAGTTGCAATGCTCTTGGTCATATTTGATTGTCCATTCTTTTGAGTCTCTTTCAAACTCCCCATTCTCTTTCCCTTTGCATGATATTTTGACCATCATAACCCTATAAAAACACTTTATATCCATATGAGGGCCTCCCTCATCACCCGTCATTAGTACCATTTTGATTTTGAATCATTAGTATTCTATATACCCTTAAGAATTGCTAAATAACTTATATGTTATTACCATTGGCATTACAGTCTATAGTCCAGATAAATATATGGAGCATTGACATGTTTATTGTAATCACTATTCATCTAGACTATGACAGTCTGTGTTTTCACTAAAGGTCTTATGCCCCAAGCCCACAGGTGACTAATGAGATGCAGTATTAGGGTGTCTGTGCACCTTTCCAGCATTGAAGGTGACAAAAGCAGCTTGCTGTAAAACTATGTAGAAGGCAGACAGCCAGAATAAACAGCAGCCTTGGTTTTTGTTTGTTTGATTGGTCGGTCGGTCGGTTGGTTGGTCGGTTGGTTGGTTGGTTGATTGGTTGGTTTAGTTTGGGTTTGGATTTGTTGCTGTGTACGGTGGTGGTGGTTTTGTTTGTTGTTTGTATGCTTGTTTGTTGTCGTGGTAATGTTTGGTGTTATTTTCAGAATCTCTATTATCTTTCAATATAAGGCTGCTCTGGCATTCCCAGAAATACTATTAAAAAAAAAAAAAAACTTTATAAAGGTACTTAGAAAGCATCAATATTTCTTGTTTCAAGTTTTCTATCACACACACACACACACACACACACACACACACACACACACACACACACACACACTTATTCCTCTTCTTTGAAGACCTGTTTTTAATACAGATTTTCTTATTTCTACTTGTTTGTGTGTGTATGTGTGAGTGTGTATTCTATATGTATCTGGGAGTCATGAATACCTCTCTGCTGAGCTATCCCTCCTGTCTCAAAGATGGCCTTCTGCAGGAGTCATCCAGACAGAGGTCTATAACCTATGGTATAAGAAATCTAGTCGCACAGATTGAGGCAAAGATATGACCTATTCTTTCTATATATGAGGTGCACCTTACTCTGCATATATACTCTTTAGAAAAGGCAAGCAATTTTTTAGACAGTAAAAGGTGAGAGACTGGTGGACACAGAACGCCTAGGTCATATTTTTCTGTTTGCACAGGGTAGTTCATGGCAGGAAGGCGTGAGCAATGCTGTGCTCACAGCAAACTGATGGCAGAGTAAACACAAGTCATGAGATCCTTACTGATCTCACGGCTTCAGTCTTACCACCCAGGCTGCCACTCAATTTCTCAGTAAAGGCAGGGCTCAGATAAGCAAATAGGCTCACTGCTGTGTCACACAGAGATCACAGGCTCTGACCCCACACTGCCGGCCACACAGACATCACAGAAGAGCAAGGAAAGGATCCAGTTCTCTGCAAAGGCTAAGGAACAAACTGGGCCTTTAGCTGCAAAGAAGAGACTTCTTGTTCCACCTCACTCTATCTGGTAGAAGAGCTAAAAGACTAACCAGGAATTAGGAGAAGCTTGGCTTGGGAATGTCTCATCTTGAGTCAGACCGCTGAGGGACTCAAGGTCAGTTGAAGACAATACTTACATATTTCTCTGCACATGGTAGGTCTACATATTAGTTTCCAACTACTGCTAATGGAAGCTTCACTGGTAATGGTTGAGTAGGATGCTGATCTATGGGAATAGCAGCATGTCACTAGGAGTCACAGCCTATCTAGTCTCAGGTTCTTAGTGCACAAGCATTGTTGGGTATGGATCCTCTCCATTCAGTGGGCCTTAAATCCAATCAGGTAATGGTCTTCCAACTCTTGTGCCAGGATTATACCAGCATATCTAGCAGGCAGGTCACCATTTTAGAACAAAGGGTTTGTAGGTGTATTGGTATTCATCTTCTCCTCTGGTGCCATGCAGACTACATTCCAGTATCATAAACACTACTCGATAGAGATCAAGGCTCTAGAGAGGCACAAGCTCAATGAGATATGTAAACATTGTCTTCAATAATAGGCCTTACTCTCACTGACTTCCTTTTTTTTTTTTTTTTTTTTTGCTTCATTCCCTTCTTTTCTCCCTCCTTTTCTGGATTCTTTCATTCTCCTCTTTCCTTATGGTGTCTTTCATTCTGATGTGGCTGAATTTATACACCGCATCAAAAAGCCGCTCACTGCTTTTCCCCGGGGGTTAACACTGTCTGAGAAACAATACTATTTGGATTCAAACATTATTTATTGAAGACCTCTTCTATTCCAGACGCAGTACCAGTAAATGCACTCCCTGAGTAAGCAGAACACACATAGCTCTTACATTATTAAGGTTTTTATAATCTTACATTAACCAACTAATCACATCACTAAAGACAGAGCATGACTTGACTAGAGCTTGTGAAACTTAGAACTCAGTCTTAGGATTCATCAATAATGATTATTAAAGGGGACGCAACACAGACAAAAGATGCAAAATGTCCAAGCACAAGACCATGTTAGTGAATGGTTACCAGCTCAGCCTGAGTAAAGCCCAAGTGTCTGCAGCTGACACTACACCATGAGGCCTTCTCATCTCCATGTGTCACACTATTGCATAAGGGTTTGGAAAAACCAAAAGGATTATCTTGCTTTCCACAAAATACCAAGCTCTGCTTATCTACCCATCCATATGCTCCTGCACCCTAACAAATGCCCCTTGGCACTAATCTTTTCACAGCTACATTCTTTTCATATAGACATTCCTTAAAGGGTTAATAGTCATGCATCCTGGACAGGATAGAAAGGAGAAAACAATAGCTCTCCACCATTTTCCTTCACTCTCATTATGAATATTATAATAAGTGCAGTATTTATATTACACAAATTGGGATCATTATTTGCCCGTCAGTTAACTAAAGGAAAATGCTTACTTATAAAATATAATGGAGAAGAGACTGTGGAGTCTGTGGAAGTCTGTGGAAAACAGACTTCGTTCTCCATCTTCTGGTAGAAGAGAAGAGCTAAAAGACTAAACAGGAATTCAGGGAAGCTTGGCTTGGGAATGTCTCATCTTGAGTCAGACTGCTGAGGGACTCAAGGTCAGCTGAAGACAATATTTATATATTTCTATGCACATCATAGGTCCATATAGCAGTTTCCAGCTACTGCTAATGGAAACTCCACTGGTAATGGTTAAGTGAGATGCTGATCTATGGGCATAGCAGCATGTCACTAGGAGTCATGGCCTATCTAGCCTCAGGTTCTTGGTGCTCAAGCAATGTTGGGTATGGGTTCCCAACGTTTGCTACTTCCAAAATTATGTTAGAAACTATGGGGTACTATAAAGCAGAAGAAAAAATATTATTTTTCCAAACTGGTTTCTTAAAATCTGACTGTGAAAGCTCAAACAACTTTTAGATATAATTCTTTTTTAGATGAATCAGGGATTACTTAATTTTAGATGAGGAAAAGAAGTAGCAATGAGAGATGTCACGAGAGCAAAGAAATCCTGCAAAGAAGCTTCGAATCAGGAATGGGAAAGCCTAGAACAGTGATCTAATTAGTCGTAATGAGCACACACGTATCAAACTGCAGCAGTTTCACCACCCCAGTGAGAAGCTCTTAATTCACTTTATTTGATATAAAGGTAAGGATTTCTTTTTTCTAAGACCAACCATTTTTCCCTTAACTCCTAGTGATCACTAGATTTACAAAAGGAAATGTTCCCATTCTTGTTTTTCAAATCCACACATTTCCTAGAATGTTTGAGAAAGTTAAACAAATTGTTTTTAAATGTTTCAGAAAACTCAGTTATGTGTAGTGGGTGGTGCATTTTACAAAGATATGCTCGGTAACTTTCAAAAAGTTACGCAAGGAAAACAAAAAGTTGTATATAATATTTAAAGTACAAAAGTCTAAGGCTTGGTAAAATGGTAAAATGCTGACCACTTGTCTTCTGACCTTCACATGTTTCTTATGGCATACACACACACACACACACACACACACACACACACACACACACACACATTTACACAGCAAAAATTATATGTTTAAGCAACTCAGTGGTCCCTGGCCTATATAAACAAGAGGGCTGTGTTTACAAAGTCTGTATTGCATATACTGACAAATTCTGTAGGAATAGAGAACGATAGCACATATAAAGAGAAATGTAAGCATAGAATGGTATTAAAACAGAACCCCCATTGGACAACTACCCCATCAAGAAGTAGAGCTTGGGGCTGGGGATACTACTTAGAGCCTTAGGGTACTTACCTAACATGCATAAGGCTTGGACTCAATCCCAAGCACAACCTATAATTCAAGCACTTGAAGGCTGAGGCAAGCATTGTCTCCTCTCCTTGAAGTTATGTGAGCTTTACAATAGTTCTGGTAAGCGGAAAACTATGAAACTAGGTTAAGGAGGACTATGTGACTTCTGCCAATCTGTCTGGCACCCTTTGCTCTGAGAAACTTCACTGCCTTGTGGAGAAGCCATGTGCACCACTTCACAGGAGAAAGATAGAGGCCAATACAGGTATCATTGCTCGCTCAGTCCTTTCTACTTATCAAAGACACATGAGCAAGAGACCCGGAAATGGCTCCACCCACTGTCTGATGCAGTCTGATTAAGACCCTGAGAAGCAACTGCCCACTGAGTCCACTGTGAGAAGTCTAAAGAGTTATTATTCTTTTCAGCTACCTTGAAGGTGTGATTTGTCAATAGCAGTGTAAAGAATGCTACATGATAACATTAACGTGAAAACTGTTAAAAAACAGAAAGGAATAGTGCTTTGGGCACTGCTTAACTGAACTATCATTTTAATTTCACTAGGAAAGTTGTATGCGGGTGTTCTTGCTATGATTTCTAGCAGCTTATTTTATGCAATGATATTTCTCCATTGGATTGTGGTTTTAAAGATCTCTTTCTATGACAGCAACTCCCTTCCTTGACTGTAGTTTTATTTTCCTAGTTTAGGCACAGTTTAAAGCTCAGAATCACTTTGTTATATGTCTATACATATATACTGCCAAAGATTTATTGTTTTACACGTGTACGTCTAACTGAAATAGGTGATATTGTACATTTTTCCTTTGGATTATTTGAGCTAATTTTGATTGGTCAATAAAAACTACACACACAACATACACACACACACACACACACACACACACACACACACACACACACAGCCTACACTGTGATGTCTCTTACATTTTTACATTGACAAACCATTCATTCAGGTTAGTTTGATCTTCATTTAGTTTCAGGGAAAAGGAAATCTTGACAAGTTAATTAAGGTGCATCTCAAGTTAATCAAGATGCATCTCAGAATAACCTATTCTGAGGTGAATGGGAAGGAAGAGTCACCGTCCTCTGGAATCCCTTAGCCACTGACCATAGAAGGCGAGTATTCAACAGAAACAAGGAAGGGTCATTAAATGAATAAATTTCAAGGAGTGGGTTGCTTCTCCTGGATTCTTTCCATCTGATACATTTTTTTTTCTACAAAAGCTTTCTTCTGCGGGCCTTACTGCTCATTCAAGTTTTATGAAAGATGCCGCTGTGAATTGGCTAGAAAGGGAGCATTCCTCATTGACCTAGATTTATTCCGCTCTACAAAATCTGCTTTCATACCATGTTCCTGAATTTCTGAGGCAGGAAAACTTATAGGAGGGGCTCTGTGTTTAGGTCAATGAAACTAAGGATTTTTTTTTTAGACAATTAATACTCTCCTAATCTGACACTTCATTTTGTTCTAGAGAAAGACAATGTCCACATGGCCACTTCTTGCACAAGTAGACTGGAGTTGAAAGCATGCATCTTCTGCCAAAATACACTTACTCAGATATGTTCAGGCATGAGGATCAAGGACACTAAAAATGTACCCTGTAGGTTGATTCCATTCTTAAAACCAAACACTAATTGACTATTATCCTACACAATAATGACATGAAATAAAATGTAGGATGTATTAGCTTTTGCTTTCTAATTTATATGACCTCTGAAACCTGATTAACAGAAAATAATAACTCCATACATCAGCTAAAATCATATTATATGATGTCACTAGCAGACATAAATTATAGCTCAGACAAGGCAAATAAACATTTTCTCAACTATTTTACAATAAATATCAGAAGTAGGTATTTTCCCTGGTGATATATTTAGTAAGAAAACTTATGGAGACCAATGAATCATGGGTGACAGTTAATAATGACAAGAGGGATATAGAGTAAGCCCATTAGTCCTAAGCACCAAGCTTTTAAAGCACCGAGTTTCTAAGTAAAAATGACTGTAAGGGACACAGAGTCACACATTACCATACAACTAAAAGCGCTCCAGAAGAGGTAGGGCAAACATTTGCCAAAGAGGTAAACATGGAATCCCAGTATTCCTGAATAAATTCAAAGGTCTGTTGTAATATTCAAATCCTAATATTTTCTTATTGTCCTGGGATACTTTAAACACTTTTAATTTTAATGTAGGAATTATTAATATAAATTTATATATTTGATGGGTAAGGAATTTTTAGGAGTCTGTTATAGTCACTTAAAATTGTTTTATTAACAGTAAGTTCCTAAATTAAGATTTATGGCTTCACAAACATTTGACACATTTTACATTCCTCAAGCAAGCTGCTTTCTAGTGACATTTTATTTTCACTATACACTCTCTTCAGTCAACCTAGGCTTGCTGACAAACTAGCTGAGAGATGATAGATGATTTATAAAATATAATTTTGAGAGTTTAAGAGACTATCCATGAATCACTTGGCATCTATAGACATGGGTGAAATTCTACCAGAATTTCTTCTTATCACAGTGAATTGTGATTTAAGTGGCATATGACATATTATATACACGTGATCCATTAGGACAATTCAAATCTCAAAGCTTTCTTCTCCAATTTACTTGCCCCCTCCCCCCCATTTTTGAGTATACTCTTTTTAAGTATACTAATTGTGTCTATTGAAACCAAAGTAAAATGAAGTTTTATTTCTAATTTTGCTACCATATTCATTTTCATTTTTCAGTGTTCAGTTGGACACTGAATGTTACTAAAGTTAGAAAACTGTTTTAAGCCAATCTATCTAGAAAGCAAAGTATGAAAGAGGATAATTTTCAAATTGCATGTCTTTTATGACCATATGTGCCAAGTGATATAGGCCAAGTAACCCACAACAGAGCCTTTAGGTAACTCAACATATAACTCAAATATTCTACCCAAAACTCAAATATTCTACCTAAAAAAATCTATTTCAGTCTCAAACACATGTCTGTTTTACTATGTTTCAAAATATTATTATGTTCTAAAATTAGATTGAGGTATGGTTTTACAACGTCACGTGTACTCTTTAAAGGTGTGAATCATAGACTTGGAATGGGTGAATTATAAAGTGTGTGAACTGTATCCAAGAACACTTCTTCACAGTTTTTCTTATGTCTGATATGTCATACCAAACTGCCTTTAGCACATTTGCTCCTTTTCTTGCCTGTCTCCTATTATCTCCTTCTCTATACATCCCAATTTCTACATATCATTATTACTTATGGCATACTCACTTTACAGTTATCTACTTAATATTTGTCTTTACTTACAAAGTTTACATGAGGCTGGAAAGATGGCTCAACAGTTTAGAGCACTCACTGCTCCTCCAGAGATCCCGAGATCAATTCCCAGCATCCACATGGTGGCTCACAACCATCTGTAATGGGATCTGATGCCCTCTTCTGGTGTGTCTGAAGACAGCAACTGTGTATGTGCATACATGAAAGAGAGAGAGAGAGAGAGAGAGAGAGAGAGAGAGAGAGAGAGAGAGAGAGAAGTTTATGTGAGAATTAAACAGTGGAGCCCTCATTTTTAAATTCTTAGTGCTTAAAATATTGACAGATACATGTACATATTTGTTAAATGAAATGATTAACTCACAATAGGGAGATAGCAGAAAATATCAACTTCTGAGTATTCTAAAAATATAAATACACGTTTATTACGCTATTTAAACTAACCTTGAACTAAAAAGTCTCTGTCCTCACTCAATGAACTGCAACCTGCAGATCATGAGATGGAAACCTAATTTGAGAACTGGCCTTTGCAATTAACAGCTGTGACTCAGACAATGGTTGAAGTGGACTTCAGTCAGTCACAATCAGCCACTGCTCAAACTACTTTCATATGAGGGCAATGGCCAGCTACACCTAACCCAGCTTAACAAACAACCTGCACACATGGTGCAAACTACTTCAGAGTTCTAAGATGGCAGATAAGAATCAATTGAGGTATGCAATAGTCAATCTATTATAATTTTATCTCTTAACATTTCATGCCACCAGAAGCAGAATCTGAAACTGGATGTATACTATGACTAAATTTCAGATTAACTGGATCTAAAAGTATATCAAGTTGCAATGTACTACTTGCTCAAAAAAAAAAAAGAGCTCAATATGTGTCAGATCAATGTTTGTTGGACTGCTTATTTGATAAAAGATGAGAAAACAATTGCAATAATCAAGATTATAATTTAGAAGAATCAAGAATTCTTCCAAATTCTTTTCGTTTTCTTTCATGAGCAACCCATTAGTCTCATAATGATAATGTATTATTATTTCTCAAAAAACGAAAAGAATTCTTAGTGACATACACATGTAAGCCAAAAACAAAGACAAACCAATGAGGCTATAAAACAAAGCTAAAGAGCTAATGTTTTATAGAGTTAAGATCTGAATAAAAGTATGTTTACTATGTGAGGTATTAAATAATGGACTATTTGCTATGTCACTGAGATGCGATTATGTTTGTAATATTATATTTCAAGGAAGCACAGTAATATAATGGGTAAGATCAAGTTTTTGCAGAAGAAAATGCATGTAACTTTAAAATTAGTTTGTTTATAAGTCATTAATACTTTTGATTACTTTAATTTCAATTTTTCCAAATGTATTAATTTGTTTTGGTAACTATGTCTGTTTGAAAAAAGAAAAGGCACTTAATTTTAAAGCCATTCCCAAATGGAAATGAACAATCTCTGAAGTAAGAAATGATAACTGGAGCTTGGTCCCAAATGAATATGAACTAGTGAAACCTAGTTCTAATTACCCATTACTAAGCAGATCCAAATACTAACTCAAAACATGACTACATGCCATAGATTTGACCTTTGATGACTACAACTTCTGAATTAAGGTTATTAGACAATACTATTATCTTGCCACAGAATTGTGTATGCTGCCTACTGTATATTGTGATTTGAACAAAGAACTCAGATCCCAAGGTGGTGGTGATGGTGGTGGAACAACAGAAAGAAGAAGAAAATCATGTTTTATCAGAGTTGAATTGGAAAACCTTTCTAAGAGGCCCAGATAAAAGAATCTACATCATAGCAAACTTTGACTTACAGTTGTAATTGGGACAGAGTTGTGATATGTGTGAGGTATCAACACAGAGAAGCAATCCATTCACATGAGATTGCTGTGTAAAAGAAAAAAAACCTTCATGTTCCCAAAATGCATGCTAAATATTCTGTTTATTTGTATGCAAATGGAAAAAAGCTGATTTCTTTTGACCAATACGTATTCTCGATGAAATATTTACTTCAAATTCCCCATGTGATCTTTTTCAAAGAACAATGCAATAGAAAATAGATGTAACCTTTTTCCATTTCGCAGCAAGAAGGAAGGTCTCAGCAAACACTTCCGGCAAGGGTCTTCTCACTGTGAATCACTAGCAGGTGCTAATTGGCAAAAGAGAAAGCAGTTTGCAGTAAACACCTTCCTCCATAGTGAAAGTGTTGAGCTGCAAAAATCAAGTTCTTTGAACTTTATTGGCTGTTCAACAAACAGGCTTTTCATGGAAACAACTTCTGCTCTACAACTGCATCAAGCAAAAGCATTGGGAACTGTGCGAATGTGGTAAGTTTTGCTGACTTACTTTTATAAGAGGCTTAATTACTAGTGCCAGACAAAGGAAATCAAACTGTGTTTTAAGTAGTTAAAAGATTTATTTGGGCAATGACTATTTCCCCTGAACAGCGATGGGACCTGAGATATAGGAGCAGTTTTACATTTATTATGCAATGAAAAAGTCTACCCTCTATAGAAATTCAAGGCTCTAACATTACTGAAAATGTATGTAATATCTCCAATCAATTATTTGAAAAGTAAATCTTTTAAACACTATATGAAAACCCAAAGGCGGGCTGGAGAGATGGCTCAGCGGTTAAGAGCACTGACTGCTCTTCCGAAGGTCCTGAGTTCAAATCCCAGCAACCACATGGTGGCTCACAACTATCCATAATGAGATCTGACTCCCTTTTCTGGTATGTCTGAAGACAGCTACAGTGTACTTACATATAATAATAAATAAATCTTTGAGCCAGAGAGAGCAGGGCTGAAGGAAGTAGAGGTCCTGAGCTCAATTCCCAGCAGCCACATGACAGCTCACAACCATCTGTACAGCTACATACAGTGTGCTCATATACATAAAATAAACAAATAAATCTTTAAAAAAAGAAAAAAGAAAACCCAAAGGCATGAATTACTTTAATATACTAAATAACTTCATGTGTATATAATTTGTTTTTTACAAGATTTATTCCCTGGCTTCATAACAAAATTTTTAAATGGTATTTAGGAAATGATTACCATTTCATTTAATAATCCATAGCTCCCAACTTTAAAAAAAAATCATCCCAGTAGGGAGTTAGCTATTTTGTCATACTAGATATAAGGCAAAATCATTTGTTAAGATGTACCTATAATTTAGAACAATTTAATCAGTGTCTACGTTTGTCAAATGTTAGGCACCCTTTATAAAAATAAACCCAAACTCGTAAAGGTAATAGAGATTTCTTTGTCCTTCTTTGTTGATTGGGTTTATAAGCCATAGCTTATGAATAAACATTTGTTCAATTTCTATCTCCCAGCTGGATCTTATCTACAGAAGGTAGTAAGATGAGTGGAAGTTTTACAACGAGGCTGTGTAGATAATGACATCCTGCGGAGCTCTGGAACTACTGACTATGACATACTACAGTTCACTCTGAACCATAGCCCAATCTTACTGTAAATATGCAAATATATTTTAAGGATAGACAAAGTGTATATAAAGCTTTCAGCAATTATTTTCAAACAAAACCAAAGTGAGCTTTCTGGAAGCTTAACATCCTGCAGGTGATAGTCACAATCTGCTGGCTGATGAATAATGCAGTGTGGCTTTGCATAGAGATGGCACAGCACAACATTGTTAGTGCACACATGATGACATGCGGTGGGTAGCCTTCACATCTTCAGTAAGGGTGCTACTGAATTAGAATGGAGTTGCTTTTGAACAGCTAAATCCAAAGCAGTGGGAGGTTGGCACTGTGATGATAACAGAGACGCAAAAAGGTCACCTCAGTGAGTGTGTTGTTCCAGGAAGCGTTCATGAACCCCAAAAGACCACCGAGGAGCTGATTCAAGCTGGAGCTTGGGCCACACCACCTTCTCAGAATGGGAGGATGCAGCAGTGAGTCTAATTTAAAGCAAGTATTTATAGAGGCAAGAAGGAGGTATCTAGCTTGGTACATCTCTGATTGGAGGGCCATTTTGGCCTTTAACATAATTAGCTGGTGCTGGGAGTCAACCTTAACTTCTGTTGCTCTCCTGATTGGTGGTTGGTAGGAAGTGAAGTGTCAGACAGGCTTGTAACCCGGAGGTGCAGATTTGTTGGGGAGTAACCTGGAACGTTGTACTAGGTGTCAGTTTGTTAGTTAACTGGAGCTCAACCTTGGGTCAGATTCTCTAAGATGGAGTCTGAACCCAAAAGATCTGGTCTCTCAGGTGTACATCAGTGTTGGAGCTGATGAAGGCTAGCTTTAAGTGTGCCAAGAGAAGATGCCCCATGATGCACACAACACCAGAAAGTCTCATATGGAATCCAAAGTATCAGAAATACACATGATGTGTAATAACATTTGCAGAGTAAGCTAGGCCTGAAGAAATGCCAAGTATAGTTATTAAACCCACCCAACATACACAGATGAAAATATGGGTGAGCATGGTCGGGGAATATAGGTCAGCGATAAATGTTCCCATACTCTGCTTGAGGGCTCAGATTTAGTCTCCAGAACTGGAAACAGGGGAGGAGGAAGAGGAGGTAAGTTATGCTAATGCATCCTTACAATAACAAGTCAAAGATAAATCCCTGTCTTGCCCGAATCGTGAGATTCATGAGTTTAATTATACATTAAATGATATGGGAATAACGAAAGAGTTAAAACTAAGCAATAGAGAAAAGGTTAGGAGAGAATCTGGGAAATGGGAGAGAGAGAGGAAGAAATTATTCAGGAAATGACAAGTAGAGAAGAAAAATATGGAAAGAAAATAAAGGCATAGAAAGTAGATTGAAACATTCCAATATCCATCTTTCAGTCTACGAGAATGATAAAATGAATAGGAGCTTGCATTCAAACCAATAAATTCTGAGGATTATAATATTTAAGTTAAGCGTAAATCTTCTAATTTAAAAGATGCATATATTGCCCCGCACATATGTACCAGATATGCAGCTTGGTCTTCATGTAGGTCCCTAGCAACAGGAGTAGGTGCTATCCCTAAAGCTGTTGTCTGTCTCTGGAATCTGTTCCCCTAACTCTGCTATTTTGTCTGACCTCAGTAGGAGAAGAAGCGCCTATCCCTGCAGACTTGATGTGCCAGGGTGGGCCTCCACTCTCTCAAAGGAGAAGGGGAGGAAAGATGGGGGGGGGTTTGGGGGGGAGATGTGGGAGGGGGACTGGGAGAGGGGACAACAATCAGGATGTAAAGTGAATAAATAAATAAATAAATAAATAAATAAATAAATAAATAAATAAATAAATGAAGAGGTATTTGAAAAACAGTGCTGGGCATAAAGAAATCTGTATTCTTTCCTTTTTTTTCTGTTGCCATTATTTTAAATAAAATGCTAGGAATTGAACACTCTCCCCCTAAAAGTTTTAAAGTTTTATATATATACATATATATGCAATATTATATATGAATATATTTATATAAGTTATATAAATATAAAACATATATAAACATACACCTCTGCATATATACACATACATTGTAAATATTTTATTAAATAATATTATAATTTGCCTTCTTTTTACATGTCCACCTGTGGTGTGTATCCTAATTTATTTATACATTATACATATATGTGGGCATCTATATACTCAAGAACACACATATACATATAAAATAAACAGTGTTAAAAATAATAAAAATAAAATCAATCCTTTTAAAAAGGAGTTTTATGTTAGCACGTTTATAACATTGTCATTGTTTAATCTCAAAATAATTACTAACATTATTTAGCCAATGAATTTTCAGGGCTTGCTGTAAAGGTGAAAAAGTCAGTCAATCAACTTTGACCAAAAGCAGGACAAAATTTGCCAAACAGCCTAACCTATGAACCACATGCAATAGGAACCTGGGGAGTAGATTCTGTCACAGATGCAAGAGACTGTGCTAAACAAGCCTTCTAAGTGAACATGCTGTGAGATTTATTTATTTACTTTAATGTTGCCTAAATGGATTGCAGTCATTTTTGAATAAACACCATTTTAAGAGTGATATTTTTGAAACAGAAAGCTATATGTGAATTGACACTTTGTCAAAAGCCTTAGTATCTCAGACCTTAAGGGAGAAAGAAGGGAATTCACTAGTATTTGAAAGGCATTGTCCTGGAAAATCTCTGCAAAAAGGACTTGCCATTTTCTTAAAATACATAATTTAGGGGGAAAAAAAGTAGTAAGTTAATTTGAAAATGTGAATCAAGCAGTAGACAAAATCATTTGTACTTTAGATTATATAATGAAATTTTAAAATGGTCATTTGAAAAATTCTGTAATTTTTGTCATGAGTATACTTATAGTTTTCTAAGAATGATTTGAAAATCTTTCTCAAAGGCTTACGGTTCCATAAAGCAACAAAGTTCCACTATGAATAATGAAATGAAACACTAAGCTGGAGAAAATCAAGCATCTACTTTAAGTTGAGAAACATTTTCATCAGAAGAAAATGATGTGGGTATATGAAATTTGAACAGAGGATAGAGTATCTTACTGTGACATATGCTCCAATGAGAAAGGGCAAGACATGCCCTCATGCCACGGCACCCTGTTGAGGGGACTTAGAGTCTGGCATTAGTGTTCCTCTGAGGGGAAGCAGTTGTTACAGTGAAAGTATTATCTGGCCCATAGTTAATCCAGTAGCTTAAGTTTCCTGAAAACATTAATTATCCAGTCATCCTGCGAGTCACTGAAGTAATGAAATTCAAGATGGGTTGATCTGACATTGTTAGGGGTCTTGAAAGAATGTGGAAGGGCCTGTGCTGATTTGAGCGATCAGGCCAGCATGCCTGTGGAGTGTGGAGAATGCTACAGGCACCAAGGCGGTGAGTCATCTCCAGGCGGCTGTTGGCTGAGTCACTCCACTGGGCTTCTCAGAACTTCCTATTTCTCCAGGCGATCACAGCCACTCTGTCTTTCCCAGCATTCTAAATCCACCACCTTTTCCTGTCCTTCCTTTTAAGTGTCCTCTTTGGGTAATATCTACACAGCTCTTTTCTCCAACTTCAAAACAACACCCAAAAGGATGTGTCAAGAAAATGTCAAGAAAAGTTGATAAACAGACAAAATATGTAGATATACCTAAAGTTTTAAAGATCTTAAACCTTCAACACTGTGACAATACTTTTGAAACAATTTAATAAATTATGAAATCAGGTTATGTTAATTATATTAATGTGGAATTATAACCTATTTATGTAAAATATATCGTTTGTAACATGTTATATATGTATTTATGAGTTATTTCCTAAATTTTTAAGAACAGAAAGAAAAAATGTATTTCTTCTACCATTTTCGGGGTGTTTTCATTCCATTTTGAACAACTAAATGTAAAATGTTATATACAATTTTTAATAAAGAAAAGTACAACATACAGCATAGATGTTGTCAGTAAGTATAAATTTAAAATAAATGTATATCTAGACTATTTTTGAGGATGTATGTGCCTGCTCATCTATATCAGCACCATGTATGTGTAGTACCTATGAAGGACAGGCCAGAAGAAGACTTTGGATTTCTTGGAACTTCACGTTCAGGCAATTGGGAGCTGCCAAGGGAGGGCTGGGACCCCAAGATCGGGTCACCTACAGGAACAGCAAGAGCTCTTAACCTCTGAGCCATCACTGCAACCCTAAATAAATAATTTAACCAACTTTTATTGTTATTTATACTTTGAATAATAAATATTCTAGTTCATGTGAAGTATTGTTTCAGTGTAACTTTACCTTCATTTCAATAATAATAATAATAATAATAATTTTCTACAAATCCATGTATGAATTACTACCACCCTTTTGAAAGTAATTTGGTATTTCCTCAAAAAATTAAGCAACATTACCTTATGGTAGATGCATTGTTCTACTTCTAGGCTTCTATGGGTGTGTCAAAAAGATGAAAATAAGGGACAATACTCAGTGGCATTATTGATAATAATCTAAAGAGTAACAACTGAAAAAATATCCATTAACTGATAAATGGATGAATAAAATATACTAACTACAGTACCGAAAAGCATTCCACCATTAAAAAGAGTGAATGGCTGATACGTATTAGACATATGAGCAATGACCTGGAAGCATTGTGGTATGTGAAAGAAGGCAGTCACATGAAGCCAGCTATGGGATGACTCCATTGACATAGAATGATCCTAAATGAGGACTGGGAAGTAGTAGCTAATCCATATAAGGTCTTTGGGAGCATTGATACAAATACCTTAAAAACTGGGCCTGGAAAATGGTTTTTCATATTAATGTGCTTCCCATCAAGCTGTTGACCTGGTTCAATCCCTAGGAGCTACATGATAAAAGGAGAGAACTAACTCATGGGAGTTATCCTTAGACATTCACAGGCATGATATGACACGCACTTGCTCACATATATGTGTGTACATGCACACACACAAAAATAAATATAATAAAATATTGCAAATTACAATTATAGCTATACAATTGTGGGTATAACAAGAATCACCACACTGTACTGTTTCAGTGAACACTGAGTGAGAATATTCAGTGAAAATTGTATCACAAGCAGCCTGTTTTGCAAAAGAGAAAGTGTGGGTTCTCTGTCCTGTCTTAGTTTGGGTTTATTGGTGAAGAGACACCATGACCAAGGCAACTTTTATAAAGGACAACATTTAATTGGGGCTGGCTCACAGTTTCAGTGGCTCAGTCCATTATCATCATGGCAGGATGGCAGTGTCTAAATAGATATGTACTGAAGAAGGATCTGAGAGTTCTACATCTTGATCTGAAGGCCCCCAAGAAGAGACTCATTTCTGTAGCCAGGAGGAGGCTCTCTTCCCTGCTGGGCAGAGCTTGACCTCAAAACCCAGCCCCAGAGTGACATGCTTCTTCTAACAAGGATATACCTCCTCCAGTAAGACCACACCTCCTAATAGTGCCATTTCTCGTGGGTTAAAAATATTCAAATGACCACACTGTCCCATGATTACCTTAGTACTACCATTGTACATGATCTGGCTACTCAGGTACCATAATTAGTAAGGACACTGTAAGCTCATTTGTCTGTAGCCAGTTGGACCACATAGCAAGACCTTGTCTCAAAAGCATGATTCTATCAGTCACGTCTCTTTAGTTATGACATACTGTCATGTGTAGGGGAATGACTAGGAGGTAGAACTGATCAGTGAAGTATATGTGTAATGAGATAGACAAAATGAGTATTTTGTTAGTGGAACTGAATTACGGCACATTATCCTTAGACGTTGAGATATTGATGAGGTATAAAATATTTAGACAGAAAAAAAAGACACTCAAATTGGCCTCAAGGTATCATAGGAGCTGGCTGAGTAAAAGGTTATATAAAGTAAAAGGTATATAGAGTATTGCCTTTCCATTGCTCAAATCTCCATCAAGAATTTACTACTGACAGACATATTGTTATTATTAGACTTCTCTGCCGGCCACAATTGACTAGACCATAAATAAATCCTTGGCCAAAACTGCTCCAGATGTTTTCTCCTAGGAATTGAGAATTTGGTTTTAGGTGGGTGTAATGTGAACTGAGGGCTATAAGTTTAAGAATTACACATCTGCCAGCATCTATTATCTATATGCAGAGGATAAGAAAGCCAATCTGGGAAGATTGATATTAAAAAAAAAAATGGTACCCAGAGAGAAGAGACTAGAAATGAAGAGCAGTCACTACTTAGATACAGAGAGCTCTTTTGAATCCACTGCTTGGTTTATGTAGGGGTTCCTCAATTTTGTTAGCTACTCCAGAAATCCTTCAACAAAATTAACCTTTCAGGAAAAAAAAAAAGGATTAGAAGAAGGGATAGAACATGAGTCTGGAATACTCCTTCCTAAGGAGTTAATATGAAAGGCCACAGAAGTTTGAGATTAAACAGTGTAATATTTGCTTAAGTATATTTCATGTCTTTATTTTATAATTATTTACTATGATATTAGAATAGTACTTATAATCATTTCTTACTAAACAATATGTTGTTCTTAGATAATATCTAACAAACTTCATTCGATCCATGAGAATTATTTTTTCCACACAGAAACTTTTAAATATCAATTGATATTTAAAGAAATCAGGACACAGACATCCCTAGCTATTGGGCAGGAAAATGTTCAAATGTAAGTGAGGTAAGAACACATGACTACTTGAATTTATTGCCAAAATTCACACACACACACACACACACACACACACACACACACACACACACACACACACCAACTATCCCAGCACCCCTGCAGTATGATAAGAGGCAGAGAAAGGAGAATTAAGAGAATCCTCTATCATCTAGAGCTAGATAATTGAAAGCCACCTAGCCTAAGTACTCAGTAACTGTAGAAAAGACATCAAGAAGATCCTGACTCAACACTGTGGAAGGTGAGAACTGGCTGAAAGTTGTCAGTTGTGCTCTGATCTACACACACACACACACACACACACACACACATGCAGAGAGATGCTTATGTGCCCTCAGATGTACACAGGATATATACAAATAATAATAATAAACACTTTTTAAGATTTTTGTGAGAATTCATTTAAATTTGAGACTTAGGTTTTGTTTCTCTCAATGTTCAGAGCAATGCTTTAAAATAGTTAATATTCAGTCCATATACACATTAGAAATTTCAATTTAAAAAGCTTTAGAAGCAAGAACTGATAAGGAAGCAGTCCAATTAAAATGCTTAAATTAAACAAGGATTTAAAAAATTACGTGAGAGTATGGAGAAAGATTTTCAGAGCTTGAATTAGGTAGTATGAATAGAAAGAAATGGAATAACATTAATAACTTTCTTAAAATTTGCTTACCACTTTTATAGGTTTCTAGCCAAGTAGGAAAATATTCCAGTTCATTTTATTGTCTGAAACTTTGTGCAATACCTTTTTTGCTTGGATTGATGCATATGCATTTTAATTAATATTCAATTTCTTATTAGTATTATCATTCAGAAGAACTTAGCAAAGAACATGACTCTATGTCATTCGTCTTAGTCCCCCATACACTCGGCAAGGTGGCCTCACAATAGTAGGAGCAAGAACCTCATACCAGGACGGCTGCCATGGTTGGCATGTGGTAGACAACGAAAGGAGGACGAAATCTCATCAGTACACCAAGTCATTTGTACTTACAAATGTAACTTACACAAAAATTTGAGTTCTATGTCACCCATGCTATTTTTCCAAATAGGAACATTTCACATATTTGAACAAGACCAATGGATGAAGGTAGTCTAGTTGCTAATTTTCATAGCTGATGTTTTTATTATTGTTCCTCTAACTGAGGTCAAGCTGTCGGCTCACTCTGCCTCAAGCAAATCTATTAAAATCACATGTAATTTTATTAACTTGTTTCAACATGGTTCTGAATCTTAAAAATGATTATAACCTTTCCTAGAGTACAGCAATGGGCTTCTTTCAAACATTTTATCAATCGCTTGAGGCTGTACAGATGCTACAGTAGCAATGACTCCAGAGCCTATAATTCTAGATTTCTCTATAATTCTAGAGATGACACAGAGGAATAATTGCTTCTTCAGGGGACATAGGTTCTGTTCTCAGCATCCACATGAAGACTCACAATCAATCCTACTCTAGTCCCAAGGAGCCCTACAACACCCTTTCATTTCTTTAGTGACCAAGCCCACAGTAGGGCACATAAATGCAATTAGGCAAAATACTCATACACAAAATCAAATAAATACATTTATTTTTTAAATTAAAACTTATCACTCAATGTTATGTAGGCAAACTTTAATTTTGGGCATTAATGGAAATATTAAATATAAAATAACATCATATGTACACTACAATTCTAAGCCTAATTTTACCCATGCCTCCTTTGACCTTCTCTATCTTTGCATCTGTCCTTTGGCACTTTATTTGATGTCTAGGTTTTCCTGATCATTTTGTCTCCAGAGCCTGACATAAGGTCTATAAACAATAGATCTTCATGAGTGCTTGATAGATCCGTAATTTTACAATATGTATTTCTTGGGTTCAGGGATACGGCGGAGCGGGTGAAAATATTTGCCAAACAAGGCTGGCAAGCTGAGTTTGCAACCCCGAAACCTTTGCAAAAGCAAGGAACAATGGTGCCTATCTGGGATCCCAGGACTCCTGTGAGATGGTGGAGTCAGAAGATGCAAATTCCTCGGAAGCGTGCAGTCCAGCTCACCTGGAATGTGCAGTCCAGCAGCAAACAAGAGGGAACGCAACTTGAACATGACGCAAGATGAGGAATGACTCCATACCTTGGGCTGTCTACTCTCCAACCAGGGAGACACATGCACCAGCACACGTACACACATACACACACATGCATATTCACACACACACACACACACACACACAGAATTAAATAAAATATTTTCAAGTCTCATCTATTGTCAGGTCCCTTTCTAGGTAATAGGTGATGGACTGTAGTAAGCTAATTTAAAAGCAAACAAACAAGCATAAAACAAAAATCCTACTCTCATGAAGCAAATGCATTGCCTATAATCAGACAGGTCGAAGTAAGTCGCTTGATTTCATCCCAAGCATTAAGAGATAAACTCTACGTTCTGAAATATTGGTGTGTAGGTATTTTTCAGTTCCTCTACAATCTTATTTTCCATCTCAGCCCCTTCCTGTTAAAAGGAGTTGATTAAAGTATCAAAGGTATAGGTTGCTGAGTTAAAGAAGTAACACAAAACACTTGAGTAGTGTCTGCCATACCTAAGAAACACTACATCATTCTAACTTTTCCTAGAAGCTATTGATATGGCTCAACATCAGGGCAGGGAAAATAATGGGCTAGAGAGTTCTAATAAACTCTGAATTTCAAATCTTTGTAAATAAAGGGACTATGACCTAGGGGCTGACAAGAAAAGGACTTATGTGGGTGGTACAGAAAGGTTGCAGGATCAAGGATACAATTAAAGGAACGAAAGCCATGACAGTGAAGGTGACCAGGAGCCCAGCAGTGTAGAGGACCAACTAACAAAGGAGGAAAGGTAATGGCCTCAAGCTTTGCCTCAGCGAATTACTCACCAACCGGTATTCAATTGTAAGTCAATGAGGCTTAGAACATTAAACCTGAAATTAACTTATTCCTCTGAATTTCTACTCGAAAATTCAGTGTTCTGGATATTCCTGGCCCCTCTACCATCTATTTTACCTCTCTCAATTTGTTTCCATTTTTATTATCACCAACTAGAAGTAGGCCTTTGTTGGTTAACTTTGTATTGTTCTTGCACTTGCTTTAGTTTATAGTTTGTTCTGTCCTATACATTTCTAACTGAAATGTGTCTCTGTCTGATTCGTTCTTTCCCCCTCAAGGTTGATCATAGTAATTAGTGTTGGTTACTATTTCAGAAGAAAGCTAACTGCTTTGTCCTGACATTGGAGGTCTCTCTAGGTCCAGCCTGAAGACTCTACCAAATGTACTGTTATAAAGAACAGAGCATTCTCTGTTCAAAGTATCAACCCTTGCCTTCTCTTCTCAACTTAATCTTTCCTCTGTCCTCAAAGCTTTACAACTGCTATTACCTTCCAGAAGTTTTATCTTTGCCAGCTGGTCATCTGAATGCATTGTGATTTAAATTTTGAGGAATTATGCCAGGAAAGGGGTTGCCATATCATGGGTGGGCAAAGAGTTTTGCTTTGATAGGGAATGGGGGAAATACGCAGGGTTTTATAAGAGAACACTCAGCAGGAGAGAAAATCTACAGCTTTGACATCCCTTCTTACCAAGGACTGTCTCAGTATTCCACTAAAACCATCTGGGAAGAGGATGGGAGATGATGTTTAAACTGTAACCACGCAATTAGCATGTGTATGACAGGTCTGAAAAAACTACTGCTGCAGTGTTCTTCCCCAGAGGCCAGTAGTAGGACTTTGCCCATAAAAATGGGTGACCCAGATTTGTACATGAATGACTTAGTCTCTGCCTTGGTCCTCTACGTAACCTCCCACCCACCCGCGGACTCTCCGAATTCCTACCATTGTTGAAGTAAATAAGGCTGAGGTACAGAGAAAGGCTACTGTGCACAATAAACAGAACCGAATGCCCTGAAGGCTGGGGCTAAGGACCACCTCCAGGGTAGTCAAGCAAGGGGAAGTGATCACAGATGCGTATGCTTTTCCATTGTGCGACAATAGCCAAGGTCCTGGTGACTGGGATTACATTTTCCATTACTGGTCATGGAACTCCCCGCCCCCATGGCAAGTCAATCCGGAGTTCAAGAGGAGGCCTATGCAAGAGGAGGCCTATGTGTCCCTGCATTTGTTTCCATGGAGGTGTAGAGGATAACAAGTGGGCTTTTCTTAGTGACTGCACACTGATCTGTTGATGTTTTAAAAACAATAGTTCTCTTGGGCAGAATCCAATGTTTATCTTCAGACAACCGAAAACACTGAGTAGGCTTAGCATTTTTTAACTTGTGTCTCAAGTATCTGATGGCAATCTGCCCTCTGAGGGAAAGAACTCAGAAAGCAAACAGTGCTTCTTAGCCTGTGAAGAAGAACATAAGCACTGGGAGAAAATGACTTTAAATTTTAATATTAATTCATTTGTTCTCCCTTTAAATTTCAAGAGGAATTTTGTTAAGTCAAGTAAGGATTCCCATAGGCACTTCAGGAAATACTGAGGGAGACTAGAGCACAAATACAAAGTATTTGCTATGGAACAAAAAGAAAGCTTGCCATTCTTGCATTAAGAATGCAACTGGCGGGGCTGGAGAGGTGGCTCAGCCGATTAAGAGCACTAACTGCTCTTCCAGAGGTCCTGAGTTCAATTCCCAGCAACAACCACATGGTGGCTCACAACCATCTGTAATGGGATCTGATGCCCTCTTCTGGTGTGTCTGAAGACAGCTACGGTGTACTCACTCACATACGTAAAATAAATAAATCTTTAAAAAAAAAAAAAAGAATGCAACTGGCTAGAGCATTGTGAGGTCAAGGTCATGTGAGCTATGAAGTGATGATCTGTGCAGTGGAGATGGAAAAAAGGAGAAGAAAAATGAATAAATATATATATAGAGAGAAGACAGAGGGAGAAACAGAGATAGAAAGGCACACAGAGAGACAGAAAGAGACAGAGAGACAGAGAGAGACACACAGAGACAGAGAGAAATAGAGAAGAGACAGAGAGAACCTGTTGAAAAGAGTGAGAAAAGAATTATTAACCTGTACATTTTGCCCCTGTCTTATCTTCCCTCTATTTTGCTTGTCCTGCTTTTGCTATGCACTTTCTCTCTTCTATGGCCTGGATGTTTTCACAAAATCTCTGGATTCAGCAGCCCCCAAAGGCTAGGCTTGACTATCCATCCTAACACAATTATCAAATGCCTAATGGTGAAAGCAGGGAATTCATTGTGACCATAGAGGGAAGAAGAACAAATAAAGTGCTCCACAAAACCCGAGTCTATCTTCTGGATACTATTATGGGCTTTACATTTGTTTATGCTAAGAAACAATCGGGGTAGGTAGGTCAGAGGTATGGTTACTAAGCAACTGCAGGCAAAGTGCGGTCTGGTTCTGTAAAGTGGTCTTGAGGAAGTTGTTATCACAGTCATTGCTTGAGGGAAACAATCTGGTTCCTGAGATGATTACTTCTGCTCCAGGATACAGCCTCACTATCATGGATAATTGCCCCTATTTGCATATAGTCTGTCCTGCTGGCTCGCTGATTGCTTGGGGGCAGTTTGAGTTATATGCCACAAAGATGTTTATTAATCTGTCCTGTTGTCCTAGTAACTGAAGGTGACTAAAGGGGGAAAGGTTAAGAAGGTAAATAGAACCACAAAACAGAGTAACCCAAGTGACCAGTGCTCTTGTTCCTCAGTGAAAAGCTGTGATAGCTTCCATAGCTTATAACAAATCTATAACAAAACACAAGCTTCATCATGTCATGTGCAAAAGAAAGTCTAAATTCCCAGACTCCAAAAGGCAGTCCTGGACTATAGGAGGATCTCTGGTAGGTAGGTTGTTTTACATGTAAAAATGAAGCCCAGCACACCCAAGGGAAACCACCTTTACACAGAGTTTTCCTAAGGAATGCACAGCAAGGTAGAGATGGGATTGCATAATGGGAGTCGGGGATTTCCCTTTAATAGACGGAAGCAAGAAAACAGGTAAGGCTCTCTGTTGAGATTCTCCCTGGCTCGTCTGTAGTATACACCCCTGATGTGGGCCAGGACCCTTCTGAGATGTCTTGTAAAGAGAAAGGAGAAAAGGAAGAGAAGCTCTTTCTGTTTGCTTTGCTTTAGGATAGATGAGTTCTAGATTTTATGATCTACATTTGGGGAGTAGAAGTGGTCAGAGAACAAACTATGGACGTCAGTTCTTTTCTTCTTTCATGTATGTTCCAGGAATCAAACCCATGTCAGCAGATTTGTGCCCAAAAGGCTTTGCCGGCTCAACTAATCTAAGAGTTCCCTAACCTTCTCGGAACATTTTGACCATGTAATACTGGTAACATTCGACTATTGTCTTCTATCCTATCCGTTCTGAATTGACTAACATTGGCAACTGCATCTCATTCATATCGGAGACTTTAGAAATAGCTGCAACATGGAGATAAGGTCCAAACCACCTTCTTTATAGATGAAGACACTGAAGCAGAGAAAGCAGACCTGGATGATTAGAAAGCAGAAAAAGAGCAGATGTGAGACCAAGTACTGCATCTTTTGACTCAAAGTAACACAAATCCCTACAGAGCATTTGAAAACAGTAATAAATGCCTAAACATGTGTGGTGCATACTTCATTCAACAAATGGTTCACGACGTAAAATAATTTTATAATAAAGAAGATATAAATCAAGAAGGTATGATTTTTTGGAAAATTGAATATAATTTATATTTAAATTAATTTGAGATTAGCATTAAAACAAAGAATAATCCTATCCATATTTAATGGCTAAGTAAAGTATGTTGACTTTAAGAATTTCTGTACATTTGTAACTTATTGAAGTAATAAGTACATTACATTTAGTGAAAAGATGCACATTTACAGAACCTATAACTGTGAAATTCTGCAGCCACAGAGAAATTGGTAATTTTACACCATAGCTGGAAATTGTACTGTTAGTGCCAGCTGCATTTTTTTTGCCATATGAAATTTTAACTCATGAATTTCAGAGGTTTTATAAAATTCTGGAGATATTTATTTCATATTATATACTTAATTTTTCATAGTGACTATTTTTATTTTCGTTGGAAAAGATGATATCAAATATTAATTTGTTAAATGATATAGAAAGTGTAGCCTGCTTTTATTTTATTTTATTTTTGTAAAACTGTTTGTCAGCACAATAGGTTATGATCCAAACCAATCCAAATTATAAATATAAAAAAATTACATATTTATAATTTTATTGTTCTTCATTATTATACACCCTAAATATATTGTAGTTGTTTTTTGTAATGTAGCTCCCTTTTTTAGATTACAATTAACCCTGTTGTTTCTAAATTTGTACATAAGAATTATAATTTATACAAACATTAGCAATGCAATGCATGTCATGCTTCAGTATTTCCTAAATTCCCATTCTAAAGATAAGTTCCTCATACAAACGTAATGTCTCACACTTGTGACTCAACTTCCTGTCCTCTAGCTCTTCTACCTTAAGAGCAGATGAACCTATCTGTGTATCTTACACAGTCTCTTCCTGGTGCCTTTCTCCCAGGTAGAGAGCTAGATATAATCTCTCTAATTAACCCTGCTGACCCCACTTCCTGTACATAGGACACAGCTATGCTGACTAACATCCCATATGCAGGATTCCTTTCATCCCCTTGCTCCCGTATCCGGGGTTGAACATAGGTGTACTAGATTCCTTCCTTTCCTCCTGGCCCTGTAAAATAGTCTCCTGTTTCTCTCTGGGATCTGTAGCTACTTCCTGTGTTCTGCAATGTCGCCTTCTCCATGTCTCACCCATCTAACACACAAGGACATCTTTCCCAGTCAGTGTTTTCCTAAAAAGGAGGAATCTTGGTTCCAATAAAGTGGACATAGGTCAGAAGAGAGCTACAAAGGTGTTTGCAGTATGAGCAACTTTCTTTTGAAAGTGATCCCTGGTCATAGGTCAAACAATTAAGCTTTGGCTGTCTGCCAGAATAAAGAACTATCCCGTGAAAGAAACACTATAAACATCATGACAAAATCCCCTAAATCCCATCAGAGAAGGATTTGAGTTTATAGCTTTTCCCTAAGAGACTCTACAAATACAAATTAGTGAACTCACACGTGCACTTGTGTATGTTCAAGCATGTATGTATGTGTGCATGCACGTGAGTGCGTGCATGCGTGCACACACACACACTTAAATATCTTGAATCATAAAATATAAAGTTTTTACATGTGCTTCTTTTCATATTTTCACAGCATCATATAGAACAATGTCAAGGAATGGGAGTCCAGGAAGACTGGGATTTTGAATACATAGCTCTGGAATAAACTTGTGCTTACTTGAGTTCATTAAGCATTCATGCCAGCATAACTAACATTAACAGTCCAGATCTTTTAACTCCTGAGATAGATTTTTTCCTAGACCTCAAGTGGTTCAACACTGTGTGTTTCTCCTTCTTCTCCAGAAGCCTTCAGAAGTTCAGGTGTGGCACTAAAGAATCTGACTTTAACCAAAGGGACAGTGAAGTGCTTGGTATTCAGTGTAACTTAGGGTTCTTCTGTTTCTCTTCTGCATAAATAAAGGTCAAACATTTCCAGCAAGAAGTTGTTAATATCATGCTGGATTGTAAATATTTTAACTTATGACCCGATTTTATTTTAATCGTTGTGTTTCACAATTTGCTGTCTGTGTAACACACCATCTCGGAAAGGTGTAGGAATTCAAATAACAAACTCCACACTTATCTCAGTCCTTTGATTTCTCTTTGAAGGAATTGGATATTTTAGACTTTCAGGCAACCAAATGATTTGCTTTAATGAGAGATCGCAACTATTTTTACAATGTAACACAATTTCACCCTTGCAGCCAGTGTTATGCTTAACACAAAACACACTACTCATCATCTCTCCTCTAAATGGTTCTTCAAAATGTTTATTTTAAGTAAAGAAAATGTCTCAAATATTTCTGGAGCTCACTATTTAAACAAAAAGTACACAAAATTCATGTTGGAATGAATATTACACAGGGAATTGTCAGTACAGCAAGCAGACAAGCGTAGAGTGAAAGGAAACTTAAAAATCAAAACTAAACAAAATAAAAGCCACATACTACCCCCAAACTGAGTCTCAGACTCCCAAGAGATAAAGAGCCATCCAGGTAAGGTGGAAATTAATTGCTCCAGTGCACATGTAAAAGCCCCTCTCGTCATACTCCCTCCCTGTCCCTGAACACAACTGAAGACATTTAATCCTTGGCTTACATCCTATTTATTGAAAGTTAATTTATGATTGACAACAGTTTTCAGATCAGCTATAGTTATATGTATGAAGAATGTAAATTTTCGGTAAGTACATAAGACAATCTGATTATGTAGCATTCAGTAAGTAGTTTCACTCAACTATATTGGGTTAAAGCTATTACAATTTTGTTATTTAAAAAGGATCTTATTTAGGTTTTAGATATTTAAATTAAATAGCTCAGTTCTATAGTAGGTTTGCTGAATAACTCTGGGGAGTATATATCGCTTCTTTGATCCATTGCTCCAAAACATTTACAGAACGGTGAAGCATTTATGCATCTACTATAAGATAAAGATGATCTTATTAGTAGCTCTGCAGACTTCCCTTAAATTTTCAGAGGGAAAATATCTGATTGTTCATTGATAGTTGTTAGCATTTTGTCTAGGCTCCACCCCACAGTTACCTGGCAATAGTCAGGTGCCTGACTATTAGAAACCTTCTATAAGTATAAAGATGTGCTTGTCTTTCTGTGCCTGAAGTGCCCGATAGAGAGTAATGTCCCCCCCCCAAACACATCTTACATAGGTATAAGAGAACCTAGGTTATGAGATTCTTGCTTTCTTTTTTAATCCAGGTAAGTTTAATGAAAATATGTGCATGGTGCTTCGAAACATACATTAAAATGTTAGTTCTTAATTGTCAAGTTGTTGTGTTTTATAAAAAAGAAGGAGCCAGGAATACGTTTTTATAGAGCCAGGTACGGTGAGGTGGGAGGGGTGCTTCAGCTGGCCCAAGCCGAGGCATCCCTCCCCCCTGAGGGACCAGCCACACAGTGGTATAGTATAGAATAGAGTTTACTTAGGGCATGGGAGGGGAGCTAAGAAGGGAGGAGAGAGAGACAGAGACAGAGACAGAGAGAGAAGGAGAGGGGAGAGGAGGGAAGGGGAAGGAAGAGAAGGGAAGGGGCGGAAGGGGAGGAGAGGGGAGGAGGCAACGCTAGCCAGGAACACATGGAGGGGGGAGGGGAGAGAGGGAGAAAGGAGTTGGGGAAAGAAGTTAGTTAGAATAAGAAAGTAGCTGGGCAGTGGTGGCACACGCCTTTAATCCCAGAATTTGGGAGGCAGAGGCAGGTGGATTTCTGAGTTCGAGGCCAGCCTGGCCTACGGAGTGAGTTCCAGGACAACCAGGGCTACACAGAGAAACCCTGTCTGGAAAATCCAAAAAAAAAAAAAAAAGAATAAGAAAGTAAGAGAGGGGACAAACAGACACTTTTATAGTAAACCAGGCCTACCTGGCTGTTGTCAGGTAGCTGTGGGACAAAGCCTAGAAGGAATGGTAACACAAGTGAGCCAGTATCCTCAAGGACAGACTCCCTTATTTATGAACACATCTTCAAACTACCCTGTCCTTTGGTACAGCTACCGCCTCTTTAGCTAAGTGCATATACTCAGCACTTCTCTTGTCTACTGCAGTTAGGATTTAAGCTAAGCATATTGTGAAGCACTCCTGTTCACCGCTGTAACCTTTCCAACGTGCTCCATTCCTATTATCTAAAGTTTAAGATGCTCAAATAATAAAGCTAACCATTCCTAGAAAGGAATCCAGATCTCTCGTTTTTGAACTCTGATCTTAGATGGAACATGCTTAGTAATGGACAACTTAAACTAAGCACACCCAGGGATGTGACTTCAAAGCGCTCTTTCTGTAGACAGTATGGGCTCCTAGAATATAACTCCCATGTAGCCTTTGTTTAAGTGTAAGAATGGTGTTCCCCTCCTTTCTATGTAGTCAGCCCCTCTCTACTGTTTTTTTTCCCTTTTAATTATCTGGTTGTATTCTTAATTTAATATTAACCTACACTGTATTTAGTTATAGACTTATTAATTTGTGGCTAAGAACAAGTTACTAAGTTGCTGTCAACTAACATTGAGCTGATTCATTCCTAATACTTAGACTACTGAAATCTTCTAAGCTTATTAACCCAAAGGGTAAGAAAAGGAGGAGAAATTAAAGCTCTAGAGGATCAGAATCAGAGAACCAAGGCTCTTTATAGCCTCAGCCATCCCACAGACAAGGGACCTGCTTGGTGCTAATCACTGTCTGCTACTCACTGCGAGAGACCTATAGCTGGAATCTAGGCTGGAGTCCCTTCTAAAATCTTGTATTCCAACAACATATGATTTTACTAGTTTTCTTGTTCTATTGAATTGTTCTTCAATTTTTAACATTAACCATAACTGACTGTATCCTTACAAAATAATCAAATTACAATTTGTGACTTCTGCAATACTTACCGTATTTAAAACCAACTTATAAGTTCAGTTTAAGATGCTCAAAGACTAGAATTTTGAATAACTAGTCCAACCTCCACATTTTTCAAATACTGAACTGAGTGGCAAAGTTATCTCCTGAGGTAATGCAGTTTTTGTTATCTAGTGCAGAGTGCATGCCTATCCTCTGATCCTATAAAGTCCTTAAGTTGACGTTCTTTGTTGCATAATTAGGTAGCTGTTAAAGATGCTTCAATTATTTACGGTCATAATAAAGATTACACCACGATTTTAAGTAATGCTGTAATCTGAGTAAAGTTGCCTGGTCCATGCCAAATCTGTAGATGCACTTTTTAGATAACTAACACACTCTTTGACATCCTCTCTGCTCCTCAATTTGTTGTTTGGTTGATTTTATTTTAGAAATGTGTGTTGAAGGAACGCCAGGAGAACGCAAGCACTGTGATGAGTCTTTGCTTTGATTTATGGGCGAACACTGGCCCCACTCCTACTGAGTCTTGACTATCTCCAATCTGTTGAGGCCTGGGAAAGAGTGGGGAGCTGCCTGCTGTTTCAAAGCCCTAGGTAAAGTGGAGAGTCCACATTCCATCCATTCTTCCCTGGGAGGGAGTCTGTTCCTGCTTCAGGACAGGTTGCAGCTGTAACCACCAAAAGGATTCCCACAACCCTAGGTTTTATTAATGCTGAAGTTCTGCCCAGTATTTCTCTAGATCACACCTGGGCACCTGCACCTTTCACCTCGGGCAAATCAGATGTGAGCCCCTGGTGCTTTGTGAACTTTCTCACAGCTACTTAAACAAGTGTTGCTACACCCTTAGAATTTCAGTACGGTGAACTTTCAAAAATCTGAAATTAAGGAAGTAACAATGGAGCCAAAAATGTAATTACAAAGCATGATTTCCTGTAACTTTTAATATATCTTTGAGATTTTTTTTTTAAAACATAGCCAATAACTCACACTATGCTGGAAACCTAATAGAATTTAAATTATTTGGTAGCTAAAATCAACTTAGTATTTCTCTTGAGAAAGCATACAAATAACAAATCAGTCCTACTAAATCGACTCAAATTCTAATTATTAATCTACAGACCATGAAAAATTATAAAAACTTCTCTAGAAAAAAAAAGAACACACACACACACACACAAACAAACAAAAAAAAAACCTTCTCAGTTCAGTGATATCATTTCAATAACTATATTAAAGGAATAGTTTTGAAAACAGAAGTATATCATATTAACATAGTACAGTCCTACCTAAGATTTGTGAGCACAGCAAGCAGTAAAACAATTATTGATAAATTCTATATTTAAACATTAAGGGCTTATTATATTTTTAATTTGGCGTGTGTGTGTGTGTGTGTGTGTGTGTGTGTGTGTGTGTGTGTGAGCGTGAGAGCGTGTTGATGTGCCAGTATGATTGTAAGCCACATATGTGTATATGCCTGCAGATGCCAGAGGCATTGCATTCCCTGAAGGTAGACTCACAGATTAGTCACCTGACATGGGTGCTGTGGAAGAAGATGCTCTCTTAAACTTTTAGCCAACATTCCATCCCCAAATCTTCAAAAAATTTGCCTATGAAATGTCTAGGTGAAAGCAATGGTCTATTTTATGTTTTGCCTCTTTGTCCATGAAGGTTTATGTATTGACACTCTAGTTCCTAGTTATAATCATCTTTTTCAATACCTTTATCCTTATGTATTTGGGAGCTTTGCCTGAATGTATGTCTGTGCACTGAATGTATGCCAGATGCCTTTGGAGGCCAGGAAATGGAGTTAAATCCCTTGGAACTGGAGTTAAAGATTGTTGTGAGCTGCCATGTAGGTACTGGCAATGAAACCCAGGTCATCTGGAAGAGCATCCAGTGTTCTTAACCACTGAGGCATCTTTTCAGCCCACTCTTTAGATTATCTTTAAGGAAAAAAGGAACAGGTTTACCACTGCTACTATTTTGAATTATTTGTAACAATTCTGCATTTTGTCTATTAATTAACAACTCCTCAGTTATGAATATTCAATATTTTTCTCTTACTGGTGGAAATTACAGAGAACCTTTCTATATAAAACTTTCTATGTGGTAGAAAGAATTTCTTAGCATATAACATATTAGTGCAAAGTAATTATAAATTGTCACATTACGCCAACATTCTAAATTTATTTTCTATATTGAATTCAAAAGCTTTGATTTTGAACCTGTGAATACATGGCATGATTTATTATCTTTGTTCTTCCCATAGAACAGAGAAAGCTGGTCATAGAGTATATTCAAGGTGAGGGGTCATTTGGGAAATATGGGTTTTATATGATCCTAATATTATATTATGTCAGCAATCATAATGTATCTTATATGTCTATTAAATGAATAAACCAGTGATTGCCCCAAGGTAATTGCCAAAGTCAAAGTATTGTTTGGACTTTTTATTTAATATTGGTTTGTACTACTGTCGTACTTTCGTCTACTTTATTGAAAGTTTTCATTCTTCTCTTGGATCTTCTGTGTTCAACATTTGAATTTTTCTTCCTTTAATCATTTAGAGTTCTGTATGAACCTTAAGTATTACTGGTGCTCTGGCTTCTCCCTTCAGTCAATGTCTATGCTTGCATTTCCTTTTACTGAATATTTATTTCTAATCTCAGAACCCCAGTCTCAGGTGAGGTACACAATTCACAGGCTAGTTACTTTAATTCAACACCCTCCAGTTGTACAGAAAGAGGTTGCAGAGAAAAAACAAGGTAGACATAGATGAAGACAGAACAAGCCATAGAATGAGAAGGAGTGAGAAGATTAGAACACATTGCCAAAGTTAGTATGAGGCCAAGCAGAGCAATTCAGGAGAAGCCAAGAGAAGCCAGATTGAATCAGTCAGCTTGGAGAGGAGTTTGAGCCAGAACAGCTGAGTTGAACCAGCCAGCCAGAGTTCAGGCAGAACTAGGAAGGGGTAAGCTTATTTAGCAGTAAGTTTCAGAAGCTGAAACCTTTTAGGGCAGGTTAGGATTGTATGAAGGCTAGAAGCTTCCAGGACTTGGCCTAGGTTAACAGACAGAGACAGTAATCCTCAGAGACAACAATTACATCAGGTGAATAAAAGTTCTTTTATTCTTCCAAATGATTGATGTATAGCACTAGGACACAGTCTCTTTATCATCTCACTAGGACCAATCATTTCTCTTTCTCAAAGTCTTTACTCACCTGTGTCCTTTGACAATGCACCTGATATTGTGCATATTTTCCTTGGCTTTTCTGGCTATGTATAATCACTTCAGAATCAGTACCTTAAACCCCAAAATATGGTGAAGATTTTAAGCTAAGGGCTTTGGACTCATAACAGAAATGGGTAACTGATATATATATTTTGTGGGTTACCATGGTAGTCTTTTGAAACTTGAGTTGTATTGCTTCTCAAACTTAAAGATATGGTGAATATGTTGAATTAGGAACACAAGCCCTCTCATATGATATTGGATTTGTTAATACAAATGTTTTTATTAACTTTTATATCAAGAATAGTAAAAAAAAAATAATAAAGTTTTTCTACATACTCTTAACAAATACCAGATACTACCAGTAATTGGTGTGGGTAGCCACTTTTATATAGAAATAATCTAGAAAATTTGTCTTGGTTTAGAAGACAAAAGCTTGGAGAATATGTGCAGATCTTCACATTTTTCATATTAGCTTCTACATTACAAACCATCATCAGTAGGCAAGAAACAGAGATAGATGCTAAAAAAAAATAAGCACTAACAATAAATACCAATGATTACCTTAAAGCAAATATTGGCCTCATAAAATTTATATTATAATTAGTTAGAATTACAAAAATACTTACAAGCAGTATGTTTTTATACATGGGAAACACTTGTTTTTTTTCCCTAAAACCTCCCAGTATACAAAAAATTTTCAAGTTGAGCATATTGATTATTTCAGATAATAAAATTTCTTTCCCAGAGGGCAGTCCTATAAACATTTCTCAAACTTTATGAGGAATCACCTGTAAATCTAAAAGCATGTTGAACTGTTACATTAATCTTTTATGCCAATGGACCCCATGTATGCATGAGCTTTCTGAATATAAAAATAATATCCATTTTATATTTTGTATCAAATGACTACCTGCAATTTATATTCTTTAACTTAAAACAAACAAGTTAAAAAGTACAATTTAATCTTAATTTATTTTATAATAATTAAATAAAATTTGTGAAATGTTCATAAAAGACTGGATATGGTAGTGACAATCTTGGAAGTTTGGTTTCTTTGAAAATTATAAGTATTATACAAATATGTTTTTGTTTTAATTCTGCAATACGCTTCAGACTGTCTGCCTCAGTTGACTATGATTTGCCTTGTGCTTTAGCAGAAGCATTGTTTTGCCAGCTGCAGATAGTTCTGTGATGGCGAAACATTTGGAATTCTGAAGACTTTTGAGAGGTTATATAAATGCTAGGGCCCTGATAGACAGAGTTGTTGTTGTTGGGAGATTGTTGATTGGTTGTTGTTCATTATTGTTAGTTGTAGTTTCTTAAGTAGTTGTTAAGAAAACAAGAAGAAGAAATTAGATATCTCATAGTGAAGATTAAACTTGCCCCAAGGAACTTGACACCTCTTATCAGCAGGAAGCAGTCTAACGATAATGTTGTCAACCCCTTTCCACTCCCTGACTTTATTCAGGGATCTTTTCTATTCTGTTTTCTCTTGCCTAAGTGTTAGGGGGGTTGAAAGGATGAAAGAAGATGGATGGAGAAAGGTGTAAGAGAGAAGAACCCACAGTGTAGTAAAAAAACAGCTACAGCTTTTGCTTAGGCTAGCAATAAGATTTTAATACTTTAGTATTCGTACAACATACAAGATAATGTGGAACCTTCAAATCTATATATTACTAACCTTTATTTCATTTAAAAAATTAAGGGAGACATATTTATGTTGGCCCACAGATTGAGAAGGAACACTCTAACACACAGGAGAAGAAGCAAAAAGGTATGTTTGGAAGGAGGAGGACACAGACAAAGGGAATGCTGGGACAGTTTGCCTTCTCATTTTTCCATGTTTGTTCAGTCCAGGATCTCGGTCCATGTGATGGTCTGTCCACATGCAGGATGAGTCTTCCCTTTTCAGCTATGCTTTCAGGATGTGCGCTCTCTCTCTCTCTCTCTCTCTCTCTCTCTCACACACACACACACACACACACACACACACACACACATACACACACACACAGGTCTAAAGTTGTGCCTCGTTAATGCCTTACATGTTTTAATTCAATCAAGATGATAACTGAAGTTAGCCATAAAAGTGAGGTTGCTTTTAGCCCCAAGCTAGAAAAGCAGGTATGAAAGCATTGTGTTGCTGTTCCACTGATTGCTATTGCTATGATGGTGTTGCTATAATGTCACTGTTCCACTGGCTAGAAGATGTCACCTCCCAAATTATTTCCTGTGCTAGAGAAGGAGGGGATGTGTAGCATCTATGAGAACATGAACAGAATTTCCATGAAAAAAAAAAAACATTTTTATTGATGATTCTGAAGACTTATTGACTGGCTGGAACTTTGTGATCATGGAGAGTGGGAATGTTTGTGATATAGCACCAAAATTATCTTGGGCTATTGGGGATATCAGGCACTGCCCTGTTCCAAGCTACTGCAAACTGTGTAGACTAACAGTCTGAGCCTTGCTTTGAGTGACCACATTTTCCAAAACAATATTTGACTCCATTTTGATTGTATAGCCAGAGGCAGGATGACTTTTTATTTTATTTGCACATATACACAACACCACTTGTTCCACATCAAACATAAAGCACAGACTGATAAATAACTTATACGAGTAAAAAGGCACCATCTATGAACTTATCAAAGTAGATTAGGAACATATGGATATACTAGCTTAATTATGAAATTGCATCAGAAGGCTGGAGAGACCGTTGGCTGCTCAACAATTAAGAGCACGTTGCGTTCTGCCAAAGAACTGAGTTCAGTTCCTAGTACACACATTGCAGTTTAATAACATTGCCATGACAACAGCCCTAACAACCTGTCATCTAAACATCCAATGAAGGTGAACAACTAGTGTAGAGATTGTCAGATAGAGAACAATTCACTATTACCTATGGCTTCAGCTCATCAAGATATCAGATTCAATGGCCTCCATGAAATTATTGAATCAACACTCTATACCATGTGTCTTCTATGACAAAATTCCATCTTACATAAAAAACAAACAAGCAAAGCCAAAACCCTTCACATTTGAAGCAGTAATATGGTAGTGACACTTTGTAGATGCAGCATAGCTCTTCTTTTACATAACTATTGATGAGAATCATACGTTCCTAGTATAATCAGTACAACTGACTTCCAGTCAGTTAGATGTAGCATAAATCTAGGAGACAGTAATAATATATCTTTATGGATATAGCAACTAACATCACCCTATCCCTACTGTGAATGTCCATTGCATTTTGATTACCTCAACTCTATATCTATCTACCTATCTACCTACCTACTTACCTATCTATATACACATACACATATGTATATAAGCATATAGAAAAAAACATGCTCCTATGAATGTGGGTTTGACCTAATAGGCTCAGCCCACCTGTCATTTCCCACAACATTTTTCCTTTTTATCCTCTGTTCAGTGCAGCTCACTGGACTTGCCGTTGTCCATCCATGAACTTTGCCTTGGTGGTCTGATGCGTCTGTGGCTCAGCTTGACCTATGATCTTGTTGCTTAGTTCTATATATCTTTAACAGGTCTCCAAATGAGTTTGTTAATATTCTATTTCTCACTCTTAAATTCTTTTTCTTTTTCTTCTCTCTCTCTTTTTAATTCAGTGAATTATAGTTCAGCTGATTTGCTTCAACAGTTACATGGAACAACCTATTTTAGTTCAGGAATCATCAAATATATTCCAGAACCAATTATTATTTAATAAAGACTACATGTTAAAGGCTGAAGAATTTATATTTTAAACAATTTGAAAATTAGGTAATTCTGAAACAAATAATTTTAAGAAATCTAAACTTATCGGAAGGTGGCACTGAGATGGAGCATTTGATTGGTCTAGTAGCTTTCATTAGAACTGGGATAGTTCCAATGAAAATGTACACTTGTGAGAGCCAGAGTTTACATTGGTCAAGTTAACCATCTTTTCAGTGCTGACTCTAAAATCCCCTCTGCCTTCCCATCTTAAGGAAAGCTTCCTTTCCTCCTCTATCCTAGGCAATATGGCAGCCAGCTGCATCCTATTAGCAGTCATTAGGATCAGTTTTATAGTCCAACACTTGTGTTTCTTTCTTCCTTTCTCTACATTTGCCTACCAAAAATTCTATACCTACCATTCCTATCACTTTAAATGACTTAGTTGATAAATTTGTTCTTCCAGATGTTCAGGCTATACCCAGATGTTTACCTTATACCCCATATCCAGTGGATTAGCCAATTCTGACAGTTCAAAAAATAGGTCCAGAATCCAAGCTGGTTTTCATCATTTTCAGTACTCTGTCTTTCTCTAGTCCAAGAAAATATCATCCTTTTTAGGCAGAGCATTTGGTTTGCTAACTGGGTTAGTCTTTCCTTGCTCTGTATTCCCTCTAGACTGACTATCCATCCTCAAAGGCCAGGTGACAAGCTGAGTTAGACTTACTCTCTACATAGAGCACAGTCACCTTATTTTAACCTGAGCTTCTACTCTGTGCCTTCTTATCACTGGAGATGTATCTCCTGTACTCTTGGCTATTTCTCCGTCAACTTCCTTTCCAGGTCTCCTCACAGTCCAAACATACCCTGCTGTTTCCCCAAGAGGCAGAGTGAGCATAGAATGACGGGTTTTCTTCTCTTTCCCCTTCAGACCTTAGTTTAATGTTTTACTCAGGGACAGTTTTACTGTCTACAGGATATTTTATTGTTTGTTTGGTTTTTTTTTATCATCTTGATAGTCTATATATATTTGTTTACTTTTTATAAAAGTAAGCTTCAAAAATACACAAGCTGGCTCCAAACTCTCTAGACAGTTCAAGATGGCTTTGAACTCATGATCATCCTTGCCCCTTTCTTATGAGTGCTGAGATGGCAGGCATTCACAAACATGTCTGGCCCAATAACCCAGTTTTTCACTCCGACTTTTTTCCCTGTATTTCACTAACACAATATAATCTTATTTATCTTGCTTATTGCCTTTTCTTTCTTCATAAGAATAATTCTTTTAGAACATTGTCCCTTGCGTCTATTGTCAGTTTCTCTCTAACTACAACAATATTTCAACATAGTTTTGGTTTAATATATGTTTGGCAAATGTATTTAAAATTTTCTTGTTGACTATTATTTTACTCTAATAAAAATTGAAGTATTTATTAAGAAAAATGTGTATTTGGCTTAACCTTAATAGTTAGAATTAATTTGGAATATAGAGACGAAAGATCTTGTGTTTATGTTTTTATTTTTCAAGACATAAACTACATATCTGAAAATGCCCACCTCAAGGCATGATCTAGTTATATTGGTGGAAATCAATCAAGCCAAGGTGTTTTGTAAAGTGCCTGATCACACTTACCATTGCTTGTAGTTACAGGAGTGGGTGAGAAAATGTGACTTATATCTTACATGGTGAATCTTGACTTTTGCCTACAAATAAGCCATGAAATGCTGTTGCTTGTGGAGACTCCCTAAAACCTGGACTACTCCCGTTCAAGAAAGGAATGGCAAGATTGCTGTTTTATCCTAGAGAGTGCCGTGGCAAGTGCACACTGGACATGTCTTACTCTATTTTTTAGTTACGGGTACTCACTAGAACCTACTAGAAATATAAACAAAGAGTACTATTCATTCTGATGAGTATGACAGGAGACGTAAGAAAGTAAAATGGTGTTATGAATAAATTCTCTCTGAATATAGAGAGCATTCTGGGAAGTTCAGGAATAGTGGGGATCCCTTGAGTGGATTCCAGCTCTACAGGTCCCCAGAGGCCTTCAGGGGGTTCATGTTCCATCAGGGTGTTGGCCTGTGACTCAGGTTGAATCACCAGAAGCTAACGAATTCAATTATTCCCATTTGTAAGGTTGCAGGAACCTCTTTGGTCTCAGGCTGTGAGATTCCTCTTTTATGTTGGTGAAATGACTTTGACCTTTAAAAAGTAAAACATAATTCTGAACTGTTTTTAGACTTGTAAATCTACTGAGGGCCCAATCCTCAATTACAAAAAGTGGAAAAAAGTATTACTCTGACTCTCCACTTAGAAACCACTCACAGTACATTCTAGCCAGAAGAAGAAGAAAAAGGAAGGCAGTAAGCAGCAATATGGTAACATTTCAAAACCAGCTTTGCTCATAATAGAAAAGTTTAAAAAGGCATTAATCTCTTGCAACTCTAACATTTATTTCTGTAGGTTTGTTATGGTCTGTAAATATAGTTGAATGGGTCCGAGTTACTCTGGAAGAATATATTTTATTGCTGTTTGTGGACATGTTTGCAAGGCAATGGCAGTAAAGGATTCAAAGACTAGAGATGACTCTGGCTTAGTTCCCAGAAAATACAATATTCTGTAAAGGAAAGCAGAATAATCAGTTTCTTATGCTACCCATTCAGGTGCCTTGTGTTTCGTGCAAATTTAAACCAGATACTAAAAATAAATGTACCTAAAATATAAAGAAATAACTAAATATCTACCGTAACTGAACAATGTTTTGGGGACAAGAAATTTCAAAACACAAAATACATAATTGTTATAGAATTCATGGAAAGAAAGTGAATGTTTCTAGAACTGATAAACTAAAACGAATTCTGAAGGTTAAACAAAAGATCAATTTTACCTCCATAAACATCATCATCAAATAATTCGTCACTGAATTCAAGGGTAGACAGAACTGCTAATCCCTATTCTAGTAGGAATGTGCCTCCATTATCTGAAGCAATATTATTCCAGGTACGATAACTTCAACTAAACTATGTAGATACACACACATGCACACTCTATGTAATTTTAAGTAAACATGAAATAAGATGATTTCCTATGGTTTTTTAAAAACATGCCTAGTGTTATTGATCCTCCTTCCCTCTCCCTCCCTGTTGCCCTCCCTCCCTCCTCCCCAGGTAAATCTCTGATACTTATTTTTTTCCATTTACATAGCAACCTTATCCTATTTCCTCTCTAGAACGACTTCCCTTTCCACTCCCCTCCCCTGTCGTAGTGCATTTATGTTTTTCTGGTATCTGGGGTTACTCTAGCTTAGAGAATAAAAAACACCCCAGTGCCAGGCATGGGGAAACACCTTTTCCCTTCTGGGTTAGGGGAGTCCAAGAGACCTCCTATCCAAACAACATAGGCCATTACTGTAGCCCTTAGCTGACTTGAAGACACCACATATGAAGACATAAAAGCATACTTCCTGACAAGTAGCCGGAAGTGTCAGAATATGCTATGCAATCTGACAAGGGGGAAAACAACAATCCTATCCAGCTTCAGCACCTATGAATCACAACAACGTCCAGCAGGGTCATGTGGCACCTTCATCCTGAAGGTAACCAACCTTGTAGGAGAAAATGCAACATGACCCAGGCCAGCCTACCTGGAACACTTCGCTTCTAAACAAGCAGCATGGCACTTCATGCTCCTGACTAGTCCAGGAAGTCAGAACACTGACTTCTTCCCGCTCTCTCCCTCCATCCCCCGGAAGTCAGAACACTGACTTCTCACCCCTCCCCTCCCAAGTCAGAACACTGACTTCTCCCCCTGGAAGTCAGAACACAGACTCCTCTTTACAGAATATCCAGTCAAATAGTCAAACTGATCCCAATACAAAGAATAACTGATGGTGCTATGACCCACCCCAGTTGATACATCTACAATTCAACCAGCCTATGGTTAAGGGACCATTATGGAAGGGAGGGGTGGGGGGAGACAGAAAGAACCAGAAGCCCAGGACATGTGCTGTAAAATAGTCTTTTAATTTTTTTATTAAACAAACAAATAAAAGAGGACACAAAGTGGAGGGGTGTAGGGAGGACAGAATTGCTATGGGAGCAATTGAGTACGGAATTCTCAAATGACTAATAAGATGTTATATTACTGAAAAAAAAAAGTGCCTCATAGAAGTTGAATGAATATGTGACAAAAGTATCTGTGAAGCAAATTGGGATTGCTGACATTCAAGACTTTGAGAGTCAGCAAAATGTCTAAATTAGGTGGATGGGTGGATTGTTGTGTTTTGTAAAACAGAGATATAATGCCGTGGGAGGGAGCATGTTGGCCGGCCCGTGCTGACTTCCTGCTAAACAATCAATCCTTGTAACAGGCCTAATGTAAAGATTTATTGGAGGGGGAAGGGATGGGGACTTGGAAAGGGATAGAGAGAAAGGTGGGGACAGAGAAGGACAGGAAGAGGGAGAAGAGAGAAGCATGCTGGGAACACCTGGGGACAGAGGGAGAGAGTAAAAAAAGGGGGGTAGGAATAGGAGATGAAGAGAGAGTGTGTGACAACCAGTCATCTTCTTATAAGCCTGGTTTGTACTTGGCCAGAAGAGACCAAGCTGTTGCTAAGTAGCTGGTGGGTGGAGCCTAACGAAATTGTAAACCAGCACAGATAATCCCACACTATTGTTCTAATATTTAATTTCAAATACAGTCTTCTGTGTTTTGTTTTGCTTTGTTTTGCTTTGCTTTGTTTGAGATGGAGTTTCTCTGTATAGCTCTGGCTGGGCTGGAACTAGCTCTGAGGACCAGGCTAGCCTCAAACTTGGAGATCCCTCTGCCTCTGCTCCCAAGTACTGGGATTAATTAAAGGCATGTCAGTCTTCTATTTTTGAATTAATTAAAATGAGATACACATTAGTAGCCACAGAGCTGTTACCAGAACACTGAAGGTACTGGATTTTGAAAATATAATAAAAATTGCCAATTCTGATTCTTGGATCTGTAGGATGGGTTCTTAATGATTTTTTTTTAAATCATCAGGAGTTCCTTAGCTTAATTTCTGTGGGCATTTCCAATCTTATAGTTATTGGGGCATACTATGTCATCTCTTATCAGCTGATAGCCAAGGTTGGTGGTCAACCCACAATGAAGATGCTATTCCAAGAAAAAAGTCTTACATCGACAGGAAGATGGCGGCGGTCTCAATGTCAGTGTCGCTGAGACAGGCGTTGTTGAGGCGAAGGGCAGTGGCTACAGCTGCCGTTTCCGTCTGTAGAGTTCCATCCAGGTATGTTTTTGTGGTATTTTGGTGAAGAATGTGGCTGAAGGGGCCATGCAAAGACCTATGAAGAGAGCCTATGAGAGGCTAATGGTGAAGCTGAGTTGCAGCAGAAGACCCCAGTGTATTGGAGATGCCAACACCATAAGATCATTACCAAGAACAGCAGCAGCAGTGGAGTAGAGTCAACCAGAGCCTAGAGTGCAATAAAGGGCAAAGTAGGAGATGTGATCCAAGCCCTTTGGAGGAGCCCAGAAGATCAGTGTGGATCCCAGACATTGGAACAGGAAGCTGTAAAGTTGAAGTTACCTTGGAGACCCAAAGATGTTCACGATACCAGAGCCCTGGGACATCTGCTGAGGAAAGCTGCTAACAGGGAGTAGAATCAGCCCAGAAGAAATAAGTTTGTTACAGTCAACAAAGATGAAAAAGGAACTGGAGATTTGAAGACCACGTTGACATCAGACATGGAGATGCAGAGTTTGGGGTTTGCCCAGCAGGTTTCCTGTCTTGCTTTGTTCCAGTTAAGTGATTGGATGAATCTCAGAAGAGACTGAACTTTGGACTTTTAACGTTGTTGAGACTTCTGTAGACTATGGGGACTCTTGAAGCTGGACTAAATATATTTTGCATTCTGCTATGTTTTAGTATGATCCCCATAGACTTGTATGTTTGAACAAGCCTATGGAGGCCGGGGAGTGGAATATGGTGGTTTGAATATGCTTGGCCCAGGGAGTTGCTCTGTTTGGGGGTGTGGCCTTGTTAGAGTAGATGTGGCCTTGTTGGAGGAAGTGTATTACTGTGAGCATGGGCTTAAGACCCTTGTCCTAGCTACCTGGAAGCCAGTCTTCTCCTAGTGGCCTTCAGATGAAGATGTAGAACTCTCAGGTCCTCCTGCACCATGCCTGCCTAGATGCTGCCATGTTCCTACCTTGATGATAACGGACTGAACCTCTGAACCTGTAAACAGCCCAATTAAATTAAATATTGTTCTTATAAAAAAAAAAAAAAGAAAAAAGTCTTACATCACTTTGTAACACTTTGTTTATTTTTCATATAGTCATAATCCTTCTAGTTATCTTAATCTACAATCTCATGGCACTTTATACATAAGCATTCTTTGCATATTTTCCCTATGCCAGGTTTTCCTGGACTACAACTACAGAGTAAATAAAATTGCATATCTATGCATGTATTTACCTGTTTTGTGACCTACTGATACAACAAACTCATCACTCTCTGTATAGTTTAAACTAGAATTCAATATACGGGTACCTTTCTGGACCTTCTTCCTCAGAACTACCATCTTTGTTAACCAGAGGCAAGGAATCTTGGTTCAGAGGAAGAACATTTCTTGCAAGGCCTGGAAGAGTTATAATAACTTGGGCTCTGTGCCTCCCTTCCCGGCTATGCTAAAGGACCTCCCAGGGAGATGTAATTGCAAACTCATCTTTAACACCTCCCAGCCTGAGGGGAAAGGAAGTAATTTCCGCTGTGTGGAGAGTCCAATCAGAGCAAAGTTTGCAACTCCTTTGTTGTTCCCTCAGCCTTTTCTGACCCAATTGTCTGTTTTGTGTCTCTCCATGGTGAGAACCAGTGGCCTGTCAGGGCTGCCTTAGCAGAAGGCCAACACATATGTGTACCAGAGCTGCTTCTGTTGTTTTGCAAAACAGCTTGGAGAAAAGCTCCCATAAAAGGAAAACAAAATCTCAGTAATCATAATCTAATAACTATTATACATTTTACAGGTATATATGTCACTACCTCATTATCAATGACTACTGTAATGACTTTGTTTTTATGTATCAGCACACTGAACTTTTCAAAAAATCTCTTATTGAAAATAGATTTTTCTAGTCAAGGCTGCCCTCTCCCTATCTATTCAATATAGTAATTGATGTCCTAGCTAGAGCAATTAGACAACAAAAGGAGGTCAAAGGGATACAAATTAGAAAGGAAGAAATCAAAATATCCTCTTTGCAGATGATATGATCGTATACTTAAGTGACCTGAAAACCTCCACCAGAGAACTGCTGCAGCTGATAAACAACTTCAGCAAAGTGGCTGGATACAAAATTAACTCAAACAAATCAGTAGCCTTCCTATACTCAAAGGATACACAGGCTGAGAAAGAAATTAGGGAATTGACACCCTTCACAATTGTCACAAACAATATAAAGTATCTTGGTGTGACTCTAACCAAGCAAGTGAAAGATCTGTAACAAGAACTTCAAGTCTCTGAAGAAAGAAATCGAAGAAGACCTCAGAAGGTGGAAAGATCTGCCATGCTCATGGATTGGCAGGATTAATATAGTAAAAATGGCCATCCTGCCAAAAGCAATCTACAGATTCAATGCAATCCCCATCAAAATTCCAACTCAATT